>CM060682.1:43187283-44387283 GCA_030686995.1 Artemisia argyi | reverse complement strand
AAAAGAGTAGCAGTCAACAAAGGTACATGCATCCAGCTCGCGAATGAGATTATGAATCAAGTAGTCTTAGCAACCGCATTGGCAACACCTTGATATTCGGCTTCGGTACTAGAATGAGAAAGAGTATGTTGATGCTTCGACAACTAGGACAACAAATTATTACCTAAAAAAATACAATAACTAGAAGTAGAACGACGTGTAGAGGGGCTACCCGCCCGGTCAACTTCCGAGTAAGCAATAAAAGAAGATGTGGATGATGCATAAAGCTTTAAACCAAATCTAGTGTCCCATGCACGTATCATAAAATACGCTTGAGAGCCGCCAAGTGAGGCTCCCTCGGATCGTGCGTATAAAGACAAATGCGCTTATCAACATAAGATAAATCAGGATGGGTAAATGTCAGAGACTGAAGTCCACCTGCAAGACTACGATATAATGTGGGTTCCAAAATAGGATCCACTTCGGACTAAGTCAAGACTCCGTATCAACGTGACTCCGGGTAGGATTACAAGTACTCATATGTGCCCATAAAAAAAAATTCAACGCGCCTAAGTGAGTCATCTCAAATTCCTGATGCCGAAACGAGATGATATGTCTCAGAAGGGCAGTAGAGGAAGTAGTTAGAACAATATCATCAACATAAATCAAGAATTATACATTATGAGAACCCTACCGGTAAAAAACATTGATGAGTCACAACGAATCTGAGAAAATACAGCCCGTTACCCCGCAAAATCACTAAAACCATGCCAGAGGTGCATGTTTCAAACCATATAGAGATATCTGTAATCGACAAACATGAGCTGGAACTCGAGAATCAACAAAACCATGTGGTTGTTGCATAGACACGTATATTGTTAGGTTACCATTAAGGAAGGCATTATTGACATCTAGTTGATGAATTTGCCAATATCTAGATAAAGCAATGCTAAGAACTATTCGTATAGTGGCCGATTTAATAACTGAACTAAAATTTTCATCACAATCAACACCAAGTTGCTAACTACTACTATTAGCAACTAAGCGTGCCTTATAGCGGCTTTCAATGTCCATCAGGAAGAAACTTGTGGCCAAATAACCACATAGAGCGAACCACATTGACGAAAACATCATAATCGCTTCCCACATTGACAAAAACATCATAATCACTTCTTTACAAAATCTTGCTAGACAAACCTAACATATCAAACTTATCGTCTTCCAAATATTTAAAGGGAAACTTCCCAAAAATGACCAATTGTTCAAGGGCACATTACTCTTTAGTCTTTACCCCTCATTTTTTAAAAGTCTAAAAGAGACCAGGCGACAATATTATTGGGCAACTCAACCATATTTTTGACAAATGCCTCTTATATTTTGGGCAACTTGTATAGGCAAATTGTACATTAAATTTACTATAATACTTCCTCTGTCTCAAAATATAAGTCCACTTTGTTATATTTTGTTCTCTCAAAATTAATGTCCATTTTCAAATTCAACCAATCAAAAATACTTCTTAGTGGTTGAAAATGAATTTTTATTGGTTAATATTGCAAGAGACTCATTTTTCTTAAACTTTTTGAAATATAAAAATGGACTTATAATTTGGGACGGATGAAGTATTAAAATAGGGGACACTTGTCAAAATATGATTGAGTTGTACAGTTGCCCAGTCGCCGTGTTCTCTTTTGGACTTTTGAAAGTCGCCGTGTTCTCTTTTGAACTTTTGAAAAATGAGGAGGTAAAGAGTGATGTGCCCGATTGTCTACTAACTCTTCTCTAAAGACTAGCTCAAGCAATTCACATAAGAAACTTACTGTAATTTAGTTTTTAACTGTTTTGGCCTTTTTAGCTCAAGCAATTTAAAGAAACTTTTGTATAATTTGATGTTGTCCTTATGTATTAGCAAACTCTTTGCTACATTCTTATACCAAAATTTCTCATAATTTTAACTTTAATATTGTTATTTAGTGACAATGAAAAATTGATAGCATATAAAATGGGTTTTATGTAATAGAATTAGGGGTTGTTTCTTTATTTCTTTTAGTGGAAGGATTGTACCCACTAACAATTTAATATTATTACTTTTATTGATGGGCCTATAAAAATCCCTTGTTGGGTATATATCCATAAGGGATGAAAATTCACATCCTCCTCAATAAAAGGCTTAGAGAGATATGAGACCCACATCACCTTTAACTAAGGAAAAAAGTAAACACCCCCTACCAGTCCATGTTTTCTCTGAATAAGCAAATGTTTTATTCCACACCAAAATTATAATTCTTAATACATATCATCGAACCTCACATCTAAAATCTCATCCAATTCCAAACTTTTATTCATAGAGAGGGCCCGCTAGTCTTGACACAAACTCTTTGCTATTAGATACCAATGTTCTTTGTAGTGTGTTCGTGTTAATGTAGTGTGATAATTGGAGTTTTGTTGAGCCACTGATTCATCATATCACTCACAGGAATATGTATACTATAAGGCTGATAATAGTCCACCATATAAAGGGCGATATGTAAACTTATCGACAAGTTCTTGGTGGCTCGCACTTAATACAAGTTCTCAACTTTTTGTCTTTAAGAGTTTGGGCCTGTTTGTTTAATTTTTTTCATTAAGTCATGTTAATTAACAAATGACTTAATGCAGACAACCTCAGTTTTATTACTTAATATTTTCAGTTATATTTCGCTATTAAGTTATAAACAAACAGTTTTCATATGACTTAATTAATTCAGTTTTTTTCATATTAAGTCAATTAAGTCGAAATCAAACACCACCTTTATCTTCTTAATGTGTATATTTACACAGTAGTAGTAGGTTTTTTTTTATTATTATTATTTTTTTTTAACTTTTGAACAGCTACAAATTGATTGGCTTTGTCTGATGTCTCCTAAAGTCGTAGTGGGTCGATTGTTTGGCATTTTAGTTAGGGGTCTAGTGTTGTTATCATGTTTCTTTATGTTTGTATCTACGCCACCGAGGCACTAATTAATTTGATGTTTCCATTGTTTAATGATGTTAGTCATCGCAACATCATATGCGCCTTTGCTAAAAGGTGTTGTAAATCATAGGTGGGGGTGGAAGAATTTACTGGAAATATGGGATAAAATAAGAAGTTTTGTCGTGCATAAATAAGATTACAAATTAAATGGCAAGTTTACTTTAAAGTGGTGTGATAATTGGAGTTCTGTTGAGCTACTGATTCATCATATCACTTACAGGAATATCATACTATAAGACTGCAGGACAATATGAGAGTGAGTGAAATGATTGACAATGGGAAATGGAATTGGCTTACTGAATGGTATATGGACTATATGCAATAGATTATGCTGGAAATGAAGATGAGTGATAGTGGGCAGAAAGTGGTATGGTGGAACTAGTTTTTATATATGTAATCATGTTCAGCAAATATGCTCGGACGTGTGTCCCAAGTCCTAACAATGCTAAAGTATAGCCACTAATTTATCTTTGTTAAGTACACATATTATACATAAGGGATAACTTTGCTACAATTTTTGTAGTCAAATGGTTACAATCTTTCACTAAAATACATAAGCAAATGAACCAAAGACCCACAGAAAAAAGCCAGGGACCCACAGAAAGACTCGACACACAATTTATAGTACAAATTGTAAAAAATTCGCTACAATGCAATTGTAGCTAATATATATCATCATACATTTCAATAAATCATAAGACTTGTCGTTCGTTTATCGAAACATATAGACGTACTTTTTGTTCTATTATTTAAATTTTTTTTTTTTTCTACTTTTTTTTATTGAATAGACATGATGAGAACACTTGTGTGAGAAGCATGCATAAAAAAAAAGATGTTTTGCATACTCTCATATTTAATTGGTACACTCTAAGACGTGCATCACACATTATATATATATATTCTAAAACCCATTGGGGGTATGTGAGTGTGAAACACTATTGATGCTACAGTGCAAAACAGTGTCCAACTTTTTTTTTTTTTTTTTTTTTTCGTTTGCTACAGTGCAAAACAGTGCCCGAGTGGTAAACACTGTTGATGCTACAGTGCAAAACAGTGAGCAAATTTTTTTTTCTTTTTTTTTTTTTTTTTTTTTTTTTTTTTTTTTTAATATAAAAGAGATGCACCGCCCTCTAATTAAACAAAAGTCCAACCACAGAGCCCACATACTGCCAAAAAAAAAAAAAATGTAACCCAGGCCCAACAAAAATGAAAAAAAAAAGAGACCCAAAACAAACTTCTTTTAAAAAACTGATTATGTCAAATAAATAAATTAAAAAAAAATGTCAATATATGCATATTTATCTACTAATGTACATTGGAAAAAAAAAAAAACATATATAAATATATGAATTTACAACAAAAAAAAAATCCATTTAAAAAAATGACATAAAACAAAACTCAAAAACGACAACACAAACAAAAAAATCTCAAAATAAATCATTCCCCGCAGCATCGCGCGGGCTATCCTGCTTGTTTGTACTGTAAATAAAAATGCTTTAACTTGTAAATTGAGTGTTTCAATCAAATTTGCGAGTGTGTTAATCACTTTCAAAATAATAATAATAATAATAATAATAATAATAATAATAATAATAATGTAATTTTTATTAGCTGTATTCCTCTTAGCCCATTTGTGTTTATATCGTTAGTATTTAGTTAGGCCCAATAAGAGTTATTTGTGTCAGTTGTTAATGAAAATAATGAAGGGGAATAACCCATTCTAACATGGTATTACAGCCTCAAAATCCTATCCCACCTAAACCTTAATAAAAACAAAAATGGCCCCTTAATAGCTTTGATCAACAGTTTGGTGTAAATATAAAAGCTTTACAATGTGACCATAGGGGTGTATATGAAATCACCCGTTTCCCTGAACTTTCTCGCAAAACTGGCATTTAATTTCGTTTTTCTTACCCGAAAATGCCACAACAAAATGGCAAATCTAAGCGTATTTCGTGGTTACCTCGCGAACCATCGGGGACACCGATGTCTTGATTTATCCACCAGTAAAATAATACTCTCAAGACATGTTAGATTTGATGAGGAGATTTTTCCTTTTGAATCTTTGCACAAGTTTAAGTATCCCGCTTATGACTTCTTAACCCCCATACCACTGCCGGTACACCCTGCTCGCCAATAGCTGACACAAGGCCCAATACATGCTGCCCATGAACAACCCACACGAGGCCCTATACACGCTGCCCACCAGGAACCTACAAATCATATACCCGATCCTCCCACTGGCCCGATACCTCACCCTAAGCCCGATAACCACCAGCCCACTACACCTACTCTTGGCGCTCCATTTCAGCCCGAACAGCAGCCCAACACCCCCTTCATCAGCAACCCATACGCAACAGCCTCACCTCTCCTATGTCAACCATGCCCAAACTGATATACCCACTCCCACTGTCATTACTTATCCAATGGTCACACGTCCTAAAGCCCAACTTTCTAAACCTTTTGAGCATATGAACTGTCATGTTACTACCATTTCTCTGCTTCCTCGCTCTCACATTCATGCTCTTCATGATCCTTAGTGGAAACTAGTTATGTTAGATGAATACAATGCGTTAATTACTAACGGTACGGGGGTTCTAGTGCCTTGTCCAGCTAATGTAAATATTGTTCGTTCTATGTGGTTTCATGCATAAGTTTCATGTCGATGGTACGTTAAGCAGGTGTAAGGCGCAATTTGTTGCAAATTGTTGCAGTCAACAACAAGGAATGGATTGTGATGAGAATTTTAGTCACGTGGTCAAACCAGCTACTATTCACACTGTAGTGAGTCTTGAAGTGTCTCGTGATCGGTCTATTCATCAGCTTGACATGAAAATGCTTTTCTTCATGGTCACTTATCTGAGACAGTTTACATGCATCAGCCGTCTGGTTTGTGGATTTTGCTCGACCAGATTATGTTTGTCATTTGCAGTGATCATTGTATGGGCTTAAGCTAGCACCTCGTGCTTGGTTTCAATAATTTGCAGGATTTGTTACTCGTATTGGTTTTCAACATAGCAAAACTGATGCCTCACTATTTATGTTTAATCGTGGATCTGACACGGCTTACCTATTATTATATGTGGATGATATTATCATAACTACTTCTTCTATAACATTTTTATAGCGTTTTATCAATGCTCTTCATGGTGAGTTTGCGATGACGGATCTTGGTTCTCTTAACTATTTTCTTGGTATTTCTGCTACCGGAATAATTCTGGCATGTTTTTGCTGCAGTCAAAGTTTGTTGAGGAAGTTCTTGAGAGAGCTCACATGTAATACTGCAATTCGTGCCAAACTCTTGTTGATACATAATCCAAGCTTGGACATGATGGTGGGCCTTTTGGTGATCTCACTTTATATCACAGTTTAGCTGGTGCACTTGAATATCTTACATTCACTCGCTCGGATATTTCATATGCGGTTGAACAGGTTTGTCTCTATATGCATGACCCTCGTGAATCGCATTTCACTGCTTTGCAGTGTATCTTACGCTATGTTCGTGGTACGTTGATCATGGTCTTCAACTACATGTTTCTTCTACTGCTCAGCATATTGCTTACACGGATGCAGATTGGGTGGGTTACCTGGTCACTCGCAGGTCGATTTCAGGTTATTATGTTTTTCTTGGTAACAATCTGTCATCTTGGTCTTCTAAACGTCAGGTGACATTTGTCTTGGTCGAGTGCTAAGGCCGAGTATCGTAGTGTTGCTAATGTGGTGGCGGAAACTGCTTAGGTTCAGAATCTGCTGCGAGAGTTGCATGCCATCTTGTGTACTGCTAGTATTGTTTATTGTGATAATGTTAGTGCCGTATATTTATCTACCAATCCCGTTCAACATCAACGTACGAAACACATTGAGGCAGACATTCGTTTAGTCCGTGATTATGTTGCTTCGGGTCAAGTTCGTGTGCTTCATGTTCCATCTCGTTTTCAGTATACTGACATATTTACTAAGGGAATTCTTGCTGCATTTTTTTGTTGATTTCGATCCACTTTAAAAGTTCGGCCTCCCGCTCAAACTGCAGGGAGTATTAGCTGTGCATTCCTCTTAGCTCATTTGTGTTTATGTCGTTAGTATTTAGTTAGGCCCATTAAGGGTTATTTGTGTTACACGACATAATGTATTATATATTGATTCGGTTGTTAATGAAAATAATGAAGGGGATTAACCTATTCTAATAATTTTATTACAGATTTAATTTGCTTATATCGTGAGTGAAATGAGTATAACTTCGCCTTATGATTAATTATTTTGTTAATAAATTATCCATAAGTAATTATCCTAAACAACTAATTATCATTTCAACTAATTAAGAAAGCCGAGGACTAGTTACTTAATTAGAATAGTTACCAATGTTCATCCATATTTGAAGAAACTGCTCTCATGACAACTGTACAAGTATTGGTCACTGACAGTTATAGTTTGAAGTTCTCCATTATCTTATGTGAAAACTGATTCAAACAAATAATAAGGTTTTCATTTCTGGATATACAAAAGAATCAAAGATGCTACTACCTTACACTTCATTAAAGAATAGATTGAAAAAATGGATAAAGATATGCATGTTTACAATTAATTTTCAAAAGAAGATGAACTATAGCAGCAAGGTTAAGGAAGAGCACCACAAATCCTCCGAATGACTCCTTCTTGACCGGTTATTGTCCTAAATTCACTCATCTTCACCATGGCTGCAGCGAAATCTGACTTGAACTTTGAAGGATTGTTGCTGTACTCCCTAACAATACTGTCTGTTGATCCACCACTAAAGAGCACCTGGTCTGATTCAAGAAGACCTTTCTTTTGTATCAAGTTCTTGAAGTAGTTGTTGTCAAATGAATTCGGTGTCACCAAATCTAATGCTGCCAGATTTTCATTTCCTTCATTTATAGGACAACGACGTCTACGTGTGCTCGCAAATCCTGCATCAATATCTGATCCATTGGCATATATCCTATCACGGAACAAGAAGCATTGAGCTTGTCCAATAGTATGAGCCCCTGCATTTCCATCATTAATTTGTTTAGCAACAATTTCATTTCTTATAATTTGTCACGATGAATGTATAAGGTGTACAATAAGTACCTGATAATGCAACCATGTCACGTGGACTAAGTCCGTTATCTTTAAACGTTGAAATAAGTGAATCAAGGGGTGCTTTGAAACTAGGTAGACCAGTATTTGCGAGAACAAGGCTTGCTGTGGTTGAGTCTCTTCTTCCGAGCTTCACTGACCATGATGGACCACCAACCATTTCAGATGCATCACGGGCAGCAACAGTTAGTATGTCGGCACAAGATACAACTCCAGGGCATAGTTTCTCAACCTCAGACTTTGCAGCCTCTATCACTTCATAACCTCTAACCGAACCCTTATTAGGCAACGCATTCTTTTCACTTATAATTGTAGGACCATCGTCAAGCAAGATTGATGCATCACAACCCTTAATATATATCAATTACAATTAAAATTAATGTTTGAAGTATGTTAATTTTTTATTTGATTCATATGGTTTTATATTAGTACGTACCTGAACGAAGCAGTCATGAAAGTGGAGACGAAGAATGGAAGCTGCCATGCGGCGTTCACGAGATATAGCAGTTCGGATGGAGGTCCTGATGGTACGCAATGCATTTGGACATGTACCGTCGTAGAACGTAGTAGATAATTGTGCTTCGGATGGTGTAGTGTTAGTAATCAAGAGAAGTAACAAGAATAAGATTGGTGCAAAAGTGTTATAAGAAGCCATTTAAATTACAGTAAAAGATTGTTTGATTAAGTTGTTTACGAAAGATGATATCTAAAGAAAATGATATAGCACATATTTATAGTGTTCGGGGTTTTAAAGCGCGTGGTTGTTAAGGTGTCTTTGATTGATCAATAGTCGAATAATGGGCTGACTTTGTTTTTGTTTTTTTGGTGGGGTACGTTGATGCATGGAAGCTCAAGCAAAGAAAAAGTCATTTGACTTTTTTGAGAAAGTCAGCAAAGTAATGGAATTAACTTCCCACTGTTCAAAATTGCAAAGCAAAAGAAGGAATATTTGTTTTCTGCAATAAAAAAGATAACACAAATACTTGAACTTAGTTAAGCCATCCTTCTTCGAGAGTTTAGCATCTCACTCTGACATACTGTTTGGTACGTTGTAATCAAAAGGTGAATGAAAAAAATGATTACGTTGAAATGGTAAAATATTATTTGCTTACATATATGAAATGTAATGGTTCATTACAAGGAATAACCTATTACAACAAAATTATTTCCTAGGCCCTCTTGCTTTTTTTCTCCATTACATCCGTAATGAAATCAAAATTGCATAAAACCTCATCAATAACTAACTATATTAAATAAAGTTTCTATCATTAATGAGGGATTTTAGTCTTTCAATTATGATTCCAATACGTTTTATCAAACAAACCAAACATGATTAATAATTTTAATGAATAATTACATTACATTATTTATTTTATTACGTTGTTTATTCCATTTATTTGATATTTCATTACTTCCTACCAAACGTACCCTTAGTTTATTTGCTCTAATTGGGGTTTGAACTTGTAACCTCTCACACGTTAGTGATGATAAATTCAATTTTTTTTTAGCAACTGAACCACTCCTATCTATAAGGTCACCCACAACTATGTTTCAGTACTTGATACACTTGAGGTGCTCAAATAATACATGATTAAATATGAGGTATAGTACTTAAAAATGTAGACTTAATAGGTGAAGGTAAATGTTTAATTTACTGTTATTAATTCTGATTCACACTGAATGTATGAAAACAAATTAGCAATTCCTCGTCTATAATTACTAAAGATAATACTAGTAAAAATTTAAGAGTACTGTATTGCTGAAAATGACAACAAAAACTAGTTGAAAGAAAATGATGCGTAACATTCATTGCATGCAAGCTAACTTACATAATTCTAGTGAGCCATATTCATTTTATATTTGAGTCACGTGTGTTGTTCAAATAATACTGTATAATTTTTGTGAATACGAAATAATGACGCGAGGACTTTTCACATTTCCTCAATGCTTTGGTCTTTCCGCCGCAAGACAACATGCGACAGCTTTATTTATTTATTTATTATTATTTTTTTAAATACATATAGAGTAGTTCTATTTAACAAAAAAATGTGGGATTTTTTTTTGTTAGTATATTGATTACGTACTTAAGACCCATTTTAGTTTAAACGATTATAAAAATATCCATAAACATATGTAATCATAGTCGCGTCGATCAAAGCTGACCGCTTCCAAATAAAGCATAAAACGAAGGTGACAATTACATAACTTATTTACAACTTAATGTAAATAACCCGGTTAAACCAATATATTATAGAGTTATTAATATGTTGAGGTGTATGCTGAGTTATAACGATGGTCATAAGAATTAATCAATATATAAGGTTAGCTAGATTAATTACTAGCTGTAATCAAGAGAAGTAGCAGGAAGAACATGTGGGTAAAAATGCTTTTGGAAACTATTTGATTCATATGATAGGATATATAGTTTAATTAATCACGTGAATTGATTGTTTGATATATTGTTTAGTTTATGGTACGTGTCATTTTTTAGGATTAGTTTTAGTTTGGTCTTTGTGTATTGTATGTTATTCTCTTGGGTCCTTTTTTCCTTTTAATTTGCTTGATTAATTGGGAAAGGATGCCTTCTTTTTGTACTTTGTTTCTTTTTGGTTTTATGATAGTGCTGCCTTTCTAAAAAAAATCATGTGAATCGAATGAATGTATATGAGATGGAATTTAAAAGAAAGTGACATAGCACATATTTGAAGAATTGTGGATAACCTATGGGCGTGGTTGTTAAGGTGTCTTTGTTTGATCAATAGTAGTGGAATAGATCATGGGCTGACTTTGTTTTTGTTTGCTGTGGTAGATGCATGGAAGCTCAACCTAGGTTTAGTTATTTGACTTTTTACCAAAGTCAATAAAAGTATGAATTAATTCCTTATTAGATTGTAAAGCTAAATATTGATGCAATTACTTTAATGTTGCAAGGTAATTACAATTTTTTTCTTAAAAATTATATTATACAATTAAAAATTCAGTTACATGCTTATATTCACTTAGTTGAAAACGTAGAATTGTTGGGAAAATGAGAAAATTAATCTAGAAATGTATCTGCTCGAAGGATCAAACTTACAAATGTAGGATTTTCCATCAATTTGTCCTAAATACTCGTAGAAGGTATATAAGTTTCAGTTCAGGCAAAAGAGAAGCAAATCCCTTTTAGATTGGATTTTTTTTTTTTTTTTTTTTTTTTTTTTTTTTTTTTTTTTGTTTTTTTTTGTTATTACTTATATGTTTTAAGTCGCACGCAAGTTGGCACTTTTTTTTTTTTTTTTTTAATTATTTATTTATTTTTTTAACGTTACATTGGTGCTATCTTTTATGGGTTTTTGCTAACAATAGTTATTAGTTTGTTATTAACAACTAAATTCTGAAATTTATGTTAAAACAATACATAATGTCTAAATGAAATCATTCAAAATTCTCTAAAATCATTAAGCACTTCATATAATACTAGAATGGTATCCGTGCAATGCGGCGGCGGGTACCTGTGACTATATTTTGCGATATTCGGTTATTCGGTTACACATTTAGTTATTTTTAAGCTTTATAAGATGATAGAGATGGTTAAGTTAAATAATTTTAGTTTGAACAACCAACCTCTTTCCTAACAAACTTCCTAACTAACCTGCTTCTTAATCAATTAATTTTGAAATCCCTTAACAATAAGCAAATAAAATTCTGAATTTTAAGCCTTTATAATTATATAATAGTGTCAAATACATTATATAGTTGTATATATAATATATCTCAAACACAAATACAACGAGAGAAGTATTTCTAACTATATGTTAATATTACATATTTAAAGAAATTTGTTGTTAGCATTTCCTTTTATTTAGTCCTGTGTGTTTGAGTAGCATGTTTGTATGATTTTTATTCTAACGTGTTTAGATAAAGAATAAAAATTATTGTCAATACCAATACTTTTTGTTATTTTTTTTGGTAATATGATGTATTTAACTCGACATTTTGAGCCGACTAATCCAGACAGTGACTACTCTTTTTTGATAACTCGGAGTCAACCAAGGCTTTGTTTTGACAGTTGAATTAACTCATATGTAACCACACAAAAACAGAATAATATTAAATCTATTCGCTATTTGATAACATGAACACTCGAGGAGGGAGCATTTTTACCTAGCTAAGCTTGGATAACATCACTGATAAAATGAATGAAATAAGAAAAGAACCCTACAACGATACCAAGGCCCAACTATATAGTTAACGTTAATGTTTGAGAATCCTGGTAGGACTCTAGTACATGAAAATGTCGATTTTTATTAGGTGTTACCTAACTTGGTCGGAGATCACTATGAAATGAAGTTCTCATTCTGACTACATTATTATTTACATAATAACGCGGACGGCTACAAAGAAAAACTGAAGGAAATGCTCTTTACTGTTTGCTTTATACATAAGCAAAAACCGGAGGACGTTTCTTCAAATCGGAACGAACATTAATACCAATACTGGTATATATGTACTATTCTAGAAAACTAATTATGATTTATACTTTATTACAGTATATTTGAAGCCGAGAATTAGTTGTTTGAAATAATTAAGAGCGCACATCCGGTCTATGTTATATTTGAAGCTTTTCATTTATCAGTAAATATATTTATTGAACAAAACATGCCATTGATTTACACTTGAAAGATACAAGAATAATGAATAAAGAATTGATTACAAATAAATTTGCAAGGAAGATGAATAGCAACACGAAGCTTAAGGAAGAGCACCACAAATCCTCCGTATGACTCCTTCCTGCCCAGTTATTGTTCTAAATTCACTCATCTTCACCATCGCTGCCGCAAAATCTGACTTGAACTTTGAAGGATTGTTGCTGTACTCCCTAACAATATTATCTGTTGATCCACCACTGAAGAGCACCTGGTCCGATTCTAGAAGACCTTTCTTTTGTATCAAGTTCTTGAAGTAGTTATTGTCAAACGAATTCGGTGTCACCAAATCTAATGCTGCCAGATTTTCGTTCCCTTCATTTATAGGGCAGCGACGTCTACGTGTGCTAGCAAATCCTGCATCAATATCTGATCCGTTGGCATATATCCTATCACGGAACAAGAAGCATTGAGCTTGTCCAATAGTATGAGCCCCTGCATTTCCATCATTAATTTGTTTAATTAGCAAACATTTGATTTCTTAAAAGTTGTCACGATGAATGTATAAGGTGTAAATAAATACCTGATAATGCAACCATGTCACGTGGACTAAGTCCGTTATCATTAAATGTGGAAATAAGTGAATCAAGGGGTGCTTTGAAACTAGGTAGACCAGTATTTGCAAGAACAAGGCTTGCTGTGGTTGAGTCTCTTCTTCCGAGCTTCACTGACCATGATGGACCACCAACCATTTCAGACGCATCACGGGCAGCAACAGTTAGTATGTCGGCACAAGATACAACTCCAGGACATAGTTTCTCAACCTCAGACTTTGCAGCATCTATCACCTCATAACCTCTAACTGAACCCTTATTAGGCAACGCATTCTTTTCACTTACAATTGTAGGACCATCGTCTAGCAAGATCGATGCATCACAACCCTGCATACAATAACAATAAGTACACGTTTGAACAATGTTACAGAGTTTTTGAATCATATGGTTTTAGATTAGTACCTGAACAAAGCAGTCATGAAAGTGGAGACGAAGAATGGATGCTGCCATGCGACGTTCACGAGATATAGCAGTCCGGATGGAGGTCCTGATGGTACGCAATGCATTAGGACATGTAGTGTCGTAGAATGTATTAGATAATTGTGCTTCGGATGGTGTATTGTTAGTAACCAAGATTAGTAGCAAGAAAAATATAGGTGCAAAAACATTATATGATGCCATTTGAACTGATAGATTGTTTGATTAAGTTGTTTATTATGAATGATGACGTATATAAAAAATGTGATGGGCACATATTTATAGTGTTCGGGGTACTAAAGCGCGTGGTTGTTAAGTTGTCTTTGTTTGATCAATAGTCGAATAACAGGCTGACTTCGTTTTTTAATACTCGGTGGGGTATGTAGATGCATGGAAGCTCAAGCAAAGAAAAAGTCATTTGACTTTTGTCATAATGTCTGCAAAGTAATGGAATTAACTTCCCACTGTTCAAAATTGTAAAGCAAGTAACGCAAATTTTTTGAAGGATCTCAAAAGATAATCACACATCTTAATGTTATCCTTATAAAATATAAAAATTTACAATTAGTGAAAATATTGGGAAAAAAAATATTAACTCTATGTTTCTCTAAAGATCTCTATTTTTGTTGATAAAAATTGTCGCATGACTTTTCTGTTTTCACTCAGTACTTTTTATTAGTTATGGTTTTTGAACTTTTAGTTGATTGATCAACAGACTTGTAAACCTACCATTTCTCATATATATTTTTTTCCTCGAGAGGCTAATAGGCTCATAGCCCATTCAGGTTTGATTGCACAAGGTTTAAATTTGTTTTTTTTAACGGCAACGCATGTATACAAAAAAACCCTAGCAAGAATGGAAGAATGAGTTCGTTTCAAAAATGCCATAGGATTGCAAAGTAAGGAGCTGAGGCGTTATAAAGTTTGGTGAACCACGCTACCCAATTACAAAAAAGGCTTTCTATATCTATTAGAGACCCAAGTGAATGTCAAGAGCTTGATGCCGTTTAGGATTAAATCGTTTGATGGCCTCTTTAAACCGAAAACAAATTCATTTCAAAAAATGCCACCGGATCCGCAAGGATGATTGCACCACAACGTCAAATACCGATACAAGGTGGAAGGAAGATGAGCTTGGTCTACTAGGTTTGTGAGGTCTTGTAAGCTTGAAACTTGTAAATTATGAACCTTCCACCGTACCACTTGAGAACATTAATCCATCTCTCTTTCGTAATCGAAAATCGAGTGAATATTTGTTCTTCCGTTTAGATTTCTTCATCACACATCGGACATAATATAGAATTCAAGTCAATACGTAGTTTGTCTAAATTTATTCTAGCTGGTAGCCAGAAGTTAAGTTAACCTTTAAAGGAGCTAACTTGTTCCATTTGGTGTTTCGTTGGTTGTTTGTGGCAGTAGAGTTTAAGATATGTTATGGGTCCTGATACCGTCTTCCATGATGTATGGGGAGGTTGAGACGTTGACAACCTTACCTCTACTAAAGGTAGAGAGGCTGCTTCCGGTTCTACTAAAGGTAGAAAAGGATCTCCGACCTTGCAAGGGGTGAGGATCGAACCATTGACCTCTGTATCCAGAGGCAAAGGTGTTACCACTTGATCCAACATTTCTCTTTTTTTGCAGTAGAGTTTATGATGAGATGTCTTAATGATAACCAAGCAATTCCTTGATGTGCATGAAATGCATTCCCATACTCCCATTTGTCTTCTGTGTTTGAAAGGTTAAGGCGGCTAATGAGGTTACAAGGTCTAAATTTATTACCTTCGGCGTTTTGATAGTGGTAGTCAAAAGCTCCTTTATTAACTCGCGCCCTATTGATTTCACTTGATATACTTGGGGTGCTCAGTTGCATGTTTATACTTAACTATATAGACTTGATGAATAAAGGTAAAATCGTAATTTACATACATATTGATTTTAATGCTTCGCTGATTATATGAAAACAGATTAGCACTTCCTTTTCTGTATATAATTACGAAAGGCAATAAGACTTAAGGGCATTCACTATGGATGAACCTATTAAAAGGTTTATGAAATTGCCACATCCTACAATGTCATTAATTCTTAAAACTTTTTATGTTATAAACCTATTTTTACTATGGATAAATCTTTTGAGGTTTATAAAATTTCATCAACATCATTTATTATTTAGTTGAAAAGAAAAGGAAATAAACATTTTTTGGACCTCTCCAAGATCCTAGACCTTTTCATGCCACATATGCATGAAATGGTTCCTCACTATGGTATAAAAATTCTTAGACCTCTTTATAATTGTTTAGACCTATTCTTAAACTTCCATAGTGGATGCTCTAAGAGTACTTATTTGTTGGAAATGATACCAGTTGTAATAAAATGACGCGTAATACTCATTGCAAGCTTAGGTTACATAATTTTAGTGAAGCAGATTTATTTTATATTTGAGTCACGTGTTTGAGTGGTTGGTTGAAATAATATGATTTTTGTGAAAACGAAATAATGTTAATACGAGGGGTTTTGAGTTTTGACATTTTCCTCATTAAAAAATCCAACAAAAATTATATTCATATTTGCATGCTTTGGTCTTTCCGCCGCAAGACAGCATGCGACAACTCATTTCTTAGTCTATAAAAATGAATGTCAAACATACGGAATAGTTTTATTAATTTAACAAAAAATATCAATTGGACTAATGACGTACTTAAGATCTATTATAATACAACCGCGTGTATATATAATAGATCTATTAACATACAGAAATCATAGCCGACGTTCACATAGATCGATGAACATGCATGACCACTTCCAAATGAAACTTATAACATCTCATTTTCACGTGTGACGTAAGTTAACCGGTCAGACCAATATATCTATATTATAATGGAGAAATGTCTACTATTAATAGAAATACTTAAAATTAAGTAATAAAACTTCTAAAGCAATAAGTACAATAACAAATGCTATTTATAAAAATTCTCCTCATATTTAATTCTAACATACAATTAATAATAACATTAATACAATAAATAAATCATTATATACATTAAATACAATTAATTAACTGGTCAATAAATACAATTAATGCACTTATTAAAACACCATTTACATAAGAAATACAAATTATCAAGCATATTGTACAACCAACTTAAACACAATTCCTGCATTAAATATCACTAATATAAATAATAAAGCATATTATACAAATATTCAAGCCCGAACGGGTAATGGACCAAATGGGCTCGAGCCCGAACGGACACGAGCCAACGAGCTCGAGCCCGAACGAACACGAGCTAAACGAGATTTTTGATATCCGTAAATTTATTATCAAAAATAACATAATAAACTAAAACATGTTCACATATTTTACAAACCAAGCAAACTACTAAAAAAAATAATAAAATAATAATAATAAATAAAATAATACAAACTAAGCAAAATTTCATCAAACTTTTGCTTTAAAAAACTAATCAGTAAAACTATTGCCAAAAAACGTACAAATAAAATAAATTATTAGCCGAAAAAATTAAATTACAGGGTGCCCGCAGCTGTATCGCGCGGGACCCTGCTAGTTATTAAAAAACTATGAACCCGTCTTTTTATAAAAATACTTAATCAACTAGTATATATATGATTAGCAAAAATATTAGTCTACGGTGATCTAGGTACAATGAATATTCACACCGTGGTCAAACAAAGACAATAATATTACCGCACATAAGTCATTAGAATTGTCCTCCGTAAATCCAGACAAGTAGACATAACTCCAAACGACTTGAGAACACTCTGGGAGATCGAAACATGCATGTCGTGCATAGGTACCAAAACTGGGAAGAACATCACCAACAAAACAATGAAATATGAAATGATCAATCTTATCACAAAACGTATGTAACAATGATGAGATAGTATTAATACCGTTAAGGTGTTTGCAAGGGAAAACATGTTTTATGACAATCGATTTGGTTTAAAACAGTTTAAATAATACGAGACAAATGCAGTTTAAATAAAGATTAAGGAAAAATAAACTTTAAGCATTTTGATTCTTATTTTTAATGAATCAAAAAACTTATAAACATTAATTAGTGCGGAATAAAATGATTTTAATTGAATGACAAAGTGTTTGTGATTTTCTCACTAAGTTAAATTAAAACCAAAATTATTGTTTAAGTACTCCCTCCGTCTCAAATTAATTGTCATGAGAGAGAAATTACAAAGTTTAATAAAAATGGGTCCCCTATAAATCTCAACCACTAAATGAGAATATACCTTTAAAATATTCTCTAGTTTTTACTTAAAAAGGAAAGTGGACAATTTTTTTGAGACATCCCAAAAAGGAAATGTGGACAATAAATTTGAGACGGAGGGAGTATGAAATTATCAATCTCTCTAAATGGATTTAGAGACTAAGGGTTTTTTTTTTTTTTTTTTTTTTTTTTTTTTTTTTTTGTTTGTTTGTTTGCTTGTTTGTTAGCTAAGGGATGCGTGGGGCTCATGTGAGACCCATGACTCTTAATGAGTCTTAATGGGGAAAGTCTCCCTTATAACACTCACATGGGGATAAACCAAATAAGAGAAAAATGAACCCCACTTACAAAACAAATAATATTAAATTGATGGACCTCACACTTTCTTCCACTAACAGAAAAAAAAGAAACACCCCCTAAGTTCAACTGATGAGTAAATGCTTTTTTTTTTTTTTTTTTTTTTTTTTTTTTTGGCTAAAATGTCAAAAGACCCGGTAAATATATTACTCTAAAAAGAAACGTTTAAGTACAAAGAATATAGGTGAATCTCATATCTCAGCCCGTTACATAGGCGGTAAAGCTTACATAACAAAGTACTTTCTATTCTCTGCACAAGAACATAAACCATTACTCAAATGATAAGATTAGACTCTGGTGAAACAAAATTACTTCCTACGAATGCCTTGGATCTTGAAATCCCCCGGAAGATCGTAGAACTGATCCGCATAGTTATCATAATCATAGTCATCATAATCATCTTCACGGTCATGACCACCACCAAAAAGGTTCCTTGTCTCATCAAAAACGTTCACAACTTCCTCATCATCACTATCAGAAACAACAATGTCTCCTACCTTCGAGAATGGGTTACCCCTTTTCGTAGAAGAAGAAGACAGAGCCGGAAAATCAACCTTTTTAATTGGATGACCATCATCATCAACGAGAGTAGCTTTCTCATAAAAAATAAGCTTTTCAAGCTTCCCTATTTTATCAACAATAGGAGTAGGACCAACCTCATTAGCACCCGTTGATTCAAGCGGTTCATGCGATGCATTACTTGTCATCTGAGACCCATTCTCCTTAGCTTCCTTTGTACTACCAGAATTCACATCCTTAGTCACTTCATTGGTAGGAATACCAAAGTCATCAGTATCATCCATATGGAGGCCATCAAATTGGTTTGATGTAACAATCGCCGCACCACTTGTACTAGCCACAACAACGGCTTCTTCTTTGTACCATCCACTTTCTTGGGTTCACGAGGAGTCTTTTTGGGTTGATATTGAAAATGTTTACCCACAACATGTTTAGTAAACCCTCCTTAACCCGGATTTGTTGAGCCACCTTGCTTTCCCTTCTTTTTGTTATTGACAGTCTTGAAACCATCATTAACAGTCTTAGTCGGTTGAACAGTAGGTAAAACAACTTTAGGACAATCAACCAAAGTATGACCAAAGATCTTACATGTATCACAACGTGGCGGTTTCCACTCGTATTCAACCCGAACCTTCTCGATAGTCGAACCCATACCATCAAGTAATGGTATATCCACAGTGATGCTATCCCTAAGCAGCTCATCCGACTTCACTTCAATCATGCACCTAGCAAAACTACTACGGCCCCATGATTCCTTGCACATTTGGCTAGTATAAACATCTAACCTTTTAGGCGTACCAATCAATGTAGCAAGAAGACTAAGACCATCGTCAGAGAACATAGCAAGAGGAACATCATGAAATTTAACCCACACCGGGATGTTAATCAAATCCTCTTTCAATAAGTTGGTGTTCAAGGTCCATGGTTTAAGAATAATAGGTACATTTCTAATCAACCAAGGACCATTTTCAAGAACATCATCAACACCTTTCATCGAATTGAACTTAAAGAAAAAGAACCCCTTTGCATTCATCATCACCTTTTGTAAACCATACTTAGCTCACGCATTGCGTACATAGTAATCGACAATAAGAAAAGCAAGGCGTTGACCAAGGAAATACCCATAAAGAGTATTCTCAAATCTAAGATTCACCTCTTCCACTACTTTCATCAGGACACAAAGATCAACTTCAGCCTTCTTGTTGCTACATTCCAGCCTACGAAAATTGGACACACATTTCTTAGGATCGTTAGAAGTAGCACCCGCATAAGAGACCGACTTCACTCCCGTACCACTCGTATTTATATGCTGATCCAAAACATGTATTAATACCCTTATTAGCAGCAATCTCACGTTGAACTTGATTCATAGTAGCATCAAAATTCTTACGTGCACTAAACAATAACTGTTCAACATTAGGAGCAACCACATGCACATTAGTAGACTCCTTCTCCACTTGAGATTCATTCAACACGTTACCAGATTGAAGACCTGGCTCAATCACATTTGCATCAGTAGCAGGTGAGGCACATGAAACTGGCTCCACATGCCCACCAGCAAATACATTGTTATCATTAATTACTTCATTCGTATCATTAACCATAGGAGGTGGCATAGGTATATTCTCCTCTCCCAACATCATCAACAAATAAGAATACCCAAAGCAATACAATCAAACATAAAAACAAGAAGAAAGTAACCAGCAGCTCTTCACGTCCAAAGCTAGAAAACCCTAGTTTAAAAACAAGGGTTTAAAACGATTAAGCACAAAGATTATCCCATGAACCAGTAGATTAGTGATGAAATCAATGTAATCGTTTGATATAAGGATGGGATTTAAGAGCAGATCAAATCGACTAAATAAAAACCCTAACTAGCGAATAAAAAACACTAAAAAAATTAAAACCGATCACAAATCAGACCAAAGACAAGAAAAGAGTTAAGCTAGATCATACCCAAGATATAATCAAAGATTAAATCAGACTTGTGGTGGGAGAGATTGAAGATCGATTAAAAAAGTTTTAGGGTATTGTTTTTCTCCATGGTCGCCGAAGGGTGGGAGAGATCTTTTAATTTTTTAAATGTGTATTACATTAATTGTAAGAGATGAACGTTTACTCCTTTGAAAAGTCTTTTTTATAAGAAAAGATCGCGGTGAATACTCATGTTGCATGTAATAGAGTTCTGCCAAGCATTTAATTATATAGTACAACTGCTACTAATTTACATTAAAAGATTCTTTTATTGAAACGTTTTCAATTCTTCTTTAGGAAAGAAATTTGATAATGTTCGCTCTTTTATACTCCTTATTAACTTTTGTACTTTCTTTAATAAGCATTTTCTCACTTATCTTTTTAAGAAAGTTCCCATCTAAATATATTTAGATACTTAAATATTTTTCTAAGTATCTCAATTCAGAATGTCTCGATGCTTTGATGAGATCAAGAGGAGTCAAAGGGACATTGTCAAATCTCACTCACTTTATCATCTTATTTTGGTTCAGGGACTCTACTTACTGAATCCACCTCAGTGAGTAGAGGGACTTATAATCGTCTTTAAAGAACTCTTGAAATGACTCCCCAAATATATTCTCTCAAAGGCTATTTTTACACTTAGTTTATTTTAAGTTCAAATCCAGTAAGATATTATTAAGCACGGATTTTCCCAACAGTTAGTTATTCTAGGTCCTATTAAAACAAACAACATTTAAATATTTTATTTTATTTTTATAAAACATGGTAGGACAGTAAGACATGAAGGTGTTAAACTGTTAGGGATCACATATAGATTACTAGATATAATTATCTGAAAATATATATCTGACTTGGCACTTTTTTAAAAATTGTGTAACCAATTTTTTCCGGTATTGTATATCTAAACTACATTACAACAAAAAGATCGCCTTTAAATGTGTGGAAAACTAGAAGGGGGTTGAATAGTTTACCGTTTAAAAACTTTAAACTTGTTTAATTATCTTTTGAAACTTTCCGTTTAATCAAAGCTATGAACACAAACACAATATATAACATGCAAGTATAAAGAAAGAAATGATCAAACCACAACACGAGTATTTATAGTGGTTCGGCTACAAGGACTCTTTTTCCTTGCCCTACGTCCACGCCTCGAGTATCCAACTCGAGAGTTTCTTTCACTAGTCAACAAGCTCCTTTCACTGGTGGAGAAAACCTTACACGTCGCTTATACACGTTTACCGACACTAAACTAGATGTCGAGTTCTTTTACAAGGGTACAACCACTCCCGTTAGTTCTTTTACAAGGGTACAACAACTCCCGTCACACTTTGTATTTTGAGGACTAAAATACTAACCAATCACTACTGAAAACACACAATCAAATGAAGTGTAAACTATACAAAGTATACACAATACTAAGCTAACAAGTCTTGCAACGTTGTGCTGAATACTTGTAACTTTATATGAACTTGTGAACTTCTTTGCTACAAAAGAAACTTCACATCAAAATGAAATGTTAAAGGGTTAGATGAATGATATGAATGTATGTGTGTGAAAATGTAATGTAGAGTGATAAGGCCAAAATTCAAACATATGGCTTGATATTTATAGCAAGACCTTCTGCAGGTTTGACGGATATAGCGGAACCCTTAGATGGGTTCCGCCCGTGTACCCCCAGGGTTCCGCCAGGCTTGTAGTTGGTTTTGCAATAAATTTATCCAAACCAACCAAAGTCACATCAACTAAATTCTAGTCAAACACATTGAATCAAAGATGGAAAGCTTCAAAAAATGTGTAAGAGGTTATGGTAAGTCAAACACACAAGCTTACCATAAATGTATGATGTGATGTTAACATTTTTCTATTTTAAGAAATATAAAAAGTGTTGTGTTTAATGTGAAATGTAAAATGTAGCAAATGTCTAATTATGAAAGTCTTTAAACTAAAATTATGTTTTACTTAGAAACTAAAGTTTACATTTTGTCGTTAACAAAACTTAGCAAAGATCGTAAAATATAAATAACGTTTTAGGCGATATTTGTATTATAAATCTCCCCCTTTTTGTTGATGACAAAACATAAACTTTGTTTTTAAGTAACACACAAAATTTTAGTGTTTAAGACTAAAAAGAAATGTTATATTTAACTTATTTTACTTAAGTGATGAAAATCATTTTAAGTTTAAAAGTTAATATATCTTTCTTCTCCTTTTTGTCGAAACAAAAAGTAGAGTAGCGATGCGGAACGATGCAGGTGCTCCCCTTGGTCGATACTCCCCCTAAAAGGAGTGCCAAGATGGGAAACATGAATTTTGAACCTACAAAAAAATGGTTAGTTGGTGATAATGACATATAATCAAGCTTGTAGTCACCACACAATATGCAACCACAATGACAACTCATATATGATCAACCAACTATGCAAGTAAGAAAGCAGTAAAAGATGTCATTTCAAGTAAAATTTGACTTTGCAAAAGTCAAAGATAAGAAATGAAAACTATCCTCCTACTTCTAAAAATAAAAATAAAATATAAAAAAATAACCAAGAAATAAAAGAAAAATCAAATCCTACTTCTATAAGTAGAAGTCATTCGACACATTTCCTAAATGGGGCAAAAGGCCTCCAAATGTGGTCTAGGATTTGTTTGGGTGGGAAAGAGCATCCAAACGTTCTATAATGTGTTGGATTGCAAAATAGGTTTCATCTTGAAATTGGTGAAGCAACAACTTGATGCTTTCACCCATTTTTAACATTTGCTCACATTGTGAGCAAACATGATGATGAGTGGGTGGAAATGGGTCGTTTGATGATGTTGGTGGTGGTGGGTTGGTGTTGGGTTCTTGGTTGGAGGATGGGTTTGGTATGGAGTCAAGCAAGGTGGTTTGAAATTCTATTGTTTGATGGAGGTGATTTTCAACCATGCTTTGGATTTCCTCATAAGAAGGAAATAAAGACTCAAATGTTTTGGATTGAGAATGTGGTGGAGTTGGGTGATCATGGTTTTCAAAGTTAGGTTCTCCATAAAAAGGACCATGGATGTCATGGTAGATAGGGTGAAACAACATTGGTTTTGGGTGGTGATACTCTTATTGTGGTGATTGGTTGTGGACAAAAGACTCATTTTGGTCAAGCAATGACCTTGGTGTTTTATTTGTGAAAGGTGGTGGTTTTGTTGGTCTTGGTGGAAGATCATTGAGATCTTGTACAAACGGATGTGGTGATGTTGGAGGAGACCCAAATAACTCCATTGGTTCAAGTTTAGGTAATGGTGATGGTGATGGAGTTTTGGATGGCTGGCTTGGAGCACTTTGTGGAGTTGGGTCAATGGGTGATTTTGTTGGTGGTGGAGTGGTGAGCTCATTAGGTTCATTGGGTGATGGAGTTGGAGATGCAAGGTTTAGAAAATGTTCATTTTTTATGGGTGAGGAGAATTCATCCGAGGATGAAGAGGTTAAGTTGATTGTGTGGTTTGACCAAAGTTGTTTGACACTTATGCGTGCAGTTCTCTAAACGGGTCGTGATGGTTGAGAGGTTATTGTTGACTTTGTCATTGTCAAAATGGTTTATTAGAGGTTTAGAATCAGAGATTGTGATGGTGATGGTATGATTTGAGAGTGTTCTAAGATGGTTTAATTTATAGTGGTGAAGAAGTATGGGAAGGAGTGTTTGGATTTGATGTTTAGCCATACAAAAATGGAGGTTCCTAATGATTTGGAAGAATAATGAGGGTTGTCAAATCATGGAAGTCAATCCAATGAAAATGGTGAAGGAAGAAGACAAAGATTTGCACTAAATGCTTAGTGGTTTTGGCAAATTGGTTGAAGGTATATGTTCCACGGATTGCAAGGAACCTTTGGAAGGGTTCCTTCCTTTATGGGTGAAGGTTCCTTGAGGTGGTTATGGCTAAGTTTGAAATTTGGCGGGAAATGGTTTTCTATGAGTTTTAGAGGATGAGAAAGATCCTAATGTGCCTAACAAATAGTAGGAAATGGGTTTCTATCTAAAAAGGATGATTTGTTGTGAATTAGATATTAGAATGTCGAAAACTAAAAAAAATCTGCAGGCAAACTGGCGAAACCCTGGAGAAACATAGGCGGAACCCTGAATTGGGTTCCGTCTGGTCCGTTGGGCCATTTCTGGGTTGCCCAGAAAATACACTGCCGGAACCCATTTTTGGGTGCCGCCAGATCCGCCAAGCCTGAAAAAGTAGGCAGTCTGCAATTTTGACCCGCGAGACGATTTTCAAATTTTTTGAAAACTCCTAAAACCAAAAATATAATTCATATTTGGTTAGGAAATGCAAAAATTGGACATGTAAACACGCATACCATTGGAATTTGACCGGGGGCGAGCGAATTTCACTATACTTAGTGAAATTATCATAAACTTGAAAATTTGACAACATGCCAAATGTTGTCGTCCTGCATCATAGTTAGTTCAAACACGTTTCAAATTGAACCAAATATCCTACCAAACCACAAATACATAACACATATTGTTTAAAACCACCAAATTGTTCAAATAGCACCTTGTGCCAAACACTCCTACACACCCGCTCTCATTGACGGTCAATCTTCTTCTTTAGCTTTCCAAGGAATCTCCCAAGATTCTTGAACATCCCCTTTGTTTGCTTGAACTCCACCGACTCATTCGGAATATCCGGAAGTTGGGAAAGGTATTCTAGAGGTGGGAGCCAAGAGTTGGGCAAAGTCTCATCTTCACTCATAGAGGATGAAGATGAGGAGGTAGGAGGATGAGGACGTTTTCCTTGGGCTTTGTAAACTCTCTTATCACTTAGTGGGACAAAGGTATGTGGAATGAGAGAGTAGTCTAGGCGAAGACCGTTAGGAGTTAGTGGAATGGGAGAGATGAACCTAAAGAGACGGGTCAAGAGCATTCCATACGGCATAGCCGTTGTGCCATGCACGGGAATGTCGGCCATTCTCTTGGCCATGTAGTAGGCAAGGTTGAAGGGTTGCCTAACAGACAAGGAGTAGAGCATGTAGCAAAGGCAAAGATTTATATGATCTCGATTTCCTATGGTGCTAATGACATTGGCTCTAAGGAGTTCCTCCCATTTCTTAAATTGGGGCTTGAGTTCATTAAGTTCCATTCCATATGGGTCCTTATCGACCTCATTTCCCGAACGGGTTCTCCTAGTGTTGGTTATCCTAATGAAGAGGTGGTCACGAAGTTCATCTTTGGACACAAGAGGGGTATCATACGGATGGATGCGGTCAAAGAGTGTGTCAAGAGTTGAGAGGGAGTGCAAGTCAGAGTAGATGCAAGTACCACGGTTTGGGACACCTAGGATTTGAGCGAATTCCTCGAGAGTGAAGGAGTATTGATGACTACTAGCCCTAAAGTTAATAGACATGCGACCATACTCATCCGTGGAGAGGGTGACGGATGCATAGAGTTCTAAAATAAACCTAGGACAAATAGGCTCGTCGATTTCTAAGAGACACTCAAAGTTGATGGTGACAAGTTCCGTGTAGAGGTTTGTACCTTCTAGGAAGGATGGGTCAATGGTTCTACATTCATGGACATATCGTTTTTCTAAGGCTTTGAAAACATCGATTTGAGTTTGAGTAAGACCTTTGGTTTTGTGGTATTTGGGTAGGTACTTAATGGTGTCCTTATGGTCGTAGTTGGTTAGAGGAGGCATGATGATTCCTAGAAAAATAAAATTTCATATTTTAGTCTAAGTAAACGACTATTGTAATGTGGATGTTCTAGTGTGTGCCTATATGAAAACAATGTGGAGGTGTGGTTATCTTGACTCATTTTGATACTCAAAAACGTTTTATAATGCAAGTTTTGTTATAAAACAAAAGATAACCCAAGCGCTCCTAGTTCAATGTAGCTTCGTTTGAATGTACCCGAAAATACATATTGGTTATGTATTCCCTTTAGCATTCAAGAGACATTGTGCAAGTGATGTTTTAAACATAACGTTTTGATTTTGTATTCACAATGTGAGACGAAAAAATATTTGTCCTATTTGTGAGAAATTTATGCAAAAATTTGACATGGGGTGTTTTAGCAAATATGTTTACAATTAGTAAGAATGTAATTCCTAACTATGGGAAACATGATTAGTTTTGTTAAACACCTAATTTCATGCATGAGTTTAACAAGTTAATGCATAACCCCAAGTTTTTGTTTTTGTGCAAAAATAGTATTCCTAGACTCAGATCAGGAGTGTAATCATGTTTAGAATACTTACAATGATGATTGATGAGCAATGTGAATGGAGGAAGGATAAAAAAAATTCGTAGTTGTGGATGAGTGGTGAAATGAATAGTAGTAGTTTGGAAGTGGTGGTATGAGATAATGGGTGTTTGGTTTAATATAAACTAAAAAAAAGGTTTTGCAGGTCGGCGGATACAGCGGAACCCAAAAGTGGTTTCGTCTGTTGTGGATGAGGGTTTCGCCGACCCTACTGAGAAAAAGAGTTATTGATTTGTTTTGATTTTTGTGATTTTTGTCTAATGTCTAGAACTACAATGTAGGTTCCATGAGTCCTAAGCCTAGCCTAAGAAGGTTAAAAGGTTCTCGTTTAAGAGGTTTTGTGAGAATGTCGGCTATGTTGTCTTCGGAAGAAACTTTCTCAATTGAGATATTTCCTTTTTGAACATTATCACGAAGGAAATGATGACGGATTTCAATATGTTTGGTACGAGCATGTTGAACTGGATTTTTGCTAAGATCAATGGCTCCTTTGTTGTCACAAAGAATGGTGATGTCGTTAAGTTGAATTCCGTAGTTAACAAGAGCTTGCTTCATCCAAAGAGCTTGTTGACACGCCTTTTCGCCCGAAACGTACTCGGCTTCCGTTGTTGATATAGTAAGAGCCGTTAGCTTCTTAGAGAACCATGAGGTGAGACAAGTCCAAAAAAAGTACAAATACCACTTGTGCTTTTTCTATCAACATAGTCATCGGCATGATCCGAGTCGGCATACACTATGGTGTCTATTCCCGTTCCTTTGGGATACCATAAACCTAAATATGGAGTGCCCTTAATATATCTAAAAATCCTTTTAAGGCTTCGAGATGAGTTGTCTTAGGATCTTCTTGAAAACGAGCACATAGACAAACACTAAACATAATGTCGGGTCTACTAGCCCTTAGGTAAAGTAGACTTCCAATCATGATTGGGTTTTTCAAAATCGATGAAGCCCGGTGGTTGAGCAACATACACTTCTTCATTAATAACCCCGTTTAGAAATGCAATTTTGACGTCCATTTGAAAGAGTTTAAAATTGTGTACACATGCATATGCAAGTAAGATTCTAATTGACTCGAGCCTAGCAACCGGAGCAAAAGTTTCATCGTAGTCAATGCCTTCTTGTTGATTATATCCTTGTGCTACTAGCCTAGCTTTGTTTCTAGACGCAATTCCATTTTCATCCATTTTATTACGAAAGACCCATTTTGTTCCAATTATTATTTGGCTCTTTGGTTGAGGAACTAATGTCCATACATCATTCCTAACAAATTGCTTTAACTCTTCTTGCATTGCTATTACCCAAGACTCATCTTTAATGGCTTCATTAATGTTTTTCGGTTCAATGGTTGACACGAAACAAAAGAAGTTGCTTTCATTTTGAACTTTTGTTCTTAGTGTTCTTTCGTTAATGTTTCCTATAACACCATCTAATGGATGACATTTAGATTCTTTGACATTGACAAATTCTTTGTTTAATAGTTCATCTTCTTTGTCATTACCTAAGATCTCTTGACTTTCTATTGCTTGGCTTTCAACTAAGTCATCATCTACCAAAGGTGATGTCTTAGAGGGAGGTGGACTCTCGTCAAATGTTACGTTCAACGATTCCTCGACTCTTAAGGTTTCTTTGTTCAAAACAATGTGAGCTTTACTATTTTGTGAATTTCCAAGAAATACACCTTCATACGACTTTGGGTCAAATTTAGTGAGATAATCTTTGGTGTTAAGAATAAAGCATTTACTCCCAAACACTCTAAAGTATCCTAATGTAGGCTTTTTACCTTTATATAGTTCATAAGGAGTTTTATTCAAAAATAGTCTAATTAAGACTCGATTTAAAATGTACGTAGATGTGTCAACGGCGTTACACCAAAATTTTTGTTGAATGTTTTGTTCAAAATAAGTATTTTTCTACTCATCTCTTGCAAAGTCCGGTTTTTGCGTTCTACTACACCATTAGATTGAGGAGTGCGTGGAGCCGAAAAGTTATGAGTAATTCCATTTTTATCACAAAAGTTTCCAAATTGAAATTCATTATCAAATTCACGATCGTGATCCGTTCTAATAGACACAATACTAGACCCTACTTGATTTTGAATTTTCTTACTTAGAATCTCAAATTTATCAAAAGCTTCATTTTTACTTTTCAAAAATTTTGTCCAAGTATATCTTGAGTAATCATCTACTATGACCAAAGTATAGAAGTTACCTCCATAACTTTGTATAGCGGATGGAACAAATAAATCCATATGCAAAAGTTCTAGCCACCTAGATGTAGAAACCAAGTTTTTAGCCTTATGGCTACTATGAACTTGTTTACCGACTTTGCAAGCGTCACAAGAGTGTTGGTCATATGTCAACTTAGGTAGGTTTCGAACTAGGTCATTGGAGGAGAGGTTTTTTATAAGTCTCATGTTAGCGTGTCCTAAACGTCTATGCCATAAAGTTGAAGATTCATCTAATGAGGTAAGACAAAGTTTGTCTCTAGATGTTTGATCCTTCTTCATGACATACACGTTGTTCTTAAGAACACCTTTGGATATGGTTATACCATCTTTAAGTATTTTACTTCCATTTTCACTAAAAAGGACATTATACTTATTAAGACAAAGTTGACTGATGAGGCGAAAAATGAACCATTTTTAGGGGGTCATTTAAGCCCGGATTTGAATTTATTTGATCAAATATTGTCCTAAATCGTTCCTTTTGTCATTTTAGGTACTTTTGGAGTGAATTCTGGAAAAGGAAGCATTTTAGACGTTTTTTGAGCATAAAAGTGAATAAAACGGCAAAGTCTTAATTTTCCTTGCTGGGAACAGTACCTGACGGCGTCAAGAGTCTTCATGTGACGGCGTCAAGAGTAAAACAAGAGGCGGAAGTGGTGACTGCCCAGTGAAAACGTGACGGCGTCATGTATGGCCGTCATGGTTCAAGATATGGTGACAGGCCAGAGTAATATTACACATGACGGCGTAAAATCTGGATCAAGGCAATCCGATCTCATTATGGGCGGCGAGTTGACGGCGTCATAAATTCCTTCTTGACGCCGTCACCCTGTAAAATCTATATATAGTTTTGCAATTTTCATTCATTAAAGGAGGAACAAGTAGGGTGTAACTTTGGAGAAACCCTAGCACGAATTTTACTACTTTTTCAAGGGTTTTTACCCTTTGAAACCTTTCATGTCAATTTGAGATAAGTACTCTTTCAATTCAATCAATATGTCTATGTGTTGCTTGAATATATCTTACACTTGTCTTGAATTCAACATGCTAGGCTAGATCTCTTGTTTGTTTGCTTAGATGTAGTGAAACCTAGATGTTGATTATGGGTTGATTGTTTGTTTATAGTTGTTACGGATGAATGATTCCGATGTTAGGCTTAAGAAAACTGGCCAACCTCCTTTATGGTAATGTGCTTGAACGTCTTAAGAAACATGAACCAATTCGTACTAGGTTATTATGGTTATATTTAATGCATGAGCGAATTCTAATGATCCCATGTTAGGAGCTTCTTAGCCGGCTCGACATAGGAGTGAAGTAGGAGCTTATAGAGTTGGGGAAGTACGTACGCCACCCCACGAATGGTATTAAGGAATATAACCCGTCATCCATGCAATTGTAACAAACTATCAACCTGTCGAAGATATCTAGGGAGTAATGAAATCTAAGTACACACAATCTACCTATTATTGTTCACACCACTAGTTTAATTAGATTTATTTTCATTTCTGTTATTTTATTTTGATTGCATCTTAGTCATTGGGTTAGTTGATTAGCAACTAATTCCGCCCACTCTTTAAAAAGCCAAGATTTTTAATTGCTTTCATAAAATATAAAAAAAATACAAAAAGAATCATCCCTCACCTCTAGACCTAGTTTTTAGGCTTTCTAATCCTAGCGACACTATTCCTGAGTTGAACGATCAATCCCCCGTTACTTATCACTATACTATATTACAACGATCAGGTACACTGCCTGGTGGGGGTTGTAAGCTTCTCGAGATCCCTCGAGAGGTAAAGCCTGGTGCAATTCCCACGTATCAAGTTTTTGGCGCCGCAGCCCGGGGAATAGTTATTGTATAGGTTAGGACTTCTTTTTATTAGGTCTACTTGCTAGATTTCTTTCTAGTAAGATTTTATTTTTATTTTTAGGTTTTCTTTAGTCTATCTCATTTCTTCGTGTCTTTGTTCGTAACCTTTACCATCCAATATCATGGAAGGTGGTAACATCTTTGAACCCATAACCCACCACAACAAAACCACCCACAAAACCCACCACTAGCAAACCAACTTCTTAGGCCCCGAACCCTAGGAGAGTACTCCCAACCTAGCCATAAAGGTTACCAAAATGCCATTGAGCTTCTCGAAGAAGCCATTGTAGCCCACCTGCGACCCGACACCATCCGGTTGGTGCAAAACAGATGTGCATTCCACGGACATATGTCCGAAGACCCAATTCAACACCTTAAGGACTTTCTTAAAATCGTAGATGCCATTGACCTTAACGGTGCTACTAGAGATACTACCCAATTGTGTCTCTTCCATTTCTCTCTTCTTGACCAAGCTATCCATTGGCTTGATCGTCTACCCGCGGGATCTATCTCAACTTGGGATAATCTCAACACTCGTTTCCTTGCTAAATTTTTCCCACCGGGGAGAACTACCAAGCTAAGGAAGGATATCTTGATGTTCCAACAACGTCAATGTGAAACTCTTTATGAAGCATGGACTCGTTTCAAAGAACAACTCCACAAAGTCCCCCATCATGGCCTCGATCTTTGGTTTCAAATCCAAATCTTTTATGATGGAGTTAATCACCAAACTAGAAAAGTTGTAGATCATGCTGCCAATGGTAGACAGAGCAAGCTCAGTGTTGATAAGTGCTGGGAGGTCATTGAGGACTTAGCACAATACGAAGAAGAAGAATGGGAGGATCCAATGTTCTTGGAGGAAGGAAGTTTAGATTACATGAATGCAACCTAAGAACAGTTATTTGAGAACATCGAAAGGTGGGTTGAGGAATTAATGAGAGCCGAGATGCCCATGGCTAATCCCTTTGGATATGTGAATGCAGACAGTAAATATACGTTTCCTGAATATTCACGACAAGAGGAATTCGAAGGGATAATGCTGACTTTTATAAACAACCAAGAGAGGCAAATCGAACAATTAGAAGCCCGCGTGGAAAACAACCGAAGTGTTTTCATGGACTTGGCTGATAAGTTTATATCAAGGACTAAGGAGAAAATTAGGGAAGAAGCTATACCCAAGAAGATCGAAAAGATTTTTGAACTCTCAATCCCTAATGAAACAAGCAGCGATGGGCACAATGAAACACCTCTCTCTGTGAGTTCAACCCAGAATAACTTCTATTCTCATAAGCTTCCTTTTGAGAAAGGGAACTCTCACGCCTATACCATAACCTCTAAATCACTCAAACCAACCTTGATGCATAGGGTCTCGATGATTTCTCAAACCAAACCCATTACCCATAAAACCTCTTCCCAACATTCCAACTTCAAAACGCCAACACTCCACTTCTTTGATGAAAGCAAGCTTGAATACGAAGATGAAGTTGAAATAAAAAAGATGGGAACCGGAATGGATGAAGAACCTTTAGAGCATACTATTCATGAAAATGGCATGAGCTCAAATATTTGTCATAAAAATCTTCTAACTTCAAATCCACCCATCAAACCAAATGATTCGGGTAACCTAACAATGAAGGTGGTAGACTCTTTCCCCATTCACTCACCCCCTTCACCTCACGTGGCATATTTCCACCCTAAGGGTGTGTATCGCTACTTCCACCCGCATTTAATCCTAAGTGTAGGGAAAACCTCCCCTATTTCCGTTAAATAAAGATAGAGTTAGGCTCGTGACTCGAACAAAAACAAGCGCTTATTGGGAGGCAACCCAAGCTTTATTTATTTATTTGTTTGGTTGTTTGTTTATTTGATTTTATTTGTTTCCGTATACATATTTTATTTTTGTTGTTTGTAGCTCATGTTTCAAAGTAAATTGTGAAAATGTTTTATTTTGCTTATAACTTCGTCTTAATTGCATATAAAGGTATTTTGCAAAAGATAAGTGTAAGGGGAAACCCCAATTTTTTTTTAAGAACGAAATTGATCATGACTCTCCGCAATTTTAAATGGACATGTGTATTAGTATTTGTTAGAGTCAAATACTTGTATCGAGTCATAATGGTGTTTTGCAGGATTTTCCAGGAAGTAGGACATAAGTTTTTTTCCAGAAATTTTCTGAAAACTTAACGTAAAGATTTCTGCAGGTCACTTCTGACGGCGTCATGTGTAAAATTCTGGAAATTTTGCTAGTTTTGTTTTTCTAACAGAGTCTTGAAGTTTTTGTTAATTCTTTAGTTTTATAAACTCCAGGAAATCTGCAAACATTCATTCCACCAGCATTATATCTTACATTGTTTTCTAGGACTTGTTAGTATATATAGATTGCCGCCGATTTTACGCGAGGTTGCCTTGTTTGTTTTCTCAACTTTAACAGGTTATGTATGACAAGAATATGATTTATATTTCTGGAAGGGAAGCTTTGATTGTTCATTTTCTTGGAAGAAGACCTAACCTTGTTACTACACTATCCACACCGAACGAATCAGGGGAGTATTTGATTTCATTCTTTTACCTATTTTACTTTTACATTCTTTAATTAAACATTGGGGACAATGTTCATCCTAAGTGTAAGGGGAGGGTAAATGATGATACCTTATAGGATACACTTGCACTTGAGTTTGTTTGTTTGATGGTAGGTGTGTAATAAAACTATGAGAAATACTTGTTAGTGTAATTTTAGCACCAAATTTAAATTTTTTTACAATATTTAGGAGTGAAACTTTAGCCATAACAAGCGTCTCATGGATAGGAGTTGTATGACTAGCACAAAACCGTATCATTCAGAAAGATTTTCCACCCAAATATGTGAGGTTCGCCTTTAGATTTGATAGGAAAAGCATTTACTATTAGTACTTATGAGTGTACCGGTAGCATTTGGATTCTAGAACTTGCGTTAGTGATGCATCCCGAGACCGCTAGTGAGACTACATTCGTGTGGTAGGATTTACTACATGATAAGAGGCATTAGGATCACCCTTGTGTTAAACCCGTATCATAATTACTTAACCATTTAAGTCATATTACTTGGCTAGTAAAGTCAATTAATTTTTCCCACACCATTAGCGTTGTACTCATTTTTAGTACACGAAACCCCTAGTACACCCCTCCGAGCCTATCCTTTCATTTCTAACTTTAACCATATTACTTAAAGGAAGAATTTGTTACAACCCACTTAAATGTACACCCAAATCGCCTTAACCTTCCGTGTATGTACTCATCTTTAGTGCATTATTTTTATTTGTTTAAACCCTTAGTTAATTATCTAATTGATTACATGGTTGCTAAGTCGAGTCATATCTTGTACATATTGTTTTAGGACGATTGGTACTCATGGGTAAAGTACTTGTGTTATGGAGTAATGGGGAAGAACATCATATTATTATCCCCATATGCGCATTAATCTTAAAAGTACTCCAAGTGTTCTGATTATCTTAATTCGAGTCATTAGATTGGTTTATTGTAAAGTATATAAAAATTCAAGTGTAAGGGGAATGTACATTCCCTATGATGTATTATTTTGGATGGTAGGGTAAGAGTGTATGCAAAAAAAAATAAATAAATAAAAAAATAATAATAAAAAAAAAATCAAGAAAAGAAAAAAAAAATAGAAAAAGAAAAGAGAAAAAACATGCAGACTACCATCCCGTTTCATTCTATGTTTATTTTATGTTTTTGTTATTTTTGATTTATTAGCTTAAGTCGAGTCTAGTCTTGGCTTAGCAACGCCATATTGTACATGTAATTAACCAAGATGATTAACTCGCCACCAGTAAAGATTGCCTTTATCCAACAAAACCGAGTATTCCATATCCCTACACCTAACGTTATAACCCTTTAAAAGACCTCTTTGATAATTTATCCTAGGTGCTTACGCCATGTGGTGGAGGTTTGATCGTTTTCCAAGCCTATGGTAATCTATTTTGTTATTACAGGTAGTGAGAGATGTTTTTCATTTTCATATTGTGATATATACTTTATAACACCCGAGAGATGAGAGTATCTAAACACTATTTGTGAGGTGCTAGTATATGACCTCCGTGCTTGTCTTTGATCTATAGTGGAACGATTATTTGTTGTAATTACTTTTATATTAGTGTTAAATGACCCCTAACTTGTATTTTGATTAGAATAAAAGCGCAGTTGCTTGAGAACAAGCAAATCTCAAGTGTAAGGGTATATGATGAGACGAAAAATGAACCATTTTTAGGGGGTCATTTAAGCCCGGATTTGAATTTATTTGATCAAATATTGCCCTAAATTGTTCCTTTTGTCATTTTAGGTACTTTTGGAGTGAATTCTGGAAAAAGAAACATTTTGGACGTTTTTAGAGCATAAAGGTGAAGAAAACGGCAAAGTCTTAATTTTCTTTGCTGGGAACAGTACCTGACGGTGTCAAGAGTCTTCATGTGACGGCGTCAATAGTAAAACAAGAGGTGGAAGTGGTGATGGTCCAGTGAAAACGTGACGGCGTCACGTATGGCTGTCATGGTTCAAGATATGGTGACGGCCCAGAGTAATATTACACATGATGTAACACCCCCATTTTTAAAGTTTGTCGCAGCGGAAAAGTAATTTGGGTGTTACGGTGAGGATCGAAGTTTTAACCACATAAAACGATTTAAACGAAACGTTTTGAAAGTTATTTGTCATTCAAATAATAATTTTGATAAAAAAAAGGAACCATTTGATTTAAAATCTTATGAAAAGATATAACGGCTTGTAAAAATGACAAATTTGATTTTTACACCATTTTAATTTATCAGAGTAATAAATGCCCACTCCGTGTCTTGTCCTGCTCCGTTAAATTACCTGAGATACACATGCTTAAAAGTGTCAACACAAAGGTTGGTGAGTTCATAGAGTTTTAGGAAAAACCCTTTATTTTGTTAGATTTCAGAAATATTTGGTATTAATAAAATACTAACAGTAATGAAACAAGTATCGAATATATTCACAATTTAATCATATAAATATTCAATCACATTCAATAAAGAATCAATAATCTTAACATGAGCTGGAAACTCATGATACTAAATCAATCAGATAAACAATTCACATATGGTCAAACCTATACAGCTGTATCTAAATATATGTTGAATACATACATTTTTTTCCTTTATAGATATTGCACCAAGCCTCATGACACGCAAGACATTAACAAAGGGGGTGTTCTATCAAATCAATGACAGATTTTGCCATCTAACAATAGGTGATTTGCCAATTCCTATTTTGTCTCAAATATAGTGTATCACGACTAATACGACTAACCACGTGCATAATGGCATTCCGTCAAGTATTAGTGGGATCGGAGGTCAATCCAAAACAGGTTTTGAATCTGTTCACTATATTCGCGCTCACATTACAGTGATTAATGGCTCATGATTGAGGGACTATATGGCGATAAGCTAACTTAGGCAATATCAAGGACTTAATGGGCTCATTTAGCATAACATCATGTAATCAAGTATCGTATCACAGTAATCAATTTGAAAACAGTATCGTTTGAGTATCAGAAATTCAGTTTGAAAATATTATCATTTGAGTATCCGAAATTCAATTTGAAAATATTGTCGTTTGAGTATCAGAAGTTCAGTTTGAAAATATTATCGTTTGAGTATCAGAAATTCAGTTTGAAAATATTATCGTTTGAGTATCAGAAATTCAGTTTGAGTATTTCGCTAGTAACATATAAATATCACATATCACAATAATCGAATTGAAAACATTTATCATCAGAGTATCAATATTTCAGTCAAGTAATTCATCAGTAAAATATATATATATCACATATCACAATAATCGAATTGGAAACATTAACATATTATTTTAATATCAATTAGGAAATTGATTTGAATCATGTATTTTATTTTATTTCATATACTTATCAAGTTATCAAAGTATATGTAAACATGTATCTCCCCCAAATGAGTTAAAAACAATTATTGAAAATGGGGCTATAACTCACCTGGATTTGATAATGGGATGATGAAGAGTAAATTTGGATAAGATTATGGAAACGATTTATGGAAACGTCTTTGATAAGGAACCTGATAAATAAATTTATCTGAGAATTTGACCAAATACGATTTGGCAAATATGAAACGAATAACGATTGATAAATAATCGTTATGATGAATGAATGATATGCAAATGATATGCTTATGTTTAAAATAATATGACAAGTTATGTTATTATTTCTAAAGCTTTTCCATTTTTAATTATGATGATGATAATAAGTAACAAAAATTAGTTAATACGAGGCAGCATGGCCCGTGCGATGCACGGGCTTCGTTCCCTTAAAGAATCATCGGTTGTGCAAAGGTTATGTTTATTTAGTTATTATTCTCCTTTGGGGATACTTGACTCAATAAATGAAGCTCATTTAACTAACCATTTGTAAATAAAATTGTTTGAATAAAAATGTATCAAATTGATGAGTGAGTTTCATCATCGTAATGCAAAACATGTTATTTCAAACACATATTATAAACTTTTCCACATTTCTTGTAGACTCTTAATTTTTAAAATGTTCTTTGTTTCATTCATGATTCTTTTACCAAATTATATATGAATGTCCGTGTTAATTTGTAGACTAAAGTAGTATATTACAATTCATTTGGTTACTTAGTATTCAACTACTCATTTGTGATAGGGTAAACATTCTATTTTTTTAAATCTTTTTTTAGCAACACTTATGCGTAATCAAAGCATAAATACTATTGCAATGGGTGAACCGGCCCGGATCAATGATCATTTTCTTTTTGTTTTTCTTTTTTAATCAGCTAAAAATTTTGTTGGTGGCTAGACTTTATTCACATGGTATCCGTAGCCATTTTGTTGGTGGCTAGACTTTAATCACATGGTAACCACAACCACAACGGGAAGGTATCTGTTAGTGTTTTGATAGTTGGCCATTAAGATAAGTATTTTATATATTTAAGTTCAAAATTAATAAGAAAACATATAATTGTTAATGCTACAACCGCTTTTGAAACAAAAATCATTACATCTGCAATATGCAAACGTATGATTGCTACTCGTCACTGAATTTGGGTTTGAAAGGCTTTAAATATGCAGTTAACTAATTATGAAACGGGTTTTGCAATAATGGAACCAGAGCTTGATCTTTTGATTGAATTGACTGTGAGGTCGCATATAATGAATTAATGAGCTACAATGGTTGATCTTAATGGTTTCGTATCTCATGTGTGTGCTGAATTGTGGTATTTCATCTCTCCAGAATAGATACGATCCCTAGCTTGAATGATTATTAGTTAGTTGATGTAATTTCCACGATCAGCCTGGCAGCCTAAAGAACTTTCTTTGCCCCGAGGTATGAGTATGTGAGAAAAAATGACACTACAGCGCCGAATACTATTCTTCTTGTAGTAAGCCAGAATGCAAATTGCACACAATGAATGCGTAAGTGTTGTAAGGTGTTGACTATGCGCCCATATTTAGGTAGAAGAGGAGTATTAGACATCTAGAAACTTAAGAAATTACCGCGTGTTCTTCAATGTATGATCTTAAATTCATGCCAAATATACCTACATACAAAATAAACAATGGGGTCTTTTTCATAAACGGGGAAAGATTATTCTTGCGCAATTCAATAATGCGTTGAAACATAGATACTGAGAAACAGTAAGCAGCTTGATCAATGCAAGGATTTATCATATGATGGGATAAGTATGACTGAAGCGAAAAGTAATAACTTGAAATAAGAGCACCAACTCCAAGACAAAAGGCCCCAACCTGAAGAAGCATTTCAAATCTGCTGACGTGAAGCCATCGCGAACCGGAAAAGAAGTAGATGATGTATACAAATTATTAAGTAAATAATCAATTCATCATATATCCCGCCATTGTCCATCCCAAACGGATCATAAAAAATTTCGTGTCAGCCATTGCATACAATTTCAGCCTTTTCACGATCCATATATAGGACTCATGTCAATGAGTCTTGTGCATCTCGAAGTTCTTGTTGCATCAGAAAAGACCACAGACCATCTTCATGACTGTATGTTTATTCATATTCTATGCTTTATAAGTTTTTTAAGTCATATTTTAGTTATGCATGAATCATGTTACAAATGCAGTAGATATCATATCAGTTGTGAGTTAACCCATTTTTTTATGTCATGTTACAGTGCGTTACTCAAATATAGAAGCTATATCATTGTAGAATCTTAAAAGGAATAAATATTAGCTTGTCATCTAACGAAAGAAACTTATGTACCTGATTCATCTCTTACTTGTTACACCCAATATACATGTTCTTCCTTAAATTTAAAGCAACATCATTTAAATAAAACCTACTCCAAACCTACTGAACACATTCCTAGAACCCATCTCATGAACCCATCCCTTGAACCCACCAACTAAAGCAACACACTGAGCCAAGCCACTAAACACACCCCTAGCCATGTCCCTACTGGTTCAATATTAGTATGCAACTTAAAGTAAGGTTCTACTAATTAGGTACCTGATATGTAACTTAAATCGACCAAATCATGGATTCCTCAAAGAATACTGCCACTGTCAAATACACCCAAACTGGTCTCCTGTTGCAATAAAATATGTGATAATGACCATTTTACTAAGTCTAATTGACCACACATAATCAAGACAGGATAAAGGGGAAAAAAAAGTTTACCACGATTTTGTAATGTTGATAATAGTGGTTACACGTTTCTGTCCGTACTTAAAGCAAACAAAGGACAAATCTTTTCACCTGCAACTTCCGCAAAAGCCAAAGATCGCTAATTTTTTTTAGCACTAAGTAACATTTTTTTCTCTTCAACTTTCACCATACACCTATGAAAAATCAAAACTTGAGTGATCAAATTAGGCTAAAATTAATCAATTAAACATACACTGGTTCAACAATTCAACTAAACATGAAAAAATAAAGGCGGCATAATTCCAAAAGTGTAGATAATATAAAACACACAATAATATCAATTTACAAATAAAAAATACCTTGAACCGAGCCCATCTCCTTCTCAACTTTTGCGTCAAATTGACAAAGAAAGCCCTTCTAACTCATCATCTTTTCTGTTACAAAAAAGTGGATGATAGATTACTGAAACTCACAATTAAATGTAAAACGAAAGTCTTTTTTTTTTTAATCGATGATATGGAATCAAATGAATTCAGAGCTTTTGAGTATAAGAGATGGAAAGGATTGAATATGTAAGAATGGTGTTGAATTTTTTAGGAAGGGAGATGAAGGTTGGTGTTTCAAGAGGATTGAAACTTTAACACTTAAACTTTAATACTTAACATTAAAGAAGAGGACTGATCATGACTGCATCTTTATTCTTATTATATGCATGACGGAGTATAAGTTTTTAAAATGCCGTATTTTAGTTAAGCATGAATCATGTTACAAATGCAGCGGAGATCATATCAGTTGTGAGGAGGCATCATTTAGTTCTTTGGAATCTCTTGATCAGTAATGCTACTACCATGGAATTATATCATATATGCACTCAAAATAATTACAAATTCAATACATATAAGCGTACTTAAATATGTGCTATTTAGCATTTCAGGCAATTCCTATATTCTTGAACAAATTGGTCCCTTAATCAGGTGGTATTATTATTTTAGTAAATGTAAAATACGTATCCTTGGTGAGGTCAGAATTGTTATCTAGTATTCTAATATAAATGAATTTCCAAAGAATCGTCACATGACCTAGAAATGTTACCTTTGATAAGATAATATCATAGTCAATTTGTACACGCTACAGGCCGTTGATGGGTGCAGATGTGACTCCACTTTTTTGTCTTGTATAGGTTTGGTTTCCTGTAGCAAACCCGATAAGCAATTAGTTTATGAAATTTCAGCAGACTCTAGAAATAACGGTGAAACAATCGAATACAAAAAATCCTCCCAAAACTAACCGCTTTTATATCCCTTGTCATCATGTCATCACCATCAGCTTGCCCGGATTAGATTATTTCCCATTCTCTTAGATTCACATCTCAAAACAATGCCCTCCAGGCTCATGGGAAGGAGGCACCTAGTCTATTGCCATCCAATACGGACTGACTGAGATGGTGGAACAATCATTAACACGTTATGTCTCTGTAAGGTTCGCATCGCGCGCTGTCTTCTTTAATATACCTGCATTTTTATTAATTCACAATAAATATAAGTGAATAAAAATATAAGGTAGCTCAAAATAAGCACGTTAAATTTAGAAGGGCGCTTGTCATTGCATTTGCAAACTGATTATCTGATTTTCATTATTCCCCAAATCAGAATCCTATAACTAAAATTCCAAATACCTCTTTGAAAATTAAATTATTATTAAAAAAGATAGATGAAGAGTGTAGATGTCTCGAAATGAATTTGTGGAAATGAATCTACATTTGACTGGTCAGGACTATGGATCAGAGAGTGTAGATGTGTGCATCACGTCTGTTTTATTTGCTTTCTTAATATCATTAATCGGAATAATCCAAAACATAGCTCCCCATGTCCCAAAATTCCTCTAGATGATGTGTGAACAGTGGCAATCAATAGCATTAGTATGTGGATTATCTACTAAAAGTTTGGTAACCAAAATGCGATTATTGCATACCATGAGACTGTTTGGACCATTGTTAACTGAGAGAGTATAATCGGTCCCATTGAGTGTGAACTTCCCCTGTTTAATCCTGTTTAGGACTCTTCACAATGCAACCAAAGTAGGGTGCCGTGCGATTTTGTTGAAAACATAATGAACCAGATTGTGTTTAACTGATTTGTTGTTAGTAACGCGACAAAAGGCCAAAAATCTAAATAAATCAAATAGAAAAAAGAAGTATACCATGCACAGGACTTTTCAGACTATCAGTCATGATGAAATAACATTATTTATCACGTGACTGACTCTTCCAACCATCTGCATGTTAACCGCGTAAAACTCACATCAGAACCCACATTTACGCGATTAACAATTAACAAAATCTAATCCTAATCACAAACACGTCAATTCATAAAAACCGCTAAAATGTCTAATTCTCTACACTATCGCAACAACAACAAACAGTAACAGTTCGAAACTATTAATCAGTGAACACTAACTAACAAAAATGAACACACTTTATAATCATACCTTATTTTATATGCCATTGATTACATCACCCATTAAATCTTATGTAGCTGCAAAAACAACCGATTTTCTTAGTCATCTTGTAGCTTCATATCACCCAGCATATCAATTATCATCACAACCACCCTTTCATTACTCTCACTCAAATTCTAATTACAAAAACTAATGAATATAACATCACAAATTCAACTTAATTGAAAAGAAAAACAAAAATATAAAAGAAAACTCAAAATTTAATTTTTTTTCATACCTATAGTTCTTAACAGCGAACTTCCTCAGTAGATATGGCAATTGAAACACGTAACCGAGATGAAAATTCACTCTGATTATTATTATTATTATTATTATTATTATTATTATTATTATTATTATTATTATTATTATTATTATTATTATTATTATTATTATTATTATTATTATTATTATTATTATTATCATAAAAATTAGATTTCAAAGGGGTGCCCAATCGAGAATCACTTTCAGTTTCTTCAACAATGGAATGAGGTGAGGAAAAGGCAATCCATCATCAGATCCCGACTTTTCATCACCTAAGTCTATAGTTAATTCCTGAAGATCATCATTTTACTGTGCTTTTGATTTGCCGGATTTTAGAAAGAGAATATGAGGGAGAAAGGGTGTGTGAAGTGTGAAAGATAATTGGGAGTTTGGTGAGACTGTTCAATACATTTTAACGGGAGATATCAAGAGGCACTCCATTAATTCTCTCATTGCGTTTGCAACTCATGTTGTATGTACAGATAGATTTGAGCTTAAAAGTCTTAAAAGCTTCAAAATAAGCTCTGAATGTAGTAAATTTATTAGCTTAAATCATATATTTGAGTTTCTTGGCTTATGACATTAATGCTCACATTCAATAGGGAACTCATTTTATATATATATATATATATATATATATATATATATATATATATATATATATATATATATATATATATAGATAACGTTATATATACTATTAACGAAAATTTAATAAATACATATATATATATATATAAAATGAAACGAAAATGCATATGACGTGATGGGGTTTCGAAAATTAGAAAATAAATGAGAATGTCAAATATTACTTGTGGGTCCTTGTTCTTTTCCAGTTTTTACAATTTTTACACTAACGACGTTAGCGTTACGCCGTTAGTCCTTTTTATAAATATATTACATTTTTAGTCCTCTAATTATACAAAAGTCATTCCTAAGCTTGGAGATTAATAATAATTCATTTTCTACCTTAATAAATCTGTTTTTACAGTTTTAGTACCTAAGTTTCATAGTTTTCAATATTAGTCCTTCTAGGTGTCGTCGCGTTACATTTTTAGTCCAAAAATACAAAAATGATTAGAAAAATTATTAGAAAATTTGCCGAAGCTTATTTAGTAAATAAAAAGTTTATTTCAACTGCTTATTTGTAAAAAGAGCTTATTTTTCATTAAATGGGTTTTTAGTGTTTTAAAACTAGGCCCGTTAACGTTTTATGATCCGTACGTCGTGAGATGAGTTGGGCTTATCAAAAATGCCATTTTTCATGTTCTAATTCAATATCAAAAAGGTTTGGACGGCTAGCTTATTGAAATAGCTTATTTTTAGCTTATTGGGCTTTTTGGCCCAAACGTATAAAATTAACTAGTTTTCTACTTGTTCATGTCGATTTGCTTTCATTGTTTTTAAGAGTCGAGATGAGTTTATTTTTACAAATGATATATACGAAATTGGTTACTTGTGAGTAGGTCTATTAGTACGTATAAAAATATGGTATGCTTGTTACGTGAAATAAAGAGTTGCACGTAGCTTTGGTAAGGTGTTTGGCTCGTTTTTGTGTATAAAAAAATGACTTAATAATATTTTTATGTATGCATGTTTTTATACGTGTATATAAGGTTTCAAAACAAGTAAATATGATGCATGTACAATAACTTTAAACGTATTTTAATCATGATACGTGACTCCTAGGCCTTCCAAGATAGAGGCTAGTCACGTAACGTTTACTATATGAATATACGTATGAAAATAATGAAACAAAGTTACTATACGTTCGTATAAAATATATATGATGCATGATATGAAAATAACGAGTAGTATGAGACGAGAAAGAGTGGAGACGACTTACTACACCTCTATGGTGGTAGAGAGTTGAGGTGGAAAGAAAGAAACGTTGGAATAGATTACGTTCAAATAGAAATCGACAATTATGGATCGTATAACTTAAAGTTACAACCTTCTTGCTTCCAAATGCTTTCGTATTGGTTCTCTTGATGTTTTTAAGATATATTAGAATGGAGAAAAGAGTAGGAACGATTTGTGAATGAATGGAGAAGGAAAGGTACGATCGGGTACGGTATATATGGGAAGTTTTGTGTTTCGTATGGTGCAAATTATTGCATGGGACAAGAACCACTATGCTATGCCAGAGAATAGAAGTCCTAAGATAGCTAGAGTAGTATTTTAAAATGATTTGTGAAAGGTAGCCAAATGTAAATCGTCCTTGTGAGTACTTGATATGTCGACATCCAATTTCTTAACACAAACGAGTGCTCATTTGTGTTTTAAGGAATCTTAGTCGATCATACTTATTATTTATACATGAAAACATGCTATAGATAATATTAGGAACTCATAGGAACAAACGGGAATAAAAACGGTTAAGAAATGGATTTTGTATGAATCGTTTGGGTCGATTCATAGCTAAACGAATTGCCTCTTAAAAACGTATCAAACCTTAACGTATGAACGTGAGATTTGACACACTATTAGTTGGCTAGGAGGTTAAATAGATGAGACAATAAAATACGTATGTTGTGTGTAGAGATTGGAAATGAACGAGGCGTTTTGGGAGCTTGTTAACTAATTGAGTATAAGAAATATTAGATTTTTGGATTTGGATTCTTGGGCCAAAAATCGTGGGCTGGATGAATAGTGAATAGGATGATGGGCCGAGTTTATTAAGGGTCCGTTTAGTTAAACTAGAGATTAGGAAAATTATTTAGTGTTAATGTTTTATTTAGGAAATTAATAACGTGTTAGGAATTTGTTCTGTTATTTCGTGAATTATATTATGTTGTGACAACAACAATAATATAAAAAGAAAATTTTAAATTTCCCGAAATAATGGGGATTATAAACGATAACGATGATTAATGATTTATTAAAACAAAATTTTTTTACAGGGTTCAACACATGACGACGTCAAATCTGGATCTAGGCAATCCGATCTCATTATGGGCGGCGAGTTGACAGCGTCAGAAATTCCTTCTTGACGCCGTCACCTTGTAAAATCTATATATAGTTTTGCAATTTTCATTCATTAAAGGAGGAACAAGTAGGGTGTAACTTCGGAGAAACCCTAGCACGAATTTTACTGCTTTTTCAAGGGTTTTTACCCTTTGAAACCTTTCATGTCAATTCGAGATAAGTACTCTTTCAATTCAATCAATATGTCTATGTGATGCTTGAATATATCTTACACTTGTCTTGAATTCAACATGCTAGGCTAGATCTCTTGTGTGTTTGCTTAGATGTAGTGAAACCTAGATGTTGATTATGGGTTGATTGTTTGTTTATAGTTGTTACGGATGAATGATTTCGATGTTAGGCTTAAGAAAACTTGCCAACCTCCTTTATGGTAAAGTGCTTGAACGTCTTAAGAAACGTGAACCAATGCGTACTAGGTTATTATGGTTGTATTTAATGCATGAGCGAATTCTAATGATCCCATGTTAGGAGCTTCTTAGCCGGCTCGACATAGGAGTGAAGTAGGAGTTTATAGAGTTGGGGAAGTACGTACGCCACCCCACGAATGGTATTAAGGAATATAATCCGTCATCCATGCAATTGTAACAAACTATCAACCTGTAAAAGATATCTAGGGAGTAATGAAATCTAAGTAAACACAACTCTCCCGATTATTGTTCACACCACTAGTTTAATTAGATTTATTTTCATTTCTGTTATTTTATTTTGATTGCATCTTAGTTATTGGGTTAGTTGATTAGCAACTAATTCCGCCCACTCTTTAAAAAACCGAGATTTTTAATTGCTTTCATAAAATATTAAAAAATACAAAAAGAATCATCCCTCACCTCTAGACCTAGTTTTTAGGCTTTCTAATCCTAGCGACATTATTCCTGAGTTGAACGATCAATCCCCCGGTACTTGTCACTATACTATACTACAACGATCAGGTACACTGCCTGGTGGGGGTTGTAAGCTTCTCGAGATCTCTCAAGAGGTAAAGCCTGGTGCAATTCCCATGTATCAAGTTTTTGGCGCCGCAGCCCGGGGAATAGTTATTGTCTAGGTTAGGACTTCTTTTTATTAGGTCTTCTTGCCAGATTTCTTTCTAGTAAGATTTTATTTTTATTTTTAGGTTTTCTTTAGTCTATCTCATTTCTTCATGTCTTTGTTCATAACCTTTACCATCCAACATCATGGAAGGTGGTAACATCTTTGAACCCATCAACCCACCACAACAAAACCACCCACAAAACCCACCACTAGCAAACCAACCTCTTAGGCCCCGAACCCTAGGAGAGTACTCCCAACCTAGCCACAAAGGTTACGAAAATGCCATTGAGCTTCCCGAAGAAGCCATTGTAGCCCACCTGCGACCCGACGCCATCCGGTTTGTGCAAAACGGATGTGCATTCCACGGACATATGTCCGAAGACCCAATTCAACACCTTAAGGACTTTCTTAAAATCGTAGATGCCATTGACCTTAACGGTGCTACTAGAGATACTACCCGATTGTGTCTCTTCCATTTCTCTCTTCGTGACCAAGCTATCCATTGGCTTGATCGTCTACCCGCGGGATCTATCTCAACTTGGGATAATCTCACCACTCGTTTCCTTGCTAAATTTTTCTCACCTGGGAGAACTACCAAGCTAAGGAATGACATCTTGATGTTCCAACAACGTCAAGGTGAAACTCTTTATAAAGCATGGACTCGTTTCAAAGAACTACTCCACAAAGTCCCCCATCATGGCCTCGATCTTTGGTTTCAAATCCAAATCTTTTTTGATGGAGTTAATCACCAAACTAGAAAAGCTGTAGATCACGCTGCCAATGGTAGACTGAGCAAGCTCAGTGTTGATAAGTGCTGGGAGGTCATTGAGGACTTAGCACAATACGAAGAAGAAGAATGGGAGGATCCAATGTTCTAGGAAGAAGGAAGTTTAGATTACATGAATGCAACCCAAGAACAGTTATTTGAGAACATCGAAAGGTAGGTTGAGGAATTAATGAGAGCCTAGATGCCCATGGCTAATCCCTTTGGATATGTGAATGCAAACAGTAAATATACGTTTCCTGAATATTCATGACAAGAGTAATTCGAAGGGATAATGCGGACTTTCATAAACAACCAAGAGAGGCAAATCCAACAATTAGAAGCTCGCATGGAAAACACCTGAAGTGTTTTCATGGACTTGGCTGATAAGTTTATATCAAGGACTAATGAGAAAATTAGGGAAGAAGCTATACCCAAGAAGATCGAAAAGATTTTTGAACTCTCAATCCCTAATGAAACAAGCAGCGATGGGCACAATGAAACACCTCTCTCTGTGAGTTCAACCCAGAATAACTTTTATTCTCATAAGCTTCCTTTTGAGAAAGGGAACTCTCACGCCTATACCATAACCTCTAAATCACTCAAACCAACCTTGATGCATAGGGTCTCGATGATTTCTCAAACCAAACCCATTACCCATAAAACCTCTTCCCAACATTTCAACTTCAAAATGCCAACACTCCACTTCTTTAATGAACGCAAGTTTGAATACGAAGATGAAGTTGAAATAAAAAAGATGGGAACCGGAATGGATGAAGAACCGTTAGAGCCTACTATTCATGAAAATGGCAAGAGCTCAAATCTTTGTCATAAAAATCTTCTAACTTCAAATCCACCCATAAAACCAAAGGATTCGGGTAACCTAACAATGAAGGTGGTAGACTCTTTCCCCATTCACTCACCCCCTTCACCTCATGTGGCATATTTCCACCCTAAGGGTGTGTATCGCTTTTTCCACCCGCATTTAATCCTACGTGTAGGGAAAACCTCCCCTATTTCCTCTAAATAAAGGTAGAGTCAGGCTCGTGACTCAAACAAAAACAAGCGCTTATTGGGAGGCAACCCAAGCTTTATTTATTTATTTGTTTGTTTGTTTGTTTATTTGATTTTATTTGTTTCCGTATGCATATTTTATTTTTGTTGTTTGTAGCTCATGTTTCAAAGTAAATTGTGAAAATGCTTTATTTTGCTTTTAACTTCATTTTAATTGCATATAAAAGTATTTTGCAAAAGATAAGTGTAAGGGGAAACCTCAAATTTTTTTTAAGAACGAAATTGGTCATGACTCTCCACAATATTAAATGGACATGTGTATTAGTATTTGTTAGAGGCAAATGCTTGTATCGAGTCATAATGGTGTTTTGCAGGATTTTCCAGGAAGTAGGACATAAGTTTTTTCCAGAAATTTTCTGGAAACTTAACGTATAGATTTCTGCAGGTCACTTCTGACGGCGTCATGAGTTAACTCCTGACGGCGTCATGTGTAAAATTCTGGAAATTTTGCTAGTTTTGTTTTTCGAACGGAGTCTTGAAGTTTTTATTAATTCTTTAGTTTTATAAACTCCAGGAAATCTGCAAACATTCATTCCACAAGCATTATATCTTACATTGTTTTCTAGGACTTGTTAGTATATATAGATTGCCGCCGATTTTACGCGAGGTTGCCTTGTTTGTTTTCTCAACTTTTACAGGTTATGTATGACAAGAAGATGATTTATATTTCTGGAAGGGAAGCTTTGATTGTTCATTTTCTTGGAAGAAGACCTAACCTTGTTACCACACTATCCACACCGAACGAATCAGGGGAGTATTTGATTTAATTCTTTTACCTATTTCACTTTTACATTCTTTAATTGAACATTGGGGACAATGTTCATCCTAAGTGTAAGGGGAGGGTAAATGACGATACCTTATAGGATACACTTGCACTTGAGTTTGTTTGTTTGAGGGTAGGTGTGTAATAAAACTATGAGAAATACTTGTTAGTGTAATTTTAGCGCCAAATTTAAAATTTTTTACAACATTTAGGAGTGAAACTTTAGCCATAGCAAGCGTCTCATGGATAGGAGTTGTATGACTAGCACAAAACCGTATCATTCAGAAAAATTTTCCACCCAAATACGTGAGGTTCGCCTTTAGATTTAATAGGAAAAGCATTTACTATTAGTGCTTATGAGTGTACCGGTAGCATTTAGATTCTAGAACTTGCGTTAGTGATGCATCCCGAAACCGCTAGTGAGACTACATTCGTGTGGTAGGATTTACTACATGATAAAAGGCATTAGGATCACCCTTGTGTTAAACCCGTATCATAATTACTTGACCATTTAAGTCATATTACTTGGCTAGTAAAGTCAATTAATTTTTCCCACACCATTAGCGTTGTACTCATTTTTAGTACACGAAACCCCTAGTACACCTCTCCGAGCCTATCTTTTCGTTTCTAACTTTAAGCATCTTACTTAAAGGAAGAATTTGTTACAACCCACTTAAATGTACACCCAAATCGCCTTAACCTTCCGTGTATATACTCATCTTTAGTGCATTATTGTTATTTGTTTAAACCCTTAGTTAATTATCTAATTGATTACATGGTTACTAAGTCGAGTCATATCTTGTACGTATTGTTTTGGGACGATTGGGACTCATAGGTAAAGTACTTGTGTTATGGAGTAATGGGGAAGAACATCATATTATTACCCCCATATGCGCATTAATCTTAAAAGTACTCCAAGTGTTTTGATTATCTTAATTCGAGTCATTAGATTGGTTTATTGTAAAGTCTGTAAAAAGTCAAGTGTAAGGGGAATGTACATTCCCTATGATGTATTATTTTGGATGGTAGGGTAAGAGTGTATGCAAAAAAAAATGAAAAATAAAAAAAAAATTTGAAAAAATCAAGAAAAGAAAAAAAAAATAGAAAAAGAAAAGAGAAAAAACATACGGACTACCATCCCGTTTCATTCTATGTTTATTTTATGTTTTTATTATTTTTGATTTATTAGCTTAAGTCGAGTCTAGTCTTGGCTTAGCAACGCCATATTGTACATGTAATTAACCAAGATGATTAACTCGCCACCAGTAAAGATTGCCTTTATCCAACAAAACCGTGTATTCCATATCCCTACACCTAACGTTATAACCCTTCAAAAGACCTCTTTGATAATTTATCCAAGGTGCTTACGCCATGTGGTGGAGGTTTGATCGTTTCCCAAGCCTATGGTAATCTATTTTGTTATGACAGGTAGTGAGAGATGTTTTCCATTTCCATATTGTGATATATACTTTATAACACCCGAGAGATGAGAGTATCTAAACACTATTTATGAGGTGCTAGTATATGACCTCCGTGCTTGTCTTTGATCTTTAGTGGAACGATTATTTGTTGTAATTACTTTCATATTAGTGTTAAATGACCCTTAACTTGTATTTTGATTAGAATAAAAGCGCATTTGCTTGAGGACAAGCAAATCTCAAGTGTAAGGGTATATGATGAGACGAAAAATGAACCATTTTTAGGGGATCATTTAAGCCCGGATTTGAATTTATTTGATCAAATATTGCCTTAAATCGTTCCTTTTGTCATTTTAGGTACTTTTGGAGTGAATTCTGGAAAAGGAAGCATTTTGGATATTTTTAGAGCATAAAAGTGAAGAAAACGGCAAAGTTTTCATTTTCCTTGCTGGGAACAGTACCTGACGGTGTCAAGAGTCTTCATGTGACAGCGTCAAGAGTAAAACAAGAGGTGGAAGTGGTGACGGTCCAGTGAAAACGTGACGGCGTCACGTATGGCTGTTATGGTTCAAGATATGGTGACTGCCCAGAGTAATATTACACATAACGGCGTCAAATCTGGATCTAGGCAATCCGATGTCATTATGGGCGGCGAGTTGACAGCGTCAGAAATTCCTTCTTGACGTCGTCACCCTGTAAAATCTATATATAGTTTTGAAATTTTCATTCTTTAAAGGAGGAACAAGTAGGGTGTAACTTTGGAGAAACCCTAGCACGAATTTTACTGCTTTTTCAAGGGTTTTTACCCTTTGAAACCTTTCATGTCAATTTGAGATATGTACTCTTTCAATTCAATCAATATGTCTATGTGTTACTTGAATATATCTTACACTTGTCTTGAATTCAACATGCTAGGCTAGATCTCTTGTGTGTTTGCTTAGATGTAGTGAAACCTAGATGTTGATTATGGGTTGATTGTTTGTTTATAGTTGTTACGGATGAATGATTTCGATGTTAGGCTTAAGAAAACTTGCCAACCTCCTTTATGGTAAAGTGCTTGAACGTCTTAAGAAACGTGAACCAATGCGTACTAGGTTATTATGGTTGTATTTAATGCATGAGCGAATTCTAATGATCCCATGTTAGGAGCTTCTTAGCCGGCTCGACATAGGAGTGAAGTAGGAGTTTATAGAGTTGGGGAAGTACGTACGCCACCCCACGAATGGTATTAAGGAATATAATCCGTCATCCATGCAATTGTAACAAACTATCAACCTGTAAAAGATATCTAGGGAGTAATGAAATCTAAGTAAACACAACTCTCCCGATTATTGTTCACACCACTAGTTTAATTAGATTTATTTTCATTTCTGTTATTTTATTTTGATTGCATCTTAGTTATTGGGTTAGTTGATTAGCAACTAATTCCGTCCACTCTTCAAAAAAACCGAGATTTTTAATTGCTTTCATAAAATATAAATAAATACAAAAAGAATCATCCCTCACCTCTAGACCTAGTTTTTAGGCTTTCTAATCCTACACTATTCCTGAGTTGAACGATCAATCCCCCGGTACTTGTCACTATACTATACTACAACGATCAGGCACACTGCCTGGTGGGGGTTGTAAGCTTCTCGAGATCCCTCGAGAGGTAAAGCCTGGTGCGATTCCCACGTATCATTGACTAATACTAAGGAGATTAAAACCTAAGTTATCAACATGAGCTACATCATCTATAAAAAGAGAGTCATGGGAGATTGTACCTTTTCCGATGATTTTGCTCTTAGCTTTACTACCAAACGTAACGTTACCTCCATCACATTTGTGATAAGTAGAGAAGAGGCTTTTGTTACCCGTCATGTGCCTTGAACAACCGCTATCTTTAATCTATTCATCCGGTTCCAAACATACTTTGAGGCACACCTATTTTATGAAAAACACTCAAACATTTGGTCCCCAATTTCTCATGGGTCCATTTTGGTTAAGCATACCATTAACTTGATCCAAGTATGAAAATAGAGCATAAGGGTTCCATGACATGTAATTTGGAGTTTGGTAATGTCCAGGAGTGTTTTGGTTCCAAACATGTTGGTAGTTTGGTCGTGTGTTGTAGTTACTCTTTGGAAAGGGGCGTTTGGGAATTGGAGTCTTAGGTCTTGGTTGAGTAGTTCTAGCTCTAAATTCGTTTTTACTAAGTCCTACTCCAGTTTTAAAGGCAGGTTTTATTCCATTTTTATATGTGACTTTAACAAATTTTGAATGATCTAACGTGGAAGTTGTTACTGCTGTAGCAGTTTTGCTAGTTTCTTGTGCTTTCTTTTCTTAGTTAGTTTGACTCTTCAAAGGTTCTAATTTCATGAAACCTAGTCCTGTTTTATCAAATGGTGACTTTTGAAGTTTTATAATTTCATCCGCACAAGAAATGCTTTTATCGAACTTTTTAAACTTTGTGGTTTATTTTATTAGATCATCTTGAGTAATTTTAAGTTTCTTAACTTCGAGTTTAAGCTCTTCACATGATTTGCACGATGTGTCAATACCTTTACTCTTTTCTAATCTCTTAGCTTTTTCTTTTAACTCATAAACGTCATTTTCTAAAAACTCCTTTTTAGTTTTCAAAAACTTATTTTTGTTTATGATTTTTAAGCTTAATTTATAAAGTTTGTTATATTCTTTTTGTAAGGTGTCATCATCAATGGAAGAATAAGATGAGTCGGAAAGTACCTCATTTGAGTCGCGAGCCATGAGAGCAATATCATCATTCTTTGGCTCATCGTCATCTCCTTCATAGTCACTCCAAGCACCACCCACAAAAGCTTGTTGAGACTTGCTTTTGGGTGGTTTTGGACATTCTCCTACGAGATGACTTGTGTCTCCACACCTATAGCATTTCCTTTCAACCTTTCCTTTCCTATCATCACGATCTTTACGGAAGGTTTTCTTGTCATCTTTAGGTTGCCTTACAAACTTCCCTCGTCTACGAAAGAATTTCTTGAAGTCTCTAATGGCCATGTCATATTCTTCATCATCACTATCCGAAGTAGATTCTTCATCATCACTTGATTGGACTCTAGCTTTCAAGACAATAGACTTAACCTTTTCTTTCTTGCCTTTAACTATTTCCGAATCTTTTTCCATTACCATTTCATGAACTTTGAGGTTTCCAATTAGCTCGTCAAGTGACATGCTTGAAAGATCCTTGGATTCTTCAATTGCCGTCACTTTTGCTCTCCACTTCGGGTGGAGTGCTCTAAGGAATTTCCTGACAAAATTCTTGCTATAAAAAGATTCATCAAGTGCTTTAAGTGAAGTAATAATAGTGTTAAACCTAGCAAATGCACTATCAATAATCTCATCTTCGGGAATAACAAATTGTTCATATTGTTGAACAAGAAGATCAATTTTGTTATCCTTAACTTGTGAGTTTCCTTGATGAGTGACTATTAAAGGTTGCCAAATATCTTTCGCGGTTTTACATATAAAGACTCTTTCATATTCTTTCTTAGGCCAAGCATTGTAAAACATCATTTTAGCTTCATTATTTTTAGCAATCAATTTCTTTTGATTATCATCTTTACTATTTGTAGCTATATTATCACCATCAATGATTATATACCATAAATCTATATCTTTAGATTTCACGTAAGTTTCAAAACGGTTTTTTCAATATATAAAACCATTTGCTTCAAAAAGTGGTGGTCTTTGCATAGATTGCCCTTCTTTGTAATTTTCAAAATCCATGGATCGTTTCAAGTTTTAAAACACAATATATTTTAAAAGCTTGAGTAACGTAGCTCTTGATGCCAATTGTGGAAAACTAGAAGGGGGTTGAATAGTTTACCGTTTAAAAACTTTAAACTTGTTTAATTATCTAGTGAAACTTTCCGTTTAATCAAAGATATGAACACAAACACAATATATAACACGCAAGTATAAAGAAAGAAACGATCAAACCACAACACGAGTATTTATCGTGGTTCGGCTACAAGGACTCTTTTTCCTTGCCCTACGTCCACGCCCCGAGTATCCAACTCGAGAGTTTCTTTCACTAGTCAACAAGCTCCTTTCACCGGCGGAGAAAACCTTACACGTCGCTTATACACGTTTACCGTCACTAAGCTAGATGTCGAGTTCTTTTACAAGGGTACAACCACTCCCGTTAGTTCTTTTACAAGGGTACAACAACTCCCGTCACACTTTGTATTTTGAGGACTAAAATACTAACCGATTACTACTAAAAACACACAATCATATGAAGTGTAAACTACACAAAGTCTACACAATACTAAGCTAACAAGTCTTACAACGTTGTGTTGAATACTTGTAACTTTATATGAACTTGTGAACTTTTTTGCTACAAAAGAAACTTCACATCAAAATGAAATGTTAAAGGGTTAGATGAATGATATGAATGTATGTGTGTGAAAATGTAATGTAGAGTGATAAGGCCAAAATTTAAACATATGGCTTAGTATTTATAGCAAGACCTTCTGCAGGTCTGACGGATACGGCGGAACCCTCAGATGGGTTCCGCCCGTGTACCCCCAGGGTTCCGACAGACTTGCAGTTGGTTTTGCAATAAATTTATCCAAACCAACCAAAGTCACATCAACTAAATTCTAGTCAAACACATTGAATCAAACATGGAAAGCTTCGAAAAATGTGTAAGAGGTTATGGTAAGTCAAACACACAAGCTTACCATAAATGTATGATGTGATGTTAACATTTTTCTATTTTAAGAAATATAAAAAGTGTTGTGTTTAATGTGAAATATAAAATGTAGCAAATATCTAATTATGTAAGTCTTTAAACAAAAATTATGTTTTACTTAGAAACTAAAGTTTACATTTTGTCGTTAACAAAACTTAGCAAAGATCATAAAATATAAACAACATTTTTAGGCGATATTTGTATTAACAAAATGATTATTAAGGCTTAATTACACATCTAAAGGTGTGAAAATTTATAAAGTTCACAGTTGTCTCATCCGTAAGTATTTATAGTATTTTTCACACTTTTGTGTGTAGGAATATTAGCACCATTCTACAAAAGTTTTTTTTTTTGTTTTTTTGTTTTTTTTTTTTTTTTTTTTTAACAGCGGAATTTTATGAGAACCCAAAAAATCTAGCAAGATGCTAAAAAGCAACAAAGAAAATCTAGCAAGTGCGGTTTAATAATCTTCCAATCCCCGTGCAGTATCAACGCACAAAGCATATCAAGATGGACATTGACTTTGTTTGGGATTAGGTTGCTGCAAGATAGGTTTGCGTTTTGCATGTTCATTCACGCTATCAGTGTGCCGGTATTTTTACTGATAGTCTTCCGTCTGCTTTGTTTGATGAAGCTTGACAATAGATTATTTTGGTAACACAACTACTCCACTTAATGTACATTCAAACTTGTAGATGGTCAGTTAACATTTACCAAGAATAAACACATGATGTGCACGACAACAAGTAGAATAAATGGCAGAAGACAAAATAAGCATCATATATATATATATATATATATATATATATATATATATATATATATATATATATATATATATATATATATATATTAATGATAAAAACTATCCTATAGTTCCTTTTACAAATCACGTTGGAGCTATAGGTTGGATCAGTTGACAAAACTCTTCTTCTTTAGAGATAGAGGCGTGGGTTTGATCCACTCAATGTAAAAAGGCCGGAGGTTTTCCGGAAGCAGCCTCTCTACCTTTAAGTAAGGGTAAGGCTGTTTAAATCTCACTTTTTCCATATTCCGAGAAAGACGAGATTAAAAACTGTTGAATGATTCATTTATTTATTAATTTTATTTTTATTTTTTTAAGTTCAAATAATTGATAGAGTAATGTTAGAATATCCCACTTCAACTTGAATGTTTCTCCGAAACTCTAAGTTCACATAGATTATGCCAATTGGAGAGTATACTAATGTAAAATTAGATAATATTCTTTGAATTAAGACAAGTTAGCAATCCGGCCGACTATGAAACTTGTAAAAAAAAATAATTGTTGCACTGTGTATTTTTAGATTGGCCAACCAAAACTGTATATTGCACTTGTTTTGAATGCCGGTTTTATGACCCAGGCAAAGCCAAATCAGAAACTTGTGTTATTATAAGGATATTCACTTTTGTTTCTCTGTGATTCCATGCAGTAACCTACGACCCGCAACATGCAATTGAATATCTAATGTTCACATTCTAGTTGATTAATAATCATCTAGTTGAATTGGTGATTAATGAGTCCAAGTTACAGGTTTACATGTACAACTTTGTTTACACAATTTTTCAACAGCAATGTACATACGGCTTTATTTGCTAACTAGAGCTCTAAGAGTTATGGTGAAGACATATTTTTACAAAAGTTTTGAAGTTAAGACTTTGCAAATAGAAAGAGTATCGCTAATATTTATGTATTGAAGAAACATATGTATTCTTTTCATATTATAAAATGCATTTAATAAATATTTTCAAGCTACAATACCTCAAATGTATACATTTCATGAAATAGAAGGGTACCCGCGCAATGCGGTGGTGTGTATCATGTAACAATTTTTATGGCGAAATACATTTTTTTTCAACAATTACATAATAATTTAAAATACATTTAAAAACATTATAAATATTCGAATACAGTTACAAGTCGACACTTAAATACATTTAATTTTCAGGATTACAAGTCTTAATTTTTAATTACAAAATTAATACATTTAATTTTGGGTTGAAATCTCTTTATATGTAACTTTCTTTTTGTGGAAATGTTTTTGGTCTTATTTTTTTAAGACTTCTAAATTTAGATGTCCTAAATACATTATAATGTAGTAAAGATAATTTACATCTATACCCAAACACGTGAGGTACATGTTAGCAAAACACAATTAAAAGGTATTAACACATTAAATAGAGGAACACAAGTATATAGAGAAAATTTAGCAGGGTAATGATTGAGAAATTTAATTTTATGCTTAATTTAAAGACTAAAGTTGATATCAATAATCCATTGGTTGTAATAATATGATCTATTATTACACAATCAAATGAGATAAGTCCACACATTAGTCACAAAATTAGTCATAAGTTTGAGCTCTTCCGGTCATTTTCTAATTTAGCATGGCAATCAATTTGAATGAATTAAACTTTTAGAATACATTGATTTCTAACCATAGCCTTGAAAGTAACAAATTAAATGACCAACGTATGTAAACGAAGATATACTTGGGTAAATTTGAAACATAATGTAATCGATTCACATAAAACAAGAAATTAGTTATGACTATAAATCAATAGATTTATGGACTGTGAACAGGTCAAATATTTACAGTGCTTAATTAGCTAGCTTCATTGCATCGAATTACGTACCAACTTGAACAAGTCATCCATATTCATGTATTAAACAAAAAGAGGTTACGCGTAAATTAGAGCTATAAATTTGTGTCATTTTTCTTCGTTTCTATTCATCTCTCATTTCATTTATTTGCATTCTATCACTAATACACCGAATACCATATATATAAAAATATATATATTGTAAAATGGGTTATAGAAATTATTTTGCTATTATGTTCTTCTTGCTATTTCTCTCAGTTACTACTAATACACCATGCAAAGCACAATTATCTACCAAATTCTACGACGATACATGTCCTAATGCATTACGTACGATCAGGAACACAATCAGAGCATCAATATCTCGTGAGCGTCGCATGGCAGCTTCCCTTATTCGCCTTCATTTTCATGATTGTTTCGTTCAGGTACGTACTAATTATGGAGTATATAATAAAAGAATAAAAAAGAAGTGAAATCATGAAATACTAGTAATAAGAAACTATGTCACACTTTCATAAATAACATATATATCTATGTGCTATATATACAGGGTTGTGATGCTTCAATCTTGCTAGATGATGCACCTAAGATAATAAGTGAAAAGAATGCTTTGCCGAATAAGGGTTCGGTCAGAGGTTTTGAAGTGATAGAAGCTGCAAAAGCCAAGGTTGAGAAACTCTGTCCTGGAGTTGTATCTTGTGCGGATATATTGACAGTGGCTGCACGTGATGCATCGGAAATGGTTGGTGGACCATCGTGGTCAGTGAAGCTCGGAAGAAGAGATTCAACCACGGCTAGCCTTGTTCAAGCAGAGACTAGTCTTCCAAGTTTTTTGGCTCCATTAGAATCACTTATTTCTTCCTTCAAAGCTCAAGGACTTGATGCCCGTGACTTGGTTGCATTATCAGGTACTACAATTTATCGATTAATCAATCTTTGTATAAAATTAAGAATCATACTCGTATAACCCTAAAAGCAAAATATTTATGAAGAAAATAGTGAAACAATTATATTTAGCTTTTTAAGCAAAAAAAGTGAAATATTTACTAATAATTGTGATGGGAATGCAGGGGCACATACTATTGGACAAGCCCAATGTGTATTATTTCGCGACAGGATATACAACAACGGGTCACATATTGATGCTGGTTTTGCTAGAAAACGTAGACACCATTGTCCTAAAAACGAAGGAAATGGAAATCTAGCACCTCTGGATTTGGTAACACCGAATTCATTTGACAACAACTACTTCAAGAACTTAATACAGAAGAAGGGTCTTCTTGAATCGGATCAAGTGCTTTACAGTGGTGGATCAACTGATAAAATTGTTTGGGAATACAGCAGGAATCCTAAGAAGTTCAAGTCGGATTTTGCGGCTGCAATGATTAAGATGAGTGAAATCAAGCCATTAACGGGTCACAAAGGTGTGATAAGGAGGGTATGTGGTGCCCTTCCGTAAGCATGGTGATAATACTATTCTTTGAAAATTTGTTTTGAATGTATTATATATGGTTCTTCCTTTAAACAAAATTTAATTATTTTTTCTATTGATTCTGTTATTCTTTTCCAAGTGTAAAGCAATGAATATGTATTCATTTATGTGCCGTTTAATGAATACAATAATATCTATGTGATTCCACTAGCAAAAAGTCGTTAGTTGTTGAACAATCACACAAAATAGAATACTAAAGTCACTGCCACTTTTTTATTATTTGTAGTAGTAAATACAAACTTATAGTAACCGCTGGCATTTTCGTAGAATACTTGTAACTATCGCACTAGAACGTGTGAGATCCCGGGTTTTATTTTTACTAAAGTGCAAACAATAACTGCACCAATCTTTTAAAAATGGAAAACTTTATATGATTTGGGTATGTGTGCCATCAAACGCTATGAATTAGTGGTCAAAAGATTCAGTAATTAATCATGATTACCAACAAAATAAAACTTATATAAACGATCGAGTGAAGGATCGGCTTGCTTTTTTTTGGCGGCAAACCTTGTAAGTTAGTGCGAAATATTGACATAAAGTAAACACACATAACCTCAATTAATGTTAAATTGTATTAATTTACGAATGAAAAAAAAAATTGTATACGCTAGCATCTTCTCACCTTGCTTTTTTTTAAAAAAAAAAGAAAAAAAACAAAAACGGGAAGTGATATGTACACGGGGAGTTTTGATGGGTACACGAATGATAGATGTGCATGGACTATTATACTCCCTATTCATTTTTGGCCAATAATTTTACATCGCCGTCAAATCACATACTAGTATACTACACCACCACCTCTCTACCCCAGTCTTCCTTCTCCTACATTTCCGGCGAATATACACATCCAAAATTCTAACAAATTCTAAATTTAACTTTTAGTAAACGTCAATGGCCTCAGCGCTTTCATATGAACTTTTCATCTTAAGTTTATTGTGAACCATAATACCAGTGAACTGAAAATTATATCTAAAAAAAGGAGCCTTGATAACATGACCACTTAAGCTTCAATCTATATCAACATAAGTTCATGTAGATAAATGTAACTGCATCAATCTTCAATCACACACTGGTTTCAAAAGATCTAATTATTAAGTCTAATATCCAGAAAAGTTATTAGCTCTAGGTCTTGTTGGTAACCTCGTATGTTGACGAATTTTCTTTTGCCCGACTGAAGTATTTAAACTAATGTCTAAAATGGCAGCTGATTTTTGTCGAACAACCACGACACTTCTCTAGACAATAAAATTATTAGTTATTGTAAATTATCTTGTCAAATGTCTATCACTATCATTGTTTTGTTGTTTCCTTATCGACCGATTTGTATAATTTGTTATTCTTCATAGTCGGTGTATAACTGAGGAGTCAGGAGGCTGGAGTTGGGATGCGGTTTGATTCTCGGGTTTAAACAGTTGTGTAATTGGGTTAAGATTGGTAAGAGGGTATAACAGTCTATTTACATCTATGTTCTGTGTATGCTTCAAAAAGTACGGTGTACAAATCAAGTCCAAAAAAAATAGAGGGTTCAATATAACACTAACGTTTAGGCAAAAAAAAAAAAAAAAAAACCTAAAAAACATATATAAGGCACTCTTTACTATAGGTGCTAACGATCCGAGTTGAGTAGAGTTTGCCTAAACAAACTAGGCTTATTTACTAACTACTCGAGCTCGAGCTCGAAATGTTAATCAATCTACAATTTTTTGAATTGTTAGCACCCATTTTACTACAAAATATGTTTTAAAATATCTTTTAGTTGATTTGAAGGCAATTTTTAGATATTATTTTACGCGTTCTTGTTTTTTTCTAGCAAATCATTTTACACCTTTACCATTAATCTATTCAAAACATATTGAGTGACATTAGTTACACACGTTATCCTTGTAGTTTGTGTTCATAGGGCGTTCTATACAATGCACACACTAAGTAAATTTATTAATTTCAAACTGCGCGTAAAATTTTGACGGTGATCATGACAGCTTGTTTAAATCAATTAAAGAGTTGCAAATGGAACGTATAAATTGATATTCAACAAATTGTAGTCCAAAGTTACATTATATATATGAAGCTTATTGAACCATGATTTTATGAACTTTTTCTTTGATTAAAACATGTAAGATAGTTGTTGCTATATACAGTGGTAGCTAGCCAGCTCTTGCATGATGAGAAGAGAGCTCGTTCAGTTTGAGTACATGTGTGTTGTATACATATGATATATATGAGATAGTTTGTGACATATTCAAGAGGTCATATATATCTCGTAAATTAGTAGACCAAAATGTCAAAAACTATATGTACCTTAAAACTATGCTCAAGAGATCAAGGACCTAGGGGTATCCATCTGCTATTTGGTGAATTTGGTCCACTAAGCGAACTATCATTTCGAAAATTGTTGGTTTTTTGACGGTAATGACGTACCGCTCAAAAATTATTTTACTCGTATCACTGGCATGGTGATCAGGATTAATCATTCGTGCGAGTCAAAACAAAGTATAAAAAGGTTAGCCCGAAGAATAAGATAATAAAAATACTCACTCAATTATACCGTAAGATGATTAGAATTGAACATGTTGTCAAATAGTGATCTCGTCTTATTAATTACTTTTTTAGTACCTCTTTTTGTGGACGACACAATCCTAAGTGTGAAATACAAGTATAATAACAATAATTTGTTCGGCCACCTTTAGTCTAAGGGTGCTACATGTGCTACTTATTTAGATAGTTATGAGCTACCACTTGCTTTCTTGCATCTTAGACAAAAACCTAACCATGCAAGAATGGATATAGAAAATGTCAAATAGCAGCTCCTCGATCACTAATCACATTATTTTAATATACAACATGTTCCCTATAACGTAAAAGAAATTCAACTGTTTCAGCCTACACGGAAATTAAAAGGTTATCATATATGACTGAGTCAGTAGTTTTCATTAACAAAGTAATTAATGTCATGAACAAATACAATAGGATACACACTAGGCAATTACGCGTTTTAATTAACTCATAACTATAAATATGTGTTAATTCCTTAGCTTCAACATTCATCTTTCATTCAGTTTAACAAATACAAAACCATCCTATTAAATGGCTTCCCAAAATGTTGTATTCTTCTTGCTCTTTCTCGCGGTTACTAATAACACGCTTTGTGAAGCACAATTGTCTACGACGTTTTACGATGGTACATGTCCGAATGCATTAAGTACGATTAGAACCTCTATAAGGACAGCCATATCTCGTGAGCGTCGTATGGCAGCTTCCATACTCCGCCTCCATTTTCACGACTGCTTTGTTCAGGTAATTATAATCTAGCTAGTACCATGTGATGAGAAATTTATGTGACATATTTTTCAAACATGTATTTATAGTTATTGGTATGCAGGGTTGTGATGCATCAATCTTGCTAGATGATGGTCCTACGATTATAAGTGAGAAGAACGCATTGCCTAATAAGGGTTCTGTTAGAGGTTATGAAGTGATAGAGGCTGCAAAGACGGAGGTTGAGAAACTATGTCCTGGAGTTGTATCTTGCGCTGACATACTAACCGTGGCTGCTCGTGATGCATCTGAAATGGTTGGTGGTCCATCATGGTCGGTGAAGCTCGGAAGAAGAGATTCAGACACCGCTAACCTTGTTTTAGCAGAAAACGGCGCCCTCCCTAGTTTCAAAGCTCCACTTGATTTACTTATTTCTACATTCAGGGATAACGGACTCAGTGCTCGTGACATGGTTGCATTGTCAGGTACTAATTTTTACAATTCATTGATTGGTTTGTCAAAATACAGCTTATAACATTTAAAAAATTGAATGTTTGCTAATATTTAATTATGTATCACGAAAATTCAGGAGCACATACAATTGGACAAGCTCAATGCTTCTTGTTCCGTGACAGAATTTACTCCAATGGTTCAGATATTGATGCTGGATTTGCCAGCACACGTAGACGTCGTTGCCCAATAAACGATGGTAACGAAAATCTAGCAGCATTGGATTTGGTGACGCCAAATTCGTTTGACAACAACTACTTCAAGAATTTGTTACAAAAGAAAGGTCTACTTGAAACGGATCAAGTGCTCTTCAGTGGTGGATCAACAGACAGCATTGTTACTGAATATAGCAAGAGTCCTTCAAAATTTAAGTCAGATTTTGCAGCAGCCATGGTGAAAATGGGTGAAATCAGAACATTAACAGGCCAGCAAGGAGTCATAAGGAGGATTTGTGGTGCCCTTCCTTAAGCTTGGTTTTCTTTTCATTAAAAATTTTAATTTGTACACAAATCTCCATTCATTCATTCTATCATTTTTAAATGTAAAGCAAATATGATATTTGTACAATTCAAATTTAAATAATGTACGCGGAATCTTGAAACTAATTAAACTGTTACATGTTCAAAAAGTTTACATTCGATTGGTACAACCATTACATAGATGTTAAACATAGCCTGGATAATGTATATTTCGGTTTATAAAGGTTTAATGGACCATCACACAGATGTTAACATAGTCATAAGGAGGATTTTCGGTGCTCTACCTTAAACTTGGTTAGTTTTTCCAAAAATTTTAAATTTTACACAAATCTACGTCCATTCATTCTAGGGCTGATTGTCTAAAAATGTAGTCTACTTGACACTTTGTGTAACTATACGTAGCTTTGTTCAAACCTGATTATTTCATGCATATCATTTTAAATTTTGATTATTATGTGTAATAGTTTACCTGCTATACCAGTCGATCCTATGTGGATCAGGTCACCCCCTGTGTCATATCCATGTCATCAGAGGCGAAGCTTCATAGGGGCCGGGGGGGGCGCCCGACCCCCCGAAATTTTTTTGCGATGTAGGGGGTATATAGTTTTCGTGTAGAAAAATTTCGGTATATTCGGTTTCGACCCCCCAAAAATTTCGGTATACCTGAAATATAGCCTTAGAAAAAAAAAAAATTTAGATCCCGACCCCCCACTTACAAAATCCAAGCTTCGCCACTGCATGTCATGCCATGCCATGCCATGCCATTTTTATTTTATGGACTAATCGTTTAAAAAAAATATTATACTTGCTATTTTTTGTAGTTGTATATAGCATTGTTTAACTTCAATCGCACTTTAACCACACCCTTGTTACCTCATCTATTTCACGTTATTAACACTTTTCTTCTCCCCAATCACAACACAAATACTAATTATGCCTACTACTTACTAAAATGATGTTACACGTTCTGTTACAAGTTATTTGCAAACTCACATTTACAAAAGTGGCAATGATATGCTCACAAGTGTTTACAACATTTCCTACACAACTAATAAAACAATTAACTTACAATGCCCAACTATGAACAAAATAAGACATATAAAGTGGCACATAAGAGCACACTTTAAAATACTTACGTTGATGAAACTACCACATAATGCTACACCAAATGCCCAAGTATAAACAAAATAGGGCCTCTCAAAATGGCATCTAGTTGCACACCTTGCATTAGTTTACATAAAATAATTAATAAAAACTAGTGTTTATGTGCACAACATACAAGCATCCAAAATATGCATATCAAATGTTTACAATAAGAAATAGGGACATCAACGAATTACCTCTGGTACTTGACCAAACTTTTGGTTAAGAGTCCTTGGGCTTTTGCGTGTTGGTGGAGTAAACTGCAGAGTTCCCATATCTGTTCTTGCTCTGACATTGGATGGTTGAGTTCCAGAATTACCTTCAACATTACAAGTTGTAATAAGTTTAGAAGTGAAAAAATAAATGAATATTGACATAAAATCCAATATCATAAACACCAGAGAGTACCTTTATTTGAGTTTGGTGAAAGCATAGAGTGCTGTTGCATTGCATTGTCTAATGTTGTGTCTGTATCACCACATGTTCCTCCGAGTTGGCCACATCTCATTCCAACTACACCAACTCTTAGTCCAAGTATGCAATCTCTCATTCCAACTGTCCTTTTAGCTTTATTACCATTGTTTGCAACTGTTCTTAGTCCAACTATGCAACCTCTTTTCCAATTATCCTTTTAGCTTTATTACCATTTTCTGCAATTGCAGTTTTTTCAACAACATTTGAAGTAATTAATTCTTCTTGAACATTGTCTGCAATTGGAGTTATTAATTCTTTTTGAACAATATACTCCTCATCCACAGTGAGATCATCATTAAGTATCATAATCTCCATAATATCATCCTCAACCACAGTATCATCATCTATATTAATAATCTCAACAAGGGGTGTAATCGAGTCAAGCCGGGCTTGAGCTTAACGAGGCTTGAGCTTGGCTCGAAATTTATATAGTAGGCTTGAGCTTGGCTTGATAGCTTCACGAGCTTTAATCATTCAGGCTTGAGCTCGGATCGTGTAAGGCTCAATTAAGGCTTGAGTTTGGCTCGAAAAGCTTGAATTTATATATAAACATTAAATTCGATAGCCAAGCTCATCAATAAATTCAATAAAATACGCGATGAACTCGAGAGGAAAGAAATTATAGAAAACATTCGGGAGAATTAGGGTTTAAATGATCCTCCTACAAGTATTTAATTATTATACCAATATTCACATTAGTCTTTAAGTTATATAAATATGTATACTAAAAATATATAATTTTTTGAAAGATAAAAACTTGAGCTCGAGCTCAGCTCGTTATGTGTTTTGAGCTTGTTTATTAGGCTTCGGCTTGAGCTCGACTCGATCGAGTCAAGCTCAAGCTCGAGCTCGAGTTACTTGATAATAACTTGGGTTGTTTGCGGCCCTAATCTCAACATTATCATCCTTAAAAACATGTTCATAACCTAACACTTCCTCGACACTGTCCTCGTGAATCCTCAACTATGCCCTCCTCAATTACATTTAAATCCTCCTCTGCTACATTATCAACCATTTGAACCATTTCATTGTCAACAACTTTATTTGAAACAAGCACATTTGAAACAACATTTTGAATAACCATTCTTCATTCTCAACAACTTCATTTGAAACAAGCAAACTTGAAACCACATTATCAATAACAATTTCGTTGTCAACAACTTCATTCCCTACCACTACATTTGAATCAACCTTCTCTTCTTCATTATCATCAACAATAATTTTACAAACTTCAATTTCATTAAATAACCTAGTACCAATTAACTTAGCCCTATCCTTGTTGCTAAATTGTCTCACATCATACTCATCTAGATCTATGTGCTGGTTATCAAATACTAACATTTTAGACTTGGGCCTAGGTGGTGACTGAAAGTATGGTGACTGAGCTTCTTCTTTTGCCCACGCTATAAGCTCATAATAGACATATTTTCAGCATGTTTTTCATGAAATCTCCTTTTCAAACTATCCTCCTCCCCAGACCCATCTAGATCAAGATTATCAAAATAATACTCTTAAATTTTGGGGGATATGAGACATAAACAATCCCACTTCTCCATATACTTCACATATATCATACAATTTGCATACATCATTTTCATTATCAATACTTTTTAGCACTTCTTGCAATGGCATTTTGGGTATGCTCATAAACAGCGAATACATGTTATTATCAGTTATTTCATTTAAAAAGTCACATAAATCCATTCTTGCATAACATAGTATAATCCATTCTTGCATGTTATTATCTGCATTCTCGAGTTTTTCTAAGTGGGGATAGAAATAATGTGTAAAGAAGAGAAAAGAAAGGAAAAGGAAATGAAAGAAACTTGATTTTATATTTCATGTTCTCGAGTTAAAATGAAAAGAAATAATGTTATGTTCTCGAGTAGGGAAGAAAAGAAAGAAAAAGAGACATAATTACATTTAGTTTTAAATATGCTCATTTTATCATAAGAGTCGAATATGAGTAAATATTGAAAGCTATATTGGTCATTATATACTAAATAATGCGGGTGTAGAATTGTTTCGTCCAAATCCGCCCATATTTGGTCGGAAAATTCCTATAGGAAAGTGATAACAATTTTCCTTTCATTTCCTTTGTGTTTATTTCCTTTCTATCTAAAAAAACTCAAGAACATAATAAAATTTCAATTTCTTATCATTTCATTTCCTTTCCTTTTTAAAATAAACTCGAGAACAGAGCGTAAGAGTTCAAAAAAGAATACACCATAAGTTTGAACATCAAACAACAAAAGGTCGCTTTCTAGAGGTGTCATCCTGAAAAAATAACAAAAACATATTAGATTTTCATATTTTTTTGAAACCCTAAAAACACAAATCTAATGTTCACACATACTTGGAAAAGACAAAAAGGAACAAATTTTATATAATAATAGCTAATGTATCTTTTGCACCGTGCAATTAGGAGTGTAGCAATGAAAACGACAACGAATATGAAATTGAATAAGAGCTAGGGTTTTGAGATGTTTTATGTTAGTTGTGTGTGAAAGTGATGGATCGGATCTAAAATGTTGTGTGTAAAGTGAGTGTTTTTATGAAAGTGAGAGCACATAATTAAGGTGAGATGTTTATGTGTAAACTAAGCTGCAATTAAAAAAAAATCCCTCTTATCAATCGGCTACTCGTTTAGTGGGTAAAATGCTACAAAAAATAATCAAAATTTTAAAAAATATGCATGAAATAATCAGATTTGAACATCAATATGTTTAATTACACAAAGTGGTAAGTATACTGTTATACAATTAGACCAATATTTTAGTGTCTATTAGGAAAACAACATCAAAAATTTTCATCCGATTTTACTATCACTATCTTGCAGAAAACAAAAATGGTCCAAAATAAAATTCAGATACTTAAAATACTAAACAGAAATAGGAGAAACAAAATAAAAACCAACGACCCTTTACAAAACACGAGACAACCGGATAACCCAACCTAAAACGAACCCGAACAATTCGTACAACCAGCCCAAAAGCCAAAATCTCCTATTCAACCATCCACGTGTCACCACACCCTCCAGGTGTCAACCCAAACCTACCACCAAGTCAACATGCACCGTCACCAAAACCCCATATATATCAAAACCACAACACTCTTTACGACTTTACGCCACGCAACTGCGTGAAGTAAAAAATGGGGTTGAAGACCATGCTTAAGAAGGCAGTGGGTGGTGTAGTGAATACAAAGCAACAAAGGTTTGGGATACTTAAAGGTCATCCAGTAGCTCAAAGCCATGCTCAAGCTGCAGTTGTTGCAAATGAAACCTTGAAAGATAATATTAAAGCACTTAAGAAAGAGTTCAAGATTTATAGATGGAGCCCTGATGATCCTTGCAAAAGCCTTTTTTGAAATCTTACTATATTGATCTTACCACTTGTGGCCCCATGGTACGCAACATCCTTGTATCCATATCTATACTACACTATAATGTATTCCACACTATTCTGTAATTAGAAATTCTTAAAATTAAGATTTTTTTCTTGTTTATTATGGAAAGATTTTAAAATTAACTTGTTAGGAAACAAGTTAGTTCCTAAGTTTGTTAGGAAGCGATTAGTTGTTCAAACTAAAAATCATATGGTTTAAAATATCCCTACTTATAAAGCATGAAGACAATTAACCGTGTAACAAAATAACGCAAAATATAATCACACGTTACCATTGCGTGGGCCGGGTACCGTTCTAGTCTTTTTTAAAAAAGGTACTATATTCTAGACACAAAGAAACTCAAAATAAACATACACAAGCTGACGTGTCAGCGTTTTATTGGTGTACTGTGTAGCAGTTTCCCTCTTCCCTCTCTTACTGAACCAATCAGTTTCTGCCACATTAGTTCGTTGATTTTTTATGGGACTTTCTTTGTGGCCCTAGCATTTTTTTTATTTTTTTTATTGTACGTACTTATTTTGCGTGATTTTATGAAGCGTAAACACTCAGGTTACAGTTTTTTAGTTCATAGACAGGCCCATGCGTCCGTAGGTACTGAAATTCGCAAGTGTGAGCAAAACTGTTAGAAAATTAAGTTATACGAAGTTTCAAATGTATAATTGCATTAAAAAGTTACAAGTATGTACAAAGATTAAGTTGCTTCAAGCAACAAAGTGATGAGTTTATTATACGTAATTTACTAATTTTAGAGGAAATGTTTTTGTACATGATGAAACAACATGTCTCACTTTTTATCAGTGAAAATGAGATAGATCATAGATTCATTTGTACATTGACTCTTTTTATTTAGCTACATGTGTGATTTGATTTTATATTTTTAAGAAAAGCGAATGCTTCAGTTATATATGCGCGATATAACTAATATGACACTTTCTGCGTTTTAATTTTGGGCGTACGTTTATAGGTGTAATTGTCTTGTATATACAATTATAAGTTGAACTTTGTTCCAAAAAAATAAATATAAATTATAAGTTGAACCATGACATGATTTTTTTATGTGCATGGATGCATGATATGTATGTTTCTCACATGGATATTTGTTGAATAAAAACAGTCAACGTATTCGTTATAATAGATATTTCCCATATTTATGTTTGTTGATCGAGACTTGTTGCAGGTTTTGGATGCACTGCAGAAAATAAAATCAGAAGATGATTCAACATTAAGCTATAGAAGGTCATGTAGAGAAGGAATATGTGGATCTTGTGCCATGAACATTGATGGGACTAATACAGTTGCATGTTTAAAGCCCATTGATACCGACACTAGTAAGGCTACATATATCACACCTTTGCCACACATGTTTGTGATCAAAGACCTTGTTGTTGATCTCACCAATTTCTACCAACAATACAAGTAAGAACCAAACCTTCTAGGACTTCTAGTGTATGCATGATCGGTCATAAGTGTAAGAGCATTAGGTACCGTTGAGCCGTCCCGCTGGTGCCGTGGGAAGAATTGTTGCCACATCATCACTTTTTCTTATAACACCAGAATTCACTACAACATCAAAAACACCCTCCCTCCAATAACACCAATTTCTTGTGCCGTCGTGCATATTTGGACCCCGCATATTTTTTTTCATTTATATAAACAAACCGACACATTTAAGTAACATTAAAATTTTATTAATTAAAAAAAAATACATTAACCATTAACTAAAAAATTTCTTTCGGACCAATTATTTCAAATCAGTTTACCATGGCCCATGGGTGTGTTAGACTGTTAGTTCAGTCAAAATAATACTCCGTAGCAACTAAAGTTAGACCTGAACAAAAATAGTACCAGCCCAATAGATATAGGGTATATAACTACAATCCCTAATTAGTCTCACATCTTTCAACCCTAATCTTATTCTGTTATTCATACGCAACCTCTCTCCCTCTTTTGATAATCATCGGTCCACAACACACATCACAACTCGAATAATCTTCTTCTTTTTCTACACAAATCCACATGTTAACACAACCATCTATCTTCCAACCGTTAGCTAACGTTCAAAAAGTAGAAAAAAAGAGAAAAACGCCAAACCAAAAACGGGAAAACACGAGCCACGGTGTGGTTGTGGCGCCGTCCCGTCGCGTTTTCCGGGACCATTTGGGCTGGTGGTGACGGCTCGGGACACGAAAACGCGATGGCCGGTGTGGTTGTGGCGTGCTCGGGTGGCGTTTTGGGGGAAAACGTGAGGCATGGCGCAGGGTACCCAGCCCTCTAAGTGTATGTAAGGGCAGTAAGTTACTGACGTACTTTCCGAGATGGTCTGCATATAATAAATGGAGAACCTTATTACCAAATTAGCTCATTTGGAAACTCTAATTATCAAAGTAGTATGACTTAAGAAAGTGAAATAAACAAATTGAAACATTCTACATAGTAAGGGAGTGTTTCGATTAGCTTCTTTTACCCAACCTACGAGTTTAATTATTTAAATTTGGGAAAGCTTGTAAGCTTTTATCTATGAACTTGAATAACCATCAGCTCAAGTTTATAAGTTCTTAAATGGAAAAAAGTGAGTTTACAAGTCTTTCCAGAATCAAATATAAGCCAGCTTAAAAAGCTAAATCCGAACACCCCCGAAGCTGCTAATTATGGAATTTACGCCAAGTTTGGAGTTTACTTTGTTGTCATAGCGTGTATTGGCCGCTAGTCTAGAATAATATTCGTCGTGGACTAACCCGGCTTAGAACTTAATAAAATGGGCCATCTAAGATTCTTTTCGTATCCAGCCTCTTGTGTCAAAAAGACTAGAAGAGTGCAACTTTTTTTTTTTTTTTTTTTTTTTTTTTTTTTTTTTTCCCCTTATGTGTCGACTTGATCACATGAGAATTTGATTGTGTGTGATAAATGTTTGTAGGTCGATTGAGCCATGGTTGAAGACAAAGAAGCCCCCACCAGATGGAAGGGAATACAGGCAGTCACCTGCACAGAGAAAGAAACTAGATGGTTTGTACGAGTGCATATTGTGTGCTTGTTGTAGCACATCATGTCCCTCTTACTGGTGGAACCCGGAGGAGTTTGATGGACCTGCAGCATTGCTGCATGCTAATCGTTGGATTTCCGACAGGTAATAGCTGTTCTGCATATTGTTAATAACGAGTCAAAACAGTTGGGGGCACATGTTGATGTCTCATGTTGGTTGGTTTTCTTTGTGTTACAGCCGCGATGATTACACAGAGGAGAGACTGCAGGCGTTGACTGAAAATGACAAACGTTTGTATAGATGTAGAACCATAAAGAATTGTACCGCCACATGCCCGAAAAGCCTGAATCCGGCACGTGCCATTCGTCAAATGGAAGCTATGAAATCTAAGAATCCATTTTCTGCCCGTTTAGCGAATACTAAATAATGTTGCGGCATGAGAAGTGGTTTTCTAGCTGTGAACTTTGTATTTCAAAGTAATAGTTGTGTTACTAAGTTATGTGGTTTCGACCTTCTCTTTGTGTTTCAGTTCTTACTTCGCTTTTACTCGATTTAGTGTATTACAGTATCTTTCAACTTTATACTGATGATAAAAATAAGCAAATAGATTTGGTAAGCCAGCTGAGATGAGTAACAACTTAAGACACAATAACTTATGATGCAGACTCCACTTTGTTATTTCTAGCTTATCGCAATTTTCTTTTATATTATCGTGTCAAAAGTTGCACTGCATCTGTCCATCTTAAAATAAGCCCTACACCAAGAATTGGGATTCCTTTCCACTAACCAGTTGTATGCTTACTCATATAACTGTTTTATTTTATATCATTTTTAGTAAAAAGACTTGCTCCATTGATGTTGCAGCAGACCAGAAAAGTCTCTTAAACTGTAACCACTCTCCAACAGCCACAATTAACCCCTAAAAATGTTATAAATATATGCAACGGTGTATTAATCAATAAAGTGAAAAAATTGATGAGAATTAGGTAATAGTTAAGTTTAGACATAACTTAATTATGTCCATTTGATATTATAATAATGCCTACTCCCATGTTTAGGTCTTCACGAAGCAAAGCAAGAAACCAACACCAATTCTGGATGTTTTCAACTCCAACAACACTATTGGGTCCATCTGGTTGTTTGTATCTCTCCCCATGGCAGTTAACAGTTTCCCCTTGCCCCTTGCATGTATGGGTCAAAAAACAACTATCCAACCTAATAATCTTCCTACAACTCTCAAGCCATTCATGTTTAACACCATGGAAACAAACATAAAACCTCTTAAAGTACATTTTCCCATTATATGCATTCTCTTCAATGTCCATTTTACATGTTGAACCTGGATTTGTGTCTAAAATTACTTGTCTATACTGCCATAATTTGCTATAATGGTCTATTAAACCACCTTCAAAATTAAACAATGTAGACTGCTTTGCCCTCTTGCAATTAATTTGCTATAATGTTCGAAAGGGTTCCTTAGCGTAATCAGTAGATATATTTGTGTTAGTAATTACCCGTTATTCACCACTTGTATGCCTTGTTTGTGATTGAGCATATCCTTGCATTGGTTCTGGACTCATATATCTCTAAGCTTAAACAAAAATGTTTTTAATAATCATGATAACAATCTTAATCATTTCTAGCATTTGTGGTAACTTAGTCATTAATACAAATATGAGTCCTATGATCATGACAATTATTTGGACTTTCCTTTCAAACTACTTTTTAAATATGAAAACTCACAACTCTCTTGGGACGACTTGGACTTGCTTAGACTTTACTACATTCGAAAGGGTATACTTTCCCGTGTGTTTTAGTCAATTGACTGGCATTTCTAGCATTATAAATTTAAAGCTTTCGAAACAAATCATCTACCCGAGACTTTATACAAAAGAAATGAAAAAACTCTTGCCAATTACAGTAAAATCAAGACAAGAGAAAATCCACTCACAGAGGCCGAGCCACTGGTTTTCACTTCGAAGTGTTTTGATGTAGACCCAAACAAGCTCCGGAGAAAATAAAAGTCATCTTTCTTCAAAGGCCTTTGACTCTGCTTCCTTGATTGAATAATCAAAGGTGAATCAATCAGACAGGACATGTGTGTAATAACAACACTTGCTTCGTGCAGGAATTTACCTTGGGGTCACTCGCTTCTCTTTCTCTTGCTTTGCTTCCGCTTACCACAATGGTATCTCGCTGTCTATTGGAACTCGGATCTGACTCAAAGTGGGTTAGTACTTAATTAGGGTTACTAGGTATCTATCTTTAAAACAATTGAATTAATAAAACATATCACCTTATGTATTATTATTGGTCAATATGGTATAAGAGCGAGTCTGATCCTTAGATCAAGTCGGCAATTTTGAGTCGCTGCCTCTATGCCACCTGCCAACATTAGCCGCCGTCGAATCCCTTATCTTTAGAAATACATAGCCACTGTTTCAACCATAACTCACAACCCTTGCGGAGTTAACTGACGTCGTCCGATTCATATGATTTGTATTCAAAATCCAAATAAAAAGCACACAAAAAGTCGTCGTGGCTACAATGACGTCTTTTTACACGCCTTAGCAAGACACCGTGTTTTAAAATACAATTGAGTCACTGTTTTACTTATCATTGCCTCCACCAATCAGACGCGCTATTATAAGTTTTGACAGTCGCCGGAAAAAACTTTTATGGAAGCCTCATGTTTATTAGGGTTTTATATATGTACTTATAAATATTATATCAAGAAAGCATATTCTCTTATGGTATTTTGTTGTTCAACACTACTAATTCTCTTTGATTTAGATGCCTATTTGCAAAACTTTTCTAACCTAGTTTTTTGGTTAATCAATTACTAAAACTTAAGGAGAATTGCATATATAACCACTAAAACTAAAAAAATTGTATATTTTTTCAAAATACAAGTTTTCAATGTATGATGTACAATGCAAGTTAAGCATGTTTTAGGTTTATATGCAAATATGTATGTTTTAATGGATATATATGCAATTGGCCCAAAACTTAATTTGGCTTTGTCTCTCATATTCTCATTCGATCTTGTACAATAGAAAAAGTCCAAAAATAAATTGGGCTAGACATGTAAAAAACAAAACTAAAGAGCCTTACCATGTCATTACATAGTTAACCAAGGGCCTTAAATTCCACAACAAAAACACACACTTTTACACTTGAAACTGTGTGTAAAAACATCGGCGGAGCATGGCAGATTCCGACCATCCGCGTCTGATCCTCAACAACTTCATCTCACCTTCTCTCTGCAAGGTTCATTAATCATCAATTTCTATAAATTCATAATTTTATAAACTTATGATTTATAAATTACAGGAACTTGAATTTATACACAAAAGCTGCAGCACAATCGGATACAGACCGAATGTATTCTCCACGACACTATCTCATCTCATTGCCACTAATGTTCCTCATTTCATTATGCCCTTTATAAACATACGCGGTAAATGTCTTACATCATTAATTAAGGGTGTGTTTGTTTAGATGTTTTAGATTTTGAATCTAACTACCACATCTTAACAGTAAGAGGTGGTTAGAAAGTTTAAATCTGAACGATAATTAATGTTGTTTGTTTTTGTATAATTGTCCTAATGATTTTAAGTGCTCGTTTCTGCAATTTATTTAAGTAACTTATGTAAATATGAAACAAGACTTTTTATCATAAATATAACATACAGTAGTTAATAAAACATCAAATACATTATATTAACGCGAGTCTTCAATCTCTTATCGAGTAAGAGGCAGCAAGACATGTCTCCTACCTCTGAGTAACATGTTATATTTCTAAGTGGGTCTGACTCAAAAGAAAAAAAAAAAAAAAAAAACAAGCAAAACGCAAAACGGAGTAAGAGGGCTAGTTTGATTTATTTATTTATTTTTTATTTTTATTTTATTTTTTTTTTTTTAATAAAAAAAAAAACAAACAAACACACCCTAAGTTTATTCATAGGTTGTCTTACATTGAGGATTAATTTTGGTTTGGTGAATAACAGAGCAGCTTAAAGAGAAAGTTGAAGAGTTTTTTGGGTGCGAATACGAGCTTTTTATCGAGTTTACTGGTTTGATCAGGTTTATTTGATTATTTGTCTTTTGCAAGCGCGATAATTAGAATAATTTATGTTAGAATAGTTCATTTCTTGGCAGCCTTTGATTCCTAGCTTAGTTGATCACACTGATAGCTCTAGGTAGATGATGCTAACCCGCGAAAGTTCAGGATTTGGTTTATTCTTCCTTTTCATGCTGACATCAAATTTTTAGGATGCTTAGCAAGTCGTTACATTGTATTTCTTCGATTTTTCGTTTTCTGAATATCTGTCAATCTTTCAGCTGGACCAAAGGTGCAAGTATTGGCTGGCATAGTGATGATAACAGGTCATATTTGAAGCAGCGTGACTATGCGGTGCACACTTGGCTCTTCAGATATTGTTTTTATGTGCGATTAAAGTGATATATAGTCCATGGCGCTACTTTTTAACTTTGTTTTTTCCCTCTGTTTTTAAGGCAGTGTGTTATTTGAATAGTCATGGTGTGGATTTCGGTGGTGGTCTCTTTCACTTCCAAGATGGTGAACCTACAACTTTCGTTCCCATGGCAGGTGTAAGTTACACTTTGACATTTATAATATGTATATTCTTTCACATTTTGCTCTATATGTATACATTTAGATTTAGACTAGGCCTGTGGCCCTGTGCAGAAATAAACTGAACCCAAATAGACCGGAAACATGCCTCAGCCGGATCGGAACCCACCCTGGACTGGTTACATAATGTTCGGTTACCGATGCACTTTTTGTTGAAATCCTGGTTTGGTCTGGTCCGACTAAACACAGTCAAAACCAAGTAGATAGAATATGTCAGTTTTTTACTCGGATTTGTCGGGTTTTACCCTGACCTGAACTCATCGGAATTCCAACAAAAAAGTGCGGCTTCTTGTACGGTTGAGGCCGCTTATCCCGTTCATTCAGGGCTTCTGGTTTGGCTTTTCTGTTTGCCTAGGCCTGGACTGTCTTTCCTTTAGATCACTAATTCCTTTCTGTTTGTCATTGTACTTCATTAGGATGTTCTGATTTACACTGCTGACAGCCGAAACGTTCATTCTGTGGAAGAGGTATTGTAAGTTCTAAATTTATTCAACTATTGTACGTCATTAATGAAAGTTGAAAAGATAACTCATTCAAGATGCAAATATTTTAAAACCTATAATAATTGCAGATCACAGATGGAGAAAGGCTCACTCTTACATTATGGTTTAGCCGGGATCAATCTCACGATGAAGATGCTAAACTCATCTCATTTCTAACTAAACGTCAGTTTGATTATTCGAATGCCATTTCACATCAGTACCTAGTACCAATGCCAGCCTCACAGAACATGTATTGGTTCCCCCCTGAACAATCTTCAACTTATGAGTCGGGATTCGATATAAGATCTGCAAGACTGCATATTCTAGGATACAATATTTATCCTGCAGATGCAAGTTTGCTTCGCGATATAAGTTCATCCCCAGATTGTTCTGACATTATTCTTGGACCATTACGTTTGGTCAGAAGGAATGATTTGTTTGATAAGGAATTTGCCAACATATTACAGCTGCTTCAGGTACCTAGGCGTATTAATACTTATCTTTTATAGATTTTGGGTCTACGTTTGAGTAAATCGTAATTGGTGTTTGGTGAGAACTATGGAAATTGTTCCTCCTCGATACTATTTGCATATATGGTCCTTATTTGCACTGTTAGTTTTCATATTTGGCCTCTCAACTTTGTAATTAACTTCACTTTTGGTCCCTTATGGATAACGAACAAGGGACTGAAAATGTAAAAAAAAATGCAATTATAGACCATTTCTATTATTTTTAATACTCTGCTTTTGGATGTGGAACAGGTGGTTCAGTTTTACTATTGGAAGGCTCCCCAGTTGCAAGTATCAGAATTCACAATGAAGCCCATAAAAGTGGTGCCAGTTTCTACATCACAACAGGAGAACATTGGCCTTTTGAAGCTTGCACTTGTAAAAGATCAACATCTAGCGGAAATGATCTTTAAGTGTGGAACTTGTGAGAGCGTGGAGCATGATTGGGTGAGTTTTTCTAGCTCAGTTGATCTATGGGAAGCGTATACAAGTAAGTTATGGCATAATATGGTTTTGAGCTTACCAAATTGGATAGTAAACCAATCTATTTATTATGAATCCAGTGGTGGATCATGTGATTCGCTCCCTTAGCTTTGTTATTCGTTTGACTGCCTGGCTTGACAACATTTATAAGTTAGCAATGGTGAAATGGCTAAAGAATGTGTATTTTATTGGAAGAATTGTGATAGTTCTGGCCAGAGACTTGTAGGCATGACATTCTTTGTATTGACCACTAATTTAGAGCCGATTCTTTCAACTCTTATTTGCTGTTGTTTATATTAATTATGTTATGATCAGAAGGCCAACTTTATTGTTTTAGTACAGTCATACATACTCAAACTAGATAATGCTCGGAAAATAATTTTGCTGGCACTATGAAACTAAAAGTTAAGACGCAGTGCTCCTAACTCTATGATGGATTGACGGATGTATCTGGCCACTAACCTAACCTGAGTCTTTAGGTTAGTTTAGTGGTGTTTGCGGACTGTGATCCAGTTTGCATCTTGAATGCTGAGATGTTGGACCAGACTAGGTGGTGAATGAGGGTTCTAGGTTCATTCTTTACCAAATTGCTGTTGTCATGTACTAATAATCTCAACCGATTGTTAACCACCTGTCTCCATGATAACAATCCAACAATCTTGAACAATGACCCCTTGGTCAGACCTTTTACCCGAGATTCTAAATAAATCGCTGGAAAGTTAGATTTTTATTAAGATTTCATCAACTTCCTTTGTGTTTGTAAAACATGGCGAGCATCTGTCACCACCACTAAAACCCTCGTTCACCACCTTCCTTCTTGGTTTCCCACATTAATGTTTTCAGTCGAAAACACCATAAGATGATGATCGACGTTATCATAGGTTCTTTATTTTACTTGTAATGGTCAACTTTCTACCACCTTGACCTCAGCGCCAACATCAGCTTATCATCACACCACCTAACCACACACATACAAATAATGACTTTATACAAACATACCTTACAATATACTTCTCACACACTCACAAACAAAAAATAATAATAAAAGGGTCCCTTTTCCTTCTTTTCCATTTGGTGAAAGGAGACCATCTAACCAACTGTTTTATTTATTAATGGAATTTTATATGTAGTTTAATATGTTGTTTTATTTGAATAAATGAAAATAAATAAATAAATAAATACGGGATTCATAGGTGTCATGTGACACCAAAAATGGAAAAAGGATGTTTTGTGTTCAATTATAGATTGTAATGTTATTAAAAAAAGGATTAAATATATCATTTTACTTTTATGATTAATTTTATATATACCCTAAGTGTAAGTATTAAATGCATAATGTAAAACATTTTTAATGCATGTTTGGGTATATAAGAAATTTCTGAGTACATATGAAATCGCCCTAAAAAAAGGGAGTTGATACTCCCACCACATTTTTTTATGCAAATATCATAACTATGCATTGCAGTGTTGTACGGTATAATACTGTAATGCACAAGTTGTGGTGTAAGCATCAAAAAATATGGTGAAAAAAAAAATGCCAAACATTTTCACCCACAGCATAAACCCATGGCACCATGAGTACCTTGTGCTCTAAAAGTTAAGACGCCAGTGCTCCTAAAACCAAGGTTTTGAACCCCGGGTCGACCCGGCCGGGTTAACCAGTTCGACCGGTTCCGGCCGAAAAAACGGGTCAAAACAACCCGGGTTTCTAAAACCGGGTTAACCCGCCGGGTTTTGAGTGACCCGGGTCAACCCGGTTCTCGAAACCCGGCCGGGTTTCATTTTTTCAAAATTTTTAATAAAAACCCGAGTCGACCTGGGTTGACCCGGTGGTCGACCCGGTTGACCCGGCGGTCGAACCGGTTGACCCGGTCAAAAAAATAAAAACAATAAATAATTGAAAACCGAGTTGACCCGGCGGTCGAACCGGTTGACCCGGTGCCCGGTGACTCGACCGGGTCGATTTCAAACCCGGTTTTCAAAACATTGCCTAAAACTCTATGTCGATGGATGTATCTGGCCACTAACCTGAGTTGATAGGTTAGTTTAATGGTCTTTGTGGTCCATCTTGAATGCTGAGACGTTGGATCAGACAATGGACGGATGGATCTTATAAAGGAACCTTTTAGAGTACCTAGCCTATCATGCGCACCAGGTTCATTCTGTACCAAATTGCTGATGTCATGTACTTTTTAATAATCTCAACTAATTGTTAACTACCTGTCTCCAAGATTTCAGTGCAACAATCTTAAACAATGACCCCTTGGTCGGACCTTTTACCCGAGATTCTCAATAACATCGCGGGAAAGTTAGATTTTTATGAAGATTTCATCAACCTCCTTTGTGTTTGTAAAACATGGCGATCATCTGTCACCACCACTAAAACCCTCATTCACCACCTTCCTTCTCGGTTTCCCATGTTAATGTTTTCAGAGTCAAAAACACCAGAAGGCGATGATCAACATTATCGTAGGTTTTTTCTTTTATCTAACGGTGGAACCATGCGTGAGCTTAGACTACCAGAGGCTCACCAACAAAGATGTATATCAAGTCATGGATGGCTTCTAACCACCGGAGAAGAAGAGTTTTACACCAAGCTCATACACCCACTTTCGCGTACTCAAATTGATCTCCCGCAGCTTTATATGTTTGAAGAGTTATACTTTGATCAAGACGAATGGATGTACTACGGGCAATCCATGAGAAAAGTTGTTTTTTCGACATCGAACCCTTTAGAGTATGATCCCTCTTTTCGTGTTGTTATCATATGGGGAAAAACTATAGGGTTTTGTAGGTTGGGAGACGTTTCATGGACTCGAGTAAGTGGCTGGGAAGGAAATCTTCTTGATATTACATATCATGAAAAAAGAAAACGACTCTATGGAGTGACGACAATGGGACTGATTTATGAATGTGACATTATTAACGAGGTATCGAGTCCGGTAAGCTTGTCTCGAGTGTCTATATTCCCAGCAAAAGAGTTTGGTTATTCAAGCATTCCATGGGCGTATTTACTTGAATGGGGTTATGACAGTTTACTGATGATTACACGTGAACGTCATTATTTTAGGAAACATGATGATGAGTATGTATGCTATGGACCATATAGAACTAATAAGTTTAATTGCTTTGTATTTAGTTTAGATGATGTGAAGTGGTCAAAACTCGTGAGTTTGGGGGACAAAGCGGTCTTTTTAGGATTCAATTCATCGTTTGCAGTTGATGCTGGTGACGGTGTGAAGGCTGATTGTATTTACTTCACGGACGATCTTTATGAACCTTATCGTGATCTACCAGATGGAGGTGGTGGAGATGTGGGAGTTTATAATATGTCCGATGGTAGCATAGAAGCAATCGTTGGTTCAAAAGAATCGGTTTTCCGTGGTAGTCCTCCTCTATGGCTGCAAACAAGTTCTCAGCCTGCATATAACAGAATATAATCTTTGTCTAAGGGTGGTAATGAGGTGTAAACCTGGTTGTATGCAAATAATGCTCGCGCGCCTCTATCATGGGTTTGAAGGCATGGCATCTGATGACGTAATACTATGTATGGTCAAAAAATAGTATAATAACATTGTGATGCTTTTTCTTTCTGCTTTGAGTCACATGAGGGTCAAGTTAGGCATGCTGTAAAGTTATTTAGTATAGTAATGTGGTGGGTATATAATCTGTACCTGAGTCGAAACTACAAAGTCTCTTAATCAGTCATGTTTTTCGTTGCAAGTGAGTCTTTCTATATAAAGTGACAAGAAATTTGATCTAAATGAACGCGTGTCACTCAGTTGAACGTTAATTGGTCTTTACTTTTGTCAATTAAAGTGACGATGTTATCTATTGACTATTTATACTTTGGTTGTCAGGATCCTGATTCTGATCTTACGATTTTACGATACTGCAAATTAAAAATGAACAAGATCTTTGAAAGCTTAAGATCTTATAGGATCCCGATCTTAACCATAGGATTTTACGATATAATCCGATCCAATCCTACTTTTCTCAGATAACAAACTAAAAAACTGCAAATATATAGATTATTTTTTGTAGAATTAAAAACAACATGTTAATCTTATTAAATATTTCATAATCATAATTTATGACAACATTTCAATGGAACATTCATATAATTTTGTATTTATGATATGTAATAATTTATAAATTTATATAATATTATAAAAACTATTAAGAAAATGACATTATAGTAGGATCTTAAGATCACGATCCGATCTTACGATCACGATCTTGCAAAAACGAAAACGATCCTGAGTAGAATTCCGATCATGAAAACCTTGATATGTGGCTTTCAAGTTTAGAGTTTTGGCTTCATGTCTACATTTTGGGCCTTGTGGCCCCTTGGGTTATCATTTGGAATGTCCATGTCATGTCTTGATGCTATTTTTAAATAGTAAAAAAATGAAAAAAAGTTTAATGGAAGAGATGAAAATATAGTTGTCAGGATCTCGATTCTGATCTTAGGATCTTACGATTTTACGATACTGCAAAGCAAAAACGATCCGAATCCTACATAGGATCTTTGCGAGCTTAAGATCTTATAAGATCTCGATCTTGATCATACGATCTTAAGATCTAATCCGATCCCGATCTTACTTTTCTCGGATTACAAATTAAAAAACTATAAATTTATGTATTGTTTTTTTGTAGAATTCAAAAAAAAAAACATGTTAATCTTTTTAAACATTTCATAATCATAATATAGGACAATATTTCTATGAAAACATTCATAATATTTTGTGTTTATAATGTATAATAATTTGCAGATTTGTATAATATTAAAAAAAATTATTAAAAGATAACATTAGAGTAGGATCTTAAGATCCCGATCCGATCTTACAATCACGATCTTGTGAAGACGAAAACGATCCTGTATAGGATCCCGATCTTGAAAACCTTCATGGAATGTGTTGAAATAGTTAAAGGAAAATGTAACAGGAGAAAGAAAAATCTGAAGTGAAGATCACATGGCAAGGGAAAACCATAGCTACTACACTATACAGTATACACAAAAAATAAATAATGAAGTAATACTTTTTCTTGGAGGATGTGCTTTCCGATCAGTAGTAAAGTCCTCCTAAATCATCTTTTTCTCCTTTTGTTGAACTTTCCTTTAACCATGGAATTGGGTTTTCCCTTGAGTTTCCTAAGCTGCACTTTACCTTAACATGGCAAGGGGTTTTCCCTTGCCACGTCAGCTTCACTTCAAATTTTCTCTCTTCTAAACTTTTTCCTTCAACTTCCTTTAACGATTGCAGCACATTTCCTCTCTTCCACTAAATTTTTTCTCATTTAAAAATACCCTTAATACACACAGACCTATTACACTATACACACAAAAGAAACAAAACATTAATACTTTTCTTGGTTGATGTGATTTCCATTCGAGAGTAGAGTCCCGCTAAACCATCTTTTTCTCCTTTTATTGCACTTTCCCTTAACCATGGAATTGGCTTTCCTTTAAGGAAAATTTTACCCTAAGATGCACCCTTCACCTTTATGGGAAATATAAAGTCTTTCCAAAAAAAATGTTGGTGGTTTTCCGAGTTGGGCATAGATAATCAATGTACCGAATATTACTTAGATTTGTCGAAATAAGGTTCCCGGTTTGCTTTGTATGAAAAAGCCCTAGAGTCATGTAAGAACTTTCCAAAGGAAATTATTCGACCCTAATACTTGGGTTACACGAATAACTCATTGGGATAAGAGCAAGTGATTTTTTTTTTCTTTTTTTTGGGCACAAAGCAAGAACACTTTTGCTTTTAAGTGTTTTGGTTTTTCTGCGTCTTCCACTAATCTTTTTCTCATTGTTTATCATTTAAAAATACCCCTAATACACATATACCTACTACACTATACACAAAAAAGAAATAAAAAAAATTAATACTTTTTCTTGGAAAATGTGATTTCCATTCGGGAGTCATCTTTTTCTTCTTTTGTTGCACTTTCCGTTAACAATGGAATTGGGATTCCTTCAAGGAAATGGGTTTTTCCTTGAGTTTCCCTAAGGCGCACCATTCACCCTTATGGGAAATATAAAATCTTTCAAATACATAAAAAAGTATCAGTGGTTTTCCTAGTTGGGCATAGACAATAAATGTACCAGATATTACTTAGAATCATGTAAGAGCTTTCCAAAGAAACGATTCGACTCTAATACTTGGGATACGCGAATAACTACTTGGGATAAGACCAAGTGTTTGTTTTTATTTTAGACACAAAGCAAGAACACTTTTGCTTCAAAGTGTTTTGTTTTTTCTGTGTCTTTCTCATGTAAATATGTGTTCCAATTTATAGGTAACTCAAAGCCCAATAATGGAATTATGATAATTAACCGGCCTATTAATAACATCATAATGTTCCTCCATTATAGGAAATAGTGGTTACATTACCGTTAAACATGGTCATTAAGTTGCAGTTATAACTACCCTTGAATAGGTCAAAGCCGTAATCCTCTTATAAGACTACTTCGTGATGATATCCTTCAGCTTACTACTACTTAAAGACTATGGAGCTGAACTCATCAGCCTGATGAATACCGTTCAGAGTTATACTCAATGAAAACTAGAATCCCTGAACTTCATCAGCGACCTGAATCACACTTTACTACCATCAGGGAGATTAGTGACCTGATGGGTATACACTCCGTACTGTAACAACCATAAATTTTTTGTTCACTTTTACCTATAAACTTTAACATTTTACTTTAATCATGTTTTATAAACTTTACGTACAACCATTAAATTATTTCGCGCATAACGAGAATCACTTTTAGACATTTTACATCACACTAGACTAATGTTTAGTCTACTCAAAATTATATAAAGTCATTTTCATTCAAATTTAGAGAAAATTGCAAAAATCGTCCTTGTGGTTTGGCCAAATTGCACGTTTCATCCTTACTATTCATTAATTGCAAAAATGGTCCGGATTTGGCACTATTTCATTCACTTTTGGTCCTTCGGCATTGCAAAAATCGTCCTTGTGGTTTGGCCAAATTGCACGTTTCGTCCTTGTGGTTGCAAGGACGAAGGACCAAAAGTGAATGAAACAGTGCCAAATCCGGACCATTTTTTCAATTAATGAACAGTAATGACGAAACGTGCAATTTGGCCAAACCACAAGGACGATTTTTGCAATTTTCTTATTTTCAAATAACTTGCATTTTACGCGTTTTAACTTACATTTTATGTATTATAACTTTAAATCGCGTAAACCTGAAAATAACATTTAACGTAAACCGGCATTATAAAAATTCAATTTACATAAAATATATGTCATATGACTTTTTCAATCACATTTTATAACTTTATACTTTTTATTTTTCAAATCTCACATAAAACACTATTAATACGCGTTTTAATATTTACACGCATACAATACTTACCCAATACCCACACCACCTTTACCAATACTTTAGATACTTATACACCATTAAACTTACCCAGTTTTACTCCCACTTAAGTATAAAAATTATACCTCCTATATAATCTATACAAAATATTACAAAAATGTCTTGCTCTTATTTTATTTACCTAATGTTGTGGAAAAGTCTTGCAAAATCTTACAATATCAAGCTAGAACAAGTCAACACTTATTCCCTTTATTTTTCCTCCCTATCCCACACCTAAGATCAGCCCCTCCATACTTCTCATCTTATCATGTAAGGCTCTTATCTCCATGGTATTGAAAAACCATCAAAGACTTTACTACTTATGATCATTACCTACTAAGAAACAAATCATGCAAGGATCAATAAAACCAACTACCCCTTTGATTTTATCACTAAACCCATGAAATATTCAGCCCATCCCCATATGGTATTGTCCTTATTTGTGGATCTTGTCTTGGTGGTTTCACTTCTAAACCATTAAACCCTAAAAGTAGCTATTAGTTTCACTCTTTCTCTCCCTATAAATAGCAAGCTTCATTCCATTCATTTTTCACTCACTTTAACACTATTAAACACTCTCAACCTCAGCCTCACAAGAGCATTCAAGCAAGGGTTCAAGAGTTTTTAATAAGGGTAACATAAACTAGAGTTCTTGGTTCATAATATTGGGTTTCTATAATCATTCCTTAGGTTTCTTGTTCTACCAATCCACCAAATCTTTCACCATCTTGTTGTAAACTTCAAAAACACTTCCTTACATATTTTATTACTTATCTATTCATTCCACAATCATTTTAGCACTTATATATACTTGTAATGTTGAGAAACTTTGAAATAAGTTAGTAAAAGTTCACAACTTCATGTCCCAAATAAATCAGCCTATAACTCGACACAGAAATCATATCTAAACACTTTCATATACCTTGCCAATTTTTGTGGACCTACATACATGTCTTAAGCTGGTTTCTACAAATTTTTGTGTTTTTGGAGTTGATTTGATATTTTTTAAAACTCGTGAGAAAACTTTACTTAATACCAACAAGAAAATGTGCAATCAGTTTGTTTTTGTATAAAACTCTATCTTATGGACCTTTTAGTTAATTGAGCTAGTTTAGACATTTTTAGATCACTCTTAGACCTTTCCAGGGACAATAAATTCACTTTCTAACGATAAATAACAAAGGAGCTAAGGCCCCGACACCATAGCCGTAATTGGACAGTTTTGATACCTTGTTGCGTTTTTGACCTTATAAAATAATTGGTAGACAACCAAGCCGAGAGGCTACCATTTTTGGAAAATTGACTCAAAAAAGACGAACCTAGGCCATTTGAAACAATTTCTTGCTTTAGAAAATAACTGAGCAATAACCCGATTTAGTGAAGGTTTTTCTAAAAATAAGTCACCGCTGTCCCAAATTTTGCTTTAATGAAAACTGACACTTAACACTTGTTTTCTCGAACCAGAACTTTGAAATAATGGAAATGGACATGTTTATCTAGGTCTAGAAAGTTTAAGTGGAAAAACAGACTTAAAACGAGTTAGAAACACGCTCTCCAAGACGGGTTAAACATGACTTACGTGACTTGAAATTTTTAGGATTTCTAAGTTACTAAAACACTTTTTGAAATATATTTCTTAAACGACCGACTTGTGTAACATGTTAAAACCTCACTACAAGTATATAAAGGTGCTAAACTTCATAAAACTCATACGCATGTAGTACGTATATTGCATATTTCCTAAAATGACTTATATTTCTAGGTCACATTAGGATTCCCAGTTGATTTCATTACTTTTCATTTTCATGTGTACTTTGAATACTTGAGGTGAGTTTATAGCCCCACTCTTTAACTATACTTTGCTTTGAAAAACTTGGAGTGAGAAACATGCAAACTTTTTTATGGACCAAACTGAACTTATGCTTTATTAAATTATTACAAGCTAGCCTAAGCTTTATTTCCCAAACTATGCCCACCTTTCATGTACCACTAATTCCTGCTGGGAAGTGCGATTGTTATAAATAGATCTATTAAGGGTGACTCCTCTGTCCAGGTTAGTAGCTCCAACAGGACCAATTTTGGATTTTACAGACGTATACCATATCAGGATTTAAGTGTTAATGGGAATACACACTTACTAAGGGCACATAACTTTATTGTATGCTTTCACGCATGCAGAACTGCCGTAGCTTTGGTATCATGAACTTAGAGCTTGAATAATAGACTCTACTTTTGAATTGACATTATGTTCGATGTAATGTGTACTTACTTAATTATGGTCCAACTTATTGCTTTATACTTAAACCTATGAACTCACCAGCTTTTTGCTGACTTTTTAGCATGTTTTCTCAGATGCCTAACTTATTGATGCATGATGATTTTTCAACGTGTGGCATGTCAAGGTCATAGGCACTTTTGGAATGGAGTAATACCCACACTTGACCACTTTTGTAATTGGGACAACTAAAATCTTTATGGGTCTTGTACTCTAAGTTTTGACTATGATGTCAAATTATTATTTAAATTGATATATGATTTTAAAATGGACTTGGTAATTCGTTCTTTATTACCTGGTATTGTGAATACCAATTGAGTAGCACCCCATGACCCGAATGCTTCCGCTGAGTTAATTTTGGGGGTGTTACATGTACCTCCAAAACCATTACTAGGCGTGACCTTAAACCCTCAATTGAACTAAATTTCTAACAATTCTCCATAATTTATTACAATTCCTTTTGCATGAAAAATAAACGTAAAACAAAAGTAGTGCATAAATGAAAATATCTTGATGATTGAATTTTCATCTTAGTACATCACACTTTCAAATGTCTGAGAATCAGGGTGTTATAAGAATCGAACCCTTCAACCTATTTGAATAACTGAAGATAACATACACACACAGTTTTGAAATACTTAAACGCTCCTGACACTAATAAACCATGTGATCCATTTTATGAATGTTTCTAGAGCCAAAAGCCCAAAGCTCCCTGAAGCGACAAAACTTCACATGCACATAGGTAGTTCCTTTATCCATGCACCTGCTCTTGCACTTTTTCAAAATGAACTATTAAGAAGAATCCCTTCAGCCTGACCTTTCAGTAGGACCGAGCACAAACCTTGCGATGATTTGTAAAACATGTGCTCTAGATTCTGAATATCAAGCTTTCCACATTAAATTCAACTCCCGAGTATCCTTAGGAGGGAGTTGGGTATCTTAATATTCGTAGACTATGGTGGACTTTAAACCCATCCCTTTAGGAGACTTTAAAACCAAGTCTCTAGCTAAACCCTTCGTCAAGTGATCATCTAAATTTTATTTTAGATCTTACAAACTCTATAGAAATCGAACTATTCATGATAAATTCATGAATCATGCTGTGCTTGACACATAGGTGTCTATACTTCCCATTCTACATCTGGCTATAAGCCTTTGTCATTGTAGCTGCATTTTCACATCGTATAGAAGGGTTAATACACAAAAAAGTTACTAAACTTTACAAAAAAGTTCGCCTAAGTTACTCAAGTTTCAAATTGTTCAATTAAGTTACTATACTTTGCGTAACCGTTTATATACGTTACTGGTCTTATACTAACTCACGATACCCGGTATTAGTGTGACGTGGCATTAAAATATCATTTTTTTTAATTTTTGGTGGAGAAGTAAAGGTTTAATACACAAAGATGTTACTAAACTTTGTAAAAAAGTTCACCTAAGTTACTCAACTTTCATTTTGTTCATTTTTGTTACCAACGTTTGTGTGTTTTATTTAACGAGTTACTGAACTTTTGAATAAGCTACATTCGCATTACTTCGAAGCTGGGTCACCGGCTGATAGTCAAATTTTCTTTTCCATGTCACTTATTTTATTTCAACTTATTCCACGTCATTATGTTTAACATTTTCTTACTATTTTTTTGTTTTTTTCTCATTCTATATATTCATCAATGTTCATTTTCAATTATGTATCAAGTCTCTTTTTCATATTATGTAAGCTTTCTGCTTGTGTTGACCTTCATCGCCATCATTCTACCATAACCAAACATCCTAAAAAACATTAAGATTCTAGATAAGTTAGTCCTAACCAGCTTGCCACCGTCATCCCATTATCATCTTCATCACTATCCGTCGACCACCAAAAAAAAGTTCAAAAAAATATTTTCGCAAAAAGAAGAATGTAAATATTAGGATATAAAAAAAACAAAATTAGAAAATATTAAAAATATTAGAAATACAACAAAAAGAAGAATGTCTTCAGAGTTGCAAACGATTTTCACAACAAAAAGATTTTCACAACTTTCATTTTGTTCATTTTTGTTACTGAACATTGTAATTCTGTCACACCCCGCCACGGCGGAAACGCGCGGGTGTAACTTCATGGATATCATCACAACACCTGGTGTCAATATAGAGAACAACTACATGCACATAAATAGAGCAATGTACCAACACACAGTGTTGTAACAATACCCCAAGATAAAATAAATACCCAAAACAAAATCCAAAAGGTATCTTCAATAGATATGAAAGTACCAAACGGAAAACATAAATATATCAAAACCAAATCCAAATCCAAATAAAGTCAAATCCCAAAAACATAACAAGGTCTCCATATGCAACTAAGTCTCACCTAATTGCTGCCCTCAACTTTGGCCTTAGAATGCTCACCTGAAAATGGTGCTTAAAATGTCAACATTACGTTGGTGAGATTCATAGGTTTAGACACACATACACTCACAAGGCAACCAGTTCACTGTGATTATAAAACATAGCTGGACAAATAAATATAGTTATCATACAAGCTACATGTATCCATAAACCAATCATCACACAAAAAGGCAACCATCGGGCCGGAACGTGACCCCCGCTCCAAAACACATCATCAATTGGGTCGCATGCGCGAGCAACAGGATAAGCATCCTCCCAATTGGAAATCACACATCATCAATTAGGTCGCTAACCTAATCAGAATCACATATCACACAGCATCAATTAGGTCGCTAACCTAATCGGAATCACATATCACACAACATCAATTAGGTCGCTAATCTAATCGGAATCACACTTTCATGTACCACATAGCATTATTACAATAACATTATAAGTCCAAGCTTTTAAACCACACATAATCACAGTAACTCAAATATTTAAGACAAGCATGATTCTCATCTCAAGTTTAAAAACAAAGTAAAATATGGGACTATGAACTCACCTTAAACTCAGCAGTCTCCACAAAAACAACTCACAATCTAAAGCACACAAAAATAATCCACATTACACAAGGTCAAGCTAAAAGCTACAAACCATGTAATACACATATGATGGATGTCTAAGACTCATATGACCCACCATGGATCTCCTAGACACCATACTAACCACCCCCATAGCTTAATACTCACTAAATCCCTTGCACCTTTAAAATCAGAAAACGCAGAATTTTTGGGTACATTCGCCCACATAAAATCACGACAAATAAAGCTCAACAACTCACACCAAACATTTACCATGGTCTCTCATAAGCATAGAAGCTAATCCCAGAAGGCCATGGACCAATAACACACACAAGCACTCAAAATAAAATCTAACTTATCAACTACTCAAATTCGGATCTGAACGCACACCAAAAAGTTTTGATTAACATAAAATACTTCCACAAGTTTTGATCGCGAATCCTTTTCGTGGTAGTCTAATATAACCTAATAATTAACTATTCTAGAAGGCCTAGTCAAAATACCACTTTTACAACCACAAAACACCCTCAAAGGTTTACCCAAAATCTGTCCCGGTTTGACAGCTTTGACACCTTAACAAAGAAAAATCAAAAGACCAAGTTCCCGACCCTGAAATCAATCGTGGCTGGACTTTTTGGAAAGAACTTTCATTAAACTTCAATTTAGACCTAAAATTCGTGACTTAACTCTTCACCATCTATTATTTACACTCACATCTTTACAGCCATAATTTTCTGCCCAAACCCTAACACATAATCTAACGTGTTTTACACTCAATTCTCTTATCCAATAACCATATTATAAACAACTAATGATCCTAACATGTTTTACTTCATTAATTTACAGAAGTATATAGACTCTAGATTCCATCATATTAAATATTACATGAATCATAACAATAATTAATTAATTACATGAAAACTAGTATTAAAAATATACCTTGATCTTGGTTTTAGCTTCGAAAACAAAACCCTAAATTTTTCTCTTGTTTCCCCCTCCTTGGTCGACCGTACATTCAAGAAAAAAGGGTAGGGAGGTTTTAATTTTGTATTTATAATTATTTTGGATAACCCTTAAGGCTTAGAGTTGTATTTGGTATCAAATTTGGTTTCCTTTTCCCCCCTAATCCATATATTCGGCCGCCCCCTTAATTATATTTATTTTTTTTATTTTTTTATTAAATTTATTTATTACACTCAAAACCTCATACTTTTCATATTTTATGTATTCCCATAACAAAACCTAACGTCTTTCGCGATAAACCTTAATTTTACAACAAACCGAAAAATACTCATTTTCAAAATAAAGTTTCTAAAAATAGATTTTCACACACTCCATAACCATTTCTCACAAAAACAACATTCCCGTAACTTACTAACGCTCAAATACTTGAACGAAGACTCGTCACGCAAACCTCAAAACACCAAATATACACAAGCCATAGTTTTCTGTAAAGTTCAGTAACTTTTTTGTGTATTAACCCTCGTATAGAAATAGGTGCTATAGGTTTAGACCACAATAGAATCTCAAGAAGCATTTTTTTTAACCATTCAGCTTCTTTACTAGCAGCTGCTAAAGCCACAAACTCTTATTCCATTGTCGAACTTGGGATACAAGTTTGTTTCTTGGAAGCCCATGGAATGGTACCTCCCCCAAGCAAGAATATCCATCCACTTGTTAAAGAATTATCTTTAGTGTTGCTGATCTAGCTTGCATTAGCGTATCCTTGTAAAACTGAAGGATATCCAATATATGATAAACTATAATCCATAGTTTTTTTCAAATACTTTATTACTCGTTGAACTGCTTGCCAGCGATGAGAACTAGGATTACTAGTGTACCTACTCAGTTTACCTACTACAAAAGAAATATCAGGCATTGTACAAATCATAACATACATCAGACAACCAATCACCATTGAATACTCAAGTTGAGATACAACGTGACCATTATTATAGCTTCTCACTTGTATCCATAGAAGTACTCGCTGAAGTACAATCAAAGTAATTAAATTTCTTTAGCATCTTCTCGATATAATGAGACTGGGCGATAAAAATTCATTTACTTGTATGTTTTATCCTTATAGCAAGGATGACAATAGCCTCCCTCGTGTCCTTCATGGAAAATCTTAATGAAAAAAATTCCTTTGTCAGGTCAAACTGAACTTGGTTAGTCACAAAGATCAGCATGTCATCAACATATCACACATTTAATTGCTTAGCTGTATAAGATGAGTGATAAAATCTATTCTCTCTAAGTGGAGTTTTAGTTACAGGTGTGTAAACACTTAATGATTACTAGGTTTATGTATTATTTATCCCTTTTACAGGCTCACATTAACTATAATAATGCTAATGAAGTAATTGCACGAGCCTACATTGACAAGGCGCTAAAAATCCTAATACGTAATCAAAGCACACGCATAAAGAAACCAAATAAACATCAAATACTCTTTATAACAGCTGGAAAATATTAAGTCTGATCAAATAGTGAAAAAGACACTAACTCAATCATTAACAAATTGCTAATACAATTAAACGAGTTTTCCTATGAATTAAAATAATAGCATGACCTTCTTACTGCTCTGAATTCGTCCTTAGGCATGTGTCTTGTGCTGCCAAATCGTCTGCTTTTCTCCCTTGTGATGTATATATAATTTGGCTGCCAAATGGGGCATTTATACTTTTTGTCTGCAGGGTCGATACGGCATATCAACTAAGTTGATACGGTGTGTTAATACAAATATCGCCTAAAAACGTTATTTATATTTTACGATCTTTGCTAAGTTTTGTTAACGACAAAATGTAAACTTTAGTTTCTAAGTAAAACATAATCTTAGTCTTATAGACTTGCATAAACTAGACTTTTGCTACATTTTACATTTCATAAAATACAACACTTTTTATTTCTTAAAATAGAAATGTCACATCACATTTATGGCAAGTTTTGTCAATATACATTTATGGAAATAAAGTGTGTTTGACTTACTAATGTTTGCTTGCAAGTTTTGTATTTAACTAGGTGTAATGAGATGTGACATTGTTTGGTTTACAAGGTGTAATGAGATGTGACATTGTTTGGTTTGCAAGATTTATTGCAAAACCAACTGCAAGCCCGGCGGAACCCTGGGGGTACACGGGCGGAACCCATCTGAGGGTTCCGCCGTATCCGCCAGGCCTGAAGAAGGCTTTGCTATAAATACTAAGTCACAAGTTGATTTTTGGCTTATCACTCTACATCATATTTACACACATTCATTCATTCTTTCATCTAACCCTTTAACATTTCATATGTGAAGTTTCTTTTTGTAGCAAAGAGATTCACGAGCTCATTAAAAGTAACAAGTATTCAACACAACGTTGCAAGACTTGTTAGCTTAGCATTGTGCAGACTTGTGTAGTTTACACTTCATTTGATTGTGTATTTTCAGTAGTGATCGGTTAGTATTTTAGTCCTCAAAATACAAAGTGTGTCGGGAGTAGTTGTACCCTTGCAAAAGAACTAACGGGAGTGGTTGTACCCTTGGTAAAGAACTCGACATCTAGCTTAGTATCGGTAAAAGTATAAGCGACGTGTAAGGTTTTCTCCGCCGGTGAAAGGAGCTTGTTGACTAGTGAAAGAAACTCTCGAGTTGGATACTCGGGGCATGGACGTAGGGCAAGGAAAAAGAGTCCTTGTAGCCGAACCAAGATAAATACTCGTGTTGTGGTTTGATCGTTTCTTTCATTTACTTGCATGTTATATATTGTGTTTGTGTATATATCTTTGATCAAACGGAAAGTTTCAAAGCTAACTAAACAAGTTAAAAAGTTTTAAACGGTAAAATATTCAACCCCCTTCTAGTTTTCCACAATTGGCATCAAGAGCTACGTTACTCAAGCTTTTAAAATATATTGTGTTTAAAACTTGAAACGATCCATGGATTTTGAAAATTACAAAGAAGGGCAATCTATGCAAAGACCGCCACTTTTTGAAGCAAATGGTTTTATATATTGGAAAAACCGTTTTGAAACCTACGTGAAATCTAAAGATATAGATCTATGGTATATAATCATTGATGGTGATAATATAGTTAATAATATTAAAGATGATGATCACAAGAAATTGATTGGTAAAAATAATGAAGCTAAAATGATGCTTTACAATGCTTTGCCTAAGAAAGAATACGAAAGAGTCTTTATGTGTAAAACCGCCAAAGATATTTGGCAATCTTTAATTGTCACTCATCAAGGAAACTCACAAGTTAAAGATAACAAAATTGATCTTCTTGTTCAACAATATGAACAATTTGTTATTTCCGAAGATGAGATTATTGATAATGCTTTTGCTAGGTTTAACACTATTATTACTTCACTTAAAGCACTTGATGAATCTTTTTGTAGTAAGAACTTTGTCAGGAAATTTCTTAGAGCACTTCATCCGAAGTGGAGAGCAAAAGTGACGGCAATTGAAGAATCCAAAGATCTTTCAAGCATGTCACTTGACGAGCTAATTGGAAACCTCAAAGTTCATGAAATGGTAATGGAAAAAGATTCGGAACTAGTTAGAGGCAAGAAAGAAAAAGTTAAGTCCATTGCCTTGAAAGCTAGAGTCCAATCAAGTGATGATGAAGAATCTACTTCGGATAGTGATGATGAGGAATATGCTATGGCCATTAGAGACTTCAAGAAGTTCTTTCGTAGAAGAGGGAAGTTTGTAAGGCAACCTAAAGATGACAAGAAAACTTTCCGAAAAGATCGTGATGATAGGAAAGGAAAGGTTGAAAGAAAATGCTATAGGTGTGGAGACACAAGTCATCTTGTAGGAGAATGTCCAAAACCACCCAAGAGCAAACCTCAACTAGCTTTTGTGGGTGGTGCTTGGAGTGACTATGAAGGAGATGACGATGAGCCAAAGAATGATGATATTGCTCTCATGGCTCACAACTCAAATGAGGTATTCTCCGACTCATCTTACTCCTCTATTGATGATGACACCTTACAAAAAGAATATAAAAAACTTTGTGAATTGAGCTTAAAAATCATAAACAAAAATAAGTTTTTGAAAACTAAAAAGGAGTTTTTAGAAAATGAAGTTTATGAATTAAAAGAAAAAGCTAAGAGATTAGAAAAGAGTAAAGGTATTGACACATCGTGCAAATCATGTGAAGAACTTAAACTCGAAGTTGTGAAACTTAAAATTACTCAAAATGATCTAATAAAACAAACCACAAAGTTTAAGAAGTTTGATAAGAGCATTTCTTGTGCGGATGAAATTATGAAAATTCAAAAGTCACCCTTTGATAAAACAGGACTAGGGTTCATGAAAATAGAAACCTCAAAGGGTCAAACGAAACAAGAAAAGATTTCACAAGAAACTAACAAAACTGCTACAGCAGCCCGCGGAACAGACGAAACCCAATCCAGGGTTCCGCCCGTTGGACCCGAAGGTTCCGCCAGGTCTGCTGCAGCAGTAACTCCATCCACATCGGATCGTTCAAAATTTGTTAAAATTACGTATAAAAATGGAACAAAACCTGCTTTTAAAACTGGAGTAGGACTTAGTAAAAATGAATTTAGAGCCAAGACTACTCAACCAAGACCTAAGACTCCAACTCCCAAACGCCCCTTTCCAAAGAGCAACTTCAACGCTCGACCAAACTACCAACATGTTTGGAACCAAAAGACTCCTGGACATTACCAAACTCCAAATTACATGTCATGGAACCCTTATGCTCTATTTTCATATTTGGAACAAGTTAATGGTATGCTTAACGAAAATGGACCCATGAGAAATTGGGGACCAAATGTTTGAGTGTTTTTCATAAAATAGGTGTGCCTCAAAGTTTGTTTGGAACTGGATGAATGGATTAAAGATAGCGGTTGTTCAAGGCACATGACGGGTAACAAAAGCCTCTTCACTACTTATCACAAATGTGACGGAGGTAATGTTACGTTTGGTAGTAAAGCTAAGAGCAAAATCATCAGAAAAGGTACAATCTCTCATGACTCCCTTTTTATAGATGATGTAGCTCATGTTGATAACTTAGGTTTTAATCTCCTTAGTATTAGTCAACTTTGTCGTAATAAGTATAATGTCCTCTTTAGTGAAAACGGAAGTAAAATACTTAAAGTTGGTATAACCATAGCCAAAGGTGTCCTTAAGAACAACGTATACGTCATGAAGATTGATCCAACATCTAGAGACAAACTTTGTCTTACCTCATTAGATGAATCTTCAACTTTATGGCATAGACGTTTAGGACACGCTAACATGAGACTAATCCAAAACCTCTCCTCCAAAGACTTAGTTCGAAACCTACCTAAGTTGAAATATGATCAACACTTTTGTGATGCTTGCAAAGTCGGTAAACAAGTCCATAGTAGCCATAAGGCTAAAAACTTGGTTTCTACATCTAGGTGTCTAGAACTTTTGCATATGGATTTATTTGGTCCATCCGCTATACAAAGTTATGGAGGTAACTTCTACACTTTGGTCATAGTTGATGATTACTCAAGATATACTTGGACAAAATTTTTGAAAAGTAAAAATGAAGCTTTTGATAAATTTGAGATTCTAAGTAAGAAAATTCAAAATCAAGTAGGGTCTAATATTGTGTCTATTAGAACGGATCACGGTCGTGAATTTGATAATGAATTTCAATTTGTAAACTTTTGTGATATTAATGGTATTACTCATAACTTTTCGGCTCCACGTACTCCTCAATCTAATGGTGTAGTAGAACGTAAAAACCGGACATTGCAAGAGATGAGTAGAACAATGCTTAATGAACAAAATATTCCACAAATATTTTGGTGTAATGCCGTTGACACATCAACGTACATTTTCAATCGAGTCTTAATTAGACCATTTTTGAATAAAACTCCTTATGGACTATATAAAGGTAAAAAGCCTACATTAGGATACTTTAGAGTGTTTGGGAGTAAATGTTTCATTCTTAACACCAAGGATTATCTCACCAAATTTGACCCAAAGTCTTATGAAGGTGTATTTCTTGGATATTCACAAAATAGTAAAGCTTACATTGTTTTGAACAAAGAAACCTTAAGAGTCGAGGAATCGTTGAACGTAACATTTGACGAGAGTCCACCTCCCTCTAAGACATCACCTTTGGTAGATGATGACTTAGTTGAAAGCCAAGTAATAGAAAGTCAAGAGATTTTAGGTAATGACAAGGAAGATGAACTATTAAACAAAGAACTTGTTAATGTCAAAGAATCTAAAAGTCATCCATTAGATGGTGTCATAGGCAACATTAATGAAAGAACACTAAGGTTAAAAGTTCAAAATGAAAGCAACTACTTTTGTTTCGTGTCAACCATTGAACCTAAAAACATTAATGAAGCCATTAAAGATGAGTCTTGGGTAATTGCAATGCAAGAAGAGTTAAACCAATTTGTTAGGAATGATGTATGGACATTAGTTCCTCAACCAAAGAGTCAAACTATAATTGGAACAAAATGGGTATTTCGTAATAAAATGGATGAAAATGGAATTGTGTCTAGAAACAAAGCTAGGCTAGTTGCACAAGGATATAACCAACAAGAAGGCATTGACTACGATGAAACTTTTGCTCCGGTTGCTAGGCTCGAGTCAATTAGAATCTTACTTGAATATGCATGTGCACACAATTTTAAACTCTTTCAAATGGACGTCAAAAGTGCATTTCTAAACGGAGTCATTAATGAAGAAGCGTATTTTGCTCAACCACCGGGCTTCATCGATTTTGAAAAACCAAATCATGTTTACAAACTTAAAAAGGCTCTTTACGGACTTAAGCAAGCTCCAAAAGCATGGTATGATCGACTTAAAACCTTCCTAGTTGACCATAAGTATACCATGGACTTAGTTGATAATACTATCTTCACTAAGAAGAAATATTCACATATTATCATAGTCCAAATCTATGTTGATGACATTATATTCGGATCAACTTGTCAAGAATTATGTGTGGATTTCTCAAAAATCATGCATGACGAGTTTGAAATGAGTATGATGGGAGAACTCAACTTTTTCCTGGGACTCCAAATTAAACAACTAGAAGATGGTATCTTCTTTAACCAATCTAAATATATTAAGGACATGCTTAAGAAATTTGGATTAGAAGACTCGAAACCAATCAAAACTCCCATGTCCACAGAAACTAAACTCACCAAGGATGAGGAAAGTGAATCCGTAGATAGCACTAAATATAGAGGTATGATTTGGTAGTCTACTTTACCTAATGGCTGGTAGACCCGACATTATGTTTAGTGTTTGTCTATGTGCTCGTTTTCAAGAGGATCCTAAGACTACCCATCTCGAAGCCGTTAAAAGGATTTTTAGGTATATTAAGGGCACTACACATTTAGGCTTATGGTATCCCAAAGGAACGGGAATAGACACCATAGTGTATGCCGACTCGGATCATGCCGGTGACTATGTCGATAGAAAAAGTACAAGTGGTATTTGTACTTTTGTTGGACATTGTCTCACCTCATGGTTCTCTAAGAAGCAAACGGCTCTTACTATCTCAACAACGGAAGCCGAGTAAGTTTCGGCCGGAAAGGCATGTCAACAAGCTCTTTGGATGAAGCAAGCTCTTGTCGACTACGGAATTCAACTCAACGACATCACAATTCTTTGTGACAACAAAGGTGCCATTGATCTTAGCAAAAACCTGGTTCAACATGCTCGTACCAAACATATTGAAATCCGTCATCATTTCCTTCGTGACAACGTTCAAAAAGGAAATATCTCAATTGAGAAAGTTTCTTCCGAAGACAACATAGCCGACATTCTCACAAAACCCCTTAAACGTGAACCTTTTAACCTTCTTAGGCTAGGCTTAGGACTCATGGAACCTACATTGTAGTTCTGGACATTAGACAAAAATCACAAAAATCAAAACAAATCCATAATTCTTTTTCTCAGCAGGGTGGGCGGAACCCTCAGACACAACGGACGGAACCCAACTCAGGGGTCCGCCGTGTCCGCCGACCTGCAGAATCAATATTTTTGTTTATATTAAACCAAACACCCATTATCTCATACCACGACTTCCAAACTGTTACTATTCACTTTACCATCCATCCATACCTACGATTTCTCGGTCTTCCTTTCACTCACATTGCAAATCAATCATCATTGTAAGTATTCTAAACTTGATTACAATCCTGATCTGAGTCTAGGAATTCTATTTTTGCACAAATACAAAAACTTGGGGTTATGCATTAAACTTAAAAAACTCATGCATAAAATTAGGTGTTTAACAAAACTAATCATGTTCCCCATAGTTAGGAATTGCATTCTTACTTAGTGTAAACATGTTTGCTAAAACACCCCATGACAAATTTTCCAAAAATTTCTCACAAATAGGACAAATATTTTTTCGTCTCACATTGAGAATACAAAATCAAAACGTTATGTTTAAAACATCACTTGCGTAATGTCTCTTGAATGCTAAAGGGAATACATAACCAATAAGTATTTTCGGGTACATTCAAACGAAGCTACATTGAACTAGGAGCATTTGGGTTATCTTTTGTTTTATAACAAAACTTGCATTATAAAACGTTTTTGAAGCATCAAAATGAGTCAAGATAACTCCACCTCCACATTGTTTTCATACAGGCACACACTAGAACATCCACATTATAATACTTGTTTACTTAAACTAAAATGTGAAATTTTGTTGTTCTAGGAATCATCATGCCTCCTCTAACCCACTACGACCACAAGGACACCATTAAGTACCTACCAAAACACCACAAAACCAATGGCCTTACTCCAAACCAAGTCAATGTTTTCAAAGCCTTAGAAAAACACTATGTCCATGAGGGTAGAACCATTGACCCGTCCTTCCTAGAAGGCACAAACCTTTACGCCGAATTTGCCACAATCAACTTTGAGTGTCTTTTGGAAATCAACGAGCCTATTTTTCCTAGGTTCATTTTGGAATTCTATGCATCTGCCGTCCTCTCCACGGATGATTATGGTTAAATGTCTATCAACTTTAGGGCTAGTGGTCATCAATACTCCTTCACTCTTGAGGAGTTTTCTCAAATCCTAGGTGTTCCAAACCGTGGTACTTGCATCTATTCCGACTTGCACTCCTTCTCAACTTTTGACAACCTCCATGACCGCATCCATCCTTATGACACACCTATTGTGTCAAAAGATGTACTCCGTGACCATCTCTTTGTTAGGACAACCAACACTAGGAGAACCCGTTCAGGAAATGAGGTCGATAAGGACCCATATGGAATGGAAATGAATGAACTCAAGCCCCAATTCAAGAAATGGGAGGAAGTCCTTAGAGCAAATGTCATTAGCACCATAGGAAACCGAGATCATATCAACTTTTGCCTTTGCTATATGCTCTACTCTTTGTCCGTTAGGCAACCTTTCAATCTTGCCTACTACATTGCCAAGAGAATGGCCGACATTCCCGTGCATGGCACAACAGCTGTGCCGTATGGAATGCTCTTGACCCGTCTCTTTAGGTTCATTTCACCCATTCCACCAACTCCAAATGGTCTTCGTCTTGACTACTCTCGCATTCCACACACCTTTGTCCCACTAAGTGATAAGAGAGTGTACAAAGCCCAAGGAAAACGTCCACATCCTCCTACCTCATCTTCATCTTCCTCAATGAGTGAAGATGACTCTTTGCGAAACTCTAGGCTCCCACCTCTCGAATACCTATCCCAACTTACGGATATTCCAAACGAGTCGGCGGAGTTCAAGCAAACAAAGGGGATGTTTAAGAATCTTGGAAGATTCCTTGGCAAGCTCAAGAACAAGATCGACCGTCAATGAGTGCGGGTGTGTAGGAGTGTTTGGCACTAGGTGCTATTTGAACAAATTTGGTTGTTTAAACAATGTTTATGATGTATTTGTGTGTTAGTACAATGTTTGATACAATTTGGAACATGTAGTATCTAACTTTGATGCAGGTAGACAACTTTTGGCAAGTTGTCAAATTTTCATGTTTATGATATTTTCACTAAGTATAGTGAAATTCTCGACCTCAAGGTCAAAGTCCTATGATATGTGTGTTTACGTGTCTATTTTTTACATTCCCTAACCAGAAATGCATTATCTTTTTGATTTTAGGATTTTTCGAAAATTTTGAAAATCGTCTCGCGGGTCAAAATCGCGGACTACCACTTTTTTCAGCCCTGGCGGATCTGGCGGTACCCAAATTTGGGTTCCGCCAGTGTATTTTCTAGACAACCCAGAAATGGCCCAACGGACCACGCGGAACCCTCAAACGGGTTCCGCCAGTTGCCTGCAGAAATTTTGTTTTTGTTTTCAACATCCAAACACCAAAATCCAATCCTTTTAGATAGAAATCCATTTCCTGCAATTTGTTTAGCACAATAGGGTACTTCTCATTCCTTATAACTCAACCAAAACCATTTCCCACCAAATTTCAAAAATAGGCATAACCACCTTAAGGAACCTTCACACATAAAGGAAGGAACCCTTCTAAAGGTTCCTTGAAATCCCTGAGATTTATACCTCAACAAATTTACCAAAACCACTAAGCATTTAGTGCAAACCTTGTCTTCTCACTTCACCATTTTCATTGGATTGACTTCCTGATATGACAACCCACAATTAGTTTTCCAAATCATTAGGAACCTCCATTTTTGTATGGACTAACATCAAATCCAAACACTCCTTCCCACAATCCTTCATCACTATAAATTAAACCATCCTAAAACACTATCAAATCACACCTTCTTCATCACAATTTCTTAACTTCTAAACCATTTTTAACCATGACCAAGTCAACAATCACTTCGCAACCACCACGACCCATCCGGAAAACCGCCCGGATAAGTGTAAAACCACTATGGTCTAACCAATCCATCAACCTAAGCTCCTCATCTTCGGATGAATTCACCTCACCTATAAAAAATGAACACTTTTTGAACCTTGTATCTCCATCACCATCACCCAATGAACCCAATGAGCTCACTCCACCACCAACTAAATCACCCATTGACCCAACTCCACCAAGTGCTCCAACCCAACTATCCAAAACTCCATCACCATCACCATTACCCAAACTCGAACCTATGGAGCTATTTGGGTCTCCACCAACATCACCACACCCTTTTGTCCAAGATCGCAATGATCTTCCACCAAGACCTACACAACTACCACCTTTTGCAAATACCTCACCAAGGTTAATTCTTGACCTTGATGAGCATTTTAACCACACCCAACCACCACAAAAAGTGTACCATCAACCCAAACCATTGTTGTTTCACCCCATCTACCATGACATCCATGGTCCTCTTTATGGAGAACCAAACTTTGAAAACCATGATCACCCAACTCCACCACATTCTCAAGCCCAAACCTTTGAGTCTTTCTTTCCTTCATATGAGGAAATCCAAAACATGGTCGAGAACCACCTTTATCAAGCAATGGAATTTCAAACCACCTTGCTTGACTCAAAACTAAACCCGTCCTCCACCCAAGAACCAAAAACCAACCAACCCTCAAACAAAGAAACCAAAATCAACCCATTTCCACCCACTCATCCCCATGTTTGCTCAAATTGTGAGCAAATGGGTGCAAGCATCAAAACGTTGCTTCACCAATTCCAAGATGAAACCCGTTTTGCATTCCAACATGTCATAGAACGTTTGGATGCTCTTTCCCACCCAAACAAATCCTAGACAACCTTTGGAGGCCTTTTGCCCCATTTAGGAAAGTAGGATTTTATTTCTTTTTCTTCTTGGTTATTTTTTTAGTTTTTGTTTAGAAGTAGAAGAATATTTTACATTTCTTGTCTTTTGACTTTTAAAAGTCAAAATTTTACTTGGAATGATATTTCTTTCTACTTACTTTCATGCATTGTTGGTTGATCATTCTTTTGTTGTCATTGTGGTTGCAATGTGTGTGGTAACTACAAGCTTGACTATATATATCACCAACTAACCATTTTTTTTGTAGGATCCAAAATCCATGTTTCCCATCTTGGCACTCCTTTTAGGGGGAGTAACAACCAAGGGGGAGCAAGTGCATTATTCTGCTTCGCTACTCTACTTTTTGTTTCGACAAAAAGGGGGAGAAATATATTAAACCTTCAAAAATTAAATTGATTTTCATCACTTAAGTAAAACAAGTTTAATATAATTTTTTAAGTCTTAAACACCAAGATTTTATGAGTTACTTAAAAACAAAGTTTATGTTTTGTCATCAACAAAAAGGGGGAGATTGTTAATACAAATATCGCCTAAAAACGTTATTTATATTTTACGATCTTTGCTAAGTTTTGTTAACGACAAAATGTAAACTTTAGTTTCTAAGTAAAATATAATCTTAGTCTTAAAGACTTGCATAAACTAGACTTTTGCTACATTTTACATTTCATAAAACACAACACTTTTTATTTCTTAAAATAGAAATGTCATATCACATTTATAGCAAGTTTTGTCAATATACATTTATGGAAAGAAAGTGTGTTTGACTTACTAATGTTTTCTTGCAAGTTTTTTGTTTGACTAGGTGTAATGAGATGTGACATTGTTTGGTTTACAAGGTGTAATGAGATGTGACATTGTTTGGTTTGAAAGATTTATTGCAAAACCAACAGCAAGCCCGGCGGAACCCTGGGGGTACACGGGCGGAACCCATCTGAGGGTTCCGCCGTATCCGCCAGGCCTGCAGAAGGCTTTGCTATAAATACTAAGCCACAAGTTGATTTTTGACTTATCACTTTACATCATATTTACACACATTCATTCATTCTTTCATCTAACCCTTTAACATTTCATATGTGAAGTTTCTTTTTGTAGCAAAGAGATTCAAGAGCTCATTAAAAGTAACAAGTATTCAACACAACGTTGCAAGACTTGTTAGCTTAGCATTGTGTAGACTTGTGTAGTTTACACTTCATTTGATTGTGTATTTTCAGTAGTGATCGGTTAGTATTTTAGTCCTCAAAATACAAAGTGTATCGGGAGTAGTTGTACCCATGTAAAAGAACTAACGGGAGTGGTTGTACCCTTGGTAAAGAACTCGACATCTAGCTTAGTGTCGGTAAAAGTATAAGCGACGTGTAAGGTTTTCTCCGCTGGTGAAAGGAGCTTGTTGACTAGTGAAAGAAACTCTCGAGTTGGATACTCGGGGCGTGGACGTAGGGCAAGGAAAAAGAGTCCTTGTAGCCGAACCACGATAAATACTCGTGTTGTGGTTTGATCGTTTCTTTCATTTACTTGCATGTTATATATTGTGTTTGTGTATATATCTTTGATCAAACGGAAAGTTTCAAAGCTAACTAAACAAGTTAAAAAGTTTTAAACGGTAAACTATTCAACCCCCCTTCTAGTTTTCCACACGGTGCTTCTAGGTAACTTCGCGTGGGGTCCAAGATTATAATATTCAAGAATATTTGTACATCGTTCAAAGATACGGCGTACCTTCAGTCTTCATGCGGTGCATATTCTTCAGAATCTTGGATTATCTTGGTGAAGTCTTGATATTGATACGCCGCATATATGGTATGCAATACGGCGTATCTTGAGTAAAATAAGTCAGATCTTTTCGTTGACCAAAGTTTCATATACGGCGTATGGGATAATTCCATACGGCGCATGCTTCAAAGTCAGGCAATGGTCTTCATATTCGTCTAAGTCTTTATGTACAACGTATCTGTCTAGAATGATACGACGTATCTTCCTTCAGTTCGGTAGACTTTTCCAACTTGTTTTATCTAATGCTTCATCCTTAGTATGTAACAAATAAACATAACAAAATCTAGAAGCATCATCAATAAATGTCACAAATTATTTCTTATTCTTTAATGGTGGAGTAGCATGAAAATCACATAATTCACTATGAAATAACTCAAAAATTTCAGTTTCACGTTTAACATTATGGAAGGTTGTTAGTGATTTTAGTCAGCATACTAGTTTTACATTTCTCGTTGTTTAATTCAAAGGCAGGTATGACACCACCCTTAGGCGTATCTTGCATTTTCTTAAAGTGAACATAGCCAAGTTTACCATGCCATAGGTTTGAATCATTCAATTTAGAGGTTAACATGAAGGCTGAATTAGCAATATCATTAACAATATTAAGCTTGAACATTTGATTGCACAAATAACCAAAACCAATAGACATGCCATGTTTAGATAAAACAAACTTATTAGATTCAATCGCTTGTTTATAACCACAATTATTTAATACAATACTTGAAACCAAATTCTTTCTAATTTGCGGTACATGCAAAACATTAAACAATGAAACAACTTTTCCATAACTAAATCTTAAATCCACACATCCTCGTCCATGCACCAGGGTTGTTGACTCATTTCCTATATGAAGAATAGAACCATTATTCAATGACTCATAAGTCTTGAACCGGCATCTATCTTTACACACATGGATTGTAGCACTAGAGTCAACCCACCACGCAACATCATCATCCTGCATAACGTATGCTTCAAATACATATGTAACATAATAAATCTGAAAAGACTTAGTTACCATATTCTGACCTTTTAGAGGGCTGGTTAAACCACTTGTGCCCGAACCATTGGTTTTATTTCCAACTTTATCGCCCTTTCAATCCTTTATCAAGTGTCCAGGTTTCCCACACTTCTAACAAGTCAATTTTGACTTCTCGTTAGGATCAGCCTTGGTGTTATCCTAATGTTTACATTTTCCCTTGTTTTCATTGTACCTGGTGGAGTATTTATGCTCCACCATATTGACAACTAATGGATAAAACATTTTTGCTCTTTGGCTTGTCATTATCTTGTACCCTGAGTGATTCCTCAATGTGCAAATGACTGACAACTCAACAAGACTCAGTTCTTCCTTCTTATCTTTCAAGGTATGTTGAAATCTTTCCAAGAAGGGGGGAAGGTTATCAATGACACAAAAGACTTAAATAGCCTCATCCATGTACATATTGTGTTGTGTGAAATGACCAAGTATACCAAGAAGTTCATTGTATCGTTCAATGACAGGTCTAGAATTAGCCATTTTGTAATTTGTAAAATTACTCACAAGAAACCTTATTGCTAGAGGCATCTTAAACCATATACTTAGCCTCCAAAGAATCCAACAGTTCTTTTGCAGATTTAATATTTTGCAGATTTAACCCTCTTTAAACATAATCCTCGTTCTCCCATTTTCTCCTTTTCCTTTTCTCTTCCACAGTTTCAACATCCCCATCATTCGGATTTGGAGTGTTCAGAACATACTCCTAGCTCATACTTGACAAAAGGAAGTGCATCTTCTTTTTCCATCTCCTAAAATCAAACCCTACAAACTTTTCTAATTTGGAGAAGTTAGCATCCGTGCTTCGTTGCACCATTCGTTGATTATCACAAAATAGGCTCCTTTGATTGTTGGTGGTTTTCCCAGTTAGGTATAGATAATCAATGTATTCGATATCAGTTAGAATTGTGTAATCACTTTCCAAAGGAAAGTATTCGAACCTAATGCCCTGGTTACACGAATATCTCCTTGGGATAAGACCAAGTGTTTTTTCTTTTTTTTAGGCACAAAGCAAGAACCATTTTTCTTCTAAGTGTTTTGGTTTTTCTGTGTCTTTCTCATGCAAATATGTGTTCCAATTTATAGGAAAACTCAAAGCCCAATAATGTAATTATGATAATTAACCATCTCATTAATTGCATCATAATGTTCCTTAATTATGAGTTTGCTCATTAAGAAGTTCACTCGCTGAAGAGATGAATCCTCTTATAAGACTACTGCTTGATGATATCCTTCAGCTTACTACTACTCAAAGAGTATGGAGCTGAACTCATCAGCCTGATGAACACCATTCAGAGTTATACTTACTAAAGAGTAGACTCCCTGAACTTCATAAGCGACCTGAATCACACTTTGCCACTATTAGAGTCAGGGAGATCAGCGTCGTAAGTGTACACTCCGTACCTCTAAACCCATTACCAGGCGTGACCTGAATCCCTCATTTCCAACAAAAATTACACCTACTTCAGTAACAATCAACATATTCAAAGCTCATAGATTAAAAATGACTTAGAGCATAAAAGAACTAGTCGACTAGGTAGCAACTCTTAAGCAGGTATATGAAAGTGATAAGCAGAAATGGATTCAGGAATGAGTTTTCATTAATAAACAAATGAGGGGGAAAACCCTTTTACAGACTCTAATAGAAATTATAATAATTTACATTTTAGACCTTATACCATCTGAAATTTACATAAATTGCTAAAACTATTTACAACTATATTTCTATATCCTCCCTTCAAGTTGGAACACCTGTGAAGCCCGACTTGTAAATTAGAAAGGAATGTTGATTGTGTCCCAAAGCTTTTGTCATAATGTCTGCTAATTGAAGATGAGTTGGAATGTAAGTAGTTTGCAACCACGTGGAATGAACCCATCCAATTCAAACTTCATAACCATTTTGGGGAAGTCCATTCAAATAGTACCCAAAATTATTTTATAAACTTGAACGTGAATACGTTAGGACCCGGTGCTTTATTGCCACCACAATCCCACACCGCATCTTTTATCTATTTACAAAAAAATGGAGCATCTAGTAAAGAGACCTCAACATCCGGCAAGGTCTTGAAAAAGATTGCTTGTAAAACGAGGTGGTATGAAGAGGTTTTTTGGAGTTTTTGTTAATGGAAATGGAAGATGTGAGAGGTTACAAGCAAAGGATCCATGACCCAAGACCCATCTATATTTATACCATTAATTCTTGATCTTAAGAGCTTATTATTTACTAACCCGTGAATTTTTTTGGATTTTCATCTCCTTCGATGGCCCATTTAATTTTATCTTTTTGAGGGAGATCAACACGTTTAATTTTCTACGTATCCTTAAGTTTCTTTAGAAGACACAACCTACTTTCACTGTCAGGTGACCCAAGATCCCCACTGTTTTCAGATTTAATATAAAGAAGCTCAATGAGTTTTTAATTCACGGATCATGATGTCCTTAGGGCTGTAACACTCCGATCTTTATAAGTTTCATAAATAGATTTATATATTTCTTTTAGAAAATTAGAAAGGTCCTTAACATTGTATTTTAAAAAGATAAGGACTTAGAATGCAAGATAGTTAATGAAAAGGACCAACGGTGTAAAATATTTAACGACATGGACTGATGGTTTAAAATATATATTTTTGATAGAAATTACAGAATTAACCTTGAGGCTTAATAACCTCAAGAGTCTGGAAATCAACCTCTCATATTAAACGTGTTATATGTATGTGTTTCAAGGAGGGAAAATAGCTAAAGAAAACCTTACCATGAATAAAGCTTGAATATGATGTTTTAAGATGATTTTGGAGATGTTTATGATAGATACATGATGCAACAAATCTTACTAACATGTTTCCGATCAAAGGAATGAGCTAAGTTTAAGTTTTGATTTCATGATTATGGATGAAATTAGAGGTATTGGTTAATAAGTATATTAGAGATGATTTTGATATGTTCATCGATGATGATACCATGAATCATGGATTATGTTAGCATGGATTAGGGAATCATAATTAGTTATGTTTCTGGATTTGAAAGAGTTTATGTGTAGAAAACTTAGTTAGTTTATTGGCTTATGATGAAGATAATATTTAGTTCATAAATTAAAAGGAATGTTTGGCACAAGGCCAAAATAATATTAAGATTAGCGAAATTGCTTATAGACTAGTTGTAAAATGATCCTAACATGTTAAATAAAATGTAATATAAGTTTGGTAATAAGTGAAATAGCTTACCACGAGGTTTGGGTCGTTTTGGTGATATTTAAATTTGGGACAACAACGTTTTTCAAAAAATACGCAGATTTAAAAGGGCTTCTGAGAATAAACCGTTCGCTGAATTAAGATGTGTCTAAACGAAACTTGTAGCTCTCTGAGTATACTTTAATTGTTATTCTTTAACTTTTGGCTCTTTGGAAGTTAAATTGATGTAAAGTGCAAAATACAGCAGTAACCCAGAAAATTCTGCACTAAAAGTGTCGTTGTAAAAGTGTGTTTAATGATAAAATAGCACCTTAGGTGATTATGTTTAAGTTTTTTAGACTCAAAACAAGTTAGATAAATGTGTTAGCAAGTTCTAATAGCATTAGAATGGTTATCATGTTAGTAGGTGCTCGTGGAAAGCTTACGGAAGGCTAAACAAGACCTAGAGGTAAGTAACGGTTCATTAACTTCATATTATTAGATTAAATATGATGATGGAACTTGTGCAAGGTTCCAGACATAGCCAAAACAAACCATGAATATTATGCTCACAAGAAGCATGATTGACAAGTTTAGAGTACCCAAGAAACGCAGCAAAAGCCAAGTACCGTGCCTAAGAAGTGCATGATGTAGAACTCCCATAGAAGCATCCTAAGTGGATGACACGTACTTTCATTGTAGCATCCTAAGTGGATGACCAGGCATCCTATTTGGATGACCCGTGCTTTAAAAGCAATTACGTCCTAAGTGGACGACCAAGCATCCTATTTTGTAGGCTAAGTCTTATGGACGTCGGGACTTGTAGATTAAGAAGAAGACTTAGGAGATCGATAATGCTCGTGTACTTAGGTGACGAGCATCTCAACCATACCTTGTTATTCAGCTTGTTAACGCCCCAAAACTTTATGATTAAAGTTTCAGATTATATTAGTCAAGTTTCAGATTATATATGGCAAAAACAGATTACCATGAGATGTGATGAACATGAACGTTACAGTATGGTCTGTATAGAAATAGTTCAGTAGAATGCCATGATGGTAGAATATGATGTTTAGATAGGTCGTTTTAGTTTTGTAACTTGGGGTAGATTATAATAGCAATGAGTTCATGGTTATACGATGTGATTATTATAACATCTGATCAACGTAATAATACATACATGATATTACATGAAGTTATTGAGATTATAAGATGTCCCGGGGTGCTTACTAGAACGGTTATGTGTTAAATGTTTATATTTCTAGCAAATTAGAACATTTGACAGCAGGAATACATGATTAGATATGCCTTACTAACAGGATGATATAAGTAGTCAGAGTAGATCAGAAATCAGAAACATGTATAGTATAAGTAGATTATGTCATGACCAATAGTGATATAGTCGCTCAGTAAGCGAAATAGGATTAGAATGCATGAATTAAAGTGCAGTATTGCACCATGCTTAGTACCCAATATGTAATAAGAATTAGAAATCATAAGTAGAAATATATAGACAATTAAATAACATAAATAAAATAGAATTAACTCTGATATAGCATTAGAACTTTAGATCTAGAATGTCATGTTAATAGTGCCGAATGTCAGAAATAGACATAGCATGTATAGTATGCTATGATTATGAGACATGTTTTCGCATCAGTATTGATACGTGGGAATCGCACCAGGCTTTACCTCTCAAGGGATCTTGAGAAGCTTACAACCCCCACCATGCAGTGTACCTGATCGTTGTAGTATAGTATAGTGACAAGTACCGGGGGATTGATCGTTCAGCTAGGAATAGTGTCACTAGGATTAGAAAACCTAAATACTAGTTCTAAAGATGAGGGATGATTATTTTTGTATTTTTATATTTTTTAGAAAGCAAGTAAAAATCTCGGGTTTGAAGGATTTGGGCGGAATTAGTTGCTAGTCAACTAACCCAATACTAAAGATGCAATCAAAATAAAATACTAAAAATGAAAATAAACTAAATTATACTAAGGTTGCGAGCAATAAGTGGAGAAAATGTGTTTACTTAGATTTCACTACTCCCTAGACATCTTTTACACGTTAATTACTTGTTATAGTTGCATGGATGACGGATTGTATTCCTTAATATCATTCATGGGGTGGTGCACTTAACTCCCCAATCCTATGAGCTCTTATCTCCTCCTATGCCATGCCCAGCACAACCATAGGGATTATAAATAGTGGATCATGCATTAAATACAACCAATAAAGACCTAGTGCACATCGGTTCATGTTTCCTAAGACGTTCAAGCATATTACCATTTGGAGATCTGCCAGTTTTCTTAAGCCTAACATAAAATTCATTCATCCAAAACAACTATAAACAAGTAATCAACACATAATTAACATCTAGGTTTCATTAGATCCAAGCAAACACAAGATAGATCTAGCCTAGCATGATGGAATTAAGACAAGAACAAGATATAGACAACCAACACATAGACATATTGATTGAATTAAAAGAATACTTATCTCAATTACACATGAAAGGTATCAAGGGCTTAGAACCCTTGAAAAACCTGTAAAATTCGCACCAAGTTCGTACTTAGGGTTTCTCCAAAACTTCTCTCCTTATGTGTGAAAATTAGAAAAATATATATAGGAAATAAGGTCTGACGGCGTCAAGACAAAACCTGTGACACCGTCACCTCGCCGCCAAAACTCTTCTCGGACTGCCTTGATCTACTTTTGACGCCGTCATGTGTTGTGCATTTCCAGGCCGTCATGCATTTTACTCTTGACGCCCTACTTCGTGACGCCGTCAAATCTGTACTGAATCATCATGGAAATTGCTCTTGACGCCGTCAGGAATTCCTTCTTGACGCCGTCACCTACTGTTCCCAGCAAGGAAAATTAAGACTTTGGCGTCCGAATTGCTTCCTTTTCCAGATTTCACTCCCAAAGTACCTAAAATCACAAAAGGAACGATTTAGGGCAATATTTGATCAAATAAGTTCAATTCCGGGCTTAAATGACCCCCTAAAAGTGGTTCAATTTTCGCCTCATCATATACCCTTACACTTGAGATTTGCTTGTCCTCAAGCAAATGCGCTTTTATTCTACTCAAAATACAAGTTAGGGGTCATTTAACACTAATATAAAAGTAATTACAACAAATAATCGTTCCACTAAATACCAATAGACAAGCACGGAGGTCATACACAAGCACCTCACAAATAGTGTTTAGATACTCACATCTCTCGGGTGTAATAAAGTATAAATTACAATATGGAAACGGAAGATATCTCTCACTACCTTTCATAGCAAAATAGATTACCATAGGCTTGGGAAAGGATCAAACCTCCACCACATGGCGTAAGCACCTAGGATAAACTTTCAAAGAGGTCTTTTAAAGGGTTGTAACGTTAGGTGTAGGGATATGAAATACACGGTTTTGTTGGATAAAGAAAGTTTTTACTGGTGGCGAGTTAACAATCTTGGTTAATTACATGTACAATGTGGCGTTGCTAAGCCAAGACTAGACTCGACTTAAGCTAATAAATGAAAAATAACAAAAACATAAAGTGAACATAGAATGAAAAGGGATGGTAGTCCGTATGTTTTTTCTCTTTTTCTTTTTCTATTTTTTTTTTTTTTTTTTTTTTTGCATACACTCTTACCCTACCATCCAAAATAATACATCATAGGGGTTGAACATTCCCCTTACACTTGAATTTTTACATACTTTACAATAAACTATTCTAATGACTCGAATTATGAAAATCAAAACACTTGAAGTACTTTTAAGATTAACGCACATATGCGGGTAATAATATGATGTTCTTCCCCATTACTTCATAAATAAGTACTTTACCCATGAGTCCCAATCGTCCCAAAACAATATGTACAAGGATATGACTCGACTTAGCAACCATGTAATCAATTAGATAGTTAACTTAGGGTTTAACAAATAACAATAATGCACTAAAGATGAGCGCATACACGGAAGGCTAAGGCGATTTGGGTGTACATTTAAGTGGGGTGTAACAAATTCTTCCTTTAAGTAAAATGCTTAAAGTTAGAAATGAAAAGATAGGCTCGGAGGGGTGTACTAGGGGTTTCGTGTACTAAAAATGAGTACAACGCTAAGGGTGTGGGAAAAATTAGTTGACTTAACTAGCCAAGTAATATGACTTAAATGGTCAAGTAATTATAATACGGGTTTAACACAAGGGTAATCCTAATGCCTCTTATCATGTAGTAAATCCTACCACACGAATGTAGTCCCACTAGCGGTCTCGGGATGTATCACTAACGCAAGTTCTAGAATTTAAATGCTACCGGTACAGTCATAAGCACTAATAATAAATGCTTTTCCTATCAAATCTAAAGGCGAACCTCACATATTTGGGTGGAAAATTTTTCTGAATATACGGTTATGTGCTAGTCATACAATCTCCTATCCATGAGACGCTTGCTATGGCTAAAGTTTCACTCCTAAATGTTGTAAAAAAATTTAAATTTGGCGCTAAAATTGCACTAACAAGTATTTCTCATAGTTTTATTACACATCTACTATTAGACAAAACAAACTCAAGCGAAAGTGCATATGTAAGGTATCATCTTTTTACCCTCCCCTTACACTTAAGATGAACATTGTCCCCAATGTTCAAGTAAAGAAAGTAAAAGTGAAAAAGTAAAAAGAATGAAATCAAATACTCCTCTGATTCGCTCGGTATGGATAATAAGGTGGCCAGGTTAAATCTTCCTCCAAGAAAATGAACAATCAAAGCTTCACTTCCAGAAAAATAAATCATCTTCTTGTCATACATAACCTATAAAACCTGAGAAAATAGACAAAACAACCTCGCGTAAAATCGGCGGCATCCTATATAAGTTACGAAATCCTAGAAAACAAGATAAGATATAATGCTTGTGGAATGAAGTTTGCAGATTTCCTGGAGATTATAAAACTTAATAATTCACAAAAACCATAAGACTCCGTTAGAAAAACAAAACTGGTAAAATTTCCAGATTTTTACACGTGACGCCGTCAAGAGTTAACTCTTGACGCCGTCAGAAGTGACCTGCAGAAATTCTTATGTTAAGTTTCCGAAAAATTTCTGGAAAAACTTGGTCCTACTTCCTGGAAAATCCTGCAAAACTTCATTATGACTCAATACAAGCATTTGACTCTAACAAATACGAATATACATGTTCATTTAATATTGTGGAGAATCATGATCAGTTTGTTTCTTAAAAACATATTTGGGGTTTCCCCTTACACTTATCTTTTGCAAAAATACTTTTAGGTGGAGTTAAGACTTGGCCAAAACAACAAAGTAAAGTATTCCCACTATTTAGTTGAGAAACATGATCTACCAACAATATAAATTAAGCATGCATACAGAAGCAAATAACAAACAAACAAAATAGAATCACAAAAAACATGGGTTGCCTCCCAAGAAGCGCTTTTCTTTATTTACGAGTCTTGTAGCTAGACTCAAGGTCATGGGATAACGTGCATCACTTATGCTCACATAACCAAGTGTGAGCCATCTAATAGTCGCCTCATCTTTCTTATAACCATCTCCTAACTCTAAGCATCCACGATAGTATCTTTTATTCTTTTCATGAGTATATTTAAGTCCTTTTCTCTTATCATTTTCACTTAACATTTCTATGGGCGGATACCTACTACACTTTTCCATGGAAAAATCCTTGAACCTAGGGTGTGTGCGGGGCATTTGATAGACAAAATCTTCATCCCCATCCGAGAATGTAATTAACCCTTCTATGAGTTTTTCATCGAGGTTGGTCAACCGTTTGAAAGGTTTTCCAAACACAACTTGGGTCAACTTATCATCAATAAACTCTCCTAGATTTTCCATAACCATAAACTCAACAAGATAAACCAAGCTTCCTACAAACACATGCAATGGTATTGCCCTAGCAATAATGTTTTCTCCTTTGTATTCTAACTCATCTACCATGATTTTATTATATTCATTACGCGAGATTATGTTCATTGGAAGAGATGAGTTAAGATAGGCGTTAAAGCTCTTAAATCCGATTTTACAAGGAAATTGCATGTTAAACGAACTATCACACTCAATCCTGGTTCTAGGGTCGACATACCTAAGAGGGTTTATTTCCTCTTCCATCCTATTCTCATTAATCACATCACCATCATCAAGATCCTCATCGGAGTCTGAATAGTAAAAAGGACTAGCCCTACGGTCATCATCATGATCAGACTCCTCTAACTCAGAATTATAGTCAAAGTGGTGGTTGGGTGAGAGGTTAGGTGGGTTCTCATTCTCCACTAGAGAGAGTGGGGCTGGCATTTGGAAAATCCTACGACGAAAAACACGAATAATAGGAATCAAACGATCAATGTTATTGTTATCCATCGAAATAGTTTACGAACAAAGGACACAAAGAAATAAGATAGACTAAAGAAAACCTAAAAATAAAAATAAAATCTCACTAGAAAGGAATCTAGCAAGTAGACCTAATAAAAAGAAATTCTAACCTAGACAATAACTATTCCCCGGCAACGGCGCCAAAAACTTGATATGTGGGAATCGCACCAGGCTTTACCTCTCAAGGGATCTTGAGAAGCTTACAACCCCACCAGGCAGTGTACCTGATTGTTGTAGTATAGTATAGTGACAAGTACCGGGGGATTGATCGTTCAGCTAGGAATAGTGTCGCTAGGATTAGAAAACCTAAATACTAGTTCTAAAGATGAGGGATGATTATTTTTGTATTTTTATATTTTTTAGAAAGCAAGTAAAAATCTCGGGTTTGAAGGATTTGGGCGGAATTAGTTGCTAGTCAACTAACCCAATACTAAAGATGCAATCAAAATAAAATACTAAATATGAAAATAAACTAAATTATACTAAGATTGTGAGCAATAAGTGGAGAAAATGTGTTTACTTAGATTTCACTACTCCCTAGACATCTTTTATACGTTAATTACTTGTTATAGTTGCATGGATGACGGATTATATTCCTTAATATCATTCATGGGGTGGCGCACTTAACTCACCAATCCTACGAGCTCTTATCTCCTCCTATGCCATGCCCAGCACAACCATATGGATTATAAACAGTGGCTCATGCATTAAATACAACCAATAAAGACCTAGTGCACATCGGTTCATGTTTCCTAAGACGTTCAAGCATATTACCATTTGGAGATCTGCCAGTTTTCTTAAGCCTAACATAAAATTCATTCATCCAAAACAACTATAAACAAGTAATCAACACATAATTAACATCTAGGTTTCATTAGATCCAAGCAAACACAAGATAGATCTAGCCTAGCATGATGGAATTAAGACAAGAACAAGATATAGACAACCAACACATAGACATATTGATTGAATTAAAAGAATACTTATCTCAATTACACATGAAAGGTATCAAGGGCTTAGAACCCTTGAAAAACCTGTAAAATTCGCACCAAGTTCGTACTTAGGGTTTCTCCAAAACTTCTCTCCTTATGTGTGAAAATTAGAAAAATATATATAGGAAATAAGGTCTGACGGCGTCAAGACAAAACCTGTGACGCCGTCACCTCGCCGCCAAAACTCTTCTCGGACTGCCTTGATCTACTTTTGACGCCGTCATGTGTTGTGCATTTCCAGGCCGTCATGCATTTTACTCTTGACGCCCTACTTCGTGACGCCGTCAAATCTGTACTGGATCGTCACGGAAATTGCTCTTGACGCCGTCAGGAATTCCTTCTTGACGCCGTCACCTACTGTTTCCAGCAAGGAAAATTAAGACTTTGGCGTTTTCTTTACTTTTATGCTCCAAAAACGTCCGAATTGTTTCCTTTTCCAGATTTCACTCCCAAAGTACCTAAAATCACAAAAGGAACGATTTAGGGCAATATTTGATCAAATAAGTTCAATTCCTGGCTTAAATGACCCCCTAAAAGTGGTTCATTTTTCGCCTCATCAAGTATACAATTAGAAGCAGAATGCATAAATAGAAATACAATGATAGCAACAGATTAACATGATAACACAACATATTAACATGACAACAGAAAATGATGTTAGACAGGTTGTTTTAGTTATGATTCGAGGTAGAATATGATAGCAATAAAGGCATGTTTATGTGATACAAGTATTGCGACATCTGGCCAACGTGATAATAGTTACATCATATAACATGAAATTATTGGGATCATAGGATGTCTCAAGAAGTTTCTAGAATAGTAAGAGTAGTTATAAGTCTTATGAGTCTCAGTGTACATGTTTAGTAAGTAGATTTAAGTGTTCAGATATCAGAGGGTAGAGTAGTCACGCCAACTTAGACACTAATAGTTCAGTATAGCACGGTAGAATAATAAGGTTAATTCAGAGTTTGGTAAGTATCAGTATAGCATTACAACATAGTCAATAAGAATACTCAAAAACATGTCTTTAAACTATGGACAGCTCAAGAACGGATAGATAGATAGACTTAGTACAACCGACAATAAGTAATACCTCTATTTAGAATTAGGCATGTGATATGTAGTAAAAACCAGAAGTTTCAGAATTCAGACCCCGAATAAGCATATTGTGTAAACTTAGAAAATATTCAGACAAGTCTTATGACCAGATATAATTTAGAACTATTATAAATGAGACTAGCTCAGGTATTATAATAAGCTCAGTGGGGGAGACTTTGTAGATAGACAGAAATTAAGCAAATAGTTTTAGAGGATGTTCGCGAGGACACGAACAATTCCAGTAGGGGAGAGTTGTAACACCCCGATCTTTATAAGTTTCATAAATAGACTTATATATTTCTTTTAGAAAATTAGAAAGGTCCTTAAGATTGTATTTTATAAAGATAAGGACTTAGAATGCAAGATAGTTAATGAAAAGGACCAACGATGTAAAATATTTAACGACAGGGACTAATGGTATAAAATATATATTTTTGATAGAAATTACAGAATTAACCTTGAGGCTTAATAACCTCAAAAGTCTGGAAATCAACCTCTCATATTACACGTGTTATATGTGTGTGTTTCAAGGAGGGAAAATAGCTAAAGAAAACCTTACCATGAAGAAAGCTTGAATATGATGTTTTAAGATGATTATGGAGATGTTTATGATAGATACACGATGCAACAAGTCTTACTAACATGTTTCCAATCAAAGGTACGAGCGAAGTTTAAGTTTTTATTTCATGATTATGAATGAAATTAGAGGTACTGGTTAATAAGTATATTAGAGATGATTTTGACATGTTCATAGATAATGATACCATGAATCATGGATTATGTTAGCATGGATTTGGGAATCATAATTAGTTATGTTTCTGGATTTGAAAGAGTTTATGTGTAGAAAACTTAGTTAGTTTATTGGCTTATGATGAAGATAATGTTTAGTTCATAAATTAAAAGGAGTCTTTGGCACAAGGCCAAAATAATGTTAAGATTAGCGAAATTGCTTATAAACCAGTTGTAAAATGATCCTAACATATTAAATAAGATGTAATATAAATTTGGTAATAAGTGAAATAGCTTACCACGAGTTTTGGGTCGTTTAAGTGATATTTAAATTTGGGACAAGGTTTTTCAGAAAATGCGTAGACTTAAAAGGGCTGCTGAGAATAAACCGTTCGCTGAATTAAGATGAGGTATAAACGAAAGTTGTAGCCCTCCGAGTATACTTTAATTGTTATTCTTTAAGTTTTGGCTCGTTTGGAAGTTAAATTGGTGTAAAGTGCAAAATACAACAGCAACCCAGGAAATTCTGCACTAAAAGTGTCTTTGTAAAAGTGTGTTTAATGATGAAATAGCACCTTAGGTGATCATGTTTAAGTTGTTTAGACTCAATACAGGTTAGATAAATGTGTTATCCAGTTCTAATAGCATTAGAATGGTTATCATGTGAGTAGGTGCTCGTGGAAAGCTTACGGAAGGCTAAACAAGACCTAGAGGTGAGTAACGGTTCATTAGCTTTATATTATTAGATTGAATATGATGATGGAACTTGTGCAAGGTTCCAAACATAGTCAAAACAAACCATGAATATTATGCTCACAAGAAGCATGATTAACAAGTTTAGAGTGCCCAAGAAACGCATCAAAAGCCAAGTACCGTGCCTAAGAAGTGCATGATGTTGAACTCCCATAGCAGCATCCTAAGTGGATGACACGTGCTTTCATAGTAGCATCCTAAGTGGATGACCAAGCGTCCTGTGTGGATGACCCGTGCTTGAAAAGCACTTACGTCCTAAGTGGACGACCCAAATCGAAAAGCACGTATAATAAATTTAGAAGCCGTTAGAAGAGTACTTGTTGGCTAGGAAAATTCTCACTCATAGTAGGACGACTAAGCATCGTCTAGTCAGAATGCACGTTCTCAGATATTATGTCATGATTAAGATTTCAGAATAAGTCTCAAACTCTCAAACTCATGTACAAGTAGTAAGACGACTATAAGTCGTACCATTTATAGCGTTTGAAATACGTTTATATTCAAAATTGCAAGTGTCAATTTAGATATAGCTCTAGGTTTAGAACTATGCTTATATTCCCTTATAGAAGCTCAAATAGACTATAACTCATGTTTAAGATTCAGATTTAGATATAGACTCAGACCCGTTTACTGACTAAGTCATCATGACTTACCATTCTCAGTTTCCATGTTTTGCAGGCTAAGTCTTAAGTACGTCGTGGTTTGTAGATTAAGAAGATGACTTAGGAGATCGATAATGCTCGTGTACTTAGGTGACAAGCATCTCAACCATACCTTGTTATTCAGCTTGTTAACGCCCCAAAACTTTATGATTAAAGTGTCAGATTATATTAGTCAAGGTTTGATATGAATTTGTATATTCTGAACATGTATTTTGAAAATGGGTCAAAATAGGGGCGTTCGGGTTAATACACGTGCCCATAGTCTTATGCTTCCGCTTACCAAACTTATGTACCACGTTTATGTATTATATTAATAAAATGAATTTTCAGATGTCATATGTTTTCCCAGAAATGTGTTTAGTTCAGATTTTAGTTTTAGCATTTCTAGCAGTTTTTCCACAAGTACATGTCGATACAACGTATAAGGCAGAACCTATACGACATATTTAAAAAAAATTGTCAAGTCACGGGCGTTTCAAGGGCCTATATTACAATGCCTACTACGGATATTGTCACACCTCGCCAAGGCGGAAACATGAGTGTGTAACTTCATGGAAATCATCACGACACCTGGTATCTATATAGAGAACAACTACATGCACAAAATAGAGCAATGTACAAACACAAAGTGTTGTAACAATACCCCAAAATAAAATAACCAAAACAAAATCCAAAACAATACATAAGATCCAAGCAAAGATGATAAACCACTTCTAATGCAACTAGGGTCTTGTCTAATCACATCTTTCTATCTTATCATTAGAGAGCTCACCTGAAAATGATGCTTAAAACGTCAACATAATGTTGGTGAGATTCATAGGTTTAAGACACACATACACTCTCAAGGAAACCAGGTCACTATGATTATAAAATATAGTTGTACAAAAAATTTATATTATCATATAAGCTACGCGTATTCACAAACCAACCATCACACACAAAGGCAACCATTTGGACGGAACGTGTCCACCGATCCCATATTGGCATCAATTAGGTCGCATGCGCGAGCAACAGGATAAACATCCTCCTAATCGAATCACGTATATATCCACACAAAACTTGGCATCAAATGGGTCCCCAAATGAATCACGTATAATCTCACAATCAAATCATCACCGCATAAACATCACACATAGCATACATACGATAACATTATAATTCCAAGCTTTTTGACACACACATAATCACAGTAACCCAAACCATTTAAGACAAGCATCATTCCCATCCCAAGTTTAAAACAAAGTAAAAATATGGGACTATGAACTCACCTCAATCTTTGCAGATTCCACAAAACCAAATCACAATCTATAACACACAAAATAAATCCACATTACACATGGTCAAGCTAAAAGCTATAACCCATGTAATACACATATGATGGATCTCTAAGACTCATATGACCCACCATGGATCTCCTAGACCCCATACTAACCATAATCATAACCTAACACTCACTAAATCCCTTGCACTTTTTAAATCAGAAAACGCAGAATTTTAGGGTACATTCGCTCACATGAAATCATAACAATTAAAGCTCAACAACTCACACCAAAAATTCACCATGGTATCTCCTAAGCATAATAGCTAATCCCAGACATGGGCTAATAACACACATAAGTACTCACAAGAAAATAAAACTTGTCAGCTATCCAAATTCGGATCTGAATGCACACCAAAAAGTTTTAATTAGAATAAAATACTTCTACAACTTTTTATCACGAATCCTTTTCGTGGTAGTATAAGATAACCTAAAACTCAACTATTCCAGAAGGGATAACCTTAATACCACTTTTTCACCCACAATTCACTATCAAACTTTTACCCAAATTCAGTCCCTGTTTAACAGCTTTGACACCTTATCAAAGAAAAATCAAAAGACTAACTTCCCGACCTTGAAATCAATCGTGGCCGGACTTTTTGGAAATCTCTTTCATTAAACTTCAATTTAGACCAAAAATTCGTGACCTAACTCCTCACCATCTGTTAATTACACTCACATCTTTACAGCCCTAGTTTTCTGTTCAAACCCTAACGCATAATCTAACACGTTTTACACTCAATTCCCTTAACCAATTACCATACTATTATCAACTAATAATCCTAACATGTTTTACTTCATTAATTTACAAAAGTATATAAACCCTAGATTTCCATTATAATCAATATTACATGAATTATAACAATAACCAATTAATTACATGAAAACTAGTATTAAAAATATACCTTGATGTTGATTTTAGCTTCAAAAACAAAACCCTAAATTTTTCTCCCTTGTTCCTCCTCTTGGTCGACCGTAAATTCAAAAGAAAAGGGTAGGGAAGTTTTAATTTTGTGTTTATAATTATTTTGGATAACCCTTAAGGCTTAGAGTTATATTTGGTATCAAATTTGGTTTACTTTTTCCCCTAAATCCCCTAAATCGGCCGCCCCTTTATTATTATTATTATTATTATTATTATTATTATTATTATTATTATTATTATTATTATTATATATATATATATATATATATATATATGTATGTATATATATATATATATATATATATATATATATATATATATATATATATATATATATATTATTGTTTTTATTAAATTTATTTATTACACTCAAAACCTCATACTTTTCATATTTTATAAATACCCGTAGCTAATCCTAGCGTCTTACGCGATAAACCTCAGTTTTTACGATAAACCCGAAAATTATCATTTTCAAAAATAAAGTTTCCAAAAATAGATTTTCACCCTTTATAAATGTATAACACATAAAAACAAACTCCTCGTAACTTGCTAACGCTCAAATACATGAACGAAGACTCGTTACGCAAAAACATAAAAATACCAAAACTTCACAAGTCATTTCTACACCACAAAGGCGATCAAAATGAAATTTCCCAAATATCAACATTACTCACTCACAAAAACAACACCACGCAAAGGGATTTAGTACTAAAACTCACCTATATCACACGTATATCACTTCAATCACCTAAGACACACCAAACAAAGAAAATATAAAATACACGAATTCCCTTAGCTTGCAAAGGTTGAATTATATTGAATGAATTCAACACAACTAAGCAGAAACTTTCTTTGAATATATTAAAGTTTATGCGAAATATAAACTTCAATCTTAAGAAGAATTTTGTATACTAGAACAGTTATGAACACAAGATTATCAAACAAACAATGCTTCAATATTATTGACTATAATACGAATACTCTAGCAAGTATTAGGGTTTACAACCTTGAAGCTATAACGTTCTCTAAAAGAATCACGTACGTATCTCAATGCTCTAGGAGCTCCTTTTATAGACTAAGAAGTTCTAGTCGGCTTACAATAACTTTCTATATAAGATAAATATTTTTCAAATATTTTCTATAATTATCACAATATTCTAAACATTCTAAACCGACTATACACCATTTATCTCTTCAGCAGTTTTCACTAAATACTCAAGCAGCATCAGTAATATTAACTATTGTAGTGTTAAAACTTCAGCAGTTGTAAATTTGTACCAGCAATACTAACTTTTCTTCTAGCAGCATAAACTACTTTGAATATTTTCCTTGAAATCTTCTAGCGGTTATAATGTACTCTAGCAGTCTTAACTTTCCACAAGCCGTCTTAATTCCTTAACCAGCAGTAGTAATGACTTAGAGCATTTTTCTTGTAATACCTGAACAGTCTTAACCATATGAGTAGCATCAACTGAAGAAGCTTTAATTCCCAACAACTTTCCTTAAACCATGATTTTCTATCTTTTAATTAAACCAAATGATTTTCTAATTTTTAATTTTAAATAATTAATTGAATTTCTATCTTTAGTAGATTAACCCGCAGAATTTGAGCCTTAATTACACAAACACAAACGGGTAAAAATTTTAGCCTTTGTTACACGATCAAAAACTAAGTAAAACCCGCCTCTTTTTTAAAAAAAAGGTTTGCGTGGTTTTTTTGCACCAAACAATAATTGAACTCGACGCTTTTAGTCATGATAGTATTATAGGATAAACGAGTTTGGTACCCGCGCGTTGCTGCGGAATTCTTTTGTTGCCGTTAGCTACTTAATGTGAAGTTAGTTACCTAGGACTGACTTTGCAATTGATGTATAACATGAAGGACCATTTATGTAAATTATTTGAGGGCTAAATTTGCAATGAACCACTGAGATGAAAGACAAAGTGTGTACAAAATTTTTTTAAATGTTAAAGATAACGGTCGTTAGTTAACAGCCGTTAAATAACTAACGACCGTTAATACTTAAAAAAAAAAAAAAAAAAAAAAAAAAAAAAAAAAGTTACTGTAGATCAACTGTAGCAAGCACAGTGCTTGCTACAGTAATCTCTTACCTTTTAGTATATATATAATATGTGATTATGATCCAATAAAGTTAAATATTTACACTCTGTTCCCGAGTATAAAGCGGAAAGAAAAGAGATGGAGAGGAAAAAAAAGAGTGAAGTAAAAAAGAGAGGAATAAGAAATTATTTTTTTATCTTGCGTTCCCGAGTTGGAAAGAAAAGAGAAGGAAGTAACAAAAAAAGATCTTTAAAATCAATTTCACTCTATTTCATCTCAATTTGGGAAGTAAATTAGGAAAGTAATTTTGATTTAATTTATTATCATTTACTTTCCTCTCCCCTCCTAAAAAATCTCAGGAACACAATTTTTTTTACTACTATCCCAAACCTTTCTCTTTCACTCTAAAAAATAAACTCGTGAACAGAGTCTTAATAGATTTCTGAATGGTCAAAACAAGTAAAAAATTCTATGATTGACTAACATGCAAGACACTAGATTATTATAATTTAATAGGTATTGTTGGATTTTGAAATAAAGGATGATTCATATAGAAATTAAATAAACCATAATAAAAATAAATATTAATCCTATACATATTTAATTTTTTAATGGTTTGTAGTGTGGAAAGTGGAGGTAGGAAATAGAAGAATGCGGCAAATTCCATAAAATATTAACACGCGCTTAATTAAATATTTTAGCACTCGGGTTCTTCCTCGCTGAAATGTGAGAAATGCAGCGACCATAAACTTCTATATATACCTTCGATTGAGGTAAGAACTAGAAGAATGCGGCAAATTCCATAAAATATTAACATGCGCTTAATTAAATATTAACATGTGCTAAATTAAATATTTTAGAATGTACTACCTAATTTAATTATTATAATTTATTATTTGGATCTTCTTAGCTGAAACGTGAGAAATGCAGCGACCATAAACTTCTATATATACCTTCGATTGCTAATGTGACCATGCAACACTTCCCAATCTTAATCTCTAACGCTATCTTATAACTTGATCTCCATACCGTGGTGCCTGATTTTCTTGGTGTTTTCTATATTTCTAGCTGCTTCTCGCTAGCTTTATAATATTTATTAACTCTGTTGTTCAATAAAGAATAGTAGATCCAAATGGGGATTGAAGGTAAGAGTTTTTCTGTGAAGGTGATAGACAATGTGGTTGTTCATGCACGTGAACCATGTAATAACCATTGGTTACCTTTTACAAATCTAGACTTACTTGTGGCACCTTTTGATGTTGGATCTTTCTTTTGCTACAAGAAACCTTCCCATTGTAGTTTTTCCACCATTATAAACACCCTCAAAGCTTCCTTATCTCGAGCTCTATCACTTTACTACCCTCTTGCTGGCGAGGTCCTATGGAATGTAGATGCTAGAGAGAACCAAATTCATTGCAATAACCAAGGTGTGGACTTTACCGAAGCTGTTGCTGACGTGCAACTTAAGCAACTTAATTTGTACAATCCAGATGAGAGCATTGAGGGTAAACTAATGCCCAAGAAGCTGCATGGGGTCCTTGCCATCCAGGTAATTAATTTCGTCAATGGTCGTCACCCTATACAAAACCAAAACAAAATATGTCTTTAATTACCAGTTTACCAGTACACTACTAATTTAATATCATATATGATGTGTTTCTTTGTTTATATAGTTTGTGCACAGTTTCGTTAAAAATGACCAACTAATTTTCGTAGTAACAAATATCAAATGCAGGTTACTGAGTTAAAATGTGGAGGCATGGTGATTGGGTGCATGTTTGATCATCGGGCAGCTGATGGGTACTCAGCTAACATGTTTATCTCATCATGGGCAGATATAACCCGATCTGGAAGCCCGTCTATGTTACCCTCCTTTAATAGATCCTTCTTTAATCCGAGGTTCCCTACCACTTATTCATCATCAATTGACGATGTATTTGCTATATTTGAACCACCAACCAAGCCTGAGCATGACCAAAACCACGAAAATGATGATCTACTCATTAACCGCATTTATTACATAGAGGGAAAGCAGCTTGGCAGGGTACAATCGTTAGCAACTGAAAACGAGCGCAGCAGGTCAAAAGTTGAAGCATTCACCTCTTTTTTGTGGAAGATAATCGCATCGAGTATGGAAGACTCTGGAAATTCCAACAAGATGTGCAGTGTGGCTCTTGCAGTTGACGGAAGGAGAAGGTTGAGTGAGGGAGATGGAGAAGAGAAAGAAAAATCAATGATTTCTCACTTTGGCAACGTTTTGTCGATCCCTTCAGGGGGAATAAGATCACAGGTTAGGAGTTTATATAGTGACTAATTTTCACTTAGTGACACATTTTAACTTTAACGAGAATCATCCTGTTGTGAACTATACCAATTTGATAATGCTTTCGGATAATAAATAAAATTAGAGAACATGTACACTTACGCTAGTTAGTTTTTAATCCCGAAACTGAAAGTTAAGGTCAAATTCCAAATTGGTTTTCGTTACTTAACTATGATCTATTTGCAGCATGTTCTAATTCACTACATTTTCAATGTTAGGAATTGATGGGGATGTCATTGAGCGAAATAGCTACAGAGGTTCACGAGTTCTTGCAGATAGCCACTACAAAAGAACATTTCGTAGACCTGATTGACTGGGTTGAAGAACGACGATCACAGCCACTCGTCGCAAGGGCGTTTGCCTCCAGAGATATGTCGGTGATGATATCATCAGGACAAAGATTCCAGATCATGGACAAGATGGATTTCGGGTGGGGTAAGGTTGCATTTGGATCATGTCATGTCCCATCTTCAAGGAAAGATTGTTATGTTATGACATTGCCTAGTCCAACCAAAAACGAGGATTGGGTTGTTTATATGCATATGCCGATGAAAATCATAAATTACATGGAGAAACATGGTAATCACATGTTCATGCCCATGAATACTGAGTACCTACAGATCTGACACAAGATATCTATATTTCTTCACGAGTATGCGGTTCAATTCATGTTATAGTTAAATTCAGAGTATCTGATGTTCTTGATCTTAAAATCATTAGTTCATTCTACTTTGATGTTTTTACTTTTACTGTGATATTAGTAATCGATAACTGAGAGCTCGTATAACTACTGGGGATCCTTGTTTCCATGAGTAATTGCTATAGGTCTCTTAAAGTTCTACTCGAATGTTTTACTTTTTTTCGTTCTTGTGTTCTGACTATCTTTATTTATAGGCTCTCATTACGGGCTAAGATATCTAAATTATACGTAGTACATTGATCTACAGTATCAATTCATTTATACCTCTATTTCCTTTTTTAATTTTTCAAATACCCAAAAATATTGATATTAAAGCAATGTTCATCTTGTTGGGTATTCTCTAATTACTATAATATGGTACGAAACTCAAATTTTCTTAATGTATCCCAACAATGTATTTCCATTTTCAAAGGAGTATGTAGTTTTGGAGTATTAAAAAATGAGCTTTGCTAATGGAGAGATGTCAACGAGACATTGATTCGAGATCATGGATGAGTTAGAGTTTGGGTCTGTGATAGGAAGGGTTGTTTTCTGATGACTAAGGGCAGTCCGGGGAACAAACATATGTTGGTTTTATAGACAAAATAATAATAGTCGTGTGTTACGATCGAACTTGAGATCACGGGATTGCACACAATACGTATGAAGAGGAAATGTAAGTAATTATTTATAAAATGTTATAATTAATTATTAAACACAAAACAATTAAATAATAATTAGTATTATTGATTAATGACTAATTAATTATTAAACGAAGATTAGAAAACTAATTACTAGACAATACATGGAAACAAGAGAAGGTTCCGGAAACCCCTAGGGGGCACCAAACCGATCGGCCCAAGGAGGTCAACCCACCTCCTTTGTGCCTTGAGCTCCAAGTAATGACTAGTATATAAGCAAACCCAAGGTGAAGGTTTTTCTCATAACTTGTACACACACAACTTGGGTTTTCTCTTCTCCTTCTTTTCTTTGGTCGAACCAAAACCGAACACCCCTAAGGGTTTCGTTTTTCTTGTGTCCAAAAATTGTTTTGTGTTATTACTTGCATAAACTTTTCCTTGAATTAGTACGTGTGTACAAGAACGTGAATCAAACACACTATTGTTTGATTCTTGGATTGAATTACAAAAAGGTAAGGGGTAATTCATATAATCCTTATAAACCCTAATTAGGGTTCATTGGTTCCGGAAGATTGCATTGATTCTTGTTCGGGCTAGAATCACTACGGTATGTTTACTATTTAAATTAATGATTAATTAATTACATGTTATTCGATCTATTATAATTGCTTCCGCTCATGCTCACTTTGATGTTCTTGGTTTATTAATATGATTGTCATGATATAATAATTCCAAAAGTGGCATCTAGAGCCGTTATAATGTGTAATTAATTATCGCAACGCATAAAAATTGGATTTGATTCGTATAGTTACATGTTTTTTTAGGGTTTATGTTTTTTCCCTAACCCTAATTTTTGGGTCGAATGACCTTTTAGGGTTTTTAGGGATTTGCTTTTAATTTTTTTTTTAAATTGACTAGAAACCCTAAGATGTCATGTAATTGTTTATGCGTTTTAGTAAACGATCTTGGTGCAATGTGTTAATTGTTAAGCTAAATCTATGAAAAAGTGCATATTTGCATAGATTTTTATTGTGTTATTTAAATGGTTTAAATTGCTTATATATATTAATGGTTAAGTTATATTAAAACATGTAAATTTTAATAGATGTCGAATTGGGGAAGACTCCAATATTAAGTAATCAATTATGTGCTATGTGGTATTTATTTAATTTTGGCTTACGCAATCGATTTATCGATGTATGTGGCTCTTTTTCTAAGAAAAAGAAAGTCCTAATTGAATTAATACGTAATACGCCTAGATTTGATTATTAATAGGACTTTTGAATAAGATTTGCATGTGGCTACATGTTTTATACATATTTAATTGTTATGATTATGTATATGTGTTTATTTAGTTGTTTTATTTTTTATTGTATATTACTTGTTTTGTTTATTTATTGTGTTAGACATGTTTATATAAACGAAAAGGGTAATTTTTTAATAGAAAAATAATACGGACTAAATAATGGCGAAATAGTTTTGGTTTTTAAGAGTTAAAATTTTAAAGGATTGGTTGATTGATGTTTTTGTACGTAATGGTTAAATAGGCTCGACCGAAGTTTACACACTACAAGATGGGTATAAGGATGGCATCGCATTAAATTGTGGCCTTAGATAGACAACATTCATGTCTTAACGCTCGTTTGTGTGTAAATTAGACTTACCGAACAACCATTACATGTACATTGTCATCTTAAGGGTGAATAATCCACAATTCCACAATGATTATCCGAAACACTAAGCCTTCGGGCTTAAGCAAAAGTACGATATAGTGGACGATAATTGATGGTTATTCTTTAATTGGTGAACCCGATACCTCAATCAAAACTTTGTTATTTGACTCTTAGCAAATTGGTAATAAAAATGTTTTGTAAAACCAATGTTATGAAGTTGTATGCATGCTTCTTCATACATTATTTTGATCACATCAAAATAGTTATACCCTTATAAAATTAAGTTGAATGCCATCTAATTAAGAACACTTGAAGTTGTAATTTACGTCATAGTGAGACTTGGCGAGATTGCAATGGAAAGGTAAATTTCATAAATTCATTGCTAGCAGATCAACTGATGTGATGGATTTGTTAATTTAAAGTTTTTAAGTTAGACGACTTAAATTGAGTAGGAAGTGAGACTTGGACTCAAGGCATTAAGATGGGGACTAAACATGCTTACAATACAAATGTTTTGTGATTGTAAATCCCATATATCTAGGAATTGGACAAATGTTATGCCAATTACTTGTACGACAAGTTACCTCATATTATACTTTCATTACTAGCAGATCAACTGAATGTGATGAAACTATGTTTATGGAGGATCCTAGTTTTCAAGATTATTCTATGGATTTATTTTCCTTGGGTATTTTAATTTTCTTGAAAAATTGTATTATCAAAAATACTAATGTTTTGAACTTTCTTTATCTGTAGAAATGGCTCAAACTGATAACACCAACTTACGTTCTGTGTTCAAAACTTATTTTGAACGAGAAAAATTGACTGGCTCGGAAAATTTCAATGATTGGTACCGTTCACTAAGGATTGTCCTGCGAGTGACTGGTCAACTCGAAATCTTGAAAACGCCTTGTCCTGCTGAACCTGAAGGCACGCCAGCTACTAATGCTGCTAAAGCCAAATGGAATCTTGATTGTAAGGAACATATTGATGTGGCCGCAATGATGTTAGGGGGAATGTCCACAGCTTTTCAAAGACAGTTTGAGGAGTATTTTCCCAAGGACATGATTGATGAACTCAAGAAACTTTATGAGAAACCATCAAATGTAGAGATTTACGATTTGATGGAAGCTCTACATGGTTGTAAGCAGGGTCCTGGTGAACCTGTGAGTGCTCATGTGTTGAAAATGAAAAGTTACATGGATCAACTACAAACACTTGGGAAACCCTATGACAATGATATGGCTGTGAACTTAATCAATAGATCCCTTGATAAGGAATTTAGTGGTTTTGTGAGAAACTTCAATATGCATTGCGTGGGGAAGACTGTAAGTGAATTGCACGCACTGCTCATTGATTATGAGAAAGGTACACCACAAAAGGCTCCTACGCCCCAAGTACTAGCAATACAAGGGGGTAGAATTAACAAGCCAAATGCGAACAAGAAGAAAGGATGATAAGAATAAGCAAGTTATGGCTTATCAACCACCTCAACCAAAGAAGAACCCTCCTATCAAGAATAATCCAAAGAAGGATCAAGGATGTCATTACTGCAAGGTGATGGGCTACTGGAAGAGGAATTGTCCTCTTTATCTTGATGATTTGCGAAACAATAAGGTTAAGAAGACTGGGCACATGGGCGCCAGCACTTCAGGTAACTTATTTGTCATTGAATTATTTACTTTATCTCGTGAAATAAATTCCTGGGTATATGATACTGGATATGGTATTAATATTTGTAATACACTGCAGGGGTTTAGAGAGGAAAGGAGACTAGCTTATGGGGAGCAATTTCTGCATGTGGGAAATGGAGCACAAGCAGCAGTTGAAGCCATAGGAATGTTTGATTTAGTTTTACCTTCGGGTTTAGTACTTTGTTTAAACAATTGTCATTATGCACCTTCTATAATTAGAGGTGTTGTTTCCTTTTCATGTTTGTTGGATCTTGGTTTTTCTCATACTATTGATGGCAATAAAATTTCTGTTTCTTTAAATGGTGTATTTTATTTTAATGCTGTTGCTGTGAATGGTGTGTTTGAAATTGATATGAATAATTGTGTGACTTCCAACAATAATAATAATTCGATGTACAGCATAAGTAAGAGAATGAAGTATGACTTGAATTCGTCTTACCTTTGGCACTGTAGACTTGCCCATACAGGCAAGACTCGCATGCAAAAGCTACAACGAGAAGGGCTTTTGAATAATATCAATGATGACTCATTTGATAAATGCGAATCTTGTATTTCTGGGAAGATGACGAAGAAACCTTTTCATAATAATATGGAGAGAGCTTCAGATCTACTTGGTTTAATACACACGGATGTGTGTGGACCACTTAGACATGTGTCAAGGAGAGGTGCTGTCTACTTCTTAACTTTTACGGATGATTTCAGCCGTTATGGTTATGTTTATTTACTTAAACATAAACATGAGGTGTTTGAAACATTTAAAGTTTTCAAAGCAGAAGTAGAATTGCAATTGGGAAAGAAGATTAAAGCTCTTCGTTTTGATCGAGGTGGTGAATACCTTAGTCAAGATTTTAAATATTTCTTAACTGAGAATGGAATTGTCCAGAATCTCACATCTCCATATACTCCACAACAAAATGGTGTATCTGAGAGAAGGAATCGTACATTGTTAGACATGGTTCGATCAATGTATAATCTTACTAACCTTCCTTTGTCTTTTTGGGATTATGCTCTTGAATCAGCTGTTCGTATTTTGAATATGGTTCCCACCAAGAAGGTTGATAAGACACCATATGAGATATGGACTGGAAAAGCTCCAAACTTGTCTTATTTAAAGGTCTGGGGTTGTGAGGCGTATGTTAAACGTGACTCACAAGATAAACTCCAACAAAGATATGTAAAATGCATTTTTGTAGGATACCCTAAGGAAACTATGGGTTACTACTTTTACTACCCACCTGAGAACAAAGTGTTTTGGTGATTTTCTTGAAAGTGAATTTGTGGTTCAAGAAATCAGTGGGAGAGTATATGATTTAGAAGATGATCTAAATAATGCATTACCTTCAGAAAACACTAGCACACTTCCTATAGAACCGGAAAGTCTGGGTCCTCCACCGGAAGTTGAAGTAATTCCCATTTGCAGATCTGCGAGATCTGTGAAAGCTCCTGACCGTCTATGTCTTAATATAGAGGTCGATCAGCATACACTAGGGGATCTTAATGAACCTACTAGTTATAGAGCTGCCATTAATAGCCCTCAAAAAGCTAAATGGAAAGCTGCTATGGACGGGGAAATACAATCCATGCATGACAATGAAGTCTGGGAAGAAGTTGACTTACCTCCTGGTGCCAAGGTAGTTGGGAGTAAGTGGCTTTACAAAATCAAGACTGATATGGATGGATATGCACACATTTATAAGGCTCGTCTAGTTGCTAAAGGTTTTACTCAAACTTTTGGAATAGATTACGAGGAGACGTTTTCTCCTGTAGCAGACATAAGAGCTATAAGAATTCTCATAGCTATAGCGGCGTACTATGACTATGAGATTTGGCAAATGGATGGAAAAACCGCTTTCTTAAATGGTCATCTAGATGAAGACATCTATATGGCACAACCAGAAGGGTTTGAAAATCCAGAATTTCCAAATCGTGTTTGCAAGCTTAAGAGATCCATTTATGGATTAAAGCAAGCATCACGACAATGGAACAAGAGGTTTGATGCTGAAATTAAAAAGTTTGGATTCACTCAAAATCTTGATGAGCCATGTGTGTATCACAAAGCTAGTGGGAGTGATAATGTAACTTTTCTAATTTTATATGTTGATGACATATTGATCATGGGAAAAGACATTCCAAGTTTGCAAGCAGTAAAGGCATATCTTGGAAAGTGCTTTTCTATGAAAGATTTAGGAGAAGCTGCATACATTCTAGGAATCAAAATCTATAGAGATAGATCAAGGCGGTTAATTGGATTAAGTCAAAGTGCTTACATTGACAAAATATTGAAGAGATTCAATATGCAAAATTCCAAGAAAGGATATTTTCCGATGGAAGTAAAACATGGCTTATGTAATGAGTTTTGTGCTTCAACACCTGAAGAGGTGGCTCGCATGAATAAAGTTCCTTATGCTTCGGCTGTAGGATCTATTATGTATGCGGTTAAGTGCACAAGGCCAGATGTGGCGTTTGCTCAAAATATTACCAGTCAATTTCAACAGAATCCAGGTGAAAAACATTGGATTGCTGTTAAACATATTCTTAAGTATTTGAGGAATACAAAAGATATGTTTTTGGTATATGGTGGAAATCCATCTGCAGAACTTTGTGTTACAGGTTTCTGTGATGCATCCTTTCAAAGTAATAAAGATGATTCGAAGTCTCAGACGGGTTATGTCTTTGTTATCAATGGAAGAGCTGTAGACTGGAGGAGCAAGAAGCAGAGTACAATTGCGATGTCTGCAACAGAAGCTGAATACATTGCTGCTTCGGAAGCTGCTATGGAGGCTGTTTGGATTAGGAAATTCGTTTCTAGGCTTGGTGTTATGCCTTCAATTGAATTACCTATTAATATGTATTGTGACAATTCTGCTGCAATCATATTTGCCAATGAACCTGGAGTCATGAGAGGCACCAGACATTTTCTACGGAAGTATCACTTTGTTCGTGAAAAGGTTGACGAAGGTGAAATAAATCTGTTGAAGGTTCACACAGATGATAACTTAGCTGATCCGTTCACTAAGGCTTTGGCGAAAGAAAAGCTTAATGAATTGGCCAATGGAATTGGACTTAAATTAGCTAGTAGTTTCATGCATAACTGTGATTAGTATTTGGATAAAGGATATTGTAAACAATTATTATTTTAATAAAATAAAGTATGTTGGTATGTTTATTTCTATTTGTTAATTATTGTTGTCCTATTTTTGCATGTTTAAATCCATGAATAAGAGTTATTCTGAATTGTCCGTTGTCAGTTAATAATATGGGAATATTATTAAATTAAGACAAATCTGAAGTTGATATAATATACTTAAGTATATTGATGCGTATACATGTCATTTCAGATGATATTCGATGATACTGAATATAGGACTTATCCCAACCATATGATGTTACTTTATGGATCTTGTCATTAAGTAAATCATAAGAAGTTATCCTTAGACTTGAGATACAAGATAACGGTCATGAATGTAGTACATTTTTGTGGAACAACTTAACGCTATACGTAACTGGTAGTTATAAGGGTTGTTTTCGGAAGTGTTATAAAGTTTGTGTGTTTTGCTTGTAGTCAATAAAGAATTTGTTCCTTCAAATTAATTTTTGGAGTTTAATACTGCTGGGCCCCTCGTAGGGTTGTCAAGGTGTTTGCGTGGCCATGCCCAAGGTCTTTTATGAAAGGTTCAAAAGATTTGGTAATCTTGTCAATTTCTAAGAACGAGAAACAGAATGGTTAATTAAGGAATGACCTAGATCCATATCCTTATTAACGTAGTATTAGAAACAAAGGGATAATAATAATGAGAAATCATTAAAAGGTTTTCCAGGAGCCTTACTCAAGTTGTACTAGAGGCATCGACGTGTTGCAAGACGCTAATCGATGTGATCACACTATTATGATATGTCTAAGTGGGAGCTATTGGTTTTATAGACAAAATAATAATAGTCGTGTGTTAGGATCGAACTTGAGATCACGGGATTGCACACAATACGTATGAAGAGGAAATGTAATAATTATTTATAAAATGTTATAATTAATTATTAAACACAAAACAATTAAATAATAATTAGTATTATTGATTAATGACTAATTAATTATTAAACGAAGATTAGGAAACTAATTACTAGACAATACATGGAAACAAGAGAAGGTTCCGGAAACCCCTAGGGGGCACCAAACCGATCGGCCCAAGGAGGTCAACCCACCTCCTTTGTGCCTTGAGCTCCAAGTAATGACTAGTATATAAGCAAACCCAAGATGAAGGTTTTTCTCATAACTTGTACACACACAACTTGGGTTTTCTCTTCTCCTTCTTTTCTTTGGTCGAACCAAAACCGAACACCCCTAAGGGTTTCGTTTTTCTTGTGTCCAAAAATTGTTTTGTGTTATTACTTGCATAAACTTTTCCTTGAATTAGTACGTGTGTACAAGAACGTGAATCAAACACACTATTGTTTGATTCTTGGATTGAATTACAAAAAGGTAAGGGGTAATTCATATAATCCTTATAAACCCTAATTAGGGTTCATTGGTTCCGGAAGATTGCATTGATTCTTGTTCGGGCTAGAATCACTACGGTATGTTTACTATTTAAATTAATGATTAATTAATTACATGTTATTCGATCTATTATAATTGCTTCCGCTCATGCTCACTTTGATGTTCTTGGTTTATTAATATGATTGTCATGATATAATAATTCCAACAACATATGCCCAAAAAAAGTCATGAACCACACTTAGGCACATTCTGGTCACTTTCAAGCCTTGAAAGGCTAATCACCATAGTTAGTCACTTGTGAGTGATTTTTCTAGAAACCAATTACATGTAACGTACATTTTCCTAGTATTTCTTGCAAACAAGAATGTTGCATACTTGCATAGTTGCGTCTTACTTGTTATTTCTCGATCTGTACGTAAATTAGTAATGGCAACAATGCTGTATCCATGAATTGGGCGGACCACTTTATGCCATTGTGTCTTCTCCTTCAATTTGTATGGAATCTCCGTTGCCATTCAGGCTTCAGCTGCTTAACAGGTAAATAAAACTAACAGAACCTTACTTTAATATGAAATCTGAATTGAACATATCCAAGTTAAGAGGCAATATATGTTTATCCACTCCATGAAGCCAAATCATCAATGGTTGGTGAGATTTATTAGTCAAATAAAATTTAGTTTGTGAACGCTTCGAATTAAGTAAATACAGTACATCTATACAATTATATTTTCACGTGCTTCAAATTTAAATGTAACAATTTTCTACACGTTTAAAAGTACGGACGATTAAGTTATACGTAAATTTTGAAACGTTTGAAATGTTAGAATATGACAATCAAAATACACGTATTTGCGTAAGCTAGGATCAAGTATAACACGTATAAAGATTAACTAAAACATAAATAGGAACGTACCTTTTAGCACTTCAATAAACCATGATCTTGTGTAATAATAGATTTATGATAAACCCCTTACCGTTTTGTTTATTAATCTCTTGATAACAACTATAGTGAGTTGTTACCTCATTCTTATACACAGAAATTAAACCGTATTAAGGTTATGCAAGTAACTACACAAGAATGATTTTTGAATAACAAAAATCGATCCACAAACCCTAAGGGAGGGTGTCGACCGGTTTTGGAAGCAGAAGAGAGAGGAGAAAAAGTTAGGGATAATTGTGTGCACAAAAGATGTGAAAACAATGACCCTAAGTTTGTTTATATAGTAATTAGATAGCTTAGGGAACACGCTATGGCAAGGGTGCCCCCTTTGTGGTGTGTTCGGCCGACCCAAGCCCAAGGAGGGGTTCTAGATCCTTCCTTGGATACCAAATTACATAAACACCCTTTTTTCCTTCTTTCGTCTAACGGTCGTTAGTCCTTTTTCCGTTAAGTACTAATGGTCGTTAAATTCTCGTGTCTAATAAAAAATAAAACATTTATTATTTTTCCTTAATACTCATTTGTAATGTGTGCAATCCCGAGGTCTCGGGTTGGATACTAGTCATTTACATATTAATACTTATACGTAACTTTAACAGCTCCCACTCGTATATCTATTAATAGTAAAATGACATTGGTTGGTGTCTTGCAACACTCCAATACCTCCAGCACGACTCGAGCTAGGTTTACTGGAAAAACTTTAATGATTCATCAATATAATTATCCTTTTGTTTCTAATACTACATTAATAAAGATGTGAGATTCTTTATTAACTTTCCGTTTCTCTTTTCTTTATGATTGATCAAAATTACCAAAACATCTTAGCGTATTCCAGATAGACTTTGGGCGTAGCCACGCGAACATTTTGTCAACCCTACAAGGGGCCCAACAGTATTAAACTTTTGAACAAATCAAAAGGAAAAAATTATTTCTTGACTACAAGAATAACCCATGAACTTTGCAACACTTCTGAAAACAACCCTTATAACTCCCTGTTACGGTGAGCGGTATATTGCTTTACAAAAATGCACTACATCCATGACTCTTATCTGGTATCTCAAGTCTAAAGATAAATTTATATATGATTCTCACAAATATTAAATCATATAGTTGGGATAAGTCCTATATTCAATTCGTTGAATATCATGTGAAATTAGTATGATTACGCATCAATATACTTTCAAGTATATCCTTAACCGATATTCAAATTTGTCTTAGTTTAATGATATTCCCATATCATTAATCGACAACGGACAATTTAGAATAATAATTTATTCATGAATTTAAACATGCAAATATAAGATATATTATTAAAACAATGATTAAATAAACATAAACAATATTTTATTCTATTAAAATAATATTTGTACATTACATCCTTTATCCAAAAACTAATCACAAATGGGCATAAAACTTTCAACTAAACGGTAGTCCTATGCCTTCATCATGCTTATAAAGCTTGGTGCCAGGTAGAGGCTTTGTTAATTGATCTGCTAAGTTTTCATCTGTGTGAACTTTGAGCATTTCGATTTCACCTATTTCGACTTGTTCTCGAACATAGTGATGCTTAATCGGGAAATGTCTGGTGCCTCTCATGATTCAAGGCTCATTGGAAAATGTAATTGCAACTGAGTTGCCGCAATACATTTTAATAGGTCTTTGAATCGATGGCATAACCCCAAGCCCCAAAACAAACTTCCTAATCTAAACAGCTTCCATTGCAGCTTCTGAAGCAGCTATATACTCACTTTCTATTGCAGACATTGTTAGTGTATTCTGCTTTCTGCTCCTCCAATCCACAGCTCCTCCATTAATGACAAAGACATAACCAGTCTGAGACTTCGTATCATCTTTATCACCTTTCCAAGAAGCATCTCAGTAACCTGTAACATCAAGTTCTGCAGATGGAGTACCCCCATAAACTAAGAACATATCTTTAGTAGCCCTAAGGTACTTGAGAATATTCTTAACAGCAGTCCAGTGAGCTTCACCTGGATTCTGCTGATATCGACTTGTTAAGTTCTGAGCAAATGCCACATCAGGCCTTGTGCTTTTCACCGCATACATAATAGATCCCACGGCCGAAGCATAAGGGACTCTCTTCATGCGTTGCACCTCTGCAGGTGTTGAAGTACAAACTTTGCTACTCAAGCCATGTTGTTCTTGCGTTGGCAAATATCCTTTCTTGGAATTTTACATATTGAATCTCTTCAATATTTTATCAATGTAAGCACTTTGGCTTAATCCAATTAATCGCTGAGATCTATCTCTATATATCTTGATTCCTAGAATGAATGCAGCTTCCCCTAAATATTTCATAGAAAAACACTTTCCAAGATATGCCTTAACCTTTTGCAAACTTGGAATGTCTTTTCACATGATCAATATTTCATCAACATATAAAATAAGGAAAATTACATCACTCCCACTAGCTTTGTGATATACACATGGCTCATCAAGATTTTGAGTGAATCCATACTTTTAAACTAACTATCAAATCTCTTATTCCATTGTCGTGATGCTTGCTTCAATCCATAAATAGACCTTTGAAGTTTGCATACACGATTTGGGAATTCTGGATTCACAAACCCCTCAGGCTGCGCCATATAGATGTCCTCATCTAGGCGACCATTTAAGAAGGCGGTTTTGACATCCACTTGCCAAATATCATAGTCATAGTAAGCAGCTATGGCTATAAGAATCCTAATAGCCCTAATGTCAGCTACAGGAGAAAAGGTCCCCTCATAGTCAACACCAAAAGTTTGAGTATAGCCTTTAGCTACCAAACGGGCCTTATAGGTGTGTACAATGCCATCCATATCAGTCTTTTTCTTGTAGAGCCATTTACTTCCATCTAGCTATGCACCCGGAGGCATTTCTACTTCTACTCAGACTTCATTATCTCTCATGGATTGCATTTCCCCATTCATAGCAACCTGCCATTTCTCCTTTTCAGGACCATTCACACTGGTACAAAAATGGCCTTTCGTCACACATGGTCGATTTCAAACGGTCACACTGTAACATATTTACGTGACTAAATGTATGAAAATAAAATAAACAACCACACTCGATCCGACTTGTGTGACCATTTCGGAAGATATATGTCACACATTTGTGTATTTATGTGACTAGAGGGTAACTGGTAAATATTTTTCGATCATTTAGTCACTTTTAATTTGGGATGTGTGACAGATACAAATGAGCTTGAAACATTAGTCACACTATAGATATACATATGTGACAAATATATGTCACACAATTGAAAAGTGTAACCAAAATAGATATATGGTCACATGAGGTAATTGTGTATGTGGCTAAATTATATAGTCAAGTTTGTCACACATTATTTAAACGTGACTGCTATTCTTTGCTAAATATTTAGCCACATAGCGTTTGAAATGTGTGACAACGGAAAAGTAAGTTTGAAGCGTTAGTCACGAAATGTGTTTAAGAGTGACAAATATATGTCACACACTTGAAGAGTGTGACCAAATGTCATATATGGTCACACTAAACCATAGAAACATGATTAAGTGTAACTAAAATTCGATACATATGGTCACGTAAATTAATATGTATGTCTAAAGTTTAGTGTGTGTGTGTTTGCCAAATCCTAATGGGTATTATATGTGACCAATACATTCAAAATAGTCACATTATGAAATATTCATGTGACTATTATTTATAGCAAAATTTGAAGTCAATTATCATTAACCTTGATATTAGTCACATTGAGTTTTTGTGTGACTAAATTAAAGATGCTATATATATGGTCACATGAAGTATTTATTTAGGTGGCTAAATCATAGTTTCATATTTTCTCACACATTATTTAAATGTAGTCACAATTCGATACATATGGTCACACATTTCTGATAACTTATGTATACATACTCTATCTAGTTTGAGTCTAATTTGATATTCACTGCATGAATTGAGTTCAGACTATTAGTCATGACTCTTCATTTGCCCCATTACAATGCTCCTAGTTATACTTAGAACTGTTAAGTATATTTAGATGTTGGGACGATTGTGTATATGTTATGGCTTGTATTTTCTTTGTTTCTAGACTAACATTTTGCAAGAAAAGCAAAGAAATGTTGTCTGGATTGGAATTTGGGTGAATGCTAGTAACTCCGAACTTAATGTTCCTAATGCTAGTAACTCGGAACTTAATGCTGCTAGGCAGAACTTAATGCTGCTAGCCCATTAGTGCCCTCACGTGCGTTGCACGTCAGGGTATTTTCGTCACTTCACTGTTCCCGCTATAACACATTAACACACTTCAGCTACCTCCCTTTCACGAAAATCGACGAGGATATTTTTTGCAAATAACAAAACTAAGTCGTGTTTAACAAAACAAAATCACACTCACATAAACGCTCTATCTTCTTTCAACCTAATATCTCAAACAATACAGTCGGTGCTTAGCAGTCTTGATTCTTCAAAAAACACACGTACCAGGTAACCACATTTACTGATTTTTACTTCATTCAAACGGTATTTTGCATTGTTTTATAACCTTAATCATTAATGCAGTAACCATGTTTGGTAATCAATTTATTTGCGCTGTGGACAATCCTAATGTTTTGGATGAGTTTGTAAGTTAACACCATTATTGACAAGCTGTTATTTCTCTAAAAAACTAGTTTAATTACTCCTTCCCATAATTATAGTCCACTGTTGACTTTTGAAGTCTTTAGTTTTCAACTTTGACCTTAAATATTTTTATTTGTGTTATATATTACTTGATGCAAAATATATAAATGAATTAAGTTTTGAATGTATTTTCCATTGATATAATTTTTATGAACTGTTATATAACACAAATAAAAATATATAATGTCAAATTTGCCAAATGAAGACTTAAAAGTCACATATTAAGTGTCCACTATAACTTTTTCAAGTATTTTTTCTTCAACTTTGACTTCAAATTTTTTTGTCCGTGTTATATAGTACTTGATGCAAGATATATGAATGGATTAAGTTTTTAGTTGTGTCTTCATTTGTATACTTTATTTTCATATACAGGAACTGCATAATGATTATGTTCTAGGAGGTTCCTATACTGGCAATGGTTTTATTTTCTTAGTTAACTGTGGGGGGGGGGGGGGGGGTTTAGATGGAAAGTTCGTGTAAAGAGAGTCTCACAATTTAAGTGTGTTGTTGAGGGAGCAAGGTGGAATGATTTTGCCATTCACAACATCTCCTGTTCTGCTGTTGAGTACATACATTTTGTTGAAGAGGGTGAGGATGTATTTTATGTAACTTGCGATGGTGAGAATGGGTTGGAGTTTCACAATCATGAACCCGAGAGTGCCCCATTTTGGAGATGTTTAGTGCCTGTGACAGACACATCTATGCTTATGAAGTCGTTGGAGGAAGACTTTCTGAGATATCTGGATGGTCCAACCCCTACTGATTCGGTCGTGGTTTCCACTAACATGACTGACTACAATGTTAGGGTGGCCAGTGATCATCTCTATGGTCGATATGTCCACTCTTTCTTCTATGGCGGTGGTTGGGTGACACTTGCTCGAGACTTGAATTTGAAGGCTGGTCAGTGGATGGTTTTTACTCAGGTTTACCCGGGTCAGGAATTTAATGTGATGTTGTTTGAACCTGATGGAGGGGCCATCACAACTGTGGAGACATACAGCACCAATATTGCCATGAATGCCTTGTGTCACCAACCACATGACTATGGTATTTTTTTCCTTTATTAGCTTTAACTACATCAAGTATATGATATCTTTGTAACATTTTGGATTATCTATAACTTACTCATTTTGTATTATTAAATTCAGATTTTGAAGCCGGACGGATGAACTGGATGTGCAGATGGTCGTTTCACACTGTCCATGACCAAGAAGATAAGGCATTCTACCGACCACTGACTGCATGCTTCTGGAGAAATGGACAACTAGTAAGTGTCTTGAAAACTTTGATAATTTGTCAAATAGTAATTATGCTACAATTTCAATGAGATTACAAACTACACAACTATCAATCTATAGTAGTTGTAACTTTGTACATTATGTAACAGACTATACCATCAAAAATTATGCACAAGTACAACTTGTATGGGTACTATGTCGCTGTTGTGAAGCACCAAATGATACATAAATTGTTCCAAATACGTGAGAGAACAGTGATGGTACCTGGTCGAGGGAATGTGAAGAGGAAGGTATTTATTGTTTCATGCTCTGGTTTCAGGGAGTTGAGACAGGAAGCCGGCTTTGGTGCAGCTGCAAGGGTCCGCTTCTTTTTAACAGATGACACAAACTAGTCCCAAAGAGTCTTAAGGTTTGATGTGCGTTGATGGTTTGATGGTTGTTGATGGTTTTATGTTTGTTGATGGGTGAAACAATGTTTGAAAGTTTTTGTAAGTTGGATAAACTTTTTTGTAAGTATCTGATGTATGATAAATCAAATGGGTTTGTCACTAGACAATGGTATGTAATTAGCTAATGTAGGATGAACCATGTGGGTTTATCTGTAGACAATGTTATGTAGTAAACTATGTAGGTTGACATTATTAATTGTACGAAAGCGGCTTATACAACCTTATAACTAGTTAATTGGGGATTTAAATCCTTAAGTGTAAATGTTACCAATCCACCCCTGCACTCTCATATCTTGCAGTACAAACCCACCTGCAGTAACATTTTCTTAGGAGCAGAAACTTTTGATATATATATATATATATATATATATATATATATATATATATATATATATATATATATATATATATATATTAGACAAGTACCCGTGCATAGCAACGAAAATTGTAGCGGCAGATAATTAACAATATGCGATATTATGGTAAGTGTTTCGTATAACGTGCGAAATAGAACCTGGAAAGGTAAAAATATAATTGTAGACGGTTGTAATATGCGATAATTCAACTCTAAAAAGATGTACAACGTAAACCTCAGGTTCGATCAAATTGGTTATAATAGGTTCCTCCACATGTTCAACCATGTGATGATCAGTGTATTCCATTTTCTCCATTTGAAACCTCTTCTTATATTTCTTATATTCTTACTATATTACGTTAATATACAAAACATTTGCACAAAGTTTGGAAATAACTAAAGTACACGGTTTGTATTTTACACAATCATTTCTATACTTATCAAAAAGAGCAAGGTTGGATCAAGTGGTTAACACCCTTGCCTCTGGAGACAGAGGTCAAGGGTTCGATCCCCACCCCTTGCAAGGCCGGAGGTCCTTTTCTACCTTTGGTAGAACTGGAAGCAGCCTCTCTACCTCAGGTAGGGGTAAGGTTGTCTACGTCTCAACCTCCCCATACACCGTGAAAGACGGTATTGAGACCCATAACCCGTGGAAGACGGTATTGGGAGTTACTTTACTTTACTTTACTTTTATTTCTATACTTATCAAATTATAAGTTTGGAACATTTCAAATCACAAATACATGATTAGCATAAGTTTCAAATTATTCCTATATTTGTACACAATCTTCATAATTTTCAACTCTTTTCAACTTTTCTCAAATCATTTCTATATGTTACAATAAATTTTGAGTTTTAACTTTTTATACGATCATTTCTATACTTATCTTCATATGTTTATTAAATCATTTCTATATCTTGATACAAAACTAAACTTCCTTTACAAGATATGTTTATTAAATCAATTTTGGTGAGCTTATGTAGCATTAGATTAAGTAATAGTAAACTTAATGCTTATTAAATTAGATAATAAATTAGAATTTCAAGCATAAGACAATTAACGATATGCAATATTGTGATAAATGTTTCGTGTAACGTTCAAAATAGAACGTAAAAAAATCAAAATATAATTGCAAACGTTGTAACATGCGATAATTCAATCAAGGCAAAAATTTTAACATGTATCAAAGAACATATAAAAAGTTAAAGCATTTAGTGAAACTAAAAATAAAATATTACATCAATTATAAGATAATAACTAAAAACGCACGTTACTCATCGCATAAAACTTCTTCGTACACGACATTGTGTAGAAAAAGATTACAAAGATGTTACTACGTATATTTCTATCTACTTAAAAAGAATTGTAATCTTGCTCTTACTCTAATTCAAGACGGCCTTTTTTATTTCATCGAGTTTTTGTCTTTTGCTCCACCTAATCCATCCAACTTGAGGATGTGTGGAACTTGTAAGCCTAGGATATCACTTTCATTTTCCCTCTACCCTATTTCACATATCCTTTTGTTTGCATTGAGATATTATATGCTTCTAGCCTTTAATTTCAAACATGAAATAGTTTTTCTTTCAAAATTTTAAAAGTTGACTAATTTCATTTTATATATTGGTCATCACTGCCTTAACCTTTATACATAGAAATAAAAAAAAACAAACCAGTTTTACGATATGATTTATGTAGTTCAAGAGACTTTATTTTGTCAGCCTTATGACATGTTTTTTTTTCATAAGTTTTAGTACAATCAAATAATATTTAAAAGAACTTTACACATAATGTGCAACCATGTATATCTTGGTTATAGATCTATGCAAAAGACTTTTATTACAAAAAATCAAAAGCTTTCATCACGAGTGACCACACCAACTTACCAATTCCCAAGGCTATAAGATGATAAGAAATGCCATTACTACCAACCATTAGTTTCCTTTAATTTAAAATAGTTTAGACGAATTAGCCAAATCCGGATTAAAATAGTTTATACATATAATCTCATCTCGCATCCTCTGCGTTTTGCCCAACCACAAAACATAAAAGCTCAATCTCGCGCTAAAACACAAACTACATATGCCTTCGATAGCATAATTGGTCAGGTCAACTTTGAAATAAGAACTCACCAAATAACAAAAAATAGGCAACATCACTACCATTACAATTCACTTAGTCGCCTTTCATATTCACTTTGAAGGACTCAGTCCCATGTATAAATACAACAACTATAAGGGACAGAGATATATCTCAATCAACACAAGCTAAAATTCGTATGACCCAAAAAAACAACATATATAGCATCTCGTATTCAAATAGATCCACCATCAGAGCAAAAGAAGAATTAAAGATCTAAAAACAAACTAATAAATATCGTATTCAAAATCATAAATCTCGAGAGATTAAAAACCCAAAAAAATCTCATATAATAAACAACCTCAAAACAAAAAATAACAACCCTTCAAAGCCCGTTTATTGTACTTGTTAACTACCACCACCATCACCATCGTCACACACCCATCACTGTCATTACACACCATTCACTGACAATAAAGGATATATGGTGGCAACGAGGGATTGGCGGCATCGAAGCGACGGCGGTAGAAGGCTTTATGCATGGCGGTTTGTTTTTGTGTGAGTGGGAAATAGAGAGAATTTTGAGTGTGTGGTTGTGAAGTGTGTGTGCTTTTTAACGTGTGGTTTGTGTATAAAGTCAGCTGTTATTGTTCATTGATTTACGCGAGTTGCCATAGACAGTGATTGACGAGTTTCCTTATATTATTTAGTAGTGATTGAAGTGTTGCCATACATAGATTCAATTTTCAAGAGGGGTCAGAGCTTGCATTGTAATAATTTTCAATACTTTCCGTTAATATATTCCTGCATTTTAATGATCCAATTCTACCAAATCCACATTTCCTAATTATTTGCATGGCTATAGACGAAATCCACATTTGCAAGGGCATTATGGGGATTGACCAAAAATTAAGTATTTACTTTTCACTTTGACCATTCAGACATTATAAGTAGTTAAGATATATATATATATATATATATATATATATATATATATATATATATATATATATATATATATATATATATATATATATATATTTGAATAGAGCAGAAACTTTTGACTAACATAATACAAAATATATCCCAAGTTCTTGTTAATGAACACAACAATCAAAATATTGTAACAATTAAGTGTAAATGTTACCAATCCACCCTTGCACTCTCATATCTAGCAGTACAAACCCACCTGCAGTTACGTTTTCTTAGCAGCAGAAACTTTTGATTTTGATAACTTTCGATTAACATGATACAAAATATATCCCAAGTTCTTGTTAATGAACACAACAATCAAAATATTGTAACAATTAAGTGTAAATGTTACCAATCCACCCTTGCACTCTCATATCTAGCAGTACAAACCCACCTGCAGTAACGTTTTCTTAGCAGCAGAAACTTTTGATTAATATGATACAAAATATATCCCAAGTTCTTGTTAATGAACACAAAAATCAAAATATTGTAACAATTAATGAGAAAATTTAGCAATGACAAAGTACGGGAATTAAAATTAAACATATTCCATTAAAACTTGAAATGAAAAATTACAAAATACTAGTAACAAAAGGTATACATTCTAAAATTTTACTAATCTAAAAGGATCACAACATGTTTTTTCATAAAGTCAAATAAAGTAGTACAAAAGGATTACAAGGTTTATTCAAATTACTTCTTAACTCAACTAATACATTTTCTTTTTACCCTTCCCTTTTGAACAAACTTTGGCCATTTTTGGTTCCCATGGTTTTATAGCCTTGTCTTCACAAGTCTTAGCATTGGGCAGGCCTAGCACCTGAACCCTCTCATCAAAAAGCTCTTTGGCAGTCTTTTTTGGAGTTTTAACCTTCCTAGCATCTTTCTTTTTGTGCCTGATCCAGAATATCCCTTTGGAAAGCAGTCTGCACATGTATTTGGAGGACCTTCAGAACTGCTTGATATGTGAAATGAACTTGAGTCACTGCTGTCAATTTTAATGATTTCTGCAAAAAAATAAAAAAAATATATTAAAATTTAAAAAAAAATATAGTGTAAATCAAATAAAAGATAATGTTGCAATTCATGGTGTGTTTGAAACAACCTTTATTCTTGGAACTCCAATGGCAATATTACCTGGTGGATGGTTGGTTTTAGATCATAAAAAAGAATGGAATGCAATAAACCAACATACGTAACCCTTCTAACTTCCCACTACTGCTCCTTTTGTCGTTTCAACTCCCTTTGAGCAAAGGACTGCACCAGCCGCATTGCTAGATTGTTGAAAAAACAAAAGAAACAGTATGGGAAGTTAGAATGGAAAGGTATGTTGAAATTCCAGACTCAAAGTAATACAAACAATCTACAAATGTTGAGTAAAGAATAGAGTCTAAGTAACATCACTCATCTTGAATGCGATAATGGAGTGTGGCATGTTATGAACAGTACACACTATATCATTATTGCATTGAAGACGTCTCAATGATCAGGACAGATCTATCTAACATTGCAGTACCGTCTAATAACCACAAAAACGGTAGTAGACGTTTTCCAAATTAAGCAATGGAACCATCTACAACGCTATATAGAGCACCCTAATCATTGAGCTTTAAGTTATTAGAAAATAGATTCTTACTATCATTTATATTGCTCCCTTAGATGTGACGAACATACATATTAATTATGTAGATTCTACAACATTAGAGAGCTAATTGTGCATGAATGAAATCATATAAAATTTATATTAACAATGCAATGAACTACCATCCTTTCTACCCTAGCCAACAACAACATATTATTCAGCCTTGAATGTCTAACCTACCAACATGCTGGAAGACGAAGACGCTAAATTCAAGCATCGAACCTACAAATTATACATGATAATTGTTTCTGTATTTTGGCAAAGAGCAAAGATGAATCATCGATGGATGAAACACAAGAACAAGTTTATGTTCATACTTGAAAGTGGTGTCTTTGCATCCATCAATGATACTTCTTCCATCTTTGATACTTGGATATTTTAGCCTAACTATTCGCACACACATCCGTCACTTTTCTTCCTTATAACCTCAATACAAATGCAACATAATTCTTATACCAGATAGTCAACCTAAGCCTAAAATAAAATAAGCTAATCCAATCAAACCTTAATATCTCTTTTGCTCTAATTATTCGCAAAAACAACACAGCATGTTCTTCCTTATTCTATCAATACAAATGCAACGCAATTCTTATAACAGATAATCAACCTAAGCCTAAGAATAAATAGCTCTAAGGAGGTATTTGGATTATATTATTTAATTTATGATCTTATCGAGATTTGGGATTAAAACCCTAGATCCGAGTGAGTTGCAACTGTGAGTGTGAGAGAGAAAGAGAGGATTATGTTGAAGTGTTCTAAGTGTGTTTGATAAGAAAGAGAGGATCAAAACCCTAGATCCGAGTGAAGTGTGTTTGATACTCTTGGTAGGGGTAATTTATTTATATTATACTAGACGATTACCCGTGCATAGCAACGGGATTTTATAGCGGCAGATAGTTTTAGTGATAAAAAAGTTTATGGCTTATAAATGAAAAATAATAAACGTTTGAGGATTTGGGGATTAAACCCGGTTCGACCCGGGTGGTTGAACTGGTAGAACCGTTCTGGTCAAAAAATCGGTCAATTTAAACTGGGTAACCCCGACGGATTGGGTCAAAAACGGGTTTAATTAATCCAGGTCAACCCGATGGATTTGAAGTATCCGGTCGAAAAATTGATCGATTTAAACCGGGTCAACTTGCTAGGTTGGGTCGAAAAGAGGTCAAATTAAACCGGTTCAACCAGTCGAGTTTGAAGCGTCCCGGGTTAACCCGGTTTGTGCTTTGTATTAATTGTTTTAATTGGTTGTATTTAATTTGGTAGATACGCTTTTAATTGGTTGTAAAAACTGAAACCAAATGCTTGGTTTGTCGGTTTCTTGGGTTATACAAATTAGCAAATTATTATATATCATAAACACAAAATTATTATATATCATAGTTTTGTAATATCATTTTCTTAAGATCCTATGGTTAAGATTGAGATCCTATAAGATCTTAAACTTACAAAGATCCTATGTAAGATCCGGATCGTTTTTGATTTGTAGTATCGTAAAATCGTAAGATATCTATTTTGAGCTCGTTAAAAAGCTTTTTATCGAGCTTGTTAACAAGTTCACCTATAATACAGATGCATAACATTTTATACATGTTTAATATGTAAAATATCATAGCTAGTCTCATTTAGGCTCGTGAGCCAAATCAAGTTTTTTATGTAAAACTCAGGCTCGAGCCCGATTGATAGATGAGCTGCAACTTAGGCTCGAGCTCGCGAGCTCGTTTAAGCTCGGCTCATTAATATGATCCTGAGTTTTTCACGATCGGCTCGGCTCATTTCCGCTTCTAATATAAACAAAGATTAATTAAGGGTGCGTTTGGTATGTCGCCATCAATCACAGTATGAAAGATTTTGATAGTAGTGGTGGGCCCTTCGGTATGAAAGATTCATACCTTACTCTTTTGAGGTATATAGAGTATGGAGGATTTCTATCATCCATTACCATAGTTGTGGGCCCTATCATCTTAAACAAACAGATCTACCAAATTACTTAAAAGTACAATGATTTATTCACATTGTACAACCAATTAAAAACAGATCTACCAAATTAAATACAACCAATTAAAACACAAACCGGGTTGACCCGGGACGCTTCATACCCGGCGGGTTGACCCCGTTTAATTTGACCCATTTCCAACCCAACCTAGCAAGTTGACCCAGTTTAAATCAACCCATTTGACCGGAACGGTTCAACCGGTTGAACCACCCGGGTCGAACCGGGTTTCAAAACATTATCCATTACTTAAAAGTACAATGATTTATTCATATTGTACAACTAATTAAAAACAGATCTATCAAATTAAGTACAATCAAATAAACACAAACTGGGTTGACCCGGGACTCTTCAAACCCGGCGGGTTGACCCAGTTTAGTTTGACCCGTTTTTTACCCAACCTAGCAAGTTGACTAGGTTTAAATCGACTCATTTTTCACCCGGAACGGTTCAACCGGCTGAACCACCCGAGTCGAACCGGGTTTCAAAACATTATGTTTAATTCCCAAATCTTCAAACTTTTATTATTTTTCGTTTATAACCTATAATTTTTTTTATCAATAAACTATCTACCGCTATAAAAAATCTTCGTTGCTATAAAAAATCGTAAAAAAATGTACGAAATCGTAATAAATGTTTCATAACGTTTTAATTCAGAGGAAAACATTCAGAAAAGCTTAGAACATATGAAAACGAGCGAAAGTTACCGAAAACATTCAAAATGGATGAATTCGGTTGAAAAGGGTCGCAATCGGTCGTAGTCGAACTAAGACGGTCTAAATCCGCCGAAATCTGCCGAAAATTGTCAACGTCGGTCGAAAACTAGCGACATCAATCAAAATCGATTGAAAACGGTCAAAAAGGGACGAAAAAAGTTACAAACGGATGAAAACGTTAAAAAATAATACAAAACGTATAAAATGTTGTATGGTATTTGTCTTAGTTTACAAAATCCAATGCACATGACCCATGACCCATGTTAATTACCCATTTTCGACCACCAATCATGTATTGGTCGATAATATATATGACATGTCACTACAACCCAATATTAATGCACATGACCCGTTACCCATGTTAATTACCCCATGATCAACAGTCATGGATGTGATCAGCGTTAACCTAATGCATATGACCCATATGATGTCAAATACCCATTATTGAATGTGACCAGTGATAACCTAATGCATATGACCCATGACCCATGTGAATTATAGCCATTATCACCGGTCATGCATGAACTAGGCTTGAGCTTGATCACTCGAAAAGCTCGGTTTATTTGTAAAGGTGTGTTGTCTTACACAAATTAAAATTGAAATATAATCGCTCATTTTTGCTTACACGGATCGGGTTCCTATACGATCTTAAGCTTTCAAAGATCCTACATAAGATCCGGATTGTTTTTGCTTTGAAGTATCGTAAAATCGTAAGATCCTAAGATCAGGATCGGGATCCTGACAACCATGCTCGATACATTTATAATTAACTATTTACACATAGTACGCTTACCTACAATATATATATATATATATATATATATATATATATATATATATATATATATATATATATATATATATATATATATATATATATATATATATATATATATATATATATATATATACTAGACGAGTACCCGTGCATAGCAACGGGATTTTATAACGACAAATAGTTTATTGATAAAAAAAATTATAGGTTATAAACAAAAATAATGTTTTGAAACCCGGTTCGACCCGGGTGGTTCAACCGATTGAACCGTTCCGGTAGAAAAATAGGTCGATTTAAACCGGGTCAACTTGTTAGGTTGGGTCGAAAACGAGTCAAATTAAACCGGGTCAATCCACCGGGTTTGAAGCGTCCCGGGTCAACCCGGTTTGTGTTTTAATTGGTTGTATTTAATTTGGTAGATATGTTTTTTAATTGGTTGTACAATGTGAATAAATCACTGTACTTTTAAGTAAAGGATAATGTTTTGAAACCCGGTTCGACCCGGATGGTTCAACCGGTTGAACCGTTCAGGTCGAAAAATAGGTCGATTTAAACTGGGTCAACTTGCTAGGTTGGGTCGAAAACGGGTCAAATTAAACCGGGTCAACCCGGTTTGTGTTTTAATTGGTTGTATTTAATTTGGTAGATATGTTTTTTAATTGGTTGTACAATGTGAATAAATTATTGTACTTTTAAGTAATGGAGTGTTTTAATTAGAGTATTAATTACATTAATTTTCTCTCACATTTGACTTTCAATACTCAACTTTCAAGACTCAACTTTTCAAGTTTGACCATTTTTCTATTATAAATAGTATAGATATGTATATATGTATATATATATATATATATATATATATATATATATATATATATATATATAATCATATGCTATATCACTTACAAGCCCGAAAACTCAACAATAACTTGAGTCGAACTTTTATAAGGTTGAGCTCAACTCATTAAACATTTAACTTAATTTGATAGGCTTGAGCTTGAGCTCAAAGCTTGATACGAATTAGCTCGAACGAACTCTAGTTACTCGACAAAAGCTCAAATCATTTTACTGATATGATCTTGAGCTTTTCACGAGTGGCTCGGCTCATTTTCGCCTCTTATAAAAGCAAAAAAATAAGATACTTCATGTGTTAAATTTATATGTAATATTTTACATGTCCCCTCACTTAATTGCCTAAAATAAAATTTCCCTTTTAACTTTTCCAAAGAGCCTGCCTAAATTTTTCCCCAAATTTAAATTGCCCCCCCCCCCCCCACTTAATTTCATTGAACCCGCCAATGTTTTTCAATACCCCATCCCAAATATATATCCACCAAAACTAGATCTGGTCTTCTTCTATCTCCTCAACACTCGCCTCACCAAAACACACACACAGTGTGCACAAGTCTGGTGATGATAGGACAGGTGTATGAACAATACGAGAGATTTACAGGGTAACCTGGTAAGGTTTTAAATGTAAACTTATGATATTTCATGTCTAAAATCTTACTAGGTCTTTTTAATTCTCTCATGTAGCATAAATGTTTCGATTCCTGGATTTGGGGTCTCAATTACAATGGCGGTGATGGTTGCGACTGATAATATATGGCGGTGGCGGTATTCAGCTCACTGTTACAAATAAAAGGTGCATAATCGATTGTAAGAAAGCCAAAAATCGGAAAAAGACCAAGATCTGACTATCAAGTAATCACGTTGGTCTATTAGATTTTTTCAGCTTATCTTTTCCATTTTTAGTTGGGTGGTTGGGACAAAGTTACTTGTACCTTTGTAAACCATTCCTAGATTTTAATCTATACCTTATTTTACATAATCAGGGCTATCAGTTTTGGACTCAAAACGACAATAAAGGTTACTTTGAGATCAAGAAGGTCCGCCCGGGTCAGTATAATTTATATGCTTGGGTTCCTGGGTTCCTGGGTACATCGGTGATTATATGCTTGGGTTCCTGTTTCTAATCAAGTAGTCACGTTGGTCTATTTGATTTTTTCAGCTTATCTTTTCCATTCTTAATTCATCTGCATTCTTTACAGCACCTTACGATTTTGTTTCATATGCTCATAGTTAGAGGTGGCAAAATAGCTAGGCAGGTTAGGTAATAGTTCAAAACTTCAAATTTTGGTAGTGTGGGAGTCAGGTTGGATTGGCCCAATGGTGATACACTTATACGTCCAAAGACTCAGAACTTTGTGATTTTGTTTTTAAATAGTTAATGTCAAATATATACAACTCTTTAAATATACATTAGATATAGTAAGTTTTATACCATATTAAATCTAATTCAGATGAAAATACATTGGATCTGAAAAAAGTAAGAGCACAGGTAATTGATATTTTTTTATGCGTTTTGCCCTCTTTTACTTTCACTTTATTCGAGGAAAATACCATAGACCTTGTTTGTGCAGATAGTTGAACCAGTGGCGCATCAAGTGACTCAAAACCACCAAAGCAGATAGTTGAATAAGTGGCGAATCAAGCGACTCAAAACCACCAAAAAAGCATAAAGTTGAACTAGTGGCGCCTGACAAACTAGATGCACATGACAAAAAACAAGGCAATAGTGTCTCTATGTCAAATGTACGTCAAGAAATAGATGCACCCGTCAACAATATATATAACCACATACTTTTTAGAGAGGAAGGTTTTCTAGCATCTAATCAAGAACTTTATTCCGGTATGCTCATATAGTTCTGTCATGTTGTGTGCTTTGACATGTTCTAGTTCTGCTCTCATCCTGATGTGGTTATTGTTGATATGCAGCAGCCTACATTTTCAAGGCTTTTATATCCAGATGATGAGATTAGATCAATGGAGAAAAACTTGTAAGTTTAACTGCAAATTTTATTATTATGTTCATTGTTTTGGATTAAAAGTTTTCATGATGTTGTTTGAATTACTGCTACTCATGTTTGTGTTAATATTGCTTAGATGGATTTAGTGCTGCTCATGAACTTCAAAGAAAATGTGCCAAGTATTTACTACTACTAGTACAAAAGTTACTACTGCTAGTGACAGTTGGTACTGCTCAGAGATCAAGACGGCTCGAAGTTGCTAGCTAGTTGCTTCTGGAAAAGATTATAGATACTTAATTAGGAAACTATTGTAAGCCGACTATGACTCCTTGGTGTATAAAAGGATGGCCAATTTTATATTTGGTTCAGTTATATACATTACAATTTTATTGTATTTGAATTTGTTTTGATATATATTGATCTTTTAAATGTGACTAAAAGATGCATATAGTCACACTTTTGGTCACTGTTTTCTTAATTCGTTGTGTGACTAAATATTACAAAAAGGCCACACAAACATAAAATTCATGTGACCATTGGAAGATCAATAGTCACACAAAATACACATTTGTTCACTTTAAACAACATATTGTCACACTTATTAACACTTTTGGCCACTGTTTGCTTAATGGTATGTGACTAAATACCCAAAACAAACATGCTTTGAGTGACTAAATATTACAAAAGGCCACGCAAACGTAAACTTCATGTGGCCATTGGATGATCTATAGTCACACAAAATACACATTTCTTCACTTTAAACAGCATATGTCCACACTTATTAACACTTTTGGCCACTGTTTCCTAAATTGTATGTGACTATATACCTAAAACAAACATGCTTTGTGTGACTAAATATTACAAAAGGCCACACAAACATAAAATTCACGTGGCCATTGGATGATCAATAGTCATACAAAATACACATTTCTTCACTTTAAACAGCATATGGTCACACTTATTAACACTTTTGGCCACTGTTTGCTTAATGGTATGTGACTAAATACCCAAAACAAACATGCTTTGTGTGACTAAATATTACAAAAGGCCACACAAACATACAATTCATGTGGCCATTGGATGATCAATAGTCACACAAAATACACATTTCTTCACTTTAAACAGCATATGGTCACACTTATTAACACTTTTGGCCACTGTTTGCTTAATGGTATGTGACTAAATACCCAAAACAACCATGCTTTGTGTGACTAAATATTACAAAAGGCCACACAAACATAAAATTTACGTGGCCATTGGATGATCTATAGTCATACAAAATACACATTTCTTCACTTTAAACAGCATATGGTCACACTTATTAACACTTTTGGCCACTTTGTGTTAAATTGTATGTGACTAACTCCAAAAAAACAACACCTATTGTGTGACTAAATCCTCACAAACGTCACATTTATTGTATATTCATGTGGCCACAGGACGGGAAATAGTCACACAAAATACACATTTACTTGAATATATCATCTCGAATGTCACATATATTATATATTTATGTGGCCAAAGGCTGAAAAATAGGTACTCTCAAAAAACATTCATGTGACTATGAAGTGTTTACGGTCACTGATAATGACTAATCCAACAAAACTTGTGCCTAATTTTTCACACATATTCGGAGTTTTAGTCACTCTTTTTCGATGGAAAAGGCCACGAACTCAACAATGTGACCATATGCCACCTACGGTGGCGGGACCTATGGTGACACACAACGAAAAAAACGTGTGTGACTATAGTCATATCGTCGCACATTTTTGGCGTGACCAATAAAACTTTTTGTACCAGTGTCATGGCAGCCCTATAACTAGTAGGTTCATCAAGATCCCCTAGCATAGTTTCCTCGCACTCTACGCTAAGACATAGACATTCAGGAGCTTTCGCAGTTCTTACAAATCTGCGAATGGGAACCACTTCAACTTCAGGTGGAGGACCTAAACTTTCAGGTTCCACAGGAAGTTGGCTAGTGTTTTCAGAAGGTGTTACATCTTCTTGACCGTCTTCCAGATCATATACTCACCCACTGAATTCTTGAGATATGAGCTCCTTTTCCAAGAAGTCTTCATACCTTGCAACAAAAACTTTGTTTTCAGGTGGGTAATAAAAGTAGTAACCCATTGTTTCCTTTGGGTATCCTACGAAGATACACTTTACTGATCTTTGTTGGAGTTTGTTTGCTGAGTCACGTTTAACATACGCCTCACAACCCCATACCTTTAGATAAGGCAAGTTAGGAGCTTTTCCAGTCCATAACTCATACGGTGTCTTATCCACCTTCTTTGTTGGAACCATATTTAGAATGCGAACCGCAGGTTCTAAGGCATAATCCCAAAACGAAAAAAGAAGAGTTGTTAGATTAAACATACATTGTATCATATCTTGCAATGTACAATTCCTTCTCTCAGATACACCATTTTGTTGTGGAGTATATGGAAAAGTAAGGTGCTGGACAATTCCCTCCTTAGCTAAGTAATCTATAAACTCTTGACTCAGGTATTCACCACCTCTATCGGATCGAAGAGCTTTAATCTTCTTTCCAAGTTGCAACTCTACTTCTGCTTTAAACACTTTGAATGTTTCAAATACCTCATGCTTATGTTTAAGTAAATAAACATAACCATAACTGTAATCATCCGTAAATGTTAAGAAGTAGCTAGCACCTCTCCTTGACACGTGTCTAAGTGGTCCACACACATCTGTTTGAATAAGACCAAGTAGATCAATAGCCTTTTCAATCCTATTCTTAAAGGGTTTCTTTGTCATCTTCCCAGAAATACAAGATTCGCACTTATCAAATGATTCATCATTGATCTTATCTAAAAGCCCATCATGTTGCAGCTTTTCCATGCGAGCCTTGCCAATGTGAGCAAGTCGACAATGTCAAAGATAAGACGAATCCAGACCTTTCTTGATTCTCTTATTATTGATGCTATACATTGAATTATTTTAACAAAAGCTTTATCATTATCATTCATATCAATCTCAAAAATACCATTCACAGCAACAACATTAAAATAAAAAATACTCCCTCCGTCCCAAATTATAAGTCCACTTTTAAATTTCACAAAGTTTAAGAAAAGTGGGGCCCTTACAATACTAACCAATAAAAATTCATTCTCACCCACTTACAAGCATTCTTATTGGTTGAAATTAAAAGTTGACATATAATTTGGGACAACCCAAATTGACAAAATGGACTTATAAAATGGGACGGAGGGAGTACCATTTAAAGAAACTGAAATTCCATTGCTAGTAACAGTATGATCAAAACCAAGGTTCAATAAACATGAAAATGAAATTACACCTCTAACAATTGACGATGCATAATGACAATCATTTAAAGATAGTACTAAGCCTGAAGGCAACACTAATTTAAAATGCCTATAGCTTCAACTTCTGCATGTGCTCCGTTACCCACGTGCAAGAATGGTTCTCCATAGGCCAGCTTTCTCTCAACTCTAAACCCCTGCAAGGTATTGCAAATATGAATGCCACATCCCGTATCATATACCCATGAATTCAATTTAGGAGTAAGAGTGAATAATTCAATCATAAAGAACGCGCCTGAAGTACTGGGGTTACCAGCTTCATTACCCTACTTCTTCTGTCGCAAGTCATGAATGTAGAGAGGACAATTACGCTTCCAATGGCCCTTTTCATGATAGTGGTGACAAGCCTGATCTTTCTTGTTTGGAGGATTCATCTTGTTCTGCTTAGGCTGATGCTGCTTCATCTTGGGTTGTGGTTGATAGGCCATGACCTGCTTGCCTCTATCACCTTTCCATTTGGCTTTTGTTCACATGCGATTTCTTCTGGATTCTCCCCCATGAATCGCCAACACTTGCGGGGTAGGAGCCTTGACCTTTGCTGGTAGACCTTTCTCATAATCAACAAGCAATGCGAGTAATTCTGAGACTGTCTTCCCCGAGCAATGCATGTTGAAGTTCTGAACAAAACCAGCAAAGTCCTTGTTAAGGGACCTGTTGATCCAGTTCACTTGAACATTCTCGGGGTAACCAAATCCAATTCTGTGAAGTTGATCGAAGTATTCTTTCATCTCATTCACATAATATTCAACTGGTTTACCATCGCCATGCTTGCAGCTGTGTAGTTTATCAAGATACTCATACAATTCTGTTGATATAAATAATGCCTAAAAACATTATTAACATATATCGATATCTCTATGTTTTGATAATCACAAAACGTAAACTCATTGAACTACAAATTATGACGTAAACAAGTATTTAGTCGTAAATATTCACTTTAGCATCCATATCACTTAAGGTATGAATAAACAAAGTGTCTAATGCATTTTATGATCAAAGGAATTTTTATTTTTACAAACCTTACTTTTTATTAAAGTGGGACAAACATTTTAAACTTATACAAAATATTTTTGTATTTATAAGAAATGTTTTATTCAAAATAAATAGTTTGAATTCAAATTTATACCCAAAAAACGGCTACAGTCTTCAGGAAAAACCTCCCCCACAAAAAGACAAAAAATCTGAAGAAAAATATTTTTTTATTAAGGCGGCCCCCTTAATTATACTAGGCGGTCCCCTTAATTATTAAGAGGACCGGCACCCAATTAAGGGGACCGGCTACGCTCCAGAACAGTAATTTTTTTCCTTATAAATACTGGTTCATCCCACAGAATTTTCTCACCTTTTGCACCCCAAAACTTTCTGTTCTAGATCTCATTTCTATTCTCCAAATCCTTTGATCATAAATACATAATCCTTTGTTTCAAAGTGATTCTTACTTCATCCTCTCAAGTGCAAGAGAAGAATACTTCTATCCTCCAAGACAAGAAGTATTACAACTTGTTGTGACCTCCACATCCAAGTTGATTGGTGCATCATCAAGAATATTCACATATATCTTTGTGTAGTGTGTTGTGAATATTTGATTGTAGATAGTTGTGTTAGGAATATAGATAGTGTGATTGGCTAGTAGATTGTAGTGAAGATAATTGGTGTGTAGAAGATAGGTGTGAACTAGATTGTAGTAAAGATTGTTGGTGTGAAGTAGTTGTGAAGATAGGTGTGTAGTAGATTGGTGTGAAGTAGTTGTGAAGAAGGTGTGATTTCGTTGTGACGAAGCTTTGGTGTGTATATTGGTGTGTAAGGTTTCTCCGCCATAAGGAGCTTGTTGACATAGTGAAGAAAACTCTCGAGTAGGTGACTCGAGGAGTGGAGTAGGGCAAGGAAGGTGTCCTTGTAGCCGAACCACTATAAATCCTTTGTCTCGCGGTTAGATCTTTCCATATCTTACTTATTATCTTGCTTATATCGTTATTACATTTGTAGACGTAGACCTATATATATAGTTGCTCATATAGTGTTAGTATTGATTTTACTTAAAGATCAAACGAAAGTTTCATTCACAAAACAAAGTCTTTACAATCAAACTAAAAAGGTTACATACATATAATTGATCATTTCGATCAAGTATAGTTTTCATACAAAATATAACTAAGGATTATAAAATAAACGATTACGTACTTATCTCTCGTATGTAGCTATAATTTTTTATATTATGCATGTGTTGATTTCACATACTTAGCTTACATTATTATTATTGTTTATACTTAGATATACTTGTTTATATTGTTCAAGATTTGAGTTCACATAAGATTGAATCAAAGTTTTAAAAGCAAACAAGGTTTTAAAACTAAACTAAGTTTTCATAATAAAATTAAAAAGACGTAACACTATTCAACCCCCCTTCTAGTTTTCCACAATTGGTATCAGGTGCCACGTCTAGCAAGATTTTTAAAATATATTGTATTTTAAAACTTGTAACGATCTATGGAATCTGAAAAATATTTAGAAGGGCAATCTATGCAAAGACCACCACTATTTGAAAGTGATGGATTTTTATATTGGAAAAATCGATTCGAAACTTATGTGAAATCAAAGGATCTAGATCTTTGGCATGTTATTACCTTTGGTGATTTTCCTCCTATTCAATATAATTTTGAAACTAAAAAGGATGAAATTGTATCTTTTGAAAAACAAAATGATGATTTGAAAAAGAAACTATCAAAAAATAATGAGGCTAAAATGGTTATTTATAATGCGTTACCACGCAAAGAATATGAAAGAATTTTTATGTGTAAAACCGCAAAAGAGATTTGGGATTCTTTACTAATCACTCACCAAGGTAATAGTCAAGTTAAAGATAACAAAATAAATCTTCTTGTTCAACAATATGAACTATTTACGATTCCGGAGGAGGAATCAATAGATAATGCTTTTGCTAGATTTAACACTATTATCACAAGTTTAAAAGCACTTGATGAGAATTTTTCTAGTAAGAATTTTGTTAGGAAATTTCTTAGGGCTCTTCATCCAAAATGGCGAGCTAAAGTTACGGCGATTGAAGAATCGAAGAACTTGTCAACTCTTCAACTTGATGAGTTGATCGGCAACCTGAAAGTCTACGAAGCAATAATAAAGAAAGACTCCGAGATGGTCAATGGAAAAAGAGAGCAAAGCAAGTCAATTGCATTGAAAGCTAGGAAGGAATCTAGTAACGAGGATAACTTAACCTCCGAAAGTGATGACGAAGAATATGCGACGGCCGTAAGAGACTTCAAGAAATTCCTCAAATGGCGAGGAAGATTGGTTAGACAACCGCATGATGAAAGGAAAGCAAACCAAAGAAATAAAGATGACAAAAATGGCAAAAGTGATAGGAAGTGATTCAAATGTGGTGATCCAAATCATCTCATCGGAAAATGCCCAATGATGTCAAGAAATCAAAATCAAAAGGCGTTTGTTGGAGGAGCTTGGAGTGATAGCGATGATGATGAGAAAGAAATCACAAATGAGGAGAAATGTCTTATGGCTAAGACATCAAGCGATGTACGTTCCGAAACCAAATACTTTAGTGACGAAAATTTATCATTAGACGAAAAAGACCTAGATAGTGAATATAATAGGTTATGCAAATTAGGTCAAAAAGTTATAGCTAAAAATAAATCACTAAAATATATTAATAATCTATTAGAAAATGAAGTACTCGAATTAAAAATTAGACTGCAACATTTGGAAAAAGGAAAAGAAGTTCTTATAGAATGCAAAACATGCATAGAGGTTAAAAATGAAAACGAAAAACTTAAAGATGAAATTTTCAAACTTGACAAGTTCAAAAATAGTAGTAACCCACTTAAGAAAATAATAAGTGTTCAAGAAACTTCGGGAGATAAAACCGGTCTAGGATTAACCTCAACTAATGGTTCAACTAGTGAAAATAAAAATATAAAGTTTGAATGTGAATCTAGTAAACAAAAACCATTAGAGTCAGAACCTAAGTATATACTTAGAGAAGATAGAAAAATACCTATTGCAAGTGATGAGGAAGTAAAAAGCTTTTATAAACCATCATTAAAAGTCAAAACCAGATTTTCTAAACTTAAATTAAGATCTAAAACTCCACCACCAAGAAAACCTAACAATCATCATCCAAGATCTAAAACACCTCAACCTAGAAGAAATCAAAATAGACAAAATTACAATAACACTAGAAATCAAATGTGGAATTATCTACCAAGTTACAATCCTTGGGAAATATTACCACCATACATGCATCCTAGCCAAATGTTAAATATGTTTGGACCAATGAGACAATGGGGACCAAGTGGCTAAGTTGTCAATCTTGGAAGAAGTTGGAATATCATCTACAAATGACTTCTATTAGTCAACATGGTCACTTGAAGTGCTTGAAGATATTCCATTGAAGACTAAAAGGTACGCGTTTCTTTTAAGTTCATCACTATAATTTGCATGCTTAGATAAATGATTAGTTAGATTAATGCTTAGTACATAATTGTTTATATTCTTATAACCTAGAAACATCATTGGTTGACTTTCCTAGGAATAAGATAAAATTGTTCATTGCCGAACAAAATAGAAAATGGAAATCTTCTATATCCACTATTAGCAAACTCATGGTGATGAAGTGAAATGAGTTAAGTGGATCAATCGTTAATATAGAAGTAGGATTAGATCCCTCGCGTAAGAAAACTATGGATGAAATAAGCTCTCGTAGACTATGGCATTAAGTTAGATAAGCGTGCGAAAACAAAGGAACTATAGATGTTAGGTTATACCCTATTCAACACTCTCGCATCTATCATATTAATTATCGTTATCTCTTCCTTTAGGATCATAGGATATGTAGAAACGATAGCATCAAATAATAATAGGCTTTACCAATCCTTTTGAGCATGAGATCTTTAATAAACATCTTTTAAAATATATGATTAATGATATTTGTTGTCAAAAATCTAATATCATTAAAAATATGCAAAAACCTCACATTTTTAGAAAATAGTTTTTCAAATAACTATCCCACTTTTAAATAAGATGTTTTCACTATAAATATCCTCAATTTTGTTTTGATCAAAACCAAAGATTGAGAAAATTTTCTTTGCCTTTCATTAACACATTTTGAAGTAAAACCGAATCCATTTTATTCAATTAACTCTCATATCTACATGAAAACCTACTTTAAAACATTGTTGAATAATGCTAAAAACGTCTCTTTAAATCATGCATGGTGATCTCATATTTGTCATCTATATCTATATAAATGACACTTATAAGTAAACTAAATCAAATCAAGAGGACCATGGTTTGTCTATTAAGACTTTGTTTGTAACAAGTCTAGAAACCCATGCTATCATAATACACATTAGGATTAATCCTCCTAGTTATGTAGTTATGAAATACTTGATGTTGCTTATTGTTTCCTAGCACTTATATTTTGCTCGCTAGATGAGTATGTTTGCATGCTAGATGAAATTGCATGATTACTTAATCTCTTTGGTTAACATGCTTTAGCTACATAATTGCCTACATAATTAGTCCATGTTTAATTGCCTCAAAGAGTCGGACTTGTTTGAAACCAAAAACACAACCTTTCTGCAATTCACTACCAAAAACCCTTTTCTGGCAATCTGGGAATCACCAGATGGGCGGACCCCTTAAATCATAAGGCGGCCCCCTTAATTATTAAGGGGACCGGCCATCTGATGATCGAAGGTGTTGTTTCCCTTTTCTACTTTTTAGCCCATTTCATCCTACACTTCCCAAAATTCACAAACCTATTCTATCCTAAACCTTCCATCAAAGTTTATCCATCCTTGATCCCACCAATCCTACATTATATACACTCTCATTCCTCTCAATCTCCACTCATCTCATCATTTCCTCTCCCATTAAACCAAACCCACCAAGAAACTTGTTTGGAGAAGAAAGCCTAACTTCCTTTAAAATTCCGTCAAACCAAACGACGTTGTTAAACATCCAACACCAAATTCCTCCTATGTTTTCAAACATTACTTACCTAACACCTCACTCTCCTTCTCACCAACATTACATATCAAAAACCTTTATTCACCCATATCCTTCTACATTACACTCAAACCTCATAATATTTTCACAACTCAAGCGATGTTGTTCATAATCAACCAACACCTAAACCTCACTCTCACACAAATGATCCATTTAACAACAAATCATCCATTCGTGCTTCGACTAATGCTCCTTCTTATGATGAACATGCACAATCCCAAAACAATAATCCCAACCTCATTACCAACACTTTACATGTTGCTCATTCAACAAAAACACCATCAACTCATGAACCATATCTTCCACCCATATCATGTTTTCATGATTACCCAAGCTCAAACATGTCTCCACCACCAAGAGTATCAACACCACATCCTACAACTTCACATGCCATTCCTATGTTGCATGTTCAAACCCTCACCCAAGACGACTATCATGCTCCACCACCATCACCTTCCTCCGAACACTTAATGTTCGTTGAAGCACTAAAAGAATCCCATGAGCTTAGTGCTCTTTTAGCCTTACATCTTGCTCAACGCAATTTGGATCCACCTTCATCTAGATCACCCTCATCACCACACAACATAAATCAACTTGAGAAGCATGTCAACAATTGACCTTGTTGCATCTTTCTCCTAAAAACCATTGCATTCAATGAACAATTCACTTGGATTGAATATCTTCTCCCTAGATCACATCCAATACCCTCACTTGAACAACATCCAAAACCTTAATCAACCTCTTCCGCTACAAACTCTCCACAACCAAACTCTCCAACATTCATTACCCAAACATATACCTCCATTAATCCAACAACCTTACCCTAACTCAACCATCTTCATTCCAAACACTCCATCATCAACCATCTAAGCATACCATATGCTTATGATTTTCACTTTCAAATACGAATCAACCAACCCTTTGTTACAAGCAAGTCCGATGGCTCTCTTTGGCAAATTAGGATCTTTAACATAATCTCTTTGAATTAATTGTTATGTATCCTTAATATTTGTTTGCTATGCTTGTTATTTGTATATTGCATATTCTTTTATATATGCTTGTGCTTCTAATATTTTTCTTGCGAGAATTCCATATCTTTAATCCTTGGTGCCCTTGAACGAGGGGGAGCACACATCAAGGGGGAGCTTTCTACCCGTCTAACTTCATTCATGAAGCTAGTCGGCATAACCTTTTTGATTCTACAAAAAGGGGGAGAAGTGAATATAAACTCACTAAGTACTTGTCTAAAAATTAATTTTTAGACTTAATGAGTTTAGGTTTTGTAATCATCAAAAAGGGGGAGATTGTTGATATAAATAATGCCTAAAAACATTATTAACATATATCGATATCTCTATGTTTTGATAATCACAAAACGTAAACTCATTGAACTACAAATTATGACGTAAACAAGTATTTAGTCGTAAATATTCACTTTAGCATCCATATCACTTAAGGTATGAATAAACAAAGTGTCTAATGCATTTTATGATCAAAGGAATTTTTATTTTTACAAACCTTACTTTTTATTAAAGTGGGACAAACATTTTTAAACTTATACAAAATATTTTTGTATTTATAAGAAATATTTTATTCAAAATAAATAGTTTGAATTCAAATTTATACCCAAAAAACGGCTACATTCTTCAGGAAAAACCTCCCCCACAAAAAGACAAAAAATCTGAAGAAAAATATTTTTTTATTAAGGCGGCCCCCTTAATTATACTAGGCGGTCCCCTTAATTATTAAGGGGACCGGCACCCAATTAAGGGGACCGGCCACGCTCCAGAACAGTAATTTTTTCCCTTATAAATACTGGTTCATCCCACAGAATTTTCTCACCTTTTGCACCCCAAAACTTTCTGTTCTAGATCTCATTTCTATTCTCCAAATCCTTTGATCATAAATACATAATCCTTTGTTTCAAAGTGATTCTTACTTCATCCTCTCAAGTGCAAGAGAAGAATACTTCTATCCTCCAAGACAAGAAGTATTACAACTTGTTGTGACCTCCACATCCAAGTTGATTGGTGCATCATCAAGAATATTCACATATATCTTTGTGTAGTGTGTTGTGAATATTTGATTGTAGATAGTTGTGTTAGGAATATAGATAGTGTGATTGGCTAGTAGATTGTAGTGAAGATAATTGGTGTGTAGAAGATAGGTGTGAACTAGATTGTAGTAAAGATTGTTGGTGTGAAGTAGTTGTGAAGATAGGTGTGTAGTAGATTGGTGTGAAGTAGTTGTGAAGAAGGTGTGATTTCGTTGTGACGAAGCTTTGGTGTGTAAGGTTTCTCCGCCATAAGGAGCTTGTTGACATAGTGAAGAAAACTCTCGAGTAGGTGACTCGAGGAGTGGAGTAGGGCAAGGAAGGTGTCCTTGTAGCCGAACCACTATAAATCCTTTGTCTCGCGGTTAGATCTTTCCATATCTTACTTATTATCTTGCTTATATCGTTATTACATTTGTAGACGTAGACCTATATATATAGTTGCTCATATAGTGTTAGTATTGATTTTACTTAAAGATCAAACGAAAGTTTCATTCACAAAACAAAGTCTTTACAATCAAACTAAAAAGGTTACATACATATAATTGATCATTTCGATCAAGTATAGTTTTCATACAAAATATAACTAAGGATTATAAAATAAACAATTACGTACTTATCTCTCGTATGTAGCTATAATTGTTTATATTATGCATGTGTTGATTTCACATACTTAGCTTACATTATTATTATTGTTTATACTTAGATATACTTGTTTATATTGTTCAAGATTTGAGTTCACATAAGATTGAATCAAAGTTTTAAAAGCAAACAAGGTTTTAAAACTAAACTAAGTTTTCATAATAAAATTAAAAAGACGTAAAACTATTCAACCCCCCTTCTAGTTTTCCACAAATTCAACTGCAGGAGACTTTTCATAAGACTTTTGAAGTTCATCAAGCATGTCTTTAGGAAAGTAGTACTCAAACTTCTTTTGTAACTGAGCATTCATACTAGTGAGCATTAAACAAGAAACCTCATTGTATTTAGCATGCTCAAGTCTCCATGCTGCCTTAACTGGTTGAGGTTCAGTTTCAGCAGGCTCTGCTTGGCATTCAGTGGTCAAGTAATTGAGTTTTCCGGTCGCCCTCAATACAATTCTGAGTGAACGGTACCAATCATTGAAATTCTTTCCAGTCAGTTTTTCTCTTTCAAGATGACTCTTGAAAGCAGAAATCACAGATGGGGTATCGGGTTGAGCCATATCTACAGATAAAAGTTCAAAAATTACTATTTTTGATAATTAACATCTCCAAGAAAATATAATACCCAAGGCTATATTCATATAACAATCTAATTTTCTTGAAAATCTAGGATCCAACTTTACATAGATTCCTCCACATCAGTTGATCTGCTAGTTGTGAAAGTATAAAAGATGGTAATCTGTCGAACAATAATTGGCAAACAAGATTTTCAATTCCTAGATCATTATGGGATTTACATCAAATTGATTCATCAATTTGCCTTGTAAGCATGTTACATCCCATCTCATGCCTTAAGTTCTAGGTCTCACGCACAACTTAATTAAGTCGTCTACCTTAGAAACTATAAAATTACAATCTATGGTCTCACGCATTAACATAATTTTACCTTATTATTAAAATTTAGCCTAGGTCTCACGTTTACTAAATTAGAATTCCAAGTGTTCCATATAGATAGATGACATGTAACTTAAATTTTAGGGTATTCAATTTTGATGTGACAATCAAAATATGTATAAAGATGCATGCACTCATCTTTATAGCATAAGTTTTCAAAACCTTTTTATAACCAATTCTTAAGATTAATACAAAAAGTTTTACTTGAGGTGAAATACCTTAAGATGATTTTGTACAAGAATGAATTTAAAAGAAAATAGTTTAAGACGTATTCGTAAGTGTGATAACCAAGACAGACTCTAAGGCTCTTTCCAAGCCTTCTTACCACGACTATGGATTTGTCTTAAAGGAGTTACTTTTAAAACCATGTGTACAAAACATCAATCAAGCAAAAGTTTATGGATTAAATCTTAAAACATGTAACAAAGTATGAATCTTGCTAGTCTCGCTTTGGAGCGAATTACCATGCGAAGCGAACCTTTGTTGGCACATAAGACTCCGCAAGATTCAATCTTTATCACTTAAAGTTTCACCATTATTAGTCCATATTATTTTCTTTATAAAAATTACCCTTTTATTACTTACAAACATGTCCAACATATAAACAATAAAACAAGTAATAAAGACAAATCAAAACAACTAATAATCATAACAATTACAAAGGTGAAACAATTAGCCACATGCAATCTTGATTAGAAAAGATCCTAACAAAATCAATTATAGGTTTTTATATGCATATAATCAACTAGGGCCTTCCCTTCTTGATGGAAGTGGAGCCACATACATTGACAAGTCAATTGTGTAGGCCAAAGTCAATCACATACCACATAGCACATAAATTGATTTTAATAATAATATTGGGGTCTTCCCCAACTTTAGATCTATCTAAACATGTGACATAAAACAATAAACAATTAATAGATCCATGACTAACATGCATGTTTTGTCACGGATAAAAGCATAACAATTACCACATAGGTCACAAGATACGTTCAAATAACCGGTTAATGACCTAGGGTTTCTAATTAATTACATGTTAATCTATTAAAACCACAAACCCTAATTAGGGTTTCAGGGAAATCATCCCCCCCCAAAATAGGGTTAGGGTTTCGAAATTAAAAAAAAATAAACGAAAAACCCTAGATCAAAACATGTATCTAAAACAATTAAAGATCCGATTTTTATTAGGTTTTAGTAATCAATTACATGTTATACATGGCTCGTGATGCCACTGTTAGAATATGACAATCAAAGTACACGTTTTTTCGGAAGCAAGGATCAAGTATAACACGTATAAAGATTAACTAAAACATAAATAGGAACGTACCTTTTAGCACTTCAATAAACCTTGATCTTGTGTAATAATAGATCTATGATAAACCCCTTACCGTTTTGTTTATCGATCTCTTGATAACAACTATAGTGGGTTATTACCTCGTTCTTGTACACACAAATTAAACCGTATTAAGGTTATGCAAGTAACTACACAAGAATGATTTTTGAATAATAAAAATCGATCCACAAACCCTAAGGGAGGGTGTCGACCGGTTTTGGAAGCAAAAGAGAGAGGAGAAAAAGTTAGGAATAATTGTGTGCACCAAAGATGTGAAAACAATGACCCTAGGTTTGTTTATATAGTAATTAGGTAGCTTAGGGAACAAGCTAGGGCAAGGGTGCCCCCTTTGTGGTGTGTTCGGCCGACCCAAGCCTAAGGAGGGGTTCTAGATCCTTCCTTGGTTACCAAATTACATAAACACCCTTCTTCCTTCTTTCGTCTAATGGTCGTTAGTCGCTTTTCCGTTAAGTACTAACGGTCGTTAAATTCTCGTGTCTAATAATAAATAAAACATTTATTATTTTTCCTTAATACTCGTTTGTAATGTGTGCAATCACGAGGTCTCGGGTTCGATACTAGTAATTTACATATTAATATTTATACGTAACTTTAACATGAAAATGTATATAGGTTACATACTTGTTCTAGTGCTATTCCAAGAGTAATGGCTACATTCTACATTGCATTAAACATACAACTTTTACATGTTTATCCTTCACGCATACATAATGAAAATTATTATGGTCAATAAAGTATTAGAGCGGTATAAAGTGTAGAAAACTAGAAGGGGGGGTTGAATAGTTTTACGTCTTTTTAATTTGTTATAAAAGGTTGTTTGCGTGTTTTCTTTACTTTCAAAAATTTTGATTCGATATTATGTGATCTCAAATCTTGCACAATATAAACAACAACATATATGTATGATATAGCAATAATAATGTAAGTAAAGAAATAAATGAGAGATGGAAAGATCGAACCGCGAGATAAGAGATTTATAGTGGTTCGGCTACAAGGACACCTTCCTTGCCCTACTCCACTCCCCGAGCACCTAACTCGAGAGTTTTCTTCACTATGTCAACATGCTCCCTTATGGCGGAGAAAACTTTCCACACCAATATACACACCACAACTTCGTCACAACTTGATCACACCTTATACACAACTTCTTCACACCTATCTATCTTCACACCTATCTACTTCACAACTATCTTCTTCACAACTATCTACTTCTCAGCAATCTACTTCACAACAATATTCTTCACAACTATCTACTTCCCAACTATCTACTTCACAACAATCTACTAAACAATCACTCTATCTACACACTAAGCTAATCTATCTTCTACCAAATATTCACAACAAATATCACAAAGAAATATATGTAATGAATGATGCTCTAACAACTTGGATGTGGAGGTCACAACAAGTTGTAATACTTCTTGTCTTGGAGAATAGAAGTATTCTTCTTTTGCACTTGAAAGGATGAAACTTGGATCACTTTGAAACAAAGATTAATGTATATATGATCAAAGGATTATAGGAAATGGAAATGGGGACTTAGATCTGAAAGTTTTGAGGTGCAAAAGGTGAGAAAAATTTATGGAATGAACCAGTATTTATAGGGCAAACAAATACTGTTCTGGAACGTGCCGGTCCCCTTAATTAGGGGCTGGTCCCCTTAATCATTAAGGGGGCCGCCTAGGAATTAAGGAGGTCGCCCCCTCCAGAACGTTGGGTTTGTTTGTCCTTTTGTGGGGAAGGTTTTTCTGGATTATATTTGCCATTTTTGGTTAAAAATTTGATTTCATATATTTATAATAATTTAAACATATTCTTTTAATTCCAAAAATGATTTTGTAAATGATATAAAATGTTTATGACATTTTATAGAAAATCTAGTGATTTAGAAAAATTTCCTTTGATCATAGATTGCAATAAACATTTTGTTTGTTAATACCTTAAGTGATTTGGATGTAAATAAAGATATTAAACGCTAAATACTTGTTTACGTCATAAATTTTAGTTCAATGAGTTTATGTTTTGTAATTATCAAAATATAGAGATATTTTTAATATGTTAACAATGTTTTTAGGCATTATTTATGTCAACAATCTCCCCATTTTTGATGATTACAAAACCTTAAACTCATTAGGTCTAAAAAATAATTTTTAGACAAGTATTTAGAGTTTAATATACTCTTCTCCCCCCTTTTTGTAAAATCAAAAAGGTTATGCCGATTAAGCTTCATAAAAGAAGTTAAACGGGTAGAAAGCTCCCTCTTGATGTGTGCTCCCCCTCATTTGAGAGCACCAAGGAAACAAGCTATGGAATGCTTGGCTACAAAAAAATATGTGAAGAATACAAGACATACATATGCAAAGCAAATAAAAATAGATTCATTCAATCATTTAAGATGATCATAGAAATGAACATCATTACAACATTCAATATGTTAGAAGCATATTGATTACAATCCACCCAAATGTACAACCAAATCGCTTTAGCCTTCCTTGTATGCACTCATCTTTAGTGCATTATTGTTACATGTTTAAACCCTTAGTTAATTATCCAATTGATTACATGGTTGCTAAGTCGATTCATATTTTGTACATATTATTTTGGGACGATTGGGACTCATGGGTAAAGTACTAGTAATATGGAGTAATGGGGAAGACATCAATTTATTACCCCCGTATGTGCGTTAATATCTAAAAAGTACTCTAAGTGTTTTGATTATCTTGATTCAAGTCATTAGAGTAGTTTATTGTAAAGTATGTAAAAATTCAAGTGTAAGGGGGATGCAAATTCCCTATGATGTATTATTTTGGATGGTAGGGCAAGAGTGTATGCAAAAAAAAAAAAAAAAAAAAAAAAAAAAAAAAAAAAAAAAAAAAGGACTACCATCCCGTTTCATTCTATGTTTGTTTTATGTTTATGTTATTTTTGATTTATTAGCTTAAGTCGAGTCTAGTCTTGGCTTAGCAACGCCACATTATACATGTAATTAACCAAGATGATTAACTCGCCACCAGTAAATATTGCCTTTATCCAACAAAACCGTGTTTATCATATCCCTACACCTAACGTTATAACACTTTAAAAGACATCTTTGATAGTTTATCCTAGGTGCTTACGCCAAGTGGTGGAGGTTTGATCATTTCCCAATCCTATGGTAATCTATTTGCTATGACAGGTAGTGAGAGATCTTTTCCATTTCCGTATTGTGATATATACTTTATTACACCCGAGAGATGTGAGTATCTAAACACTATTTGTGAGGTGCTAGTATATGACCTCCGTGCTAGCTTTTGGTTTTAGTGGAACGATTATTTGTTGTAATTACTTTTATATTAGTGTTAAATGACCCATAACTTGTATTTTGATTAGAATAAAAGCGCATTTGCTTGATGACAAGCAAATCTAAAGTATAAGGGTATTTGATGAGGCAAAAAGTGTACCACTTTTAAGGGGTCATTTAAGCCCGAATTCGTGATTATTTGATCAATTATTACCCTAAATCTTTCCTTTTGTCATTTTAGGTACTTTTGAGAAGAAATATGAAAAATGAAGCATTTTTGACGTTTTTTGAGAATAAAAGTGAAGAAAACGACAAAGTCTCAAAATTCTTGCTGGGAACAGTACCTGACGGCGTCAAGACAATGCAAGTGACGGCGTCAAGAGTGGCAAAAGAGGTGGATGTGGAAAATACATGTGACGGGCCCAGAGCATTTTCAAGGCTATTTGACCAGACGGCGTCACCAAGGCCGTCAGGGTCAAAACACATGTGATGGCCCAGAGTATATTTACACATAACGGCGACAGAAGTGGATCTAGTCAATATGAACATTATATTGGCGGCGAGTTGACGGCGTCACAAGCTATAACGTGACGCCGTCAAGGTGTAAAATATATATATAGTTTTCTAATTTCCATTCATTAGTGGTGGAACATTAGGAGAACTTTTGAGAGCTTAAACCCTGGATTGGTAACTTGCTTGAACGTCTTAAGAAACATGATCGGAGGTGTACTACGATTTTTGGTTGTATTTAATGCATAAGTGAATTCTAGTGATCCCATGTTAGGAGCTTTTAGTCGGCTCGACATAGGAGTGAAGTAGGAGCTTATAGAGTTAGGGAATATTGTACACGGCCATACGACTAGTATTAAGGAATATAACCGGTCATTCATGCAATTGTAACAAACTAATCAACTGGTAAAAGATATCTAGGGAGTAATTAAATCTAAGTAAACACATCTTTTCTTATTATTGTTTCCCCACATAAGCACATTAGTTTATTTTCATTTCTTTTTATTTCATTTTGATTGCATCTGTAGTTAATTGGGTTAGTTGACTAGCAACTAATTCCGCCCACTCCTTCAAAACCCGAGATTTTACTTGCTTTCATAAAATATAAAAAATACAAAAAGAATCATCTCTCAACTCTAGACCTGGTTTAGTAGGCTTTCTAATCCTAGCGAACACTATTCCTGAGTTGAACGATCAATCCCCCGGTACTTGTTACTATACTATACTACAATGATCAGGTACACTGCCTGGCGGGGATTGCAGGCTTCTCAAGATCCCTTGAGAGGTAAAACCTATTGCGAGGGCGCAATCCCGCATATCAAGTTTTTAGCACCGCAGCCCGGGAATTGTTATTGTCTAGGTTAGAATTTCTTTTTATTAGGTCTACTTGCTGGATTCCTTTCTAGTAAGATTTTTATTTTTATTTTTAGGTTTTCTTTAGTCTATCTCACTTCTTTGTTCCTTTTTTCGTAAACTATCTCGATGGATAACAATAGCATTGATCGTTTGATTCCTGTTGTTCGTGTTTTCGTCGTAGGATTTTACAACTACCCGCCCCAATCCCTTTAGTAGAAAATGAAAACCCACCTAACCTCTTGTCTGACCATCACTTTGACAATAATTCTGAGATGGAGGAGTCTGACCATGATAATGACCATAGGGCTAGTCCTTTTTACAATTCGGACTCTGATAAGGACCTAGATGATGGTGATGTAATTAATAAGGATAGGATGGAAGATGAGATGAACCTTCTTAGGTATGTCGACCCTAGAACAAGGATTGAGAATGACAGCTCACTTAATATGCAGTTTCCTTGTAAGATCGGATTTAGGAGCTTTGATGCCTATCTTAACTCATCTCTACCAATGAACATAATCTCGCGTAGTGAATACAATAAAATTATGGTAGATGAGTTAGAATACAAAGGAGATAATATTGTTGCTAGGGCAATGACATTGCATGTATTTGTAGGAAGCTTTGTTTATCTGGTTGGGTTTATGGTTATAGAGAATCTAGGAGAATTTATCGATAGTAACTTAACCCAAGTTGTGTTTGGAAAACCCTTCAAAAGGTTAACCAACCTAGATGAAAAACTTATGGAAGGGTTAATTATATTCTCTGATGGGGATGAAGATTTTGTTTACCAAATGCCCCGTGCACACCCTAGGTTCAAGGATTTTTCTATTGAGAAATGTAATAGGTATCCACCCCTTGATATGCTAAGTGAGAATGATAAAAGGAAAGGGCTTAAATATCCTTATGAAAAGGATAAAAGGTATTATCGCGGATGTTTAGAGCTAAGTGATAACTATAAGAAAGATGAGGCAACTATTAGGTGGCTCACACTTGGATATGTGAGCATAAGCAACACACGGTAGCCCATGACCTTGAGTCTAGCTACAAGACTCGTAAATAAAGAAAAGCGCTTCTTGAGAGGCAACCCATGTTTTGTGTGTTTTTATTTGTTTGATTTTATTTGTTTCCGTATGCGTGTTTTATTTTTATTGTTGGTAAATCATGTTTCAAAGTAAATTGTGAAAATGCTTTATTTTTTTTAACTTCGTCTTAATTACATATAAAGGTATTTTGCAAAAGCTAAGTGTAAGGGAAATCCAAATTTGTTTATAAGAACGAAAATGAGCATGATTCACTACAATATTAAATGAGCATGTATATTAGTATTTGTTAGAGTCAAATGCTTGTATCGAGTCATGATGATGTTTTGCAGGATTTTCCAAGAAATAAGGCATAAGTTTTTCCAGAAATTTTCCAAAACTTAACATAAGATTTTTCTAGGAACATTCTGAAGGCGTCAGGAGTTACAACCTGACGGCGTCAGGTACAAAAATTTTGAAAAATTTTGCGAGTTTTGTTTAAACCGGAGTCTCAAAGTTTTTGTTGATTCTTTAGTTTTATAAACTCCAGGAAATCTGCAAACATTCATTCAACAAGCATTATATCTTAATTTGTTTTCTAGGATTTTTTAGTAAATATAGATTGCCGCCGATTTTACGCGAGGTTTGTCTTGATTGTTTTCTCAGGTTTAACAAGTTATATTGGACAAGAAGATGATTTATATTTCTGGAGGGAAGCTTTCAAAGTTCATTTTCTTGGAGGAAGATCTAACCTTGTTGACACACTATCCACACCGAATGAATCAGGGGAGTATTTGTTTTCATTCTTTTACCTTCTTTACTTTTACATCCTTTAATTGAACATTGGGGACAATGTTCATCCTAAGTGTAAGGGGAGGGTAAATGATGATACCTTATAGGATACAATTGCACTTGAGTTTGTTTGTACGATAGTAGGTGTGTAATAAAACTAAGAGAAATACTTGCTAGGGCAATTTTAGCGCCAAATTTAAATTTTTTTACAACATCTAGGAGTGAAACTTTAGCCTTAACAAGCGTCTCATGGATAGGAGTTGTATGACTAGCACAAAACCGTACCACTTAAAAAAAATTTCCACCCAAACATGTGAGGTTCGCCTTTAGATTTGATAGGAAAAACATTCAATACTAGTGCTTATGAGTGTACAGGTAGTATTTAGATTCTAGAACTTGCGTTAGTGATACATCCCGAGACCGCTAGTGAGACTACATTCGTGTGGTTAGGATTCAATACATGATAAGAGGCATTAGGATCACACTTGAGTTTAAACCCGTATCATAATTACTTGACCATTTAAGTCATATTACTTGACTAGCGAAGTCAATTAATTTTCCCACACCTTAGCGTTGTACTCATTTTTAATACACGAAACCCCTAGTACACCCCTCCGAGCCTATCTTTTCGTTTCTAGCTTTAAGCATTTTACTTAAAGGAAGAATTTGTTTACAATCCACTCAAATGTGCAACCAAATCGCCTTAGCCTTCCTTGTATGCACTCATCTTTAGTGCATTATTGTTACATGTTTAAACCCTTTGTTAATTATCTAATTGATTACATTGTTGCTAAGTCGAGTCATATTTTGTACATATTATTTTGGGACGATTGGGACTCATGGGTAAAGTACTAGTAATATGGAGTAATGGGGAAGACATCAATTTATTACCCCCGTATGTGCGTTAATATCTAAAAAGTACTCCAAGTGTTTTGATTATCTTGATTCGAGTCATTAGAGTAGCTTATTGTAAAGTATGTAAAAATTCAAGTGTAAGGGGGATGCAAATTCCCCATGATGTATTATTTTGGATGGTAAGGCAAGAGTGTATGCACAAAAAATAAATAAATAAAATAAAATAAAAAAAAATACGGACTACCATCCCGTTTCATTCTATGTTTGTTTCATGTTTATGTTATTTTTGATTTATTAGCTTAAGTCTAGTCAAGTCTTGGCTTACCAACGCCACATTGTACATGTAATTAACCAAGATGATTAACTCGCCACCAGTAAATATTGCCTTTATCTAACAAAACCGTGTTTATCATATCCCTACACCTAACGTTATAACCCTTTAAAAGACATCTTTGATAGTTTATCCTAGGTGCTTACGCCAAGTGGTGGAGGTTTGATCCTTTCCCAAGCCTATGGTAATCTATTTGCTATGAAAGGTAGTGAGAGATGTTTTCCATTTCCATATTGTGATATATACTTTATTACACCGAGAGATGTGAGTAACTAAACACTATTTGTGAGGTGCTAGTGTATGACCTCCGTGCTTGCTTTTGGTTTTTAGTAGAACGATTATTTTTTATAATTACTTTTATATTAGTGTTAAATGACCCCTAACTTGTATTTTGATTAGAATACAAGCGCATTTGCTTGAGGACAAGCAAATCTCAAGTGTAAGGGTATTTGATGAGGCGAAAAGTGTACAGCTTTTAAGGGGTCATTTAAGCCCGAATTCGTGATTATTAGATCAATTATTACCCTAAATCGTTCCTTTTGTCATTTTAGGTACTTTTGAGAAGAAATCTGGAAAAGGAGACATTTTGGACGTATTTAGAGCATAAAAGTGAAGAAAACGACAAAGTTTCAAAATCCTTGCTGGGAACAGTACTTGACGGCGCCAAGACAATGCAAGTGACGGCGTCAAGAGTGGCAAAAGAGGTGGATGTGGAAAATACACGTGACGGCCCAGAGCATTTTCAAGGCTATTTGGCCTGACGGCGTCACCAAGGCCGTCAGGGTCAAAACACATGTGACGGCCCAGAGTATATTTACACATGATGGCGTCAGAAGTGGATCTAGGTAATACGAATTTTATATTGGCGGCGAGTTGACGGCGTCACAAGCTATAACGTGACGCCGTCAAGGTGTAAAATCTATATATAGTTTTCTAATTTTCATTCATTAGTAGTGGAACATTAGGAGAATTTTGGAGAGCTTAAACCCTAGACAAATTTTTTGTAAAAATAAGGGTGTCAACCCTTGTTCCATCCATGCTTAATTGAAGATAAGTTTTCCAATAATCATACGATATGTCTTTGTGTTGTGTGATTCAATCTTATGCTTGTCTTTCTTTTAACATGCTAGGCTAGGTTTTTATTGTGTTTGCTTAGATGTAGTGAAACCTAGATGTTGATTATTGGTTGATGGTTTGTTTATAATTGTTGTGGATGATTGTATTCGATGTTAGGTTTAAGAAAACTGGCAGACTTCCATTGGTAACTTGCTTGAACGTCTTAAGAAACATGATCGGAGGTGTACTACAATTTTTGGTTGTATTTAATGCATAAGTGAATTCTAGTGATCCCATGTTAGGAGCTTTTAGTCGGCTCGACATAAGAGTGAAGTAGGAGCTTATAGAGTTAGGGAATATTGTACACGGCCCTACGACTAGTATTAAGGAATATAACCCGTCATCCATGCAATTATAACAAACTAATCAACTGGTAAAAGATATCTAGGGAGTAATGAAATCTAAGTAAACACATCTTTTCTTATTATTGTTTCCACCACATAACCACATTAGTTTATTTTTATTTCTTTTTATTTTATTTTGATTGTATCTGTAGTTAATTGTGTTAGTTGACTAGCAACTAATTCTGCCCACTCCTTCAAAACCCGAGATTTTACTTGCTTTCATAAAATATAAAAAATACAAAAAGAATCATCCCTCACCTCTAGACCTGGTTTAGTAGGCTTTCTAATCCTAGCGAACACTATTCCTGAGTTGAACGATCAATCCCCCAGTACTTGTTATTATACTATACTACAACGATCAGGTACACTGCCTGGCGGGGATTGCAAGCTTCTCAAGATCTTTTGAGAGGTAAAACCTGTTGCGAGGGCGCAATCCCGCGTATCAGAAGTCAAGGCGGATCAGGTACTTAGGGAGAGCCTCACTGTTGAGATACCATTACTTGATGGGACGAGTTCTACTATTGAAAATATTCGGGTTGAATATGAGTGGAAATCGCCTTAGTGTGATACGTGTAAGCTTTTTGGTCATACACTGCTCGATTGTCCTAAATTTGTTCCACCTCATACTCAGCCTAAACAGAGTGTTAATGATGGTTTTCAAACGGTCAATAACAAGAATAAGGGTAAGAATAGTGGTCACAGTGCTTCGGGTAAAGGAGGATTTATTAAACCTGTTATGGGTCCTAAGTTTAGGTATCAACCTAAAGCGCCTACTCCTCAATCCAAGAAGGTGGATACTACAAAAAAGAAGGCCTCTGATGTGGCTAGTACGAGTGGTACGAAGATTGCTACATCAAACCGGTTTGATGCCCTTCATATGGATGATACTGATGACTTTTGTATTCCTACCAATGAAGTGACTAAGGATGTGAATTCTGGTATTCCAAAGGAAGCTAAGGAGGACGGGTCTTTAGAGACTGGTAATGAATCACAAGAACCGCTTGTGAGTGATTCAATGGGAACAAATGAGGTTAGTTCTACTCCTATAGTTGAGAAAATTGGGGAGCTTGAAAAGCTACTTATTGATGGGAAAGCTATTCTTGTGGATGATGATGGTCATCCTATTCAAAAGGTTGATTATCCGGGGTAATAAAAAGGATTCTCCGTCTACTTCTTCTACTAAGTGGGTTAACCCATTCTCTAAGGTGGGAGAGATTGTTGACTCCGATAGTGATGATGAGGAGGTTGTGAACACTTTTGATGAGTCCATGAACGTATTTGGTGGTGGTCATGATCGTGAAGATGATTATGATGACTATGATTATGATGACTATGCAGATCAGGTCTACGATATTCCAGGGAATTTGGATGCTTTGTATGACACGTATCGTATCAAGCTCAAGGCCTTGATAGAAAGTAATTTTGTTTTCATAGGAGTCTAATAGTATCTTTTGAGTAGTGGTTTTTCCTTATTTAGAGAATTGGAACTATCTTGTTATGTAAGCTTTTTCGCCTATGTAACGGGCTGAGATATGAGATTCATCCATATCCTTTGTACTTAAAACGTTTTTTGGAGTAATATATTTACCGGGTCTTTTGACCTTTTACCAAAAAAAAAAAAAGCTATACTCAAAACAGAATACAAAGAAATGAATACACTTAGGCCAACTGCCAAGCAAATTTCAACTGCATACAGGCAAATTTCAACTGCCAAGCAAATGAAGTAATTGTTTTGTTCCAAAAAAAAAATAATAAATAAATAAAAAAATAAGTAAAAAAAGAAAAAAAACTAATTGTTTACTTTTTGTTACCAGTCGACTAAAGTCGGTCGTTGGTACTATGTTACCGGTTGACTAAAGCCGATTGTTGGTATTGTTTTGGTAATACCAATCGACTAAAGTCGATCGTTGGTACTGCTTTGTTACCAGTCGACTAAAGTCGATCGTTGGTATTACTTTGTTACCGGTCGACTAAAGTCAATCGTTGATATTGTTTTCTTACCAATCGATTAAACTCGATCATTGACACTGCTTTGTTACCAGTCGACTATGACATTGGTCAATCGTTGGTTAAGTAATTCTCAAGTGTTTTTGTTTTCTTTTTGGTATGATTATATTTTGGTTTTATTACGTTAATTTTCTTTTTTCTTTTTTTTTCTAGTTTCTTTTTGGCACGAGCTTGAGGAGTACTATGATTACTATGCAGATCAGGTCTACGATTTAACAGGGCAATTAGATGCTTTTTATGACATGTATGATATCAAGTCTCAAGGTCGTGGTAGGTAGTGATTTTGTTTTTGGTAGGTGTCTTTGTTTAACCTATTGAGTAGTGGTTTGTTTTCTAGTTTAAACAATAAGAAGTGTCTTGTTATGTAAGTTTTTCTATCTTTGTAACGGGCTGAGATATAAGACTTCACTCATATTCTTTCTACTTAAACGTTTTTTGGAGTAATACATTTGCCGGGGGAAACTCTTAACCCAAAAAAGTTTCTACTTCAATCCAAGTTTTCGCGATTTCGTTACTCAGACTGCGGGGAAGATTAGATGTTAAATAGGCTCAAGTCCTGTTTGTAGGTTCCGGATATCTAAGGTTTTCACTGTTACAAATAATTGTTAATAATAAAATTATACCTTAATGTTTCATTCTCTAACATAAACATGCATGTCAAAACAGTTTTTAGATGCATAAGCATCAAAACATGGGATTGAAAATTTTAAGTTCAAATGAATATGACCTTGTTCTCTAATGCATGCATGTCCCGTGCCAATATGCAAAAATTTCAGGCATACGATTGTTGGGAAATAATTGTCCCGGCCAGATTTAGTTAGTGTATGTGGAAAAGATGCGTACAGTTGGCACACAATAGTAGAATAACAACAACTAAGTTTCTTCCATAAGGAAATGCATTGATCAACAACAACTAAGTTTCTTCCATAAGGAAGTGCATTGATCACTCAGATGTAAAGTAGTGATAGATTAAATGGAATAAGTGTGTTCAAATCGAAATCATAGTATATATCTTCTCTTGGAGACTCAAGTTGGAATAAAATTTAGTGGGGAATGGCGAACTGAACTATCCTAGTGATCTACTACAGCTTCTTTTGTGGACTGATAAGGTCAACATTAATAAATAATAATCATGCCACGCTTTGCTTTGATGCGGCTATTCAAACCATGTTATTATTCTATAGAAATGGAGTTTGTTTTTATCTAGAGTCTTCAAGAAAAGCATTCAACGTATCCATGAGGTAAATTTATATACTCGTGTCCATATGAATCACAACTTAAATCCTAATTTGATTCATTGGATTAACAATCCAATTGCTTCTTGTATCACCATTGTTTAAAGGATTGATACACGCATAAGTTACTAAACTTTACGAAAATGTTTTATCATTTTTATTTGTGTTACCAAGTATATAGTCTATATAGGTATATTACATTGAGTGGATCGGATGAACTTCAACTATGAATAAAGAAGGTAGAGAGAAGATAAGTTTCAGTCACGTAAGCATATGCCAAAACTAGGGTGACTATGGATGACTTTTTTTCTACTTCTAAGTTTTACGGTAACACCCAAGGATGAGTGGATGACTTCCTTTTTTTCTTCTTTCTAACACTAGGATTTTCTACTCCATTGACCCATCATGATACCCACGATTTCTACCCCCTCTTCACTTCGTTATTTTCTTCCGTGAACAATTCAGCATCACATAATTTTTACAAAACAAATTTTACACAACAACATATCATATAAATTTGAACATAAAATTATTCTCTCTCATATTTTTAATTGATTAATGCCTATGCAAAGCCACTAAACACATCGTTATGTGAAATTTATTTTGTAAAAATTGTATGTATTTTTTTAACATCAAATTATATGTATTAAGTATCAACAAATCCAACTTCAACATAATTAATTGTAGGGTTTTTTTTTTTTTTTTTTTTTTTTTTTTTTTTTTTTTTTTGTTATAATTACACTAATATAATCATTATAATGTTTTTGAATACTTATTATACTTGTGCATTAATGCATAAAAACGAATCTGATACTCCCTCCATACTAAAATAAATGTCTACTTTGATATTGTACAAAGTTTAAAAAAATTTCACTAAGTGTATTCTTTTCACCAATTAAATATCAACTCTACCAACTAAAATCACTTTTGACTGGTTGAAAATAAAGTGGACATTTATTTTAAAACATCTCAAAAGAAAATGTTGACATTTAATTTAAGACGGATGGAGTAGAATGATTGAGTGACACATTGTTGATTGCAAATGACGTAAAATTATTAAGGGTGTCGTTATTAATATACCAACTGTGAATTACCATTGGTGAACAATGTTCAAAGCTAAGTAGAAAAAAATCCATACAAAATCAATCCAAAAGAAGGTGGTGTCAGATGGTCATGTCTAAAAGTCAAACATGATTGTTTTGAAAAGAAAAATTGTTTGTAAGATATTAATTAGAAGAAAAAAATGATACCAGCGAGGAAGATATAGCGTGATAATTATATGAATAAATATTCAAAAAGTTAAGAAACTTCAAAGAATGTGGAATCAATGGCGTCTTGGTGGAAATAAGTTTAGACAATGTAGATTCTCGAGATGATCTCTATCATTCAGTTAGCAGACTCCATTCAATTCTCGGATAAAAGAAGCAAAAGACTCGACGCCATAATTGAAAAAACACTTTGGACCATCTGGGAACATAGAAACATAATCACCTACACTTTGAGAAGGCCGAGGGCTGAATTGTTAAGGTGTGAGGTTCAAAGTTGCTCACTATTATGGACTGCTAATAGATGTGAGAAAAGGAATGTAAAGTGAATTTTCGTGTGTGCGAGTGTGCGGCCCAAATTCCACCCTCGGATCATTTGTGTAACTTATTCTTCTTCAAATCTCTAGTATTTTGCTAGAGTGTTTGTGTTCTTAATAATACATCGCGGTTGAAAAAATCGCTTCGAAATACGTACATATTCCTAAGCAATTATATTTTATGTGCTTATAAATGTTATCTAAATTATAATTATAATTAGAACGTATCTTAGGCTAAAGGGAGTGGTGGTGACCTGCTTACCATTCATATCATCGTCGCATCATGTTCCTCTTTTCTCTCACTTCTCCTCACTCCTTCTTACATTTTACCAGTTTTTTGTCACTTTCCCTTCACATTTTATTAAAATAATCACTTTATACAAATATACATCACTAAATATCCACACACACACATGCACACTCACAAAACAAATAAAAAACATTTACTTTATGGAAATAGGCCTCACGCTTTTTGCGCCTCACTTTGGTGAGCCGGTCACCAAACTTATGCAATTTGAGCGTGACATATCACTTTCGTTTTGGTGGTCACCATTCACTTGGCATTAATGGTGAGCCAGTCACCCACCACTATGGGTGGCCTTAAAAATGTATTCACCGTCGTTGAAAAAATCGCTTCGAATTACGTACATATTTCTAAGCAATTATATTTTACGTGCTTATAAATGTTAGCTGAACTATAATTATAATTAAATCGTATGTTAAAAATGTACACATGTAACAAATTTGTTGTAGTGCGAAGAATGATAGCTACATTCTACACTGCATCAAACATACAATTTGCACAAGTGTACCTGACTTCAGAATCAAGCGCACCATAATACAAAAACTTTTGAATCTTATTAGCAATAAACATATCAAGACTGTTAAGAATTTCTGATGTATATAGGTGTCAAAAAATTTCATGCAAGAAAAACTTCAGGTATCTAATTGTTGGAAAATAATGGTGCAAGTTTTAGCTAGTTTGATAAAACATAATTAATTAGTGTTGGATGATTTTAAACTCTGAACAATACAAAGGCTCTATATGACTTTAGTTCTGAATGAAAATGAGATGTTTAATATGTGTTATGAAACCTGAATGATACAAAATTACAAATTTGACCTTATATTATTGTTGATGAATGAATTTTGTTGGTTTTTTATTTAAAAAATAACACACAAACCAAATTATCTTTCTATAATTAGGTACTTCTAGTACTTTCGATAAACTTTTTACTTTATTTTTTTTTAAATTTCGGCCCAGAAAAATCACATGTGATTCAAAAAATTACATGCTATTTATTAATTTATAAATCACTTGTGATATTAAACATGTGATTTATGAAATCAAACATGATTTTTTAAAATAACAGATCTCAAGTATTTTACAAATCATGTGGATTTTAAAATCACGTATAATTTTACAAATCATGTGTGACTTTTCTGTACGAAAATTTCAACACTAAAAAGTGGTTGAAAGTATATCAAAGTACCCGTTTACTATAATATAAAAATATTCTCTTCGCGATGGTGTATTTTTTCTAGCATGGCGATTTATCGTTTACAAAATGTCGTTTTTAAAAAAATTAAATGATGATTTTCTGTTTGCAAAATGTTGTTTTAAAGAAAAATTAAAAACTGGTTTTTAAAAAAAAAAAAAAAAAAATTTAAGTTTTGTTTATCCATTTCACGTACTAGGGTGAGCAAACGAAACTGACTTGTCTCAAAAAAACCGACCGAAACTAAGGGAACCGAAACCAAACCGATCTACTCGGTTCGGTATTCGGTTTTAGGTTTCCCGAAACCAAACAGAAACCGAGTGAACCGAAACCAAACCGGTTTTAGGTTGGGTCGAGATCGGTTCGGGCCAAAAACCGAAAACATGCAAACAAAACCGATAAAACCGACCGAAACTGACTCGTCTCGAACCGAACCAAGTAAACCGAGTAATTTTGGTTCAATATCCGATTTTGGTTTTCCAGAAACTCGGTTTCGGGATAGATCGGTTTCGGGTCGGGACGGGTCGGTATCGGCCCGATGCGCACCCCTATACTATACGTTTCAGGCTTAAAGATCGGTTGTTATGATATTATTCAGCCAGATAGTTATGAGAAAAGTTGTTTATATACCCCAAATTTAGATTTAATGAACCAATCACAACATTTTACTTTTTCTATCAAAACAAAAAACACTTTTATCCTTATTTTTAAATTAAATATCTCACAAACTGTTAATCGTGCTTTCGACGAATTTTCTTTTCAACATTATTTTAAATGTTGAAATTTACATTTAGAAAAATCACATGTGATTGTTATTTAAAGCACATGTGATTTGTAAAATCATGCGCGATTCCTAACATACAAATCACATGTGATTTTCTAGACACAAATTTTAACACTACAATAAAACTTGAAAAAAAAATCGCCGAAAGTATACCAAAGTGCTGGTCTACTGAAAAAAAAAATCGTCACGGTAGTGTTTCTTTTGTCGATTAATGATTTACCGTTTGTAAGATATTTTATTTAAAAAAACAAAAAAAAAATAAATAAAAAAATAATAAAAAAGTATGAAAGTACATTGCTATTTTACAACTTAAAAAAATACACGTACCAAAACGGTACACTTTGAAAAGTACATTACTATTGAACGACTTAATCCAATTTTTTTAATTTTGATGAAAAAACGATGACTAGAATTGGTTTATTGGGTCTACAGAGAATACGGGGTATATACTGATCTCAACTCATCAACTCCTATATATACCTATCGTTTGCTAATGCAACCAATAAGCACGTCCATCTCTCTTTCGTGATCTTATAAACTCATCAACATGGAGGCCAACGGTAAAAGTTTCTCAATGAAGGTGATAGACAAAGCGGTGGTGCATGCAAATGTACGTCCCACGAAATGACCATTGGTTACCCTTTACAAACCTTGATTTGCTTGTGCCAACTTTTGATGTTGGTTCTTTCTTTTGTTACAAGAAACCTTCCCAAGTTAGTTTTCCCACTTTGGTAAACACACTCAAAGCTTCCTTATCTCGAGCTCTCTCACTTTACTACCCCCTTGCTGGTGAGATTCTATGGAATGCAGAGGCTGGAGAGAATCAATTTCATTGCAATAACCGAGGTGTGGACTTTGTCGAAGCCACTGCAGACGTGAAACTCAAGGATCTAAATTTGTATAGTCCAGATGAGAGCATTGAGGGTAAACTAATGCCCAAGAAGCTACACAGTATGCTCGTCGTCCAGGTAAACACTAAGTTTAATAACCCGTCATCACCATGCATATTCAAAATCAATATATAACGAATCATGTCTTCAAAAACAAGGTAGCCATATTTTGATGTTTAGTTTGTAGCTTGGTGGGTGGTTTTGTTTTCAAGTTATATTTCGTGTCGTTGAGTGTTTAAACGTAAGTGTCTTAATGCATCTACTATATATGTTAGACGTTGTTAAATATATTTATAAGTTAGTCATGTCATATCACTAACTCATAAAACGTACTTTTGGTTGCATAAATCTCTTTTTGATCTATAAAAACTTTAAATTGTTCACATAACATTTATGCATTATATTCTTGTATAAAAATAAAAGGTTCACGGGTTTAGATCCTTTAAGCCTCATAAACATGAACTGGATTCACTATGAATGAAATAAAACATAAACCTATGATCTTTTTGAACATCTTATAGTAGATGCTCGATCTTAGTTGGTTTGGACGTGTAGCCGGTGTCATCAATCTTTGGTATTATTTGTTCTGGTGGTGTTTGGGTGATTTTGGTTTTATTTGATGGGTAGTTTAATTCCAGGTGTGTGATTGTGTAGAGTCATCATATCTTTTCCTTTCTGGCATAACGTTAGCTTTCATGATGCATTATCATTTCCGTTATACATGTGTTTAAGAACAAACGATATGATCAGCACAAAACTTAATGTTAGGGCATGTATATATTCTTGTGTATAATAGTTTTGCTTTTCACCCTCACCATCTTAAATAAACTGTCGTATGATATTATTTCATGCACTTCCCGTTTCATTGTAGACTCACACAAAGGATCAGCACTAGCTAATTCTTACATATAGTCATATAGACGTTTTATAGTTGCAAGTTCACCTATAATTTACTGTATAATCTCAACCTATAACATACAATTTTCAGTGAATATATAAGTTTATCATGCTCAAAATACTACATCTAATATTATAGGACTACTAAGTAGATTTTTGCATCATTAGTTGAAGATTTAAAACATGTTACGATTTATGGTTTATGTATTATATATATCTTTGATTAGTTTTATGAAGAGTTGTATCAATTAATGTAAATGGGATGATAATTGTGATATCATTACCTAACATGAAATGCAGGTTACAGAGCTAAAATGTGGAGGCTTGGTGGTAGGGTGTATGTTTGATCATCGAGCAGTTGATGGGTACTCCTCTAACATGTTTATCTTATCATGGGCTGATATAACTCGATCTGAAACCCCATCTATTTCACCCTCCTTTGGAAGGGACATATTCAATCCAAGGTGTCCAACCACATATTCATCGTCAATCAACAATGTTTTTGCAATATTTAAACATCCGACCAAACCTTGCCATGACCAAGGATATGACGAGAGGAAACACCTACTCACTAACTGTTGACGCATATGGTCTGATAGACCTAATTTATCAAGACACCGGAAGAACGGTACAGGAAGAACGACATAGGAAGAACGGTACAGGAAGAACGGCATAGGCCGAACAGTACAGGAAGAACGGCATAGGCCGAACGGTACAGGAAGAACGGCATAGGCCGAACGGTACAGGAAGAACGGCATAGGCCGAACAGTATAGGAAGAACGGCAGAGGCCGAACGGTACAGGAAGAACGGCATAGGCCGAACAGTATAGGAAGAACGGCAGAGGCCGAACAGTGACCGCACGTGTACCTACTACCCAGGTTTTAAGGGGATGTGTCCCCTATGATGACGTTATCTACAGTAACCAAGGTACTATAAATACACTACTCTTGTTAGTTGTAAGGGGGCTCTCCGACCTCTCTCTACTTTCTCTCTCTAGAATAACCCTCATCCCTCCATGCTTATAGAACACTTACTTGACCGTCGGAGGGTGGTCCTGGGGCTCCGGCCTCGGGACTCCTTCTAACGGGTTCTTTCATGATTGCAGCGTACTTCAAGGCTTGGGAATGAGGATGGATGGCACGCGAGCCGTCCGGACCTGCCTAACGGAATTATGCTTCAACATTTGGCGCCATCCGTGGGACCTGTTATTCACTCTACCGGAGCAACGGAATGATAGGTCTCGTTTGTAACTCAATCCTTCGGAGGTGGTTCATCCACCACTCCTTTTTCGGTATGGATTCCTTCAGGAGGTTGGTTCATCCACCATCATCCGTTCGGTATGTTTACTCCGGAGATGGTTCATCCATCTTCCGGTGAGGAGATATGACGACCTCCATCAACCCTTCGGTGTGATTCCCCTCATCAATAATATTTTGTTCTTCCATCATTTTGAGGACTTAAGTGTAGATGACATGTGTGGGGTCTGTCCGGCATGTTGCCCTCCATCTACCCATCGGCAGAAGGCTCATCAATAATATTTTGTTCTTCCAACATTTTGAGGACTTAAGTGTGGATGACATGTGTGGGGTCTGTCCGGCATGTTGCCCTCCATCTACCCATCGGCAGAACGCTCATCAATAATATTTTGTTCTTCCATCATTTTAAGGACTCAAGTGTGGATGACATGTGTGGGGTCTGTCCGGCATGTTGCCCTCCATCTACCCGTCGGCAGAAGGCTCATCAATAATATTTTGTTCTTCCATCATTTTGAGGACTTAAGTGTGGATGACATGTGTGGGGTCGGTCCGGCATGTTGCCCTCCATCTACCCATCGGTATGAGTAGGCAGAAGGGGATCAAGAGGACGATGCTGAAGCAACATGTAGGGCTGGAAAATAATATACAAATGGGTATGTCCCTTCGAAAGGGGATCTTCTACACTCCTTCTGAAAGATGGATGATATCGAAGGTAGGAACTTCGTTCTCTGTTCGGTATGGCCCTTCGGAGGTGGTTCTTACGCATCTTCTCCGTTCGGTATTATTTCTCCGAAGGTTGTTTATCCACCATCTTTTTATGCTTGGGGTCATTAGGAATGATTATTTCCTCCGGTATTGGTTCCTCCATCTACCACCATCCGTCAGTACTCCGGTATAAATGAAAGCTGAAGTGGAACCACAATAGATGGGACCTCATACTCTACCAAGAGTTAAGAATGATGGGTCACGTTTTTCGGTTCGGTATGGACATTAGGTACGGACATTTCGGTAGGGACGTTCGGTACGGCCCGGTGTGGACATTCGGTATGAACATTCGATGTGGACATTCGGTATGAACGTTCGGTCTTGACCTCCGGTGTCTCTGTCAAACATTGGCAGCCAGTGGGAACCGACCAAGGACTGTCCGGTATGATTCCTTTGGTCATTTTGGTCGAATGCAGCATCCTCTTCGGATGGGTTGTTTCGTTCGAACGCGCTGTCTCGTTCGATATGGACATTCGGAATTGACACGCTGAGTGTAGACAACCAGTATGAGCCGACTAAAGGCCGTTTGGCATGATTTCTTTCGGCCTACGTGAGCCGACTAAAGGCCGTTCGGCATGATTTCCTTCGGCCAGGTCGTTCGGATATATACTGATGATGGGTTTCATCCGTTGGGCATGAAAAGAAAAATGGTGACGGGTTAGTTAGCTAGGATCTGGATCTATGTGTTTTTCTGTCTGATTACATGGTTTAGTACCATACTTCTGTGCAAATTCGTTAACTCTGCCGTGTTGCCGTGTCGGTTGCACATCGGTAAGCTTCTGATTCTTTTGATTTTCACTGGTTGTCGTGATGAAGCATAACTGCATAAGATCGTATGTTGGAAAATCATGATATTATCATTTTACTATGCGTTCTGTCATTCGACACCTTTATCGTGGTAATGTGAATGCATGTGATTATCGTAAAAACAAATGGTAATATGCTTGAGAAAATGTTGCAAAATTAAGGTATTAGGTATGCTTGGGGCGTTTGGTACTTTGGTTAAACTAGACTGCTATATAGACTACTATATGAGAAGTATACTACTGTAATTGAAAACATAAGTTTTCTTTTCTTTCTTCTCAATTGTTTATTCTATGTAACATACTAAGATGCATAAAGTAAAACATGGGATATAACTGTTGTACTCTACCACTACTAGGTTAACTTTATGAATATTAAAATAAGCATGTAGGACATGCAATAGTTCTCACCCAAGCATGTAATTTTGCCCCATGCGCAGAAAGTGGTGACTTAGTCAAGATTTGCCATAACCTACTAGAATAGCTAACAGCTAAAATTAAAATAGACTTGCTTTACCACTTGGACTGGCCCATGTATTTATTCTTCGCCTCTCAAAACTCAAAAGAAACACTAGTATCTCAAAAGCAAAATGATGTTGGGCGCCTATATAGCCATATAGGTCGACTACAATATTAAAACCTTTGCGTGTAGGATACTCATAAAAGAGAATACTTGTACATTGTAAGTAAAAAGTGCATGTATGTTTCGATCTGTATAAAATATACACTTCTAGGTTCTTTGATTAAGGCTGCAGGATCGAAACTTAATACCTTTGGTTATTTGGGATTGTTTAGTTTTTATTCTCTCAGATCTCGCGGCCATGAACTTTGTATACAAGTAGTGTGTTTTATAAATGCAAGATATTTGTATAAGTATGGTAGCTTTTTAATCAATAGTATGCTTGTTTTGAATCCTGGAAATTCATATAATTTTTTAAGAGACACCAATATCCCTAAGAATTTGTATACAGGCTAGCTTTCATTGTTATATTGCGTTTCAACCCTGATAGTGTTCGTGGTTACGTGACTTGACTTTGTAAAATTCATGAGCCAAAGATTTCTTAACATATTCTAAAGTTAAATTCGCTTACACATATGCGTTAAAGATGAATAAGAAGTTTGAAGAAAAAAGTTTTTATTTGGACTTGCAAGTATGCACACGTGAGTTTAAATTTTTTGTATGATATGGCTCCGATGCATGAGGTATGTCATATGGTGGGGCTACGCATGTATGTATGACAAGAAAATATGCAAGAAGGTATGCTAAGTAATTTATATGCATATATATAAATGGATGTTAGACTATACGATAAGGATTCTACTCTAATACTTTACATGCAAATTATACTCTATTATACATTGGAGATTATGTTTATACGCACATACTATGACACAAGTACAATGTCGAATGCATGCCTCAATGGATATGAGGATATGATGTAACCAATACCATTATAATTTTATCTTCGATCTTCGGTCATTGGTTCTTCGAATCGAGGCTCGAACAATCGCATGACTAAGGTACTGATTGTGTGCGTATTTTGTCGATCATTTACTATTACACAAAATATTAATATTCAACCGGTGTATTAAAATATTGGGACATAAAGTTAAATTTAAGGAAGTTGACACCTATCGTAAGGTGACAGAGAACTACATATTTAACATTCATGAAACTGTTGGTTATTATTTGTTGATGATGTTATTTAGCGCTTTATGGTATTTAAGTTCAATAATACTAAAAAGATTTAGTATCACTGAACTGGGGGAGGTATAGTGGTATAACACCGCATCGGTTTTGTCACAATTCCGTTGTAATCCATTTATGTATTGATACAAGTGAAGTATTTTATTTGTCATATTTAACGGGAGAAAGCAAAAAAGCTTTCAAGTTTCACTCTACAGGATTGTCAAGCATAAGATGATGATTTCATAAAGCGTGATCAATGAGGGCGATAAACATCACATGTTTCCTATTTAACACGCATGGGTAACAATTGTTATTAAACATTTATTATGTTATCTAATACTTTGTTTTATTCAAGATCAACGATACTAATAAACATCGGCACCTTAGACCTGGGGGAATAATAGTGGTATGATACCCCCATCGGTTATGTTACGGTTCGGATTGAACCCAATATTTCTATTGATACATGAAAATATTTTGTTTGTCATATCTAACGGGAGAAGGCAAATAGCTTTCATGACTTAATGTGCAGGGATAACTGTATGAGGTCTCACATGCGTAACAATTACAAGAATTTTATATACGGATCGTGCAAAAACACTCCGTCCTCGGCAAACGGATCGTGAAACACTCCACCCAAGTGGATCGTGAAAACACTCCGTCCTCGGCAAACGGATCGTGAAACACTCCACCCAAGTGGATCGTGAAAACACTCCGTCCTCGGCAAACGGATCGTGAAACACTCCACCCAAGTGGATCGTGAAAACACTCCGTCCTCGGCAAACGGATTGTGAAACACTCCACCCAAGTGGATCGTGAAAACACTCCGTCCTCGATAAACGGATCGTGAAACACTCCACCCAAGTGGATCGTGAAAACACTCCGTCCAATATTATATACGGATCGTGCAAAAACACTCCGTCCAATGTTATATACGGATCGTGCAAAAACACTCCGTCCAATATTATATACGGATCATGCAAAAACACTCCGTCCAATGTTATATACGGATCGTGCAAAAACACTTCGTCCAATATTATATACGGATCGTGCAAAAACACTCCGTCCAATGTTATATACGGATCGTTCCGTCCAATGTTATATACTGGTCGTGCAGAAACACCCCGTCCAAAATTATAAACAGATGGTGATAACACTCCGTCGTCATCAAACGGATAGTGCAAAACACTCCGTCATCAAATGGTCTCAAAACATATAAACTTGTACCTCCAAAAGCTATGTAAATAGCAACGGTAGTAAAAAGCAAGTGTTCGGTGTACATTTATGATTAAAATTTAAATGATATATAATGACACTTCACAAAAATAATGATTATGGTAGAGAAGCTATATTTTACTTGTGCAGGAAACAAGTGGATGATGGAGAAGACATGTATTCCTTCCGGATCTAACAATGTTTAAGTATAGCATTATTGACTAAAGGTCAACAATACAATACTGGGGGGACATGTTGGCGTATATGGTTTGATGAACCCGACTTGCCTTATGGAACACTGGCTTAAAGACCATGTGGTAAATCACTCTAAAATGTTCACCAGACGAAAGGCATGCCCGAATGACATGCCGAAAGGCTTTAAAGATACTACACTTATCCGAATGACATTTTGAAATGCCATAAAGGTATTCTTTAAGTATTACATCATCAGTCTTTTACTAATAATGAAATACTGGGGGGACATGTTGGCGTATATGTCCGAACCGCGTGTGCCTAAAGGCCATACAGGTATTATTCAAGTATTACATCATTAGTCTTTTACTAATAATGCAATACTGGGGGGACATGTTGACGTATATGGTCTGATAGACCTAATTTATCAAGACACCGGAAGAACGGTACAGGAAGAACGACATAGGAAGAACGGTACAGGAAGAACGGCATAGGCCGAACGGTACAGGAAGAACGGCATAGGCCGAACAGTATAGGAAGAACGGCATAGGCCGAACGGTACAGGAAGAACGGCATAGGCCGAACAGTACAGGAAGAACGGCAGAGGCCGAACGGTACAGGAAGAAAGGCATAGGCCGAACGGTACAGGAAGAACGGCATAGGCCGAACAGTATAGGAAGAACGGCATAGGCCGAACAGTGACCGCACGTGTACCTACTACCCAGGTTTTAAGGGGATGTGTCCCCTATGATGACGTTATATACAGTAACCAAGGTACTATAAATACACTACTCTTGTTAGTTGTAAGGGGGCTCTCCGACCTCTCTCTACTTTCTCTCTCTAGAATAACCCTCATCCCTCCATGCTTATAGAACACTTACTTGACCGTCGGAGGGTGGTCCTGGGGCTCCGGCCTCGGGACTCCTTCTAACGGGTTCTTTCATGATTGCAGCGTACTTCAAGGCTTGGGAACGAGGATGGATGGCACGCGAGCCGTCCGGACCTGCCTAACGAAATTATGCTTCAACACTAACCGTGTATACTACATTGAGGGCGAGCACTTTAAGAAGGTACAATTGTTGGCCAGTGAAAAAGGGTGTCGAAGGTTGAAACTAGTGGCCTTCACTTCTTTGTTTTGGAAGATAGTTGCATTGAGCATGGACGAGTCAAAAAATTCCAACAAGGTGTGTCATATGGCTCTTGCCGTTGATGGAAGGAGAAGGTTGAGCGAGGGAGCTGGAGAAAAGAAAGAAAAGCTAGTGATTTCGCACTTTGGTAATGTTTTGTCGATGCCTTCAGGGGCGATAAGAGCACAAGTAAGGCTTTTAATTATTTAATAGACTATTTAAAACACTACAACAGAAGTTTTATGGTGACACATGGAAGTTGTCATTACATTTGGCAATTTGGGTTTGTGACACTTCTAAAATATGTCGTAACTACTGATTAATGACGAATAGCTTCACTCATTAGTGACAGTTGTTTACCTTTGCTGACTGATATTTTGACTTTTAGTCTTGATATACCGACAATCTCTTTTACAAAGATACCAATTATTTTAATTGTTAAACCAATACACATAAAAATATAAAATTTTACTTTCAAAACCCAAAGCCAATACTAAAAAAAAAAAAAAAAAAAAAAAAAAAAAAAAAAAAAAAACTTTTTACTTTCTTTTGTGTTCTTTTAAAGTCAATGTCTGTATTGTTATACAATACTCCGTATAAAAATTTGTTAAAAATCCAATTCACCAGATTTGAAATGTACTAGGAACTGAAGCATATGTGTTTAAGCAATATAGCTATGAAGGTTCATGAGTTCCTGCAGACAGCCACTTGCAAAGACCATTTCCTAGACCTTATTGACTGGGTGGAAGAACGACGGTCACTGCCATTGGTAGCAAGGGCATTTGCTAGCACAGAGATGTCAGTGATTGTATCAGCAGGACACGTACCAGGTTATGGACAAGATAGATTTCGGGTGGGGTAAGGTTGCATTCGGATCATGTCATATCCCATCTTCAAGGAAGGATTGTATCGTTATGACATTGCCTAGTCCAACCAATAATGACGATTGGGTTGTCTATATGCGTATGCCAGTGCAAATCATAAACTACATCGAGGCACATTTTAATAACATGTTCAAGCCCTTGAATGTTGATTACCTCCAGATTTAAAATAATTATCTTGTTATTTGGAGTTGTATCAGTTCGATAGAGCTAAAATCAAGAAGGAAAAAAAAATGTTGTTGCTGTGTAATACTAAATGGTGTTACAAACACCTAGTACCTACCTTTCATTTAAATTTTAAATAAAATGGTCAGCCATATGTACAAGAACGAAGAATTAGGCTACCACGTTGCGACGGAGCTAATTTAAGTTCAATATTTGTTCTATATTGTATTTTGTTTGTTTGATGAAGGTTTATGCTTTCACGCGTTGTCAAATTGTAACCTGTTTACATACAAATTGTAATATTTGTTTTTTGGTTTATGTTTACATGCCAAAAGTTCTTTATAGATTCAACTTTTACCATAAAATCCATCAAGCAATTTTAGTCACTCATTTTTTTTGTTACAATAAAAAAATAAACTTACACCCCTTTTTTAAAAGTTAAATATTTCTCAAACCGTAAATCGTCAAGTTACAAAAAAATACCATCGCGACGAGAATTAAATTATCTTTCTATAGACATGCATTGTTATATACTTTCGACGAACTTTTTTTTCGACGAATTTTTTTTTTCGCCCAGAAAAATCATATATGATTCGTAAGAATCGAATCATATATGATTTTTTACGAATCATATATGATTTTTACGAATCATATATGATTCTTTCTGGGCGAAATTAAAAAAAAAAAGTTCGTCGAAAGTATATAACAATGCATATCTATAGAAGGATCATTTAATTATCATCGCGATGATATTTTTTTGTAGCTTGAATATTTACGGTTTGCAAGATATGTTGTTTTGAAAAAAAAAAAATGAAAAATATAAATTGGTGGCTATAATTAATTGATAGGTTCTATGACATGTATGGGTTCTTCATGGATCTTAACTCTTGTTTACATAAGTATCGTTGTTGGTTAAATGGCTTGTTACTTGAATGTCTAATGTGTGTGTGTGTGTGTGTGTGTATATATATATATATATATATATATATATATATATATATATATATTAGTTACAATTAATTGTAGCAAATTAGCTACAATTTTGTGCTAAAAATGTGGGTCCTGAATATTTTCTGTGGGTCCCTGATTTATTTCATGTGTATTTTTTTGGAAGGATTGTAGCCAAGCTATCCCCTATATATATATATATATATATATATATATATATATATATATATATATATATATATATATATATATATATATAGGGTTGAGATTCGTCCTTACTAAAATCCAAAACGTACCGGATCCTCACCCTATATATATATATATATATATATATATATATATATATATATATATATATATATGGTGAGGATCCGGTACGTTTTGGATTTTAGTACGGACGAATCTCAACCCCTCCATCTAGTCAACCATCTGAAAAAGGCAGAAAGGCACGATCGGGAATATCCCTTCTTTTTCAAAATCGTTAATATCATATTAGTTTTTTTTTTCTAAAAAAAAGTCAAAAAAATATGAAAAAATTTAAAAAATAAAAAGGACAACAAATAATTAAGAATCGCTGAAAAAAAATTCAAAAAAAAATGTTTTAATCATTAAAGGTATTGTGATATTAGCGTCTGATTTTGAGTTTTTTTACAAAAGTCAAGAAGTCAAAATCAGATCTTGATATCACATAATATCATTTTTTTTATTAATATCACTTTTTTTTATAAATGATGATATTAAATATTTTACTAATATCACCGTTTATTTTTTTGTATCACCGTAAGTTTTTTTAATATCGTAATAAAAAAAACAGTAATATTAAGTTTTTTTTTACTAATATCAAAGTAACTCTTTAAGTAAAATATCGTTAATATCACGATAGCACTCATATTATCCTTAATATCATGGTAGCACTCATAATTACAAATCAAAAAAGTGATCAGAAAAATCTGAAAAAATAAATAAGGTAAAGAAGACAACAATAGTAAGGATCGCTCAAAAGGGGAAAAAAATCGTTTGATGGTCAATTGGTACCCTGATCGTTGCGTAAGATCTTGACTTTTTTTACAAAAAAGTCAAGATCAGATCTGGATGGGCGGCCCAGATATATCCGCACATCTGCACGAATTAAAAAAATCTGCACCTGATCCTCACTATATATATATATATATATATATATATATATATATATATATATATATATATATATATATATATATATAGAGTAGGATACCCGCGCGTTGCAGCGGTGGGTACCTTAAAATAAATGTTAACGACATCAAATATCTAGTGGCGTGTCTGCATGTCTGTCACGGACAAATAATCAGTATATCAAATGCTTAACGATATTTTTTAAAGTGCAATAATTGAATAGCATACATTTATTGATGAGACTACAAACTCATATGATAAAGTCTTTTGCAATATATGTATATATACCATGTTGAAAATCCTACACGCATTTATATTTTAATCTACACGAAGAACTTTTCGATACACAATGTTTGACATGTACACACAATCTTGATCAAATTTTTTGGAAGCTTAATGTTTTGGAAGCATAATTAGATTGTATATTGTGGTGAAGGGTGTTTTTAATAGTGTATTAATTATATGGGTTAAATAGTGTTTTTTTTTTTTAGTTTTATTTGTGCTTTAAAAACTTGTAAATTATGCTTATTTACTTGTATTTACTATATATATATATATATATATATATATATATATATATATATATATATATATATATATATATATATATATACACACTAGTTTTCGAAGCCCGCCCGGGCGAGCATGACTTATAAATATCGTTGGCATATTTTTCTATAGCGAAAGTAGGGTGGTAAAAATGGTTCAAATAACACTTGTTTACAAACAACGTTTGTAGTAGCATAGCTTGTCCGATGGGTTAGCAAGCCGTATGAATATCGTTGAGAAAACTAAGTTAATGAAAATAAGTTATAAATGAATTACCTTAGAGAATTCAAGGTTTTCAAGAAAATAGGTAGACATGAGTTAGGTCTGTAACGTCATTAACCCTTTGATAATTGAAGTGATCGTGCCCATTTTACTGATAAGAATGTGACTAAAACAGATTACAACACCTGCATTCAAATCAATTCACCAAGGTACTTTTTTGAGAAGGCATGACTTATAAGCCCTCCCGGGCATATAATCACGCCTACTGGGCGGGCATGACTTATTATTATCGTTGACATATGTTTGTATAGTGTAAGAAGGGTTTTAGAGAATGGTTGCAAAAAGTTGACATAATAAGATATAAATGTACCGGTTTTTATATTGAATGCATAACAATGAAAATAAATGTCTTTTTAACACATATAATTACCCACCGATAATTGAGGTATCAACATATGATAGGTAGGATGGAATCTTACCACCTACACATCCCAACATATACTGGTTGCCCAAACGGTTAAGAGAATACTTCTCTAGCCATACAACTATCATCAACATGACATCACATACCATCTACCACAACATATAACAACAAACATCAATCAATGCGATAATGGTCATAAGTCCACGTGTGTGACACCCTTATAATTATTTTCGTGACCATAGTTATAAGACCTATTTCACACGCATACTTACTTCCAAAACCATACATCTCAATGATAACGCACATATACCACATAGCACCTAATACACCATGCAATCCATGCTATCATACTTGCAAGTCCACTTGTGTTGTGACGCATGTATAATTATGTTGGCCACCATAATTATATATGCCCCCTTTCACAAGTGTACTCCCTCCTATGACAACACATCATGCAAACAATCATGCAAACAAAAACAAAAGACGTTGCAAACAATCATCTCATATGGAACAATTCCAACGATCAATTAAACTCTATAATCAAAATCACTTGGATAAGGTCGATCCAATTTCCAAGAGTAATCACGCTCCAACATGGCTCCAGACGGCAAAAGACAATATACGAATTCCAAAACATAACACATAACAAAAGACGTCGCACAATGGCTCAAAACTCCATTCTCGCACTTGCCTCCCCACTCAAATCGGTTAAACTTACTACTCGCCGTGGACTCCAGATCCGAATCCACATTACTCCATCATAACTCCCCTTTCATTACTCACCCACTCATTCCTATTTCCTATACGTTGAGGAAATCGACAACATACAAAACCATCTCTAGAAGTCTTCGTGGTTATAAATCTCTCCACTTCTTCTCTACCAACGTATTCTATAAACATCCTCTCCTTTTTTGAACATGGATACATGCTAGCGGGAACTCGGATTCTGCGGTTAGTCCGCTTCATCCTACCACTCCTCTCGCATCCAATAGAGACAACGGTACTCCAACGAAGCATCTTATGCGCGGAAGACGATATATATAATACTACGTATAGGGGATAGAATAGACGTCCGAAACTCAATAAAACATCTCATAAATATAGGAAAATAGACATATAAAATACTATACTTACACATAGATCCTAAATGCAACTATATGAAGGACTCCTAGGTTATAGTCTAGGTTCAACCACCTACTTCTCTATAACCAAGGCTCTGATACCAATCTGTCACACCTCACCAAGGCGGAAACGCGAGGGTGTAACTTCATGGATATCATCACAACACCTGGTGTCTATATAGAGAACAATTACATGCACAAAAATAGAGCAATGTACAAACACAAAGTGTTGTAACAATACCCTAAAATAAAAAACCAAAACAAAATCCAAAACAATACATAAGATCCAAACAAAGATGATAAACCACTTCCAATGCAACTAGGGTCTCGTCTAATCTCATCCTTCTATCTTATCCTTAGAAAGCTCACCTGAAGATGATGCTTAAAATGTCAACATAATGTTGGTGAGATTCATAGGTTTAATACACACATACACTCTCAAGGCAACCAATTCACTATGATTATAAAAATATAGCTAGACAAATAATTTATAGTTATCATATAAGCTACGTGTATTCACAAACCAACCATCACACACAAAGGCAACCATTTGGACGGAACGTGTCCACCGATCCCATATTGGCATCAGTTAGGTCGCATGCGCGAGCAACAGGATAGGCATCCTCCTAATCGAATCACGTATATATCCACACAAAACTTGGCATCAAATGGGTCCCCAAATGAATCACGTATAATCTCACAATCAAATCATAACCGCATAAACATCACACATAGCATACATACGATAACATTATAAGTCCAAGCTTTTTGACACACACATAATCACCGTAACCCAAACCATTTAAGACAAGCATCATTCCCATCCCATGTTTAAAACAAAGTAGAAATATAGGACTATGAACTCACCTCAAACTTTGCAACTTCCACAAAACCAAATCACAATCTATAACACACAAAATAAATCCACATTACACATGGTAAAGCTAAAAGCTATAACCTATGTAATACACATATGATGGATGTCTAAGACTTATATGACCCACCATGGATCTCCTAGACCCCATACTAACCATCACCATAACCTAACACTCACTAAATCCCTTGCACTTTTAAAATCAGAAAACGCAGAATTTTAGGGTACATTCGCCCACATGAAATCATAAAAATTAAAGCTCAACAACTCACATAAAAAATTCACCATGGTCTCTCATAAGCATACAAGCTAATCCCAGAAGGCCATGGGCTAATAACACACACAAGTACTCACAAGAAAATCAAACTTGTCAACTATCCAAATTCGGATCTGAACGCACACCAAAAAGTTTTAATTAGAATAAAATACTTCTACAACTTTTTATCACGAATCCTTTTCGTGGTAGTCTAAGATAACCTAAAACTCAACTATTCTAGAAGGGCTAACCTTAATACCACTTTTTCACCCACAATTCACTATCAAACTTTTACCCAAATTCTGTCCCGGTTTAACAGCTTTGACACCTTATCAAAGAAAAATCAAAAGACTAACTTCCCGACCTTGAAATTAATCGTGGCCGGACTTTTTGGAAAGATCTTTCATTAAAATTCAATTTAGACCAAAAATTCGTGACCTAACTCCTCACCATCTGTTAATTACACTCACATCTTTACAGTCCTAGTTTTCTGTCCAAACCCTAATGCATAATCTAACGCGTTTTACACTCAATTCCCTTAACCAAATACCATACTATTATCAACTAATGATCCTAACATTTTTTTACTTCATTAATTTACAGAAGTATATAAACCCTAGATTTCCATCATAATCATTATTACATGAATTATAACAATAACCAATTAATTACATGAAAACTAGTATTAAAAATATACCTTGATCTTAATTTTAGCTTCAAAAACAAAACCGTAAATTTTTCTCCCTTGTTCCTCCTCTTGGTCAACTGTACATTCAAAAGAAAAGGGTAGGGAAGTTTTAATTTTATATTTATAATTATTTTGGATAACCTTTAAGGCTTAGAGTTGTATTTGGTATCAAATTTGGTTTCCTTTTTTTCCCTAAATCCCCTAAATCGGCCGCCCCTTTATTATATATATATATATATATATATATATATATATATATATATATATTAAATTTATTTATTACAATTAAAACCTCATACTTTTGATATTTTATAAATACCCGTAGCTAATCCTAGCGTCTTACACGATAAACCTCAGTTTTTACGACAAACTGGAAAATTATCATTTTCAAAAATAAAGTTTCCAAAAATAGATTTTCACTCTTTATAAATGTATAACACATAAAAACAAACTCCTCGTAACTTGCTAACGCTCAAATACATGAACGAAGACTCGTTACGCAAAAACACAAAAACACCAAAACTTCACAAGTCATTTCTACACCACAAAGGCGATCAAAATGAACTTTCCCAAATATCAACATTACTCACTCACAAAAACAACACCACGCAAAGAGATTTAGTGCTAAAACTCACCTATATCACACGTATATCACTTCAATCACTTAAGACACACCAAACAAACGTCAACCCAGTCAAGACTATCAGTCAAACTGACCTGCCAAAACCACGGTTGTTACATATATGGTTTTTTTAAGTCTTGCAATTTACATTTCAAGGTGATGTGAGGGTGTTGTGTATATATTTGTAGGTGGTGGGGACTGTAGTTATGCCAATAATTAGAAACGACTCTCCGGAAGTCTTTGTTCGAGAATCAATAGTTAAAAAATTTTAAGGGTGTTGGTCTATAGTCCGAAAATTGGGTTTTGAGAATAATGGGGCAATGGTTCGAAAGTACCCCGTCTATTCATTCTCGTAAATTTTTTTGCCAAACATTGGAAGTTCTAAAAGACCGAAGTTGGCAATAAACCCACTGAATCTAAGAGCTCCCGATCTAGAAAAGTTGCAACCCATTCTTTACATTTCAAAGCGAACCTCATTGAAGTTACGAAGAACAATGGACATATCATGAAAGTTTAGGATTAGGTTGGTAAGCCTATTCCAAAGATTGTTTTCTCGTGATGTCATGAGGTGGGTACACAATAATCATTATTAAGCGAGCAATTCCATCCTTTAAGCATTCACAATAGATAACAAGGAAACCATCTTCGCTATCAATAATTGTTTGTTTTTTTGAACATCGACGGATCCTAAATTGCTATAATACCACCTCAGTTACCATTCGACTTTTTGACTGCAAAGTCACACGTATTATTTCCCCCAATGAACGAAAGTGTCACCATCTAGACAATATTTGGATTCTTGGATCCCGATAAAACTCAAGCGATTGTCATTGCATAGTCTCCTAACCCATTTCTTTTTAGGAGTTGAGCCTACTCCGTTGACGTTTAAGAATGCAATAATCATTGATTAACAACATTTTTCCAATAATGGCGTTTACTTCCGATTATTGTTAGGAAATTTATAATTGTAACACAAATTGGTTTGTCAGAATCGTAAGATTAGAATAATGGATTGGGGCCTCCTATTAGCAGTGTCCTTAAACATAAATTCGTCCTATCTTGTACGAATGTTTAGAGGATACAACAATCAAATCAAGTATGAAACTTCAATCTAGCGAATCTGATATGTTTTCATGATGCAGATGGATGAGGTTTTTGTGTTTTTGAAGGTCCCAAAATGGTAAATTCGTCTCCTTTATATAGGCACATAATGAATGACCCTTCAAAACAGTCACAATACCAGCCTTAGAGACACTTCTATCTGTAACAGTCACAATGGTTCACAAAATGATGCAATTAGCGACAAATTAGCAACAGAAATATCGTCGATAACTGTTACTACTTCAAACAGTCGCGATGGTTTGCTCAGCGACACCTTTTTAACAGTTACAACTGCCACCATTGTGATTAGGCATGTCTTTACCATAATGATGGTTAATTAGCGACGGTTTTGTGTCTAAAAAACTGTCACTAATAGCCATTTCTTGGGTCACTATCAAAACACAACAAAACCTTTTATTTAATTTTTCTAGCAATTCTTTCATGTTCCAACAATTCTCTACCCATCATTTGATACCCGAATTTTTGTCGCAGCTCAATTGTTTTACTAACACACTTCGTTTTTTGTTTCAGAAGGTTGGGTATTGATTTTATTTGCAAGTCTAGTGTTGCAACGTTCAATGTTAGAATCGTTGTTTAAAAGAGATGTGCTCGAGGAAGAGGAGTGGACTGACGATGATTGTGTTTTTATGTATGTGTTCTCTTTTTTGCATGGCGTAATATGATACCATCTATATAATTAATCAGTTTAAGACTTTAAGTGAAGTGTGAACCCATTTTATTTTATTTTTGGTTTTTTTAAGAATAATGCTTTTGTTTAGCGTATAACGTGAGGGGATATGGGATTGGGTGATTTTGTGGGCTGAAGGTGAGGTTAAGGGATAGTTGGGCTTGATGTGTTGTTTAATGGGTCTGTGTTTTGGATATCCATTAAGAATGACACTAGGCCTGTAAAGTCAAACGTAAACAGTAAACTTGACAATAAATAGGGGTGGTGACTGGTGTCACAATGTTTATCAGATAATTAGTGAATTTGAGTGTCTGCTGGAGTTCTTTGCAGAGCACAACAACTATTTTCGAAATTTTTGTTTTGACTTTCACGTGTGGACGAACTTTTTGAATTTTCAGCATATGTGAACTTTTCTGAACTCGAAATATTGAGAGAAGCGTTAATAGCTTCCACATTGACTTCAGGGATCCATCCTCCATCATCTAAGAAAAGATCCTATTCACTATAGTTGACGGCCTCCTCATCTTCACTGCCATCCCCGCCATCATTATCTGCAGGGACGGAACCAGATTACAAAGTCACCAGGTGCATGAAGTCAAACAAATTCATGGGTTTCCCGGGACCCCTCCCTGAATTTATCTGTTGCATAATCATTCTCTACAGTTGTTGATGCCTCGGGTAATAGGGCTTCATCACATTCTCCCATGATTTCTCGAATTCTAACACAAATATGCGTGTCATCAATTATTACAGGCATGAATAAGCTCCATGTTTTTAGTTCGGATACACACTTTTCCAGCCACCAAGTTGTTTTTCTCATCACATTTTTCCGGGTATATGACTTCGCCAAAAATACCAGCAATTCTAGTAAAAACCGCTTCATGCCATGCGTGTGGCGGGAGACCTTCGATAGAGATCCACACGAGTCTTCTATCGACATGGAATTTGTTATTCCAACGAACAAGGGTTTTAAAGCAAGGTGATAATGATAGGTGCGAAGTGATGTTAGCGATTAATGGGGTGTCTGGTTGTAGTATACTTAGGACATGTAGCCCTCCTATGTATTTGAAACAGATATTTGATAGATTGTTTTCTTGGCCTATGGTCTGAAGGTTAGGCAAGTTGTCCATGGAATGAAATTCGCCAATTAACGAGTAAGATAGAGTGGATATGAGATCGGAGCAAGGGTGAATTGTAATGGGAGTAGGAAGTGGTTGTTCGGGTTTGTTGTTTTCCTGTGAGGATATCAGCAATTTAGCATAGTTAATCTGGTTATTTTTGGAGGTGGAGGTGCAGTTGTGTGGTTGTTCGTGTGTGCAAGTAGGTCGAACGCTTGTGGGGTGTGTGTGTGGAGTTGTGGTATTAGTATCAAGGTTCTAAAAGCCGTGCCATGACGCAGCTAAGGTACGAGGCTTGACTTCCACGTTACGAAATAGATCAAGGCTTCGGTTTTAGGCGTGGCGTGAGATGAGGCGTGAAAAGGCGCGAGACGTGCCGCAGTTTTTGAATTCAACTTTGATAAAGAATATTTTTTGAAAGTAATAAAGAAAATTAAATGCAACGATAGTTTCTTGACTTTATTTCTTATGTATAACACTTTTTGTAAAGTCGGCATATATAAAATATGATATAAATATATAAATCTATAAATATTTTCATATTTTGTACTGCTTTAAGTCACACTTTAAAAACGTTGTGGCTTCGCCATGGCTTCTAAAGGCGTGAGGCTTGGTCAAGCCGCCATGCCAGGCCTCACGCTATTAATAACGATTAGTATAACGTCCCTGCTGATAACGTGCTATATTTACTGTGAGGCGATGTATGCCAAGGCAAAGTGTGTTTAGAACGTTTTCAAATGATTTTGAGTTCTGCACATTATTAAAACAAGCATTTCTGAAGTTGCTAACCGTCTTCCATCCACCATCATTGCTAACTGCTCAGCAACTGCTGCCGTGGTTTCCCCACCATCTCTCTCCATTGACCTTTGAGAGAATAAGTCTCTCTCCCTCCATTATACGATTATGAGGAATGTACTTTTGCACAATGAAGAAAAGTGCTTATGACGGTGCAATTCATAAGCTAGTAATTATAAGGAGAAACTCAAGCATGCTTACATTAAATCTTTTACAAATTTTTCATATGGCTCCTTTACAGGTTCCTGATTATTTTTTCCGATATGATGAGAAAATTTTTTACAACACATTCACTAAAAAAAGTAAAAAAAAAAAAAAAACAACCTAACATGCATAACCACTAATGTTTCAGAAACGAGCAGCTACCAAACCATCAAATTTTGCAGCAACATCCCTTATCTCTTTCTCAATTGCTTCCTCAGCTGCTTTCATAGCATCGATCTCTGAAGTCCATTTTTCCTTCTTCAACAACACCTGATTTCTATTTTCCTCTAACTGTCTTATCTGCCTATCAATTTCTTCAAGCTCTTCATCGATTCTCTTTTCTTGTATCTTGTGCTCCTCAAGTTTCTCCACAACCCCTTTCGACTGTTCTTCAAGTGCCACTTGCTTGTCCCTAAATAAAAGCAAACGCATCAAACGGTCTCTTATCACCTTCACATCAAATCCATTACGTTCTAATTCCACAAGTGTTTCCAAACAGTCCTCTATGGCACTTCTTGGATTGTCAAATCTCAAACAATAAGTCTTGTCCACAACAGTAGAAAACGTCACCATCGTACCAATGGCTAATCCTTCTCGAGCACTCTCTTTCACACCTTCCAATAATGGACGAAAATGTGGTTTTTGGGGAATCTTCATGAATGCTTCCATTGATTCTATTGTGTGCCAAAGTGGGGTGCTTTTCACAAAGGGTAAGTTCTCAGAATCCATGTCACTTGCTATGGATGTTTCCACTGGTGCAGAAAGTGAAGACAGATTAATTTGTCATCAATACGTAATCAACAAGATTCAAGACACTTTGAATTATTTTTAAAAGAGCTTTACCTGGGTCAATAACAGTCGTTGGAGAATGCACTCTTTCAATCCATCCTGCAAGAGGTTGATCATCCAACCTTGTGTCCATTAGTTTTCCAACAGAATCTTCTGATTTTCTTGGTTCTGTGCTTCCATCTGTTTTTTCTTTAGAAGCATCCAGCAAATCTACAACAAAAACTGTTAGAATTAAGAAGTAAATTGAGTAAGAATGACCACTGACTTATAAAAAAGTGATTTCGTGCACCTTGAGCTCGAAACTCGGCGTTTACACTGATTGTCTTTAGTCGTCGTTTAGCAGAGAAATGCCTTTTCGTCCCCCATTGAACATTTAAACCTAGCTTAAAATTTGGCTCTTTTACAGGTTCCTGATTCGCTTTCATTGATTTGGTTCCACGACTTGCAGATGGACCAACACCTTCATTCTGACGATTGGCTGCAATAATTTGTATAAAAAAATGATTTTAAAAACTATAAACAGATGCATAGTCAAAGAAGTGATATTAAGAAATTTTATGAGGCTTAAAGTATACCTGTTGCTGAAGTTTCAGGGCTATTCGGTCGTAACTTAAGTGGTATACTTCTCTTCCTTTTCGGAGTAGCAGATTTACTGTCCACTTCCTTTCCCTCCTAAATTTGAACATAAAACAATTTTTCAAAAGTAAAACCGATGAAGAAATTGTTCCCAAAAAGGTGGTGTAGACATGAAATAGTATTTGTAACATATATGGTTTCAGCACCCAATTTTGGTTTCAGTTCATTCATAACAAGTGAAAAAGCAATAGTTTGTTTTTCAAGAATCAATTGGGTTTTTTTTGTAAATGAAGAAGAGAAGTACTCATTGACCTGTACATGGTTGACCAATTTTTAAGATCATTGACTTCGAGGATCAAGCATAGAAATGTTATAATCCCTTCATTCCATGATTAAAGATGCACTTTTGCACAATGAAAAAAAAGTGCTTATGAGGGAGAAATAAGCTAACTTTAATGAGACAATAAAGCTTGCTTATTTTAAACGTGCCAAGTATTTTCATATTCCGATGATTTGGTTCCTTGACTTGCAGGAAAACAAGTTGCAAAGCTCAACTAACATACAACATCATTGAGCAAAACGAAATTATCATCAATAAAACTTGATGCAATCCCATTAGCTGCAAGACTAAACTAACAAGGTGTTTGAGGTTGTTTATTTATACTGCTTATCTAACATATTTTACTCCCTATGATATTGGTAACAGCAAACCCACTAAAGTTGATGATATAACTTTTTACCCATCTTCTCATTGCAGACAACATAACCCAAATTGCAGACATAGACAAATAACCCAAATTGCGGACATTTTGACTCATAGAATGATATGATTTTGCAGACAACATACCCATGTAAAAGACAATGAAGAACCCACATTATATTGCAGAAATTTGGCTCATATAGCATTTAGAACTGTTACAAACGGGTCATTATATCAGATAACATATTTAATAGTTTTACCTTAAAACGATTTCACTAACCTCTCTACACTTCAGTAACGCTTGAGTCGCTTCCTTCAGTAACCGCTGAGTGCCTTTTTCATCAAGGGAGAGTACTTTCTGTGGCTCAATATTCATCAATTTATTCAGATAATATAACTGTAAAAATACCATAGAGCCACCTAAATTTGACTCAGTTATCCCTCTAGGATTATAATACGTGTTAATTCCATTCATTAATTCACGCATGGCAATTGTTGCCCATGGCTTCCTTTTAATCCCAGCAACATCTTCCACGTAATTCAAGTATCGTGCATGCAACTTCCCACGAGAGGGAGCACAAACTACAAATTTCAAGGCTGCTAGCACAAAAGCTCTGTGAACATCCGCCTCATCTTTTTGTTCTTGGAGTATTTTCTTAACCTTAAGCATGCACACACTTGAATTCTTGTCACTCTCAGCGCAAAACCGACTGACTAAATCATCACGAGGCTTCTTATTCTCAATCGTTGTCTTATCATCTCCCTCGACAATTCCCAAAATATAACTAAAATCACTTACACGCAGCGAGTGTTTGGTATTGCCCACCATAAGTGAATGTTCACTTAAGCTCAAGACAGATACTACTCCTTTCAGTAGTGTCTCATCTAGCTCGTACCCTTCTAATTTTAGAAGGGAATAAAACGGATTATCCACCAACATATCCTTGTTTGGTATAGCATTCACAAGTTTACAAAAACTCGGAATGGAACACCTTATGTTTACCCTTCTCCTTTTGGGTCCAACGTATTTATATCGTTCTTTATCGGCGTCGGAGAGATCACTCCACATCTTATTATAATCGCCTTTCACTCCATCGTTCTTTTTTTCAAGCCTAAAATTTGTCAAAAAGTATAAAAACAACCTGCAATCCTGACATATGTTGAATAAAGACAAGAAACTTACTGGAAATTGTTCCAAGCATTAGCCAATGAGTTCTTATTCTCCATTTCTAATTATTCAAAACAAATCAGCAAACGCCCAATTGACTAATAAACATCTGGGCAAATTACAGACACATTGTCTGCAATGTGGGTCACTATATTAGACTTTTCAAAATTCAACAGAAAATAAACCATACACCAGATTGACTAATTGTCTACAATTTGGGCTTAATTGATAATTAAAACAAAAATTAAATATAAATTGAGCCAAAGTTACCTGAAATTGAAGTTAGCAAACCAGGTTTTGAACAGCTGAAATAAGTTAGGAAGGATTTTCGCTATTTTTTTTTGTCTCGTGGTTTTGATAGGATGAGGCCCAGAATACTTCTAACTTTTGGGGGGTTTGTTTTGACTTTTGACTTATGTGAAAGGCTAAAATAGATTTTGTACTTTCAAGAATACAACTATGCAACCTCAAATTTCAAAAAAAAAAAAAAAATTGTGCGATTGTGCGATAATGCGACTCTGTAATAATGTTGACAAGTTTCCATGTTATGATGATGTTTTTCTGTGCGACTTACTTGTTTTTTGTGCGACCTAGTAGTGTTTTGTGTGACTGGTGTGATATTTGATTGTGAAATTTTGTTTTTTTTAAGAAAAGTGAGGACTATTGCTGACATTTGTTTTTTGCTAGACCGATCGTTGTACTTTTGTGCGGGCACTGAAAATTTTTATTTTGCCGTTTTGTCTTTTATGAAAAAGACAAAATTTCCTCGAAAAACTAAAAAAGGAAAAAGAAAAAAATAATTCAAAATCTTTTAAATTTCAGTACATGTGTAATTGCTTGTACATTGGAGTGTCCCAATAAGAATTAAAAATGTGCAAATCACTTCCTTTAAAAATAGTATATAATTACACATTCTTCTAATCAGCTTAACTACATTTTAACCATAGCTTAACTCAATAAACAAAATTCAAAAACATAACCGATATCATTAACACAACCAATTTAAAACACTAACACATCCAATTCCAAATACACAAATGTCTAGAAAAAAGTTGTTATATACTATGGTATGTTATATTATATGTATTACTTCTTTAATAGTTTTTGGTTAATGTTGTTGCTTAATCAGTTAATCTGGTATGTTTAGCTTGTGTGTGTTTGTTACCTAATAATTACTGTATTTTTTTCCCTGTATATTTGCAGATATACTTGTGAAGAGCCTTTATGAAATATGGGGAGAAGAAAGTTCATACGAGGAGCTGAAAGAAGCAATAAACAGTTATCCAGATGACAGGAAGTTGCCATACCTAACTTCCGATAGCACGTTTAGGATTATAATAGATAGCTTTGGAAAGGTCATCCCCTTCAAGGACCAAATAGATCGTATGAAGGGAATGGCTTACATCCCCTTTCAGGTAATTGTTCTGTATGCTTATTTTTGCGGTGGGTTTTACTGCATTACATACCAATGTGCTGTATTCATTTGTCGCGTCTGGTCGTTAGTGGTCTTTTCTGTTCATCAGAGTGATTTAAAGACGGATTTGTGTCCCGTTTGGGTTAACTGCATGTTTTTGAAAGCCAATTTTTGAGGGTTATTTGATTTCGAAATGACCCCAACTGGACACGGTCAGATGTACAAAACTTACACTGACTAAAACGTGAAAAATAATCTGTTGGTATTTTATGCAAATTAAAAACCCTTTAACTATTCACATTTACTATTTTCAAAGTTTTTGACGATTAATGCATTTACAGTGACATAAAATGATCGTTTTTTTCAGGGACGAGTTGACTTGCATAATCCAGAGCATAAGTTTTGGCTTATTGAAACCGATGACTACGGAACTAACAACGGGCTTCCGTCGGTTGTTGACAAAAGGATATTATTTGGGCTTGAGGTTGGCGCTGCTGATAGGAAGCTGTTGCCTAGATATCAATTGAAAAGCCGTAATTATCTTGGCCGGGCCGACTGCCATGGATGCTGAGGTGGCTTTTTTGATGGACAACCAAGCACAAGCTATGCCAGGAAAACTTGTCTATGACCCTTTTGTTGGCACAGGGAGCATTTTAGTTGCTGCTGCTCATTTTGGAGCCATGACAATGGTTTGTCATCATACTTTTTCATTTGGTTTCAACGTTCTGACATTTTATTTTGACAAGAGGTGGCAATGAATGGCCCGTTCTCATAATATTGAGTGAATTTTGGTCTCTCTTTGTCTGTCAGGTCAAACAAGTAAAAGTCTTTTCAAGTGTTCTTAAATACCTAGAACATATCAAAGATTATTACTGATACAACATGGTTTATATAAAATAAGAAACAGACAAATATAGTTGGCTCACTGGCTGGTCGCCCAACCTGATCCGTGCTAGAAATTTCTCGTTTTGACCTGTTACATCACTCAATCCTTTTCCACCTCTAACGTTGATGAGCAGACATTAATATCCGGGTGGTACGTGATGGACGTGGGCCAGATTGCAATGTTTGGAGTAACTTTAAACAGGTTTAAGTTTCTTTTCTTTTAAAAATATAAAGTTTCGTATGATGTAAAACTATAATGTGACTATATTGAACTTACTGATTCTGTCTTTTTATAGTATGGATTGCAATGCCAGTTTCATTGTTAAGAGCAGATAATAACCTTCCCCCTTGGCAGCATGGCTTAAAAGAGGTAGCATTTCTAATCTCAAGTAAGCCTTTTGGTGAAAAAAAGTTTAGTTGTTAGGAAATCATTAATTTAGTTATATTTTCATACTGACTTTTATATGTTTGATGCAATAATCTGTGACCCTCCATATGGGGTTCGTGCTGGATGTCGCAAATCTGGCGGTAGGAAATTACGAAAAGGAGTCGTGGGCCCCTACACAGTTCCCGACGACAAAGGGACACGCCACATACCATCAACAGCTTCATACAGCTTAGCTGAGTGTGTCGATGATCTACTTGACCTGGCAGCCAAAATGCTCATGATGGGTGGCTGCCTTATTTACTTCTATCGCAGGTCCTAAGCAGAGGCGAAGCTTCATAGGGGCCGGGGGGGGGGGGGGGGGGGGCACCCGACCCCCCGAAATTTTTTTTGCGATATAGGGGGTATATAGTTTTCGTGTAGAAAAATTTCGGTATATTCGGTTTTGACCCCCCAAAAATTTTGGTATACCTGAAATATAGCCTTAGGAAAAAAAAAATTTAGATCCCGACCCCCCACTTACAAAATCCAAGCTTCGCCACTGGTCCTAAGAGACAGTGACACACTCGATGTTAATTTCCAAAACACCCTTGTTTCAAGCTAATTACAAGCTGTGTGAACAGATGCTAAGTTATCGGTATAGCAGGGTATTGTTGACAATGGTGAAGATTGCACCATATACTGATGAAATTGCAGAGGCTGCGCAGGCCCAACATCTGGATTTTAAGGAGAACCATCTTCTTCAAAAGGTGAAGAATGGTGGGATCACCTTGGTCCCATGCATCCTAAGGATGCCAACCGGACCCTCCCCCAAGGACCCGGCCCCAGGCAATGAGCACCTACTTATTAGGAGGTGGGCTTTGAACCCTGGCCATGTACTCCAATAGGCCCCTCGTTGACCAGTCAATCTGAGCATTTGCGGTGGGGGGATGGTACCATTAAGAACTTTAGGACAAGAGTGGGACTTGAACCCGGGTCTATTGATTCGTGCACAAGTGCTCCACCCAGTGGACTAAAGCTTCAATGGTTTAAGGAGAACCATCTTAAATGGTTGGAAGAAGGTAATCTTCGTGCTGCAGTTTTTAGTCCCGAGTTCCCATTGGTCGATGATGGGGATAGTTTAAGTAGCAAGGATTCTAAGAAAAAATATAGGGGTAGATTTTGGGGAATTGTATTAGAGAAATGGAGACTTTTTAGTTTTGGTTCCCTATTTGTTATTTGTAGCTTGAGCTATGATCTGATATTAGGCATTCAGCTGAACTCAATTGACCAATTGAGTGCTCGGGGTAATGTATAACTATTTAGATATTAGTGACTCCAATATTATTTTAGATAGTTGTCGACACTTCTATTTCTGTTGCCTGGATATCTTTTGCTAGTTCGTCATATTAAAGTGTTTGAATTTTTTTCCTGTCAAAACATTAGAGGTTTGTCTTCTTGTTTTGGTTCTACAATATGGAGTATTTTACTGTCAAAACAAGCGAAAATAGTTTGTACCACCATGCACTCAGTTGGTATATATGATCTTTGCTTTCGACATCTTCAAGTAGGATTCATGTCGAGCCTACACATCAAGTTCCCCAAGAACTCACCTTAGCAGAACCTTTGTTAAACTCGAGCTTTATAGACTCATTACCTCAGATGATCTTCTATCGTAGATAAAATATGTGTATGTATGTTGCCTACATATAAAAAGACAGAAACATGACACTTGGGTCCTTAGTTTCCATTAAACTCCACATTCAAATGATAAAATATAGAGAGATTTATGGTATCTATTTAACAAACACCTAACAAGAATTTAGGAGAAAATGTAGGAACAGAGTATTTGATAGCAAGAAAAGAATGAGATAAGACAGATGGGACATTATCCTCCCATAAAGATACACCAATTGTTGACCACAAAAAAGTCAAAACCTTAACCACATTTACATCTTTGGGTCAAAATTACAAAGGTATATATGTATTGGCATATTTGATGCTCATGTTCATAAGGTATTCAGTTTCTTGAATCATTTAAGGTTTTTTTGTAATCAATGGGTAGGTTAAGTATGACCATTGCAGTAGTGAAGGGTCAAATTAGTATACGCCTAGCCAGATCTGGGAACAAAACTGTATTTTCGGATCTCGATGTTGCAAGACAAGCCATGATGAGTGCACTTCAGACTAATGTCACATTCTAGCAATTTTAAAGCTTACCTCCGACTCACCTATCTATGTGGCTTCTTGTGTTAACACCTTCTCTCAATGTCTCAACAAGACCAGAAATTGGGTGGTGGCCTTAAAAACACTCATGTTGGTTCAACGGTTGCTACATGATGGCAACCCTTTGTATGAGCATGAGATATTTTTTGCTACACGGCGTGGGACCCGTTTGCTAAACATGTCGGATTTTAGGGACACCCTCAAATCAAACACATGGTATTATGCTGCTTATGTTAGAGCATTCGCTTTGTTTCTTGACAAGCAACTCGAGTACAATGAAAGGGAAGAGAAAAACAGAAAGTTCGTCGTAGCGTGTGGTAACAAATCGGTTTGATGAGCTAAACATCCCACTTTCAGGGAAAGTCAATGGTATCTTCCGTCGAGTTTCAAAACAATATGAGGAACTAGAGATGTTTTACGACAATGTGTTGGCATTGCAAGTGGGTTAGTGAGGGTCACTATAAACAACATCTGGGAAATTACAGACACATTGTCTGCAATGTGGGTCACTATATTCGACTTGATCTAAATTCAACAGAAAATCATACACGATATTGACTAAAACAAGGGAATCTCATATTGTCTACAATTTGGGCTTACCTGAAATTAAAACAAAAATAAAACACCAAATATAAAATTTTTATTACAATATAGAGTTGTTCATTTGGTCTTTAGAAAATTTTAGATCCATATTAAACTCAACTCTTATTACCCATAGAGGTCTAGAAAGCTTCCATATAGTACGTAGTATACTAGTACTTTTGAATAATAACTTGTTTGTCACTTTGATTTCTCTCTCTCTCTTATTTATTTATTTATTTATTTATACTACTTATAATACATCTTTGACCCTCTTGTATATTAATTTTTTAAGATTACTAAAAATAAAATTTTAAGTAAATGCAAGTAAATAAGCATAATGTACAAGTATTTAAAGCACAAATAAAACTAAAAAAATATTATTTAACCCATACAATTAATACACTATTAAAAACACCACATCATCAAAATATACAACTATTTAACCACAATATACAATCTAATTATGCTTCCATAAATTTTGATCAAGAGATGGTGTGTACATGTCAAACGTTGTATATCGATAAGTTCTTCGTGTACAGTAAAATATAAATGTGTGTAGGATTTTCAATATGGTATATATACATATATTGTAAAAGACTTTATCATATAAATTTTTAGTCTCATCAATAAATGTATGTTATTCAATTATTGCACTTTATAAAATAGCATTAAGTATTTGATATACTGATTATTTGTCCGTGACGGGCATGCAGACACGCCACTAGATATTTTGTGTCGTTAATATTTATTTTAGGGTACCCGCCGCTGCAACGCGCGGGTACCCTACTAGTTTATTTTTTAAGTAAACTTCTTATTACTACTATGCTAAATGTGAGAGCACTTGGTATCGTGGCTTGGATGCTACGTTATGCAGAGGCGGACCATGCAATGGCGGCGCCACAGCACCAGAACCCCTGTGCGTTCGCCATCATGGTTATGCCATAAAATGTGGTTTTTGTGTTTTTTTTTTTGAAAATTTTCCTTCATTTATCATACATCACTAACAATTTTTCATACCACTTATCCTCTCATTCCACTTTTATCCTCTCAACCAAATATTGTAAATTTCCAATATGGCTGTGTATACAAATCCGATAATGAAGATGAGAATTTGCTTTTAATGAAAGCTTATGAGTATCACCAATCGTCGCAACAACAAGAAACTCAAACTTCTCAATCACTAAATTCGATAAACTATGAAGGTGATGTTGCAAAACAAAGTTTTTTGGCCAACTATTTTGGCGATGATCTAAAATATCCGGAGTACCATTTTAGACGTCTATATGAGCAGAGACTATTTTTAGAAATAGTCGATGGTAGATCTATGTAGGGGATAAAAGTAACGAACATAACCGGATATGTTTGAATCTCTGAAAGGCGTGTGAACACTTTCAGATCGAATCAATTCGGTGGTTCTCCTGAATTATTCAATCGGATACAATCCGGAGATTGAGAACGTTTTGTATGGTTTTGTTTGAAATTTTTATGAACTAGAGAACCAAATGACCAAGAGGAAAATGTTATATCTATCAAAACGGGATTAGGGCTCTAATAAATGCCTTTTGGCAGTTTTTTAAGGGTTTCAAAGTTGTCAAATTTAGTCCCTCAATTTCCAAAAATTTGATTTTCTGAGGAACTTTTAACATAGCTCGACCCCAGCCAGGGGCGCTGCCCCTTGGACCCTGCTCCCAGGGGCTGCCGCCCCTGGAACCCCTCTCCTAGGGGCGCTGCCCCCGGACCCCCGTGTAAGCAACAAGCTGAGCAGTATAAGAAACATGCTCCTGAAGACCATGATCAAGAGTACCACGAACATAGCGTAATATACGCTTCAAAGCATGAAAATGTGTATCACGAGGATCATGCATATACAGACAGACCTGCTGAACCGCATAAGAAATATTCGGGCGTTTGAAAGTAAGATACTGAAGGGCACCAGCTAAGCTCCGATATAAGGTGAGATCTTCAAAAGGTGTACCATCAGGTCCAAGATTGGACTTTGTATCAACAGGGGTGCGGCACTGATTGCATTTCTGCATATGAGCCCTCTCAAGAATTTCTTCAGTAAACTTAGACTGCGATAAAAACATACCAGTTGTTGTGCGAGTAGCAGAAACACCAAGAAAATAATTAAGAGAGCCAAGATCCATCATTACAAACTCACCATGGAGAGCAACAATAACACGCTGTAACAATGCATTAGAAGAAGCCGTCAATATAATATCATCCACATACAGTAACAAGTAGGCTGTGTCAGATCCACGATGAAACACAAAAAGTGACGCATCAGTTTTGCTATGCTGAAAACCAATGCGGGTAACAAATCCTGCAAACCGCTGAAACCAAGCTCTAGAGGCTTGCTTAAGCCCATACAAAGAGCGCTGCAAATGACAAACATAATCTGGGTGTTCAGGATCAACAAACCCAAGCGGCTGATGCATATAGACTATCTCGGATAGATGACCATGAAGAAAAGCATTCTTCACGTCAAGATGATGAATAGGCCAACCACAAGAGACTGCTCAACTGAGTACAGTGCGAATAGTAGCTGGTTTTACCACGGGACTAAAAGTCTCATCACAAGCAACCCCCTGCTGCTGACTGCGACCATTTGCAATAAGTCGTGCCTTATACCTACTTAAAGAACCATCTGCATGAAACTTATGCCTGAAAAGCCACATAGAATGAACAACATTCACATTAGCTGGCCGGGGCACAAGTACCCACGTCCCGTTAGTAATTAAAGCATTATATTCATCAAACATAGCTTGTTTCCACTGAGTATCACGAAGAGCATGAACATGAGAACGTGGAAGTGGAGACACAGTAGTGACATGACAATTCATACGCTTAAGAGGTTTAAAAATGCCGGCTTTAGCACGCGTAACCATAGGGTGATTGTTGGTGTTATGGGGCTGCGAAATAGGTTGTATAGTGGGAGGCGTAGTAGGTGTGTTTGGGGTAGTAGGCGTTGGTGAGGGAGGATTAGGCTGTAGATTGGGTAATGGTTGTGTAGTGGGAGGCGTGGTAGGTGTGTTGGGGGTAGGTGGCGGCGTTGTAGCTTGAAGGGGAGGGGGCTGGATAATGGGCTCATGAAAATTCGTGGCTGTTGGGTCAGGAGATGGTTGATCAGGTATAGGTGCCTCATTGTCCACAGTAGGGATGGGACGAATGGGTAAGGGTATAGTGCTTGGTCTATTCAAAAAATCATAGTGTGGAGATGTGTATTGGTGTAATGATTCAAAGGGAAAGACATCTTTATCAAAACAAACATGTCGTGAAAGGATTATTTTGTTTGAGGATAGGTCAAGATACCTATAGCCACGGTGGTAGTCGGGGTAGCCAAGAAATACACAAGCAATGGGACGTGGCTCAAGTTTATGTGCAACGGTTATATATGGATAGCATAGGCACCTAAAGAAACGCAAATTGTCATAGGATGGGGAGCGGTTATATAGTTTAGTAAAGGATACCTCATTTTGAATGGCAGTAGATGGAAGAATGTTGAGAATATAAGCAGCCATGTTAAGTGCTTCCCCCCAATAGGAGGAAGGTATGCTAGCTTGAAAGAGCAAAGTGCGGATGAGGTTATTTATAGTGTGTAACATGCGTTCAGACTTACCATTTTGTTGGGATGTGTGCAGGCAAGAAAACCGAAATTGAATGCCGGTTTTGCGAAATAAATCATGAAAGCTGGTATTGTCATATTCACCCCCATGATCACACTGTAAAGCCTTTATATCTACACCGAATTGTTTGTTTACATAAGCAAAAATAATAATAAAATTATCATACAAGTCAGACTTTTTATGTAACGGATAAACCTAAACAAAATGCGAGAAGTGATCCAAAAAGATAGCATAATATTTAATACCACTCTCACTCGGAATAGGGGATGTCCATACATCCGAGGGGACAATGTCAAAAATAGATGCAACCTTCGACTCCGAAGTAAAAAATGGAATCTTTATTTGTTTGCCTAATTGACATGTATGACACAAAGCAGACAACTTTGATTTATTACAAGAAATGAAATTACTAGACTCTAAACGACAAAGCACATCTTCACCGGGGTGCCCGAGGCGTCTGTGCCACGTAGTATGACTGAACGAAAGCAAAGAAAAAGGAGGATGCGTGGATGACTATTGCGTAACTGGGTAAAGATCGCCCCTGCTATCATAACGGAGAAGAAGTCTGCCCGTCTGGTAATCCTTCACAGAAAAACCATAAGCGTCAAACTCAACAGAAACGTCATTATCACGTGTAAATTTACGAACATAAGTTAAATTTTTAATTATGTGCGGGGTAACAAGTATTTGAGTTAGTATTAATGGTTTAGAGGAAGTGTACAATAAGCTATGTCCAGTATGTGTAACCGGTATAGACGCGCCGTTTCCAACATACACAGATGGATAAATGCTAGAATTACTAACAGAAGTAAGGATACCTGGGTTGTCGGTCAAGTGAGAGGATGCACCAGTATCCATGTTCCAAGCAGGATCCGGAAGCATCATCAGTTGAAATGCCGGAGGAAACATAGTAGGCTAAGTCGGAATAGCTCCCGGAATCGTGTAAGCATAGTGACCAGGGTATATAATATTACCGGACTGAGCCTGAACCTATTGTTGTTGGGCCTGCTGAATTGTTGGTACTGGATAGTAATCCTTTTGGGCCAAAGGTATGCCACTGGTTGCAACGTGGGCCTGTGGTGAAGTTAGAAGTAAAATAACACTATTAACATAACCTTGCTGAGCCGTACCATAACCAGAGATGATTTTCGTGGGCTATTGCATGCCAAGCTGATTAAAATAATATGGATTGACATAATTCAACCTTGCCATACCAAAGACAGAAAACGGGATATTTGGTGCAATAGATGGTGTAGCAGGCTTGGATGAGGATACTGAGTCACGACCATAATTCTTCCCAGGTTGTTTGTTGTTGACGTTCTTGGTTGTGGTAGTGGAACAAGACTTTGAATCGTGTGCACCATGAACAAACTTACAACGTGAACCGTAGGTGCACGATCCATGTTGAAAGTTACGACACAGTTCTGTTCCAGAATTTTGCAACGGGCCAGGTTTGGTATTGTTGGTGTTAGTAGCCAGGAGCACGGTGGGAGAGGAGGATGTAGGGGTGAGGGATGAGAAAGCACTTGTGAGTTGCGCCATATTGCACTCTTCCAAAAGGACCATAGATCGTACTTGGTCAAATGTGGGAAGTGTCTCCCTATGACGAATAATGCGTGCAATTTCAGGAAATTTAGCCCAAAGCCCATTGATAGCATAAGTAACGAGACTCGAATCACTTACCGGGGAGCCTAGATTAGCAAGATGGTCGGCTTTTGACTTGATCTCTTCGAAGTAGTCATTAACCGATAGAGACCCAATACCCATATTACGAATCTCATTATCCAACTGAATAACACGAGCGGCCTTATTATCATGAAAAAGAGCTTGTAGCCGAGCCCAAACTTCATGAGCCTTGGTGGTGTCATCGATGACCATGTCAACCAACTTGGGAGAGATGGTGGAATACATCCACATGACCACGAGTGAGTCATTTTTCTCATGATACGGATCAGGTTGTGAGGTGCTAGTAGATGCTGGTTTATCCAGATGATGAACGACATCATAGGTCCTACAAAATCGTTTAAAGAGGTTGCTCCAGGAGTTGTAGTTTAGTTTAAGCCTTATCAATTGGTTTATGCTATCAAGGAGTGAGGGGATACACGCCTTGATACTAGCGATTGAATATGCCTTATCAATTGGTTGTTTTGGTAGTATAACGTCTCCCGTCATGATGCTATGACAAGGAGAAAAGCAAAGCAAGAAGCAAGCGAGCAGAAAAGAAAAAAAAATGGAAGCAGTAGCTTGTATTGAAGCAGGCGTATAAAAAAAACTAGGGTTTAGGTGGAGGATCTTAAGACTTTGATACCATATTAGATTAGGTTTAATCCCCGTAATTCACTTTTCATTCGTTAACCAGTATATATACAAAACACATATACCAAAAGTTACAAAAGGGATGGGCTAAGCCTGAACACAAAACATTAGAGGCCCAAAGTAATACTAAATAAATGTACTATGCTAATACATTTCTCATCCTCATCACCGTTTTCTACTCTTCATCCCAATCCTCGACTCCATCCCCTTCAGGGAATTGTTTTACATCCCCACCATCTTCAATGGGGATCGAGGGATCCCCATGGGGATTGGAGATTTTCCATTCTTAATTAAATAAACATGAAATTTGCACAAACTCATCGAAAATATAAATAATTTGACGCGTTTAATATCTCAAAAAATGTACAGTATATCATACATCGTCAGATTAATTATAATCTCAATTTAACTTTAAATTATCACAAATATTGAGTCATCACATATAATATATAAACAATGTGCATTGTATGTACTTATCGGACAAAACATTAGCTGAGTAATATGTTATTAGTGCTTATACTTTAACGATATTTGGTTCTCTAAATATCACATATGAATATAAATATACATGCAAATACTTACAAACATATACAAATATATTTTCTATATACTTATGCTTTCAAAAGTTCAAAGTTGGGTTTGGGGATTTATGTTATCCCCACCCCCAGTTTCATAATTCGGGGATTGCCCGTCCACGTTCCTTTCCCAGGTCAATTCGGGGATTCCTCAGTCAAATCGGGTTCGGGATCTGTTCCTCACTGGGTATGGGGTTTTTTGCCATCTCTAACTGCACATCACCTTATGCATTTGATGTACAATTGGCATACAACACAACAACTGGCACGTGTTTACACTATCATCAAGCTACAAAGAATCATGTACACTTCCATCATATTACATCACATAATTTTGAAAGATCAAATATTTCTGATGTGAATTCAATGAATTGCTTATTACTTGATTGATGCTAAACCGTCAACCTAAACTGACCAGGGAATGGTCAATAGGGTCAGACAGCCTAGAGTCAATGCTCCGCGGAAGTATAGTGTTTCCCCGGGTCGTTATGTCCCGACGAGGTGTGGATTGTAATCAAAACGGTTTTGTGATCGGGTGAATTTGGACAGGAAAGGGGTTTTAAGTGAGTTGTATGATTACGCTAAGGAAATACGAATGACAACGCTCTAAACAAACTATATTAACAATAACCTGAAACCTAGTGAACCTAAACGTAATCTAAAAACGTAAAATCAGAATTTGCTTATACGTAAGCAGAAAAATAAGCCAAACGGCTTAAATAGAAGCTATCACTTTATTTATGTTTTTGGTTTTTCTTATTTTACAAACTACTTTTAATAACGTAACATAAATTTAAAAAAAACGCAAAAGCTATTTAAATAAAACGCGAGTTAAAATTAAAATAAACGCGAGTGCGCAAAATAAAAAGTGAATTTTTAGCTACGCTAACCCTACGGATGTAAAAATTATATTTTTACGGACCTAATAATCAAAAAAAAATTTAGAAAAAAGAAAATTATTTTTTTGACTTTTATATTATTTATTATTAATTAAAAACTAATTATTAACTAATAAAACTAACTAATATTATAATAAATAGTAGATGAACAGTAGAAATTGTGAAACTTTTTATAAAAATACTTAGTAATATATTGAAGCTAGGAAAAATATAAACAGTTGCAAAAGCTTAATAAATAAGCTGGAAAACAAAATAAGCTAAAAAGGAATACTAATACTATAAATGTAAATGTGATAACAAAATAACTGAAATCCGTCTAGGGGAGATGGTGCCCGTGTTTGGTTTGAGGGCTGGGTGTGATGAACCAAATGACCAGGGTTTAAGTCCCACTTTGGTCCCATTTTTGCAAACATTTTTATTTTTGCTTTTTCTTACTGCAAACCTGTTTTAACAACAAAAACATGCCACTTTAATGAAAGAAAATTTTTTGAAATAAAGAGATAAGCTGTGAGGAAGCTTATTGGCTTAACAGTAAGCCCTTACCAAGCTCAGTCCACCTTATAAGCTTGTAAAAGCTTACCATAAGCTGACAACAGAACCCAAAGGCTAAACAAGCTAATTGATAAATAGAATAAACTTGAAAGAAGCCAAAGTAAAGGGAAAATCACAAGGAATAAGCCATATTAAGCAAACAAGCTAATCCAAATCCAACTGCCAAACAAGCAGTCCAACAGGCCAAGTGCAGGCTTGATTTTAGCCCCTCAAATGAGCTTAAGATCCAAAAGTGAGCTTGGAACTGGGAAGCTAGTACTACCAGCTTCTCAAATAACTAAGAATCACAGGTTTGGCTTAAGTGTGGAATAAACGGAGAGCTAGTGAAGGAAGCTCAGTCACCACTGAATCAGTGGTGACTCAGTGTGGAAATTCAACAAGCCAAAGCTGTGCACAAGCTGATTTCAACTTAACTATGGTCCAAAAGGCTCAAATAAACCAGAAGCTAAACTACAACAAGCTAGGAATAATTTTAAACAAGCTTAAACAAGCATAGCACACCTGAGGTGCACTAGCAGAACTGGGGTTCAAAGGCAACAAAATGGGTCAAATAAGCAGGCCACTAAGGAACTTATCTAATAAGCTCAGATATCAAAATGAGGCCTTGAACCAATGAGTTGGGACTGTGAACTTATCAAAATACCAAAAAAAAACACAAACTAGAATGTACTTATGGACAAATGATGGTCTTGTGAAAGTGATTGAGCACCACTGTTGCCCTGGTGCAGGGGAACACCAGTTCCAGCAAGCCAACTTTGGACCATGGTTTAGCTTAACAAAAAAAATCTATAAATTATAACAAAAATAGCTCAGTAAAGATGAGATTCCAAACATTAAAAACCTCTAAAAACTCAAAAGCTGAAATTAATTATTGAGGTCATGAAAAATCTCCCAAGTTTGGAAAAACTACCAAACCATGAGACTTTTGACTTTTTCAATGCTTATGCTAAGTTGACCCTAGTGAGTTTCAAATGATCAAAGCTGATTTAAGATGTTGAATTAAGCTAAATTAAACTACATATCATACTTATACACTAGTGTGAAAGATCATGGGATCATTACAACTCAACAGTGCACTGTACTTGGAAAGCAAGAAGGATTTTGACTTTTGGTTACATGAGACCTGAATTTCATGGTTCCTTAGACCTAAAATGACTTAATGGAATATAGTACAAACAACTTCTACAATAGAAACATACAAGGGCATAGGCAAATGAGCAAATCCAAACAGTCCCTTAAACCTATATTAACACTACAAATATCAAATTTATAAGCTAACCCTACTGATTTTTAAGTTGAAACAGATCAGGGGAGCAAAAGTAAAGCTAATAAAACAAAAGTTATATACTAAGAAAAATTAAATGGAACAGGAGCATGCTACACTAGAAATAAGCATATTCAAAATGAGAATTCAATCAACTTACCTCAGACAAGAAAATGCATCTCATTATACCTTCCCTACTAGCTATTCAAATCAGAAATACCCTCCCAAACAAGGTAGAACCAGCTTATTCCTTCCCTTGAAATGGTGTTGACTTTCATTGACCAATACCCATTACCCAATCAGTACAGAATTATAGCAACCAAACCTTATAATAAGCTATTATAAGAACTTAAATGTATTAGGTGGAGACTTTTAGAACAGATTACAAGAAACTAAAAACCATTAAGTAAATTTTGCAAGAGAATTAAAAACTTGAATTTTATTAAAGACTAAAATTGAGTACAAACTTTGAAGCTGAGAATACAAATAAAGAGGCTGAATTAAACTAATAAGCTACTTCTACTACTAACCTAATGACTAACTAATTAGCTAACTAACTAACTCCACAGCTTCCCTTTCTTTTCTTTTTATATTGACCCATTAGGGTTTCTGGTGACCCACTTGAGCTTTCCCACTTTATTTGAGGGCCCTTGGATGAGCTTCCATTGATCTTGACCGTTTATAACAATTTTGGCGGGAAAAGAAATTACCACTTGGGACTGATAAATTGTAGCAGTGGGATAAATTTGGAGGTTAGTGGTGGAAAGTAAATAAAGGAGTGGGTAGGGGTGGCAGAGGAGCAGGGGAGTGTGATGATGGTGTTGGAGTAGTTTGCAGGCTATGGAGTCACGGGGGAGATGAGGTGGAGGGTCAACACCAGGGTTTGACCTGGTGAAATTATTAACATGTTAGGGAGTTGGGCTGGTTGTTTTGGGCTTGAGGGTGGTTTGGGTTAAGGCTTGGATTGGTAATTAGGTTTAGGTGGGCTCACTAAATAATAAAGGGTCCGTTTGATTAAATAACAAAACACCACAAGGACCATTATTGTAATTTAGCAGACCGTAGGGACTGATTTTGTAATTTTCCAAGATATTGCATAAGGACCAATTTTGACAACCTTTGAGTATTACAAGTACAAAAATTAATATTTTCAAAATACGACACCCGGGGACCAATTTTGTAAATTTCCAAACTCCGGGGACTAAACTTGTAATTTACTCAAAATTTTCATCCAGGGATTAAAAGTGATTTTTGTGAATTCCCAAGGATCAAAATTGGTTTTTCATTCAAAATTATCCCACCAGGGACCTTTTCTGCCAATATTTGAAACTCCAGGGACCAAACTGTAAATTTCCAAAACTTTTCCAATTTTTCACCAAAGGACAAAATATGACAACTTATGATTGTAAAAGGACCTTTGGTGATAATTTTCCATATTTTGAATATCCAGGGACTAGTTTTGTAATTTTATGAAAGTTGGGGGACTGAAACTGCCAATTTTGCAAACTTTATACGTTTTTCATTTGTTTTTACTCATTTTGCACCTAAAACATATAAAACACAATTTTGAAATATTTTTGGTATTTTGATGCATTTCTGAGTGTTTTTGTATGTTTTGCAGTTCAGATTAGACCAAAAATGATGAGTGTTTAAGCACTCATCATTACTCTACAGCCAAATTCACAAAGTCCTTGGCTTAAGAGATGCACTATACAAAGAAAAAAAGTTAAAGAATTATGTGATAACGAAACACATGAAAGTCTTTAAAGAAATCTTATGGGTCATGATGACATCAAATAAATACATATTATTTTCATCATTTGTCTTATATAGTTTACTTCTTTTATATTATTATCTATGAGAATTGATAATTAATTGTTTACTTTAGTAATTCTCACGTAAAAACAAGCATTTGGTGAAAGTTACTGATTTTGGACGAAATATGGAGATAAATGATCAAGATGGAAAAAGTCTATTGAACTCAATGAGATACGCTGTATCATTCTAGACAGATACGTCGTATGACTATACTTTGATAATTTCAAAAACCATTGCCTGACTTTAATGAATGCGCCACACACTGGTACAAAAAGTTGTATTAGTCACGCCAAAAATGTGTGACGATATGCATATAGTCACACACGTTTTTTTCGTTGTGTGTCACTAAAGGTCCCACCACCGTAGGTGGCATATGGTCACATTGTTGAGTTTGTGGCCTTTTCCATCGAAAAAGAGTGACCAAAACCCCGAATATGTGTGACAAATTAGGCACAAGTTTTGTTGGATTAGTCATTATCAGTGACCGTAAACACCTTATAGCCACACGAAGGTTTTTTGAGAGTGACTATTGTTCGTCCTTTGGCCACATAAATATATAATATATGTGACATTTGAGATGATATATTCAAGTAAATGTGTATTTTGTGTGACTATTTCACGTCCTGTGGCCACATGAATATACAATAAATGTGATTTTGTGATGATTTAGTCACACAATGGGTGTTGTTTTTTTGGAGTTAGTCACATACAATTTAACACAAAATAGCCAAAAGTGTAAATAAGTGTGACCATATGCTATTTAAAGTGAAGAAATGTGTATTTTGTGTGACTATTGATCATCCAAAGGCCACGTGAATTTTATGTTTGTGTGGCCTTTTGTAATATTTAGTCACACAAAGCATGTTTGTTTTGGGTATTTAGTCACATACCATTAATCAAACAGTGGCCAAAAGTGTTAATAAGTGTGACCATATGATGTTTAAAGTGAAGAAATGTGTATTTTGTGTTACTATTGATCATCCAATGGCCAAATGAATTTTATGTTTGTGTGGCCTTTTGTAATATTTAGTCACACAAAGCATGTTTGTTCTGGGTATTTAGTCACATACCATTAAGCAAACAGTGGCCAAAAGTGTTAATAAGTGTGACCATATGCTGTTTAAAGTGAAGAAATGTATATTTTTGTGTGACTATTGATCATCTAATGGCCACATGAATTTTATGTTTGTGTGGTCTTTTGTAATATTTAGTCACACAAAGTATGTTTGTTTTGGGTATTTAGTCACATACCATTAATCAAACAGTGGTCAAAAGTGTAAATAAGTGTGACTATATGCTGTTTAAAGTGAAGAAATGTGTATTTTGTGTGACTATAGATCATCCAATGGCCACGTGAATTTTAAGTTTGTGTGGCCTTCGGTAATATTTAGTCACACAACGACTAAAGCAAACAGTGACCAAAAGTGTTAATAAGTGTGACTATATGCATCTTTTAGTCACATTTAAAAAATCAATATATATCAAAACAATTCAAATATATATCAAAACAAATTCAAATACAATAAAATTGGAATGTATATAACTGAACAAAATATAAAATTGGACATCATTTTATACACCAAGGAGTCCTAGTCAGCTTACAATAGTTTCTTTATAAGTATCTATAATCTTTTCCATAAGCAAGTAGCAACTTCGAGCGGTCTTAATCTCTGAGCAGTACCAACTTTAACTAGCAGTAGTAACTTTTGTACTAGCAGTAGTAAATACTTGGCCACATTTTCTTTGAAGTTCATGAGCTGCACTAAATCCATCAAAGCAATATTAACACAAACATGATCAGCAGTAATTCAAATAACATCATGAAGACTTTTAATCCAAAATAATGAACATACTAATAAAATTTGCAGTTAAACTTACAAGTTTTTCTCCCATTGATCTAATCTCATCATCTGGATATAAAAACCTTGAAAATGTAGGCTGCTGCATATCAACACATCAGGATGAGAGCAGGACTAGAACATGTCAAAGCTCACAACATAACAGAACTAGATGAGCCACTGGTTCAACTATCTGCACAAACATGATAGGAGAGTTAATACTAGTACCACGTTAGTACTGCTGGAGCAGAGTTACTACTGCTAGTGTATATATATATATATATATATATATATATATATATATATATATATATATATATATATATATATATATATATATATATAAAACAGAATGTATATAAATGAAGCAAATATATATATACAATTGTATTTCAAATTCAATAAAAATCGAACGTATATAAATGAAGCAAATATATATAAAATTGTAATGTCGTATATAATCAAATTCTCAACTATCATAAGTTAAAACCTGTTGACTCTTCGCCGCCTTAGCTTGCTTTTGCAAGGTTTCACTAGAGACCAAATGTTTTCGCTTCGTTGGTACTAATTTTAGTCCCGTATTTTGTTCACTAATATTTGGTATCATAGTTGGTGGTGTAACATGTAGAACCGGTTTGTCGTGGCTTAAGCGTTTTCGTATGTCCGATAGTTTTAACAGGTTCCTATATGTATATATAAAACACGGTACATTAGTCATGTACATAAAACTAAAAAAATCAAAGGTGGATGTTTTATTACTTACCACTATTTTCTTACTGGTACGTTTTCCAAAGTTTCAATGGCCATTGGAGTGGTCACCTGCAATATAAATTAAGAAATACAATGGTGTTATCATTAGAAAATGAAATTGTTAACAACATAAAAAGTGGCTTACATCTGAGTCTAATGCCATTTTCTTTCTGCAAAACAAAATATGGGAAATGTAAGAAACTAAGGCACTAAAAACGCTGCATAATATAAGATCTGCCAACCATGAAACCGTAAAAATATACATTGGTTGGCTTTGGTGACTGAGATGGAGCATACCCACGCCTCGAAAATGAAGTGTGCCAGAAAATCCATCTGAGGGAATTTTTAGCCAGGCATCCCATGTATCATCCTCACCCGTGAAAATAGCATGTAGCCCCTGTAAGAAACAAGTAACGTGATTATTGCTAACATAAAAGACGACAACATTAGATGTCCCAAATATAAGTTTAGCCTCAAAAACAAATATACGGGTTGCATATCAAATGGCAACAAATAATATACAATTGGTTACAATTTTATGCAGTGCCGAACGTGGAACGAATAAATGTCAAACACATTACCAAGCAAGCAAATCACTAACATTTGGTACAAATGAAATAGTTTGACCAAAAGCAACCATATTTGAGTTAATTTCCTATATAACAGATGTTATGTTAATCTTTTGATAGATAACTTACGCAACTGCGATAAGCAAACTCCAACTGTTCAGCAACATCCTCCCGGAGTCGAAACCAATCAAGACTCCCTTTACGAGCAAAACAGTGGCCTCTTAGAACACGTCGATTGTCTCCATTCCAATAAACAGGAAAACTATATCGTCTTAATAAGTCTACCTGCAACGATTACCACCATACGAATTTATAATCAAAAACATGTTTTAGGCTAGTTTAATCCACGAAAATCAATTTAAATCATTTTATATTCGATTACACATTTAAGAAAATATAAATTAAATATGTGTTTGAGCATACCCATGAACAGAGTAGGATAGGTGAGATGAGGGTGATGGTGGCTCGACTGTGATGGTGGTGGTTATCTCGAACCAAACAACCGAAGCAAAAAAAGTCTCCCATACAGTTCCCTTGTCTTGATGACGATGATGGCGTGGAGGAGCGATGGTTGGTGGAACCACGGCGAGATAAGGCGGTGAAGTGTGGCGGTGGTGTGAGTCGGTTCTAGAGAGAAGGAGAAGAGATGAATAGAGAGAAGATAGATCTGACTAAGCTAGTAGTGTTAATGTTTTGATTTTAGGTGAAAAAGGGGCGCCATATGAGCGGAGCGGGAGATTGAAATTTTGGGGAAAATTAAGGGGCGGGATGTTGAGCGCTATACTAAATATTTGGAAATTGAAAGCCTATCAAATGAGCTCGAAATGTTTAATGAGTTGAGCTCAACCTTATATAAGTTCGACTCGAGTTATTGTTGAGTTCTCGAGCTTGTAAGTGATATAAAATATGTGTTTTTTTTTTTTTTTTTTTTTTTTTTTTTTTTTTTTTTTAAATATGTAAGTGTACTAAATGTAAATACTTATTTAAGAATGTATCAAGCTTTTCGAGCTGAAGTCGAACCAAATTCAATTCTTAGGTTATATTTCAAATTTAATTTTTGTAATAAAACACATCTTTACAGATAAATCGAGCTTTTCGAGTCAAGCTCAATCGGAGTTCAAACTTTCTCGATCCCGGATAACATATGATCGGGAAGGTCCCTGGATACTTGCTTCTTAGTGTCTGTGACAAATGGTATACACCTACCAAGCCGGTGCAACCCATGCTTGACCAGTGATAATGGCTAATTCACATGGGTCATGGGTCATGTGCATTAATTAGGTTATCACTGGTCACACTACAACAAAAATGGTTTTTTAGGACCCTTTGTGTGGGACGGTATGATAATGCAGTCCTAAAAAACTGTTTAATAAGACATATGAGCGTTTAGGGTCCTTTTTAAATATTTGTTACTTAGGCGATGCCCTAAAAAGGTATATAATAGGATGGTCGATGATTTGGGGTCCTATTATCATATAACTTAATAGGACACTTAAAATATGGATCCTAATAGGACACTTGAATTTTGAGTCATAAGACATCAGTTAGTTAAAACGCTTATTCACAAAAAGTTTTATTATAGCAAAATTTAATAGGACCTTTGACACGTGGGTATTATAACGTTAACCTTTATAGGACGCTTATGTACAATGGTTTTATAACATCATTTTTTTAAAACGATTATTTGCAAAAGTTTTATTATAACAAAACTTAATAGGACCCTTAAGACGTGGGTATTATAATGTTAACCTTTATAGGACGCTTATGCATAATGGCTTTAGTATCATACATCATAATAGGACATTTTATTTTGAGTAATAAAATATCAGTATTTTAGAACGTTTATTCGCAAAAGTTTTATTATAACAAAACTTAATAGGACCCTTAAAGGATGCATATTCATTATGGTTTTATTACAATACACCATAATAGGACACTTGATACATAAGTCATAAAACATTAATTATTTAGAACGCGTATTCGCAAACGTATTATTAAAACATAACTTAATATGACAGTTGACACTTGGGTCCCATAGATTGATACACCATCATAGGACACTTGATATTTGAGTCATAAAACATAGGTTTTATGGAACGCTTATTTGCAAATGTTTTTTATTATAAGAAAAGTTAATAGGACCCTTGACAATAGCATCTTATAACGTTAACCTTTATAGAACGCTTATTCATAATGGTTTTTTTTATGATACACCATAATATTGCACATCTTTTTAGAGTCGTAAAACATCCGCTTTTTATAACGCTTATTCAGTTTTATAGAACGCTTAGTTGCAAAAGTTTTATTTTAACAAAAATTAATAGGACCCTTGACACCTATGTCTTTTAACATTAACCTTTTTAGTACGCTTATTTGTTGTGGTTTTATTATCATACGCCATAATAGAACACTCCTTATTTGAGTCATAAAACATCAGTTTTTTAGAACGCTTATTTACAAAAGTTTTATTTAAACATTAGTTAGTATGACACTTGATACTTGGGTATCAAAACTTGATACACCATAATAGGACACTTGATATTTGAGTCATAAAAGATCAGTTTTATGGAACGCTATTCACAAAAGTTTTATGATAACAAAATTTAGGGATTTGGCCGTACAATAGCAACATACTTTCCAAAGTGTTCCATTCTAGTACGTGTACTTTTTTTTGTCCCACTCAATGTAGCGAACTTACTAGTTTTGTACCAATCTACCCCATGGAACTCACTACAAGAATCCTGTCAAATACACACGAACCTAAATTATGGGTAAACAACCTAATTTCGTGGGTAATTGGCTAATACCCGCAATTTACCCACAAATACAAGTACATGAGTATAACCTTCGAGGCTAATTATTTGCCCATGAAATTTTCTATACATGGGTAAATTACCCACAAATGTTTCAGTGGGTGATTATTTTATGTTCATGGGTAAGTTTTTTGTGGGATTCTATAAATGATCACGAAAATACCCATAGGTGTAGTTATGGGTAGTTTGCGGGTATTTTGCACACAACATTTTGCTCGATAGTTGTGTTGAGTATGTGGGTAAAACAATGATAAAATACCATATAATAGTCGTAGGTAATCGAGGGTAAGTTACCCATGTATATTTCCATGTTTAAAATGCTATGTTCGAATTACTAATTCCATTAATTAATATTTGCAAATTCACACACAGCTATAAACAAAATCGAAAAACACAAATATCAAAATGAATGTATAATTTTTTAATATTGCATATAGAAACATTCTATAAACTCATTCCTCCTTTATTCATCAATAAACTAAACAAAAGAAAAGTAGAGAGCTAGCGTTAGGAACAAATTTACATCAACATATTTTGACCCATCAATTCACTAAAGCGGCTTCATCATCGAGCGAGGTGTTCAAACGCAACGTCGTCTCTTCTCTTCTTAACGTGGTTTGTGGATGTTGGTCTTCTATTGAAAACAATAACCTTTTTTATACCCTACAATGGATAACCAAATCAATTAAGGAATACAAATAACATAATCCTAAAGTAACATTAGAAGTTAAGAAATGAGTGTACTAAGAACTTAACTAAACAAGGCCTTGAGTTTAAATTTACTTATGGAAAATGACAGTTTAGCTTCAAAGTAAATTGTTTGGCATCCATATTCAAGGTGCAATTCAACTTTTGGATTATGTGCACTATGAACTTTTGAACTAACATCTGATACATTACAAATATAAGAATACATAAATACAACGATATGATTTATCATTTCCTTGTCTTATTTTTGGTAAGAGACATACCTAGGCTCAATGGTTTTATGAATTTTCGGTAATTCAACACCCAATTTATGTCACGAAAATCCGAAAGAATCTGCAGATACAATAAAACAAGGATATAACAAATGACAAAAAATAAAATGAAGATAAAGTGAAAAGTATTTGATAAGAATTCGACTCTAAACTGAATCCTTAATCCTAATACAACCATCTATCATTTAATTGAGGGTCCTTGTGATGATAATCTTAACTCTCAAGGACTTGGGTGTTTATTCGAGTTTGCTTATGGGACTGATTTTGGGGTAATGACAACAGGGAATGGGAAATGATGATGAACAAAGTGGTGTAAAAAAATTCATCATTCAAGGTTACGACGATGATGATTCGGATAGGGGAATGGAACTATCTGAATAGTGTAAAAAATGAATAGTGTGAATAATTTGTGAGAACTAGGGGAAGGAGGGAACTGAAAAGTTGAATTTTGATTGGGAAGGAGGAAACTGAAAAGTTGAATTTTGATTGTTGGGACGTGGGAAGGAGAACTAAAATTTTGAAATGGTACTAGAGGAGAAATTAGTTACTTTAAAAATTCAATAATTGATTAAAAAGTTTGATTGAAGGATAAGATAAGAGTAAAGTAAAAGTGTGACATCTAAATACAATTCTGGAGTACAAAGTTATCTAAAGTTTCATTTGACAAAATAAAAAATTAAAAACAAATTTCGAGGTACAAGAAACTTGTAAACGTATGCATAAATATATTATCAAAACAACAAATCAATGTTTAAAACTATTTTGTATATATGTTTTTGATTGCAACATAATGAATCAAATCTTTATAATTCAATAAATCATTGTGATGTTATGATTGACGTAAGTAATTATTGCTGAAACTGGAGACGCAATTAGAGATGAAGATGGAACGGGAGATCAAAAATTGAGATTATTTTTATAAGTTATATGAATTAACATTTGATTTTAAAGATTATGAAATATTATGGTTCTAAAATTTTTGATAAATATCGCTGCCAAACAAAGCTAAGCATAATCTTCTTATAATCTTGTATGCCAAACATGATCGTAAACTTTGCCAAAAAATTAGTCATATTTTTAGACATCTCACTCGCCTTTCTAATTGTAACTGGAGCTCGATTTGGATTATCTAAACTATGAGCCGGGGATAACGTTATTCAAGTTCTTTAGAGCGGGAGGTGCGCATGAGCCATGGGTCCCCACCAGCCCAATTTTGACGACGGCGCACCGTACCGTGGGTGGCGCCATGGCCGCTTGAGTCGTGGTGACCAGCCCACGCGGTGCCATTTTTTTTTTAATTTTCGATGGATTTGTGTTTGTATTTGTGATGTGTAATTGGTGTTTTTGTGTGATTTTTTTGGGGTACTAATGTGTGTTTGCAGGAGGTTGAGGAAGAAGACGTTTTTTTTTTTTTTTTTTTTTTTTTTTTTTTTTTTTTTTTTTTACATATGGAAATTGGACTTGGGCTTTGGACATTTGTGTGTGTGTGTGTGTGTGTTTTGGCTTTAGATATTAGGCTAGTATAAGTTATACTTTTTTTTATGCATTTTTTTTAATTTTATTGTAATGTATGTTTTCTTTAATTGATGAAGTTTATTTTAGTTAATATTGTGTATGTTTTATTTATGTAAAAAAAAAAATAGGACGACGGCACCACATTTTCTGATGCCAAGGGTTACAGCCAGAATGTGGTGCCATGGATTTGTGGAGCCATGGAGAATTTTGCTGACGTGGCAACACTTTTTTTCCATGGCACCAAACCCACGGCACGAGCGTACCCAATGCTCTTTAGAGACAAAATGGTTTGTGTTTTAAGCGAGTCGATGTCCATTAAACTAAACCTCAAGCCACATTTTGGTATGATCTACCAAACCTAAACGAAAGTTATGATTTCGGTTGTATAAGGACAAAATTGCTCGCACCTTAACTCCAAACAAGTTATTAAGGTAATCCGGATAACTGATTATGTATACAAAATGCATTCTCTATATGTGGGTGCATATTAACTCAAAAATTGTTATCCGAAATCACCCGCAACAATGAGCACAATAATATATCGTGGGTTAGGTCATTGGTATATGTAACCACACACAAAGTACACTTGAAATTCTCCACAAGTAAGTACACACTAAAAAATAGAGGTGGGGGTATAATTGTAGGCATAAATTTACCCACAAATACCCATGAAAAAGACGTGGGTACATGTTTACCCATAAACCACCCATGAAAATTTACCCATTACAATTCAATGCTTGTAATCCATGGTATCAACAACTTACCCACACATTTACCCACGATAAGTTTCTTTATGAGTAATGCGTGGGAAAATATTTACCGGGAAGTATTACCCACTAAATTACCCACATATATACCCACAATAACCCTCAATGTGGGTAATCCGTGGGAAATATTTTGGCGCCAATTATTTACCCACATATTGCACATCAAATATATTTATGTGGCTATTTGTATGGGTAAATCGGTGGGAAATTCGAGGGAAAATGAAATCGGCTGTAAGGGCTTATTATAGATCAGCAACTACCTTACTTGTGCACTAAAGAACTCAAACCTTACAAATCCTTAAAACAGATAAATATAAGCCACAAACACCTTATCTAGATCATATAAGGCAAGATTGAACTATCCTAATGTACACATGAACAGTGATAAGCCATATTGACCCGTTTGACCCATTTGAGCCAAACACCCCTTAAGCAGGGCTGTTTTGAGATCTTAAAGTGAAAATATAAATAACAAGAAGCTAAAAAGTTAAAATTACCTAAATTTAAAGCAAACTAGATGACTAATAATACACTAAAAGGACAACTAAGCCACAATAGGGGAAATAAGAAATGCATAAGCAAGAGTTATATAAACAATAATGAGGCTTGTAATTGATTCTTAACAACTAATTTCACATAAAAACAGGGAGTATTACTATTTAGCTAATTGAAATCATTGAGCTGCTTCAACTAGATCTTCTTCATCGGCAATAACTAAGTCATTGTTGTCCACAACAGTTCCATCGAAACCACCTCTAACCAATTCAATATCCATTGTTTCGTCATGTTGAGGAGTCATGTTGAGGACCCATAAATGAGTCACCCTGCAAATGTGTTTCCACGCCATCAAGACTTGTTTGTTCATCCATGTCATAAACATGTCTGTGCGCTGTCTTGATCACAACTTGCCATCCTTTGTCAACACTATCTGCAACGTAAAATACTTGTTGTGCTTGAGAAGCTAGTATAAAAGGCTCGTTATGAGCCTTCAGTCCTTCGAAATTCAATAGAGTAAACCTGTTGTCATCTTCTTTTTTCCTTGAACCATTCAAAATCCAATCACAATCGAAAAAAAACTACTTTCTTGTCAATAGCATACTCCAACTCAATGATATCATTCAAAACCCCGTAGTAAGTTACATCTCCCGCGATAGGATTGTTACCTGTAACACTCGAGAAACTGTTTGTCATGGCCTGAAGCATAACCCCACTATTCTGTGTTTTCCTATTCAGTTCTACAGCTTTTGTGTGAAATCGGAAACCATTTATGATAAATCCCCTATATTTTTTCACAAACTCAGATGGACCACTTGCCAAGTTCCTTAGACTTTCTGTGATTCTGTGATCCCCTCTAGCATGTAGCTCCTCAACCTGAATTAAGGCAAGATGTGTTAATTGTTTTGTTATATACTACGTGGCAAAATTGAGCTTTCCTGTTGGCCTAATTTTTTTTTCCAATGAGAAGGGTTTTACAAAAGTAATCCGAAATGATGTAATTCTTTTACTATATAAAAGATTGTAATATGTTAAAAAACATACTGTCCAATAATTAACGATATGAAACAACGCCCCGCCGCAACGCGGTGGACCGGCGAACGACTCGTTTATCTATACTATCTATAATGGAAAAATAGTCAAACTTGAAAAGTTGAGTCTTGAAAGTTGAGTATTGAAAGTCAAATGTGAGAGAAAATTAATGTAATTAATATTCTAATTAAAACACCCCATTACTTAAAAGTACTATAATTTATTCACATTGTACAACCAATTAAAAACATATCTATCAAATTAAATACAACCAATTAAAACACAAACCGGGTTGACCCGGTAATTTGACCCGTTTTTGACCCAACCTAGCAAGTTGACCCGGTTTAAATCGACCCATTTTTTGACCGGAGCGGTTCAACCGGTTGAACTACCCGGGTCGAACCGGGTTTCAAAACATTATCAATTACTTAAAAGTACAATGATTTATTCACATTGTACAACCATTTAAAAACATATCTACCAAATTAAATATAACCAACTAAAACACAAACCGGGTTGACCCGGGATGCTTCAAACCCGGCGGATTGACCCGGTTTAATTTGACCAATTTTCGACCCAACCTAGCAAGTTGACCCGGTTTAAATCGACCAATTTTTTGACCGGAACGATTCAACCGGTTGAACCACCCAGGTTGAACCGGGTTTCAAAACATTATCCTTTACTTAAAAGTACAATGATTTATTCACATTGTATAACCAATTAAAAAACATATCTACCAAATTAAATACAACCAATTAAAACACAAACCGGGTTGACCCGGGACACTTCAAACCCGGCGGATTGACCCGGTTTAATTTAACCCGGTTTCGACCCAACCTAGCAAGTTGACCCGGTTTAAATCGACCTATTTTTCGACCGGAGGGTCGAACCGGGTTTCAAAACATTATTTTTCGTTTATAACCTATAAACTATTTTTTATCAATAAACTATTTGTCGCTATAAAATCTCGTTGCTATGCACGGGTACTCGTCTAGTTTTGTTAATGACTTAAATGTGATACGAACAGGGGCGGAACTATTAAGGGGCAGGGGAGGGTCCCGGCCCCCCCAAAATTTGCGGCACCTAGTGTAAATATTATAGGTTTTAGAGGTAATTTATTTGAGGTTACAAACAAATCTCCGATTCGGCCCCCCCAAAATAAATTCGGCCCTCCCAAAAAAAATGCTCAAGTTCCGCCATTGGATACGAAATCAACTTCTGATAAGTCGAACAAAAAAACAGTTCTATATCATTGTTATCTAAGGTTTAAGCTACAAGATCATGATGTAATTCATTTCTCACTTACATACCTGAACTAAAATTGTCGTATTATTACAACCCAAAAAAGGTTTTAATTTTACAATTACTACATTGCTTCGTAAACAATATTTTACAATGTGTGGTTTACAAAGCAGTGCCTATAAACTAGTATTAAAAGTATAGATAAGCAAGTTTTGATGAAATCAACTGATCCCACGTTCAAATTAGCAACATATTCGGTCAATATTTTCAGCCTCCAACCTCTCGAGTTAGTTGAGCAGTTTGTGACACACCCTAATTCTGAATTTTGGAAACTAAAATCGTGATAAACCTCTCCAAATCACGACACATAAAGCGGCATTAATCAGTCAATCAATTCCCCCAATCTCGGCACTAAAATATCTCCCAAATCACGCATAATTGATTCAATCACACAACAAAATAAATGTTGACAACCTTTCCCTCTATCTCGTTTCTTTTGATAAACGACCTTCACCTCTTTTTCCTCCCATGCGTATGCCTAGCAACAAAGGCAAAAACTTACAACAAAGCAAATAACAAACCGATTCCTTCTGTTCTTAATAACCAGAAAATACGACTAAGCTTTGAATTTTTTTTCTTTTCTTTTTTTTTTTTTTTTTTTTTTTTTTTTTTTTTCGTGGTTCGAAGGGTGTGCATAGGTCACGGAGTTGGTGTTCTATTCGCGGGGTTTTGTTCTACTCGTGGGTTTTGATACATCCCTTGCTCTTGTTTTTCCTCTCGTTTAAACCGACATAAGGTACGGTATCACTTGTCTTTGTTCTTATGTTTTGCTCGACATATGAAACATATATACGTTTATAATTACAAGTAACCGAAGATTTGTTTCGTTAAAAATAAGCTATACGAATGAATCGGTATACGGATATTAATAGAAGTCGACATTTGAAATTGTGAAGAAGTATGAATCTGATATAAGCATGCTATGATAATATGTTATATACATGTTAATAATAGGCGACTTATGAAATCGTTAGAAGCATGTTAATGAATTAATCATGAAACCAATTAAGCGTAGAAATCGATTTGTTTCGAAACTATGCGTACGTATTAATTTTGGAGGTTCTTTTCTTTTTATGTCTCTTTGGTATTAATTGGTCGTGCATGTTATATGGCATATGTATATATTGGTTTTAAAACAAAAAGGGATATGGATGCATTTGGTCTTATGGGAGTGATGATATAGTATGCATGAAAACATGTGGTATAAATACTTTTAACCTAATATATGTGTCTGACTATAAATTGATAAATGTTTGTTGAAAACTGAAATCTAGGTCGGGGATGAAGTTTTCCTTAAAAGCATTCTAAACTCAACCGAGACTGTAGCAAAAGGATGGGTGAGGAGCTTGAACCCAAATGATATAGTTGGTGGTACAGAGATTGGACGAGGATGGTGTACGTGAGGTAAACGTTCAAGTACCAACAAAAAGAGATGAAATTTTGGTGAGATCCTATGGGTTATTTGCCACAATTGAAGACTGTGTTGGTGCAACCATAGCATGGCCTTGTCCCTTTATCTCGGTATGTCTTTGTTAATCTTGTGATACCAATAATTTTACTAACATGGACCTTAATGCTTATACATGGGTGTTTATTTGTAGGTGGTCCGTGAGGATTGAGAGAGATGATGCATGATGACCACGGACTAAGCTTCTTGTTGCGTTAATGTATTGTTTAATGTTAACAGACTTTATGTTATGTTCTATCTACCTTATTTATGTTTAGTGCTTTTGTTATGACAATTGGTAATTTGAAATACAATTTCGTTTTATTAATTTATTATTTAGTTGATGTTTTATTCATATCGTAATAATACAGTGTGCATGGTGAAAATAGCGTCCTATCATATGACTTGTCAGGACTTTGAAATTGTCCTATTAAACTTATTAACTGTCCTAACAATTAACTTAACATTGTAAAAGTGTCCTAATATGTTGTTATTAGGACGTTATTTAGGTTGTTAATAGACATTTTATACGACCAAAAATTTGGTTTCATAATCTTCTTGGAGATATTAGAACCCTTTTCTTGGTGCTAAATTAGCTATAATGTTATATGATTAGCGTCCTAACAATTATCATTTAAGTACGCTTGTATGTGTATCAAAAGATTAAAATTAGGTAACAACGTTTTACAACATTGTAAAAGTGTCCTAATATGTTGTTATTAGGACGATATTTGGTTGTTCATAGACATATTATGCGACCATAAATTTGGTTTCATAATCGTATTTGGGATATTAGGACCCTTTTCTTGGTGTTAAAGTAACTATAATGGTATATGATAACCGTCCTAAGAATTAACATTAAAGGACGCTTGTATGTGTATCAAAAGATTAAAAGTAGGTTACCACATGTTAGAACATTGGAAAAGTGTCCTAATATGTGTTTATTAGGACGTCATTTTGTTGTTTATAGACCTAAAATGCGACCATAAAATTGGTATCATAATCTTATTTGAGTTATTAGGACCCTTTTCTTGGTTTCTAAAATAGCTATGATGTTACATCATAAGTGTCCTAACAATACTTTTAAGGACGTTTTTATGTGTCTCAAAAGATTAAAAGTAGGTAATCACATGTTAAAACAATGTAAAAGTGTCCTAATATGGTTTTATTAGGACGCTATTTGTGTTGTTCATAGACATATAATACGACCATAAAATTGGTTTCATAAGGGTTAGGACGCTTTGGACCTATTACAACCGCCTTACATGAAACGCTTTCATCCTTGGTCCTATTAAATGAAAGGTCCTAAAAAGTACCATTTTATGACACTTATGGGGTCCTAAAAAGCCACTTTTCTTGTAGTGTCACATTCATTAATTAATGGGTATTTGACATCGATCATATAGGTCATATGCATTGGGTGGATAATTGCTTAGAGTGTCATGGTACGACACATCCATGACTGTTGACAATTGGTATATATATATACAAACTTATCAGACACACTTCACACATTTCCATAATCCTCTCTTTCTCTCTCACACTTACAGTTACAACTCACTTGGATCTAGGTTTTGATCCCAAATCTCAAAAAGCTGATAAGATCACAAATGAATATAATCCAAATACCCCCTTAGAGCTATTTATTCTTAGGCTTATGTTGATTATCTGTTATAAGAATTGCGTTGCATTTGTGTTGATAGAATAAGGAAGAACATGCTGTGTTGTTTTTGCGAATAATTAGAGCAAAAGAGATATTAAGGTTTGCTTGGATTAGCTTATTTTATCTTAGGATTAGATTGACTATCTGTTATAAGAATTATGTTGCATTTGTATTGAAAGAATAAGGAAGAACAGTGGCGGATGTGTGTGCGAATATTTAGGCTAAAACATCCAAGTATCAAAGATGGAAGAAGTATTAATGATGGGTGGACAGACACCACTTTCAAGTATGAACATAAACTTGTTCTGGTGTTGTCCATCCATTATTGATTCATCTTTGCTCTTTGTCAAAATACAGAAATAATTATCAAGTATAATTTGTACTGATAGAATAAGGAAGAACATACTGTGTTGTTTTTGTGAATAATTAGAGCAAAAGAGATATTAAGGTTTGCTTGGATTAGCTTATTTTATCTTAGGATTAGGTTGAAGTACAATAAACGTATCAAGAACTTAAAGAGTTTTTTCATGTATATAGTTACAATGAAAATATTTTCGTTGCATTGTTGATATAAATTTAATATGATTTCATTGATTCATGATTAGCTCTCTAATGTCGTAGGACCTATATAACTAATATGTATGTTCGTCACATTTATGTGAGCAATATAAATGATAGTAAGAATTTAGTTGCTAAGAACTTAAAGCTCAATAATCAGGGCCCATCTATCTAACGATGTAGATGGGTTCCATCGCTTTAATTGAACCCCATTTTCTAGCGATGTTTAATGGTTCTTTCAATAATCAAGATTAAACATCGTTAGAAAACGGGGTCCAATTAATGCGATAATGATATAGTGTGTATTGTTCATGACAGGCCACACTCCTTCATTATCGCATTCAAGATGAGTGTTGTTACTTAGACTCTATTCTTTACTCAACATTTGTAGATTGTTTGTATCACTCTGTTTGCTTTATATATATGTATGATGTATTTTTGATATAAGAATCATGTTGCATTTGTATTGAGAGAATAAGAAAAAAAAGTGATCATATGTGTGTGCGAATATTTAGGCTAAAACAGCCAAGTATCAAAGATGGAAGAAGTATTAGCGATGGACGAAAAGCCACCACTTTCAAGTATGAACATAAACTTGTTATGGTGTTTCATCCATTACTGATTCATCTTTGCTCTTTGCCAAAATACAGAAACAATTATCAAGTATATGTTCAACTTGCCAAAATACAGAAACAATTATCAAGTATTAGTTCCAAGAACAAAGGTTGTTTAAAACACACCCTGAATTACAACATTATCTTTTATTTCATTTACACTATATTTTTTAAAATTTTAATATATCTTTTAATTTTTTTTGCAGCAAATCCATAGTCAGACTACTTTCCAAAGGGATATATGGATCAGGTCAATCATGAAATTTTGCATATTTCTTCAGGTCAATCATGTTCCATTGTGACTAGTCTTTATTGGCGACTAATATGTATATAATTCTGTCAAGAGTTATATATAAGCATTGATCCCTGGCAAACGCTCGTCCCAATGGATCATGGTTGGCCCGAAGATGTTGAAAAGGTTCAAGCCACCTGTGGGAAACATCAATCCTTTCCCGCCTTAAACATAGGTAGTTTGGTTTTCTCATATCCCCTTTTTATACTCATTTCCATGTGTATCTCAAATCACAAATCCTAGTTTATCAAATCTCTAAACAAAAACCTGCAGGAAGTATTCATAAACAATGTCTGCAAACAACAAGAGATCAGCACAATGGGTTGAGGGAGAAGGTTCAAGCAGGTCCGCTTCAAAAAATAAAGCGGCAAAAAGTGTAAAAAATTTTAAATTTGATGAAAATGCGTGGTACAATTGATGGGCTGCTGAAAGAAAGAAAGCAGGAAAAACACAATCTATCAAACAACATGCTGAGGATGAAAAGGAATACAAAGCAACAAAAAAACCATCTCTCAAACAACATCCCAAGGCGTACAAGACATTGGATGATGATGATTTGTCTGATGTGGAGTTTGATGGGTTGGATTACGAAGATGCACATGTGGCATTTGACCCGGAGAAATCTCCAAAATTAGATTAGTAGATTTTTAGAATGTGTAACTTTTATTTCCAGTACTTTTGTCATTGCTCAATTTTCTTATTACTTGTTGATATTAATATAATGATTCACCCTTTGCACTAAAAAAGATTATGCTGCTAAGAAAATGTTACTGCAGCTGGTTTTGTACATTATTTTGTAATTTTTCATTTCAAGTTTTAATGAAAAATGTTTAATCTTAATTCCCGTACTTTTTTCATTGCTCAATTTTCTCATTACATGTTGATATTAATAAAATGATTCACCCTTTGCACAAAAAAAAAAAAAAAAAAAAAAAAAAAAAAAAATATGCTGCTAAGAAAACGTTATTTCAGGTGGGTTTGTACTGCTAGAACTGAGAGTGCAGGGGTGGATTGGTAACATTTACACTTAACGGTTTAAATCCCCAATCAAATCGATAATTCAGTTTCACGCACACATAATTTCTCTATAATCACAAACACTAACATCTTTTATCAATCATTTTCAAAATCCCCAAATCACAAAACCCTAATTCAAGATGGTGTTGCCAATTCAATCAAAACACACATTTGTTGACAGACACAACATGGTCGCTTTTTTGAAGAAACCAGATGGTTCTGAAGGATTCACACAGATAATCGATTTCTTGAATGCTACCCCTATTAGGTATGCATTAACTGTGAATCCTCCTATATGCATTTCTTTTATTAAGCAGTTTTGGGCTGCTGCTAAGGTCAAAACTTTTAATGAAGAAAAACAGATTAAGGCTAAGGTAGATGGCCAAGATATACTCATAATTGAGTCATCTATTAGGGAATCTCTTAACCTACCAGATAATGAAGTGATTGTGTGTCTTGAAAATGCCACCATTTTCAAAGGTTTGAAAAAAATGGGGTATGAGAAGAAGAATGATAGATTAAAATTTTACAAAGGTCTCTTCTCATCTCAGTGGAAATGCTTGATTCATACTCTCTTACATTGTTTGAGTCCTAAAACAACAGGTTGGAATGAGTTTGGTACCACCATGGCATCAACAGTGATATGCCTTAGTAAAGGAAAACCTTTTAATTTTTCAAAAATGATTTTGGATGGTATGATCAAGACCTTGGATGATGATGGTAACTCTTTATTATATCCAAGGTTTTTGCAGCTTATTATTCCAAATCAATTGACTACTATTAAGACACATAGAGAAACTTTTTATGCCACCTCACTACAAAAGAAAGTATTTTCAAATCTGAAAAATATTGGCAAGGATTTTTCATGAAGGGTTACACCATTTTTTCCATATATGGTGAACCTTCCACAAAAAAAGGGTGAGGATGTCATGGAAGGGGCTGCCACTTCTGCTGCTAGCTTAGAAGCAGAGCAGGCCAGTGGTAACATACATGAGACTGAGTATACAGCCGTTGATTCACCTCTCAGTGAAGGTAACATATCCCGAAGTGATGAGGGTAGATCTGAAACACATGAATTGATGGATACTGATGTACAAAATGTCAATTCCAATGATCCATCTCTCGGGCTAGGTAACACAAGCCGAAGTCGTGAGGCTAGAATGAAACTTATACAGTATTTGAAGGACAATTGTACCCAGTTAGAAAAGGATGTTCTTGGCCTCCAAAAGCGCACAACAAAACAAGGTGAAAAGATCAAAAAGTTAAAAAAGAGACTTCGATATTTGGAAAGTTAACAGAGCTCAAGAAAAACTCAGTTCAGACGTTTGAAGAAGGTGGGCACAACACACAGGATGAGTTCTTCTAAGGCTGCTAGTTTGAAGGATCCTCCCAAACAGGGGAGGAATGAAAGCAGAGTCTCAGGGGAGGAAACAAGAAATGCTGAAGGTGCTTGTGCTGATATGCATGTGGATATGGATATTGGGATTGATAGTGGTGATAATATGGATGATGACTATGTAGTTGCTGACAATGAGGATAATGAGGTGGTTTTGGAAGATTTAAATAAACAACAGGTAGTGAAATTTCCAGGTGAAAATATTGTACAAGCTTCAAAGATCATGGTGGAGACTAATACTAGTTTGGGAGAAACTGCTGCTACTAGTAATGTTGAACAACTGGCCAAGGTGGTACAAGATGTTTCTACTGCTGAAGAGGTTGCAAAGAGAGTTGATGAAGCTGAAATAGCTAAATTTATGGATGAGAAAAGGAGATATAAAGTGTCTGAATTTGAAACAGAAGAGCAAGTAGCATTCATTCTTCAAGAAAAGGAGAAAAAAAGAGCTCATGCAGAAAAAATGCAAGCTTTTATTGATGAGGATGAAGTTCTACAGGCTAGAATTGCAGAACTTTACAAAGATAAGACTTTAACTGATGATAACAGAGTACAAAGACTTGCTGATTTGATAAATGAAAGAGGTGTAGAATTAGCTTTGAGTCAGCGAAGTAAGTCAATGAAGCAAGGTCAAAGTCAGAAGAGGAAAAGAAATACCACAAAGTCTCCTCTCATGAGTGTAATGAAAACATACTTAAAGAATCAAGGTTTTTATAAACCTCATCAACTCAGGGGAAAGTCATATAACGAAATTGCACATCTATACTACCACTGCAAGAGATATATTGAAGAAAAGTTTATCCCCATGGGTACAGAAGAAACAGCATCAAAGAAACAAAAGATCATTGAAAACAAGCATGCTGAGAAGAAGAATGATTCACAAAGAAATGAAGACAACTCTTCTCTTGTTCAGATGATGGTGATTGTTCTTGAAACATTATATGCTGAGCCTATTCAATCTAGACATCCAATCATAGACTGGGAGATTTACAAAGATAAATTTGGAAAGGCTTGGAAGATAATCAGGCTTGGTGGAGGATCAGAAGTGTGCAAAAGTTTTCAGGAATTGATAAGAAGAAGTGACAGAGAAGACTTAGACAGATTATGGGAGTTGGTTAAAAAAAACTCAAAAAAATTAAGAAGCCAGATGTGAAAGAGCAAGAGCTGTGGGTTGAGTTACACAGGTTATATGAACTTGATCCAGCTGATATCTATTGGAACTTCCCAATTTATGATCTCTCAACTTCATGGAAGTTTTATGATAGCTACCATGTACATCAGTTATCAACACAAGGTGGAGTTGATGTTTTTATGCTTGCAGAAAAAGAGTATCCTTTGAGTGCTAATTTACTTGTTGTGATGATATCTAAAAAGATCATATGTGAAGAAATTACAGAGGTAGTTAAAGATCTCATTGAAAGAATTCGTGCTCAGTATGAGAGACAAATGCAAGAACGGAATAAAAGAAGATAAGGTGTTTGGAGGTAGCAGGGGTGTAGCTTCTCTGTTTTCATTAAACATAGAATTGTAGCTTCTCTGTTGTTTGTGCAAAAGTTACTAATGCTATTATTAAGTTACTACTGCTATTACAATAGTTGTTTGTGTAATTTAGCATATTGTAATGGATTTAGACTCCAAAAAGTCAAGCTTTTCTATGGCAATGAAAAAATTTGCAGTTTTCACTAGTATATCTACTTGCAGGCAACATAATTAATAATATAACATTAAAATTGATTAAAAAAAAAACATAACATGAAATGATAAAAACAAAACATTAATATTCAAAGGAACATAACATGGTTGATAAAAAAAACATTGAAAGAAACTCTAAAGTCCCTTGACAAATGTGTGCTTTTTGAAAAGCTTGAGCTTCGCTTCGGCAATTTTCTTCTTCAATTCCAAAAGCTCGATAACGTCGGACTTTTGAAGCTTCTTAAAATACTCCAAGCACTTGAACATCTGCACCGAAGGACGCACAAGTTCCATTTCAGCCATCTACTTGTTCCTTTGAATAACAATATCAAACAACTCTTGATATGCCTTAAACAGATCTTTCGCATACTTCACATCACGCTGTGTCTCCCTATCAAAATACACCGTCATTTGGTATGGTAACACAGTTGAGTTAGCAGCCACTTCAAGTTCCTGAAGAAGCACAAATTGAGACATTCTTACACCCTTTGATACAATTTATGTTTTACTGTTTTTGTTTACTGGATGAATGAGGAAGTTACTTGTGTTATAGCATATAAATAGGCGGGGTAATTACATGTGAAAATGTGTTTTAGGTGTGTTTGGGTAATAAATGCTAAACGTTTGGGTTACCAACATACACATCCCAAAATTTCCTAACAACATTAATTTATGCCTAGCAGCATTAAGTTATGCCAAGCAGCATTAACATTATTAAAGTAGATTACAACTACTTCATTTTGTTTAACTTGATGTTTTAACTTTATTTCGTTTGTAAATACAAGAATTTTAATTAGATTATAACTTATACATTATAGTTTTAAATCATTGTTACAAACATTTAAAACTACAATATTAAAACAACAAATCTTTGTAAATTTTAAAAAAATAAAACAATCCTATCTAAATTCATTTTACAACTAACTAAATCTATTTTTAGGTAATGATTAACATAATTTAAGTAGACTACAACAACTTCATTTATGTTACAAGAATAAATGTGTACATGGTTAATGGTCACATATAATACCCTTATAACGTGGCCATAATCATGATTTAGATACACATTTATGATATGGTGTAAATGTTGTAAAGCCTATAGTCACATGATCGTGCTAAAAATATATGTGACTATACACATTAGGATTTGGAAAGCAAACACACACTAAACTTTAGATACACATATTAACTTACGTGACCATATGTATCAAATTTTCGTTATGCTTAATCATGTTTGTATGGTTTAGTGTGACCATATATGACATTTGGTCACACTCTTCAAGTGTGTGACATATATTTGTCACTCTTAAATGCATATCGTGACTAACGTTTCAAACTGAATTTTTAGTTGTCACACATTTCAAATTCATATGTGGCTAACTATTCAGCAAAGAATAGCAGTCACGTTTATATAATGTATGACAAACTTGACTATATAATTTAGCCACATATGCAAGTACTTCATGTGACCATATATCTTTTTTAGTCACACTCAATTGTGTGACATATATTTGTCACATATTTATATCTATAGTGTGACTAATGTTTCGAGCTGATTTGTATCAGTCACACGTCCCGAATTAAAAGTGACTAAAATGTCAAAAAATATTTACCAGTTACCCTCTAGTCACATATATACACCAATGTGTGACATATATTTTACGAAATGGTCACACAAGTCGGATCAAGTGTGGCTGTTTATTTAAGGCTGGTACATTTAGTCACGTAAATATGTTGCTGTGTGACCATTCGAAATACGCTATGTGTGACGAAAGGCCAAATCTGTACTAGTGGCATGTAATTATTCCATACGCCGCATATGAAACTCTGAAGAAGAACCAACTTGTTCTACTCCAGATATGCCGCATTACATTTCATATATACGGTGCATCACTCTCAAGACTTCACCAAAGACAATCCAATATACTGAAGGACATGCGCCGCATAAAGATCCAAGTTACGCCGCATCTGAAGACGGTGTACGAATATTCCAGAATATAATAATCTTGGACCCTACGCGAAGTTAAGCAATACGCCGCATCTACTTAGTCAATGCGCCGCATTTACTTAGTCGATGCGCCGCATCGCACCCTCTGACAGACACTATAAATACCCCAAGATACAGCCGAATTTCATGTGCCAAAAAGAACCAAGAGTTACAGAAACCCTAAGGAGAAGAATAGCAACGAAGATATAACACAAGACACACTCAATTGAAGATTTCAAGAGCAGTAAGAAGGTCATTCTTGTGTTTTAATTCTATTAAGTAGTTTTGTTTTATTGTAATAGTACTGATGCGTGGAATTGCGCCCTCACAAAAGGTTTTACCTCTCAAGGGATCTTGAGAAGCTTGCAATCCCCACCAGGCAGTGTACCTGACCGTTGTAGTATAGTATAGTGGCAAGTACCAGGGGATTGATCGTTCAACTCAAAGAATAGTGTTCGCTAGGTTAAAACTCATTTAATCTAGGTCTAGAGATGAGGGATGATTCTTTTATGTATTTTTATATTTTATGGAAAGCAAGTAAAAAATCTCAGGTTTTGAAGGAGTGGGCGGAATTAGTTGCTAATCAACTAACCCAAATAACTACAGATGCAATCAAAATAAAATAAAATAAACTTAAACTAATCGTGGCGAAAACAATAATGAGAGAAAATGTGTTTACTTAGATTTCACTACATCCTAGCTATCTTTTACCGGTTGATTAGTTTGTTACAATTGCATGGATGACGGGTTATATTCCTTAATACCATTCGTAGGGCCGTGTACGATCTTCCCTAACTCTATAAGCTTCTACCTCTTCCTATGTCGAGCTGATTACTAGCTCCTAACATGGCCTCATTAGTAGTTACCTATGCATTAAATATAACCAATATATCGTAGTACACCTCCGATCATGTTTCTTAAGACGTTCAAGCAAGTTACCAATAGGAAGTCTGCCAGTTTTCTTAAGCCTAACATCGAATTCATTCATCCACAACAATTATAAACAAACAAACAACCAATAATCAATATCTAAGTTTCATTACATCTAAGCAAACACAAAGAAAACCTAGCCTAGCATGTTAGAGAAGACAAGCGTAAGATATAATCAAACAACACATAGACATATTGAATGATTTGTTGGAATACTTATCTTTAATTAAGCATGGATGAAAGAAGGGTTTGAAACCCTCAAAATTGCAGTAAAATTCATCTAGGGTTTTCTCCCTTCAAAGTTGCACACAATGAATGAAAACCAGAAAAGTATATATAGATTTTACAATCTGACGGCGTCAAGAGTAGGGTCTGACACCGTCAACTCGCCACCAAAATAATACGCATATTGCCTAGATCCACTGCTGACGTCGTCATGTACAAACTTGGTCTTGGCCGTCATGTGCAATTTACTCTTAATGGCCTTGGTGACGCCATCATGTACAAATTTTCAAAAACCTCTCTAGCGCGTCACATGTAATTTGATTTATCCACCTCTTTGTCAAGTCTTGACACCGTCATTAGCAATCTTTGACGCCGTTAGGTACAATTTTCAGCATGATTTTGAGACTTTGTCGTTTTCTTCACTTTTTTGCTCCAGAAACGTCCAAAATGCTTCCTTTTGCAAATTTCCTCTCAAAAGTACCAAAAATGACAAAAGGAACGATTTAGGGCAATATTTAATCAAATAATCTCGACTTTGTCCTTAAATGACCCCCTAAAAGCGGTACACTTTTCATCTCATCAAGTACACTTTAATCCATCAAGATTTATGGGCTTGTGACTGCCATATTTCTCCCCTTAAAACTGCTATCCCATCAATTAAAGTTTATTTGGTTCTTGTTATATGTGCTTTGGTAACCTCTATGTCTAGTTGTGGCTTGCTTGGGCTGCCATACCCCTCCTAAGTCTTCTTCACTAGCATTATAAGTTAGTGTAAGCCCTTAAAAAAGGTTAAATAGAATAGACATAAGTAATCATTAAGAGTTTACTTGCCTATAGTCAAGATACCAACGAGAGAGAATAGATTACGACACTCGTCATATAAAACTAGCAATAAAACAAGTGACAAGGTACTTAATCATTAGTCAGGCCTCTTATATATATCTATTATCTATCTGTGTACATGTTCGCCATTCGTTGCATTCTGTCTAAATAGTTTTATTATTTTAGTAATCAACTCAGATCGTGCCAGTCTCTCAGACTGAAAACCCCTCGCGGTAGATTAGATTGTAAAACTAACTCAAGAATTAAAATACTGATAGACATTCTAGGTGTTAACGTTCCACTCTTAGTGATCGACACTCTACTTACCAACTGCGCTACATTGATCAGGTACACTGATCGTTCGTGTATGTTATAGGATAAGTCATCTTTGGCAACAACAACAAAACTAGTCTCGATAATTTTATGTATATTCATTTTTTGTAATTTTTATTTATTTCTTTCGTATTGTTTTTATATATTTGGTAACTTTTATTATTTATTTATGCAATATGTAATTTTATATTTAATAAATGAAATTTAGCTAGTCTAATAAATAGAAATTAAAATAAAATGACGTGTCTCAAAAGATGTTATAGCACATTAAGAGAGAGGGTGATTTTGCTGATGTGGTTATAAATGAGTTAAAGCTGATGTGACACCAAAAAAGTAAGGTGTGGTGTGTAACCACCCCTAGCGCTCTGATGTATCACTGTGAAGTTCAAACCTACAACACATATAAGAAATGTGCATAACTCTTTGTACCATACTCCATTTCGATCATACACATTTTAGTGTATCATATTGGCGAAAAGAATATACGTTCACACACATATATTTCGAGGCTCGTAGGGGAACATGATATTTAAAATCTGGCTTTTTATTTATAATAAGAAATACCTAATATTAATTAACACTAACAAGCAATGCACCCAGTCGCGTGTAATCTATCTTTAGTAAGTTCGAGTTTCAAACTCAAAGAGCTAATTGTTTTAGTTATTTATATTGAAATAAAAACAAATAACTAATGAGATGGAAGTGAGTTTATTATTATAGAGTGATGGTTATGTGGACTCTATATTTAGTTATCGCACTTTTAAAAATCACCTTATCCTTATTAAGGTTATTCTTTTACAAAATTTGACACATTGATTTTTAGAGTCATTCAGCACGGAACTCTTATATCTCAAGGTTTCAACAAATTACAGTATAACTTTAATTTTTATTGGCTAATGAGAAAGCTCAAATTTTGAAATCGAGCTCTCCTATGAATTAATCAAACATTCATTTATTTTATTTTATTTTTACTATTTTTTTTATTCAATTAAGCTCCGAAATGTTCGTTTTCCTTAATAGTATTAAAGATGTGAGTGTAACCCTATGTCTAAGTTCTTTAACTAAATACATTCTGTGCTAAAAATATATATAGTTAACTGAAAAGAATTTATAGATTATGTAGGTTTTGGGTCAACCCAAAACAAAACCAATTTTTGATTTCGGTTCAGTTTTGCCTTTAGAAAATTTCAACTAGTGCCCGAAAATCAAATGGATTAACACTCTTGAAATATGTCAACATAGATGCGATTATCTTATTTGAATGTCTCAGTTGTCAAACCTTGTAAAAATTCTAAGGTTCAGAAGCTTAAACCAATGGGTGATAATAAATTAGCTAACAAAAAGCTATTTTCCATACGTACATAATTTAGCAATCTGGTAGTAACCTAGATAATGAATTTTAGTTAACTTTTGAAATGTTACGAATTCAAGGGAATACTGAAAACTATATTATCAGATTCAATGAATTACAAAACTTACGTGACATTAAATAGAAAACTAATTAAAGTAAACCTAGCAACTAACGGGCCAAGCCCAACGGGCTTGCGGGCTTTTATTCTCTAACACTTCCTCTCAAACTCGCAATGCTGCAACGATAAACATTGAGAGTTTGCCAAACAGAAAATAAACTAAAATTGAAAAACAAACGAAAGCAGAGTGTCCCAGAATATAAACAGATGAGCAGATTCAGGCGGACTGATGCAGATAGACAGATGTAGATTCAAACATACACATTCAGATTCAGTTTCAAACAGATTCATATTTATATTCAAATTCAGATTCAGACAAAACTAGGCGGAACCAGATGCAGAACCACGTGTGAAACCAAAATAAGTTGTTGATGTTGAGATGCTACACATAATTACTCAAGACCTAATCGGATTAGTTAACACTATAACATCACAATCACCATCACCAACTCCAAACCAATTTATGATTCATTACCAATACCAATACAAACCAATCAATTATAACCCGAACAAACATAATCGTGATTACCAAATACTGATACAGAAATTAAAACCAATACAAAACCTAATTTACTAACAAACACTTCCCACCATTCTTACTATTTTTTATTATTTTTTTTTTATATTTTTCAAACCAAAACCTTGATCGAATAAATGCCATACGATAATTTGTAACATGCACTCATAATCTATAAATTCCATGACAAAAGTTTCGTATAGAACCATTTTTTGTTAAAGATCAAACTGGTTGATCTCAACCATCCATCATTTTAACATCTAATGGCTGAAGATTAATTGTTATTTTAATTTTATTAACTACTAAAGGGCAAATTTGTAACTACACATTCAAAAGTAGTACACCCTGTCGGGGTCATTCACATATTCTTCATTTTTTTCATAACACACACAAAATTTATTTCTCTCTCTCTCACTAACCTCTTTCCCTATTCCTTAAATCAAACCCTAACTTTTTTCTATCAAAGTCAAATGCAAAATTAACCAAATCTTTTCTAAATAATGGATATATAGGAAGAAGTAGCACAATCTAAAGGTGAACCGTTACATGTATCGTCTTTTTTTTAGGCCACCTAAGATGTTGTTGTTGCGGCAGTGGTTATTGTAACCACCGTTGTAACTGCCATGCCGCCATTGTAACTTCTATCATTTTAGCATTTCTGGTAATTAGTAATTTTGAGGGTTTGGTGTTTGATAGTGATGGTTTGTGATGGTTGTTGGTAGTTGTTCTACGGTGGGTTTGGTATTGTTATTAGCATTTTATAAGTGTTTATGAAGAAGCTTTCAGATTCTATTTGATTTTGTGGAAAACTAGAAGGGGGGCTGAATAGTTTTACATCCCTTTAAAATTTATAAAAACAAGTTTGTTTTAAAAACTTCGATTCTAGTTTATGTGATCTCAATACTTGCACTATATGAACAATTATATAGTAACTAACTAACTAAGCTAATATAGTATAGGTAAATAAGTAAGTAATGAAAAGAGTTGGAGAGATCAAACCACAACACAAGGATTTATAGTGGTTCGGCTACAAGGTCACCTTCCTTGTTCCTACTCCACTCCCCGAGTCACCTACTCGAGAGTTTTCTTCACTATGTCAACAAACTCCCTTATGTCGGAGAAAACCTTACACACCAATTTACACACCACAACTACGTCACAACTTGATCACAACTTCTACACAACTTCTTCACACCTATTTACTTCACACCTATCTTCTTCACACCTTTCTTCTTCACACCTATCTTCTTCACTTCAATCTACTTCACACCTATCTTCTTCACAACTACCCTACTTCACTACTAATCAACTTCTACTTCCTACACAACTTCTATATCTTCTAAACTGCTTATTACAAACACAACACAACTTCACAAATAATATATATACACTATGCACAACTACTCTTCAATACTTCTTTAACTTAGTTGTAGAAGGACTGTTCTTCTTTTGCACTTTGGATGAGGATGAATGAGAAGGGATTGAATCACTTGAAACAAGGATTAATATACAAATGATCCAAGGGTTTTAGAGGATGTTTATAGAGTTTGAGATCTGAAAATTTCATGCAAAAGGTAAGACAAAATTCCAGAATTAAGGTGGTATTTATAGGAGAGAAATTCTGACAATTTCTGACACAGGAGTCTGACCAGTCCCCTTAAATCATGACCGGCCCCCTTAAAATTAAGGGGACCTCCCCTTATAATTAAGGGGGCCGCCCAGCTGTAACGGCCATAAAACTTGTCTTTTAGTGGGAAAAGTTTATTTGGTGAAAAACTAACTGATTTTGGTTAAAAATTTGAAATCATATATTTAGTATGATTAAAACATTTTTCTTTATTACCAAAAGTGTTTTTAAAAAATATATAATATGTTTATATAATTGAATAAACTATGTATTAGTTAATTAAATATCCCTTTGATCATGAGATGTATTAAACACTTGTTTATCCATACCTTAAGTGATTAAGTTGGATCTAATGATATAAACTAGCTTAATACTTGTTTACGTAGTAATCTTTCGTTTGATGAGTTTACATTTTGTGATCGTCAAAATATAGAAATATCGAAAAATATAAATAACATTTTCATACGTTATTTATGTCAACAATCTCCCCCTTTTTGATGATTACAAAATCTAAACTCATTAATCAAAAATTAGTATATATACAAGTATTATTTTGAGTTTATATCACTTCTCCCCCTTTTTGTTAGCATCAAAAAGGTTATCCCGATGTTATAGAAGCTCCCCCTTGAAGTATACTCCCCCTCGTTTTGAGGTCAAAAAGAAATCGAGATATGGAATTCTTGGAAAAATATTTAGTGGACAAGCAACATATATATTTATATAGCATGCAAGGGTAGAAACTAAACATAACCATAATCATTGATTCAATTAGAAAGGTTACAAGTAGTGCAAATAAGAAAAGCCTTGAGGGCTTACAAGCATAAATAAAATAAACCAAAGCTCTATCATGAAAGTCCTCTCTAGAGCTTGCCATCCAAAATGGTTTAAGACAATTTTATTTGAAAAACACCAAGCGTATTTAATTGGGAGGAATGGATGGTGAACATGGAGATGGTGATGGTGGAGGAGTGTTTGTTGTTGGTGGTTGATGCAACAAGTTTTCAATGTGAGAAAACATGTATTGCATTTCATCTCTTAGTCCAAACACAATTGTTCGGTTGTGGATGCAACAAAGGTAAGTGTCTCCATGAGCTTCAAGTAAGCTCCACGGGACGGGGTTATAGGTTGGTGGATTGATAGGGGATGATGAGAAGTGTGCATCAAGAGGTGTTAATGGTGATAATGAAAGAGTGAGTCTAAGAGTTGTGTTTTCATTGGTAGGTTGTGATGGTTGATCAATTGTTGGAGGAGATAAGCGGGTGTTTATGTAGTCATTTATGGATGAAGTGGATGGTATGGAGGAAGTAGAGGCTCCATTTGTTGATGGTGTTTTGGAGGGTTCATTTGGTGCACTAGGAGATGAGCATTGAGGTGGTGGTGATGGGGTGGTGTTGTCTTCATTTGTGAGATCAATGAATAGTTGTTTTGGTGGAATAATGACAAGTTTTTGTTTCTTGGCATTGTTTGAATAGGTGGTTCTTGGTGATGACATGATAAAAAGATGATGTTTAATGAAGGTTAAGGATGATGGAATGTGAATTAAACATGCATGGGAATTATATAGTATGAAAACATGTTTAGAAGTGGAATTAATTTGAAATTGTACTATTAGATTCCAAAATCAGTTTAGTTTTTAAGGGAAATGGTGGCTGGGACTAGCAAAAGAGATCACAAGGTGCAAAAGAAAACAGTATAAAAACTGTTCCAGATGGCCGGTCCCTTTAAATGGAGGCCGGTCCCCTTAAATTTAAGGGGGCCGCCCCTTATGAATTAAGGGGGCCACCCATCTGACGACCCAAAAATCAAATTTTGTCAAAAATTTTCTGGAAAAATGTTATATTTTGTATTGTTTTTGCAGCAAGCTCTATTTGGACATTTCACATTTGTTTTGGTCTATTAGAAAGCATACATGTCATATATATATATATATATATATATATATATATATATATATATATATATATATATATATATATATATATATATATATATATATATATACATACATAAACTAATCATGCAAGCATATATATAGATTAAGAGATAAAGCATGCATTCATAAGCATATATTAAACATAAATAAACAAGTTAACATCCTAATCAAATATCCAAACAATTATTCCAAGAAAATAACAAGTACTTCCGAATATTCTTCAGACAAATAGCACACAAGACATAAAAATAAATATTGTTCAACAAGCATAATCCAAGCACATCATCTCTTTTTCTTCCCGAAGATACCCTTCAAAGTCTTCCCGATAAATTTGAAGCCACCTCTAACTTCTTCATGCAAGCTCTTTTGTCGTCTAAGCATCTCGGTAGTTCGTTCATGACGTACTTCTTCGTTTTCATCACTAGGAGACGGGGTAGAATACTCGGGATAGTCAAGATCCTCTAAATTATCAATGAACTCAGAAAACGAAGGGGTACTAGCATCATGGATGTTTTCCTCCTCATCGTCATCGTCTTGTCTAGAAGATGATCCATGAAAGCTCTAACGACGAGATTTTCCCTTGTCACTTCGAGTTCGTCGAGCTTGTTTTAGAGCGAGAGAACGTAAGGTGGGATAGATGGACTCATAGATGCTATTGTCAAGATCGGGGTAGTACTCGATAACATGATGATAGAGACGAGTAAGAAACATTCCATATGGAAGATTGGCTTTGGAGGTTTTTCTAGCACACTCAATCCATTTGATAAAGAAGTAGGCCAAATTGTACGGCTTTTAGATAGCGATACAATACAACATGTGAGCAAGGCACGCCGGGAGATGGTCCCGGTGATCTCTAGTACCAAACGCATTCTCACGAATGAGTTCTTCCCAATGCTTCATGTGGGGGCCTAATTCCTTGAGGAGAAGTTGGTATGAAGAGATTTGAACGTTTTTGGATTTTATTTTTCGAGTAGTAGTGGCACGTTCCACACCAAGGATTTGACGAATTTCATCGGGATGAGGGATGTCGGAGAGATAAGGACCAAAGGTTGGTCGACAACGATGAAGAGATTCGAGGTCCCACTCGTTTGTGAAAACGGCTTGACCTCTAAAAGGAATTTGGAGGATTTGACCAAATTGTTCGAGAGTTAAGGTGATAAATTCATTTTGAATCATGAAGGAAATGGTGATGGCACCAAGATCATTGGTTTGGACGGTGACTTGGCTATAGAAATCGACTATGAAACGAGGAACGATTGGTTCATTAATTTCATAAAGACAATTGAGGTTGATGCTTGAAAACAAGCGATTAATGTAGTCGGATTGAGCAAAGGCTAGATCTACTACACGTCCCTCATGAACGTTTCTATCTTCAATTTCACGATATATATGTCCAATGGAAGGAGATGTAGTAGGGAGTTGGGAAACTTTGGGAATGTAGTTTTTAGTGTGGGAAAGATCTTCGGTAGTCGCTTTTGGCATTTTCACCTAAACACATCAACAATACAAAAGACCAAAATAAATATAAAGAAGAATAAAAAAAATGTATATATATTTTTAAGACTTATGTTGGAACGTATACTTACTTCGACTCTAAGACGATAATCCTAGGAAGTAGTTTACCATGTTCCTTAATATTATTTTTAACTCGTTCTAGATATATTTTACGATGTTTAGTAAGTAGTTATGGACAATTCCAAACACCCTTTTTTAAACATCTTAATATATCATGAAATTTGCTAAATTTACATTAGGTTTTAAAATTAGCCATTTCTTACGAGTTTCTTATGCATGTGATTAGTTTTCGAAAAAGATGGTTTATATTTTGACTCAAAAATGTCATTTTTCATACTAAACCAAACGCTTCCTTAACTAGTTACTTATACTACTAGTATGTCAATATATATATGAATTATATATCTTGACAAGTCCAATTTGCAATTTTTAGGTTTATAATCTTAACAACGTTTTATAAAAATTATAATGACTTAGTTTCGACATCATTTGGACATAATCTAAACACCCTCTTATCGTGTACAAAAATATTTTTACTTGGTTGAAAAATATAGTTTCATGCTTTACAAGTTATAAAATTATAATGTGACTAGTTTTAACAAGTTTTCAAGGCATTATTCAACAATGTGTTTACCAACATTTTTGAAAAGGAGTGTATGAAATTTTTAAAAAAAAAAAAAAAAAAAAAAATTGGACAAGAGGGTTTATAATTACTAGTTTCTAGTGTTGATTAATCATTCTAATCCTAGGGGAAGCATTTAGCTATGGAGATTTTAGAACCAATTCGAAAGAAATTGTGAATTTGAAAGAATAAATAAAACATGCATAATCATAAGTTTGACCAAATTAGATGAAATTAGATGAAATGTGTTATGAAAAACTTACAATACGTAATGGTGATTGTGTTAGATGAATTTGCCCTTTGCGAATTAACCCGAATTATGTGATTTGGAAGTGGTTTAAGGTGTTTTCGGGTTTTGGTTTTCGTCACAGCAGTAGCAGAGGAAGGGATGTGTGAAAAATTGTAGTGTTTGGCAAAAGAAACAAGAGGAAAAACGGTTTGGAGCAATCAGATGGCCGACCCCCTTAAACATTAAGGGGGCCGCCCTTCATTCGGTTGCCGGTCCCTTTAAATATTAAGGGGGCCGCCCTCCAAAATTTTTATTTTTCGTGTTTTGGTTTCTGGAATGAACAATAAAATATATATATATATATATATATATATATATATATATATATATATATATATATATATATATATATATATATATATATATATATATATATATATATATATTAGATTTATATTTAATCAAAAATACGTTGGAGAGTATTCGCACGAAAGGGATTGCTTGACATTTTTACTTGACATTTCGTCAATTAAATTTTCTTGATCATTTCGGATGAAATTCATCAAGTTGGCAAGTGGACGAGAAAATTGTGGAAGGTTCATAAGTATATATATATATATATATATATATATATATATATATATATATATATATATATGTATATATATACATATATATATGTATATATATATATATGTATATATATATATATATGTATATATATGTATATATATATATATGTATATATATATATATATGTATATATATATATATATGTATATATATATATATATATATATATATATAGTATATATATATGTATATATATGTATATATATATATATATATATATATATATATATATATATATATGTATATATATATATATGTATATATATATATATATGTATATATATATATATGTATATATATATATATATGTATATATATATATATATATATATATATATATATATATATATATATATATATATATATATATATATATATATATATTATGGGCTTATAAGACGAGAATATAGGAGGGAGACGTATGCAACGGAAGCCGGGAGTTTGTCTCATCCATAGGTTTTTCGACTCATCTCTCTTCATCAGCATGAGTGTTGTTGAACATTAAAGTTCAATAAGACAAATGGGGGAAAGAAAGGATTCGTAAACGAACAATTTCTAGTTCTAGAAAATCAACACATGAATTTTCTAGGTTATATGATCCTAGATGTAACTAAGTATATATATATATATATATATATATATATATATATATATATATATATATATATATATATATATATATATATATATATATATATATATAGTATAATTAGATAGGTATATATATGTATAGATATAAAAAAACAAAAGAAACAATGAGCCAAACAAAATTACATAACAACTAGATACTAAACTAAGCATGCATTTCTTGGCAAGGAAATAAAAGGAAATGTGTACCTTTCATCTTCAACGCGTTTATATTCAAAGTCTTCAAGGAATAGTCCGAACAAGAAGTGACATCAAAAGTTTCCATGTTTGAATGGCGAATATTTTTACGTTCGTCCCCATTGTCTCATTTGACCAAAGTTATTTGATCCGAACATGTTTTGTATTTGACTTGGGTGCATATACGGTGGAAACATTCCCCACGGATTGAAGTTCCACATTTGTTGATTATTTTTAAAGTTTTGTCTATTTTGGTTTGCTCTTGATTGAGGTGTTTTAGGTCTAGGGTAAGAATTATTTGGTTTCCTAGGTGGTGGAGTTTTAGATCTTGTTTTAGGTTTAGCCGATCCTACTTCGGTTTTTAACGATGGTTTATAAAACGGTTTTATTTCTTCATTACTAGAGATATGTATTTTCTTATCATTTATGAGTATATACTTAGGATTAGATTTTGAAGGTTTTAATTCCTTGAGTTCACTTTCAAATTTAACATTTTTAATTTCACTTGTTGAAGCTTCAGTTGAGTTGAATCCTAAACCGGTTTTATCTCCGGATACTCTTTGAATACTTATAATTTTATTAAGTGAGTTACTACTATTTTCAAATTTATCAAGTTTGCAAATTTCTTCCCTAAGTTTGTTGTTTTCACTTTTAAGCTCTTGGCATGATTTACATTCTTCAACAATTTCTTTACCTTTTTCAAGTTGATGTATTTTAATTTTTAGTTCTAGTACTTCATTTTCTAGTTGGTTGTTTATGTATTTTAGTGATTTGTTTTTAGCCATTACTTGTTGTCCTAGTTTGCATAATCTATTGTATTCGCTATCTAAATCTTTTTCATCTAATGATAAATTTTCATCACTAAAGTATTCGGTTTCGGAACGTACCTCACTTGATGTCTTAGCCATGAGACACTTTTCTTCCTTTGTTGTTTCTTTCTCATCTTCATCGCTATCACTCCAAGCTCCTCCAACAAATGCTCTTTGATTTTGATCTCTTGTCATCATTGGACATTTTCCAATGAGGTGATTCAGATCACCACACTTGAAACATTTTCTCTCATTCTTGCTATACTTGTCATCATTATTCTTTTGAGGTGCTCTCCTTTCAACGTGTGGTTGTCTAACGAATCTTCCTCGCCTTTTGAAGAATTTCTTGAAATCTCTTACGGCCATGGCATATTCTACGTCATCGCTTTCGGAAGATGAGCTATCTTCGTTGTTGGATTCCTTTCTAGCTTTCAAGGTGATTGACTTGCTTTGCTCTCGTTTTCCTTTAACCATTTCGGAGTCCTTCTTTATAATTGCTTCATAGACTTTCAAATTTCCAATTAATTCATCAAGTTGTAATGTTGACAAATTCTTTGATTCTTCAATAGCTGTCACTTTAGCTCGCCATTTTGGGTGACGAGCCCTAAGAAACTTCCTAACAAAATTCTTATTAGAAAAATTCTCATCAAGTGCTTTTAAACTTGTGATGATAGTGTTAAATCTAGCGAAAGCATTATCAATTGATTCCTCTTTCTGAATCGTGAATTGCTCATATTGTTGAACAAGTAGATCTATTTTATTATCTTTGACTTGATTATTACCTTGGTGAGTTATTAATAAAGAGTTCCAAATTTCTTTTGCGGTTTCACACATAAAGATCCTTTCGTACTCTTTACGTGGTAGCGCATTAAAAATAACCATTTTTGCTTCATTATTTTTAGCAAGTTTTCTTTTTAAATCATCATTTTGTTTTTCAAAAGGTACGATTTCATCTTTCTTTGTTTCGGGGTTATTTTGAATAGGTAAAAAATCACCATTGGTAATAATATGCAAGAGATCTAGATCTTTTGATTTCACATAATTTTCAAATCGATTTTTCCAATATAAAAATTCATCACTTTCAAATAGTGGTGGTCGTTGCATAGATTGCCCTTCTAAATATTTTTCGGATTCCATAGATCGTTACAAGTTTTAAAATACAATATATTTTAAAGATCTTGCAAGAAGTGGCTCCTGATACCAATTGTGGAAAACTAGAAGGGGGGGTTGAATAGTTTTACGTCCTTTTAAAATTTATAAAAACAAGTTTGTTTTAAAAACTTCGATTCTAGTTTATGTGATCTCAATACTTGCACTATATGAACAATTATATAGTAACTAACTAACTAAGATAATATAGTATATGTAAATAAGTAAGTAATGAAAAGAGTTGGAGAGATCAAACCACAACACAAGGATTTATAGTGGTTCGGCTACAAGGTCACCTTCCTTGTTCTTACTCCACTCCCTGAGTCACCTACTTGAGAGTTTTCTTCACTATGTCAACAAACTCCCTTATGGCGGAGAAAACCTTACACTACAATTTACACACCACAACTACGTCACAACTTGATCACAACTTCTACACAACTTCTTCACACCTATTTACTTCACACCTATCTTCTTCACACCTTTCTTCTTCACACCTATCTTCTTCACTTCAATCTACTTCACACCTATCTTCTTTACAACTACCCTACTTCACTACTAATCAACTTCTACTTCCTACACAACTTCTATATCTTCTAAACTACTTATTACAAACACAACACAACTTCACAAATAATATATATATACTATGCACAACTACTCTTCAATACTTCTTGAACTTAGTTGTAGAAGGAGTGTTCTTCTTTTGCACTTTTGATGAGGATGAATGAGAAGGGATTGAATCACTTGAAACAAGGATTAATATACAAATGATCAAAGGCTTTTAGAGGATGTTTAGAGAGTTTGAGATCTGAAAATTTCGTACAAACGGTAAGGTAAAATTCCAGAATTGAGGTGGTATTTATAGGAGAGAAATTCTGACAATTTCTGACACAAGAGCCTGGCCGGTCCCCTTAAATCATGGCCGGCCCTCATAAAATTAAGGTGACCGCCCCTTATAATTAACGGGGCTGCCCAGCTGTAACGGCCAGAAAACTTGTCTTTTAGTGGGAAAAGTTTATTTGGTGAAAAACTATCTGATTTTGGTTAAAAATTTGAAATCATATATTTAGTATGATTAAAACATTTTTCTTTATTACCAAAAGTGTTTTTCAAAAATATATAATATGTTTATATAATTGAATAAACTTTGTATTAGTTAATTAAATATCCCTTTGATCATGAGATGTATTAAACACTTGTTTATCCATATCTTAAGTGATTAAGTTGGATATAATGATATAAACTAGCTTAATACTTGTTTACGTAGTAATCTTTCGTTTGATGAGTTTACATTTTGTGATCGTCAAAATATAGAGATATCGAAAAATATAAGTAACGTTTTCATACATTATTTATGTCAACAGATTTGTAATTTATGAATGGACATTTGTTGTTATTTTGATATATATTAAGTAGATGTTAATTATTTTGGTTTTTTAGGTTTTGTTGCTTATTTATTATCAATAGATGTTCTTATTTTGTTCATTATTTGTTGCTAATTTTGGATACAAGTGGTAGATGTTGCTTATTTAGGCTTTTAGCTTTTGTTGCTTATTTTGGTAGTTGTTGTTATGATTATTGATGCACACTATATGTTTGATAAAATGAGACTATGATAATCATACGTGATTTAGCTTATGATTACAACCCTACAATTTGTGAATATTAATTGATGATGTGATAGGTTATTCAACTTGTGAAGGATAATTTTTTATTATTAAAGTACATGAGTTAGGGATGAATCACATGTGATCTGTTAGTGTTATTTTGGATACAAGCAGTTACTGATAAAGTACATATATTATTTTTTGTTACTCATGATGTTTTACTTTTTTGTTTGATGTTAAGTGCTCATAAAGCTAACGTTGGTGATTACTATGGTCGCGATGGAGATCAAAAAGTGCATAAATAGTTTGTGATTGCTGATATGATTAGTAGCAGACTAGACGTAGTAGTGAGTTAACCCAAACAAATTGTTTATACTTTTCTTTATCATGAAACTTTCTTTGAATCCCTGTATATATACATTTTTTATTAGTAAATTAAGTTTTAGAAAACATTCTCGGGTGAAGCTATTATTCCTTTTGAATTACTAGTATACAATTTAGGAATATGCTAATAATATATGGCGCACCCTTCAAGATCATCGTGATATTATAAGGCCAAGAAACACCCATAGTTCCTAAGTTTATTGAGTATATAATAAAATCAAATGAAATACTTACAAGAAGTAAAAAGCTTTTACCATTTACTATTTAGTATTTACAGTACAATACCGCGTTTACTTGTTTTTAGTCTAAGGCTGAGTCTAAGCCTAAGCCAAAGTCTAAGGTGCGTTTAGTTATTTATTAGTTTTTCGTTGTAAGTTAAATGTGATTTGTTTGGAATCACATGTGATTTTGTAGAATAAATCATAGTAATCAATTCAAATTACATGTGACTAACTGCAAGATTGTATGTGACTAACTACAGGTCTTGCTTAATAAAGTTGAAAAGAAGCCTAAGCCGAAGGCTGAGTCTAAACCTATTTAGAGAAAAAGGAAGTTATTAGATTCTGAAAGTAATGAGCGTATGAAGGTGTGAAAGAAATTCACATGGAAGGTGATTAAAGAGTATTATAAAAGTGATTATTCTTCTAATGAAGGTTAAAAGAAAGCGAGACTAAGAAGCAGTCAAAGAAGTTGAAGGGGAATATAAAGAAAGAGTCTTCTGATATTTTTTGTTAGAATTATACTGGTGTTTACCCATTCATGAAAAGAAAAAAGAGGTTTTCGATTCTAACAGCGAATCCGACTGATAACATCAAATAGTTCCGATATTTTAGTGTTAATTTCACCATATTATGCTCATATTTTATATCAAATTATTATATATTCTTATCTGTTTATATTTCATTTTTAGGACAAAAATGAGCATTGGAACGAAGAGACACGAATTTGGAAGATTATTAATGAAATAAGTTGAAGTATGCTGATATAACACTAACTACGGCGTAGACCACCTCTCAACCTACGCTGTAACATCCTTTTACACTAAAGACTGAAGTCAACGCTGACCAAGAACTACGACGTAACCAACTCATGGGTTACGGCGTAGATATGAGTATTAGACTTTTACGGGCGTAACACACCTTAAGGTTACGCCGTAGATCTTCCTTCAACACTTAGAAGAATTTCGTGATCCAAGATGGAGATACGGCGTAACCACTCATAAGGTTACGCCATAGAATGGTGTACGAGAGTTCTACGACCATAACAGATCATCAAGCTACAGCGTAGTTGAAAGATTCAAAGGCTACGACGTAATTAACACTAGGGGTTATGCCTTAGCAAAGTCGAGACTATAAATACCAGCCTTCCGCATTTTACATAACCTTTCTCATACACAAAAACTGGACGAGGAATCAGGGATCAAAGAGGACGAGGTTCTGAAAGCATACGAGTCATTTCCAAGGGAGAATTTACGCATCACAATCATAAGTTTTACCATTTTGTATTACATTTGTGTATTGAATTCATTTCTTTATTTACAATGTTGAACATTGATTTTTTTGCATATTTTAATATGAGTGGCTAAACACCTTTGGTGTTAGCCTAGTTATGAAATTGTTATTGTTATGATTTAGTTTTCTCATATCTCTATCGTTTTATTTGTATGCTTTCTTAGCATATTTTGGGACACCCTTGTTTTGGTAGCTTGGACGTTTGGTAGTACCTACGAAGCTAGGAGAATTGACCATAGGACCCATAGTGAATAAGGTTATGTTTAATGATAAGAATTGACCATAGGACTATCACCACTCGTGTGGAAATTTCAATGAACCGCCACTTACCAAACGGAATTGCTTAAGGAATTAGGGGGGATCTAAGTTCCGAATGGCCGGATTCCAATAAATAAGTCTAAGTTAGTAGAGGCACGTAGTGACTCTTCCATCTTGTATGACCAACGAACTCTTGTAATCTTTATGTTACGGTATAGGGCAAGGTAGAAGATAGGATTAGACGATTTGACTTTCTGAGTCTAGTCGACTTATACCCCCAGATGAAACGATAGAATGCATTTAATAGAAATTTTAGTCATAACATAACAAGAGTAGTAATTAGGTTAACACTTCTCTCCCTAAATTCATCATTTTATTGCTTTTTGTCATTTCATTTCATAGTTTAATTCATTAATCTACAAAACCCCCTTTTAAAACAGTGACACTAGAACTTAGATTAAATCCGCACGCAAGCTCTTGGAACGACCTCGGCTTTACCGACAACTACACTATACACGACAGGGTATACTGCCCAGTAGTGCATTAGGTAGACTTTAGGTAGACGAGAAAATTTTAAATTTAAAACCTGGTTACAAATCCTGCATCAAGTTTTTGGCGCCACTGCCGGGGAGCTATTTAGGATTTTATTTAAGTTTTTCATTATCTCACGATTTCTTTTCTAGTTTCAGGTGCAATGGGTAAGGTTGATATCGATACTCTCACTATCGAAGAATATCTCGCTCTAACACGAGAAGAACAAGGGCCTAGTTTGGTTAGGCCAGCTATTGGGGCGGATGTGCAATTCGAGATAAAGAATCAGTTTATAAGGAAGTAAGACGGAGGATGCTCATTAGCATATTGACAATGTGTTGTACATTACAAGCTTGTTCAATATTCTAGGAGTGTCTCATGATGCAGTCATGCTTAAAGTTTTCCTCATGAAACTCACGAGGGCTGCTAAGATATGGGTTGATAGATTGTCAGCAGGAACTGTCAACACTTAGGATCTCTTGAAGAGACAATTCATCCAAAGGTATTGCCCTCCTTCGAGGATGGCCAAACAGCTCGAAGATATTCACAACTTCAAGCAAGATGGCGATGGGACTTTGTACCAAGTTTGGGAAAGGTACAATGATCATCTCTACAAATGCCCGACTCACGACCTTAACAAACAACAAGTTACATCTTCTACAAAGGAATCAACATTTGCATGATGCAAAAGCTTGACTTTTAAGGCCGATCCCTGGGATGACCCCTATTCAAGCCTTATAGGCAATAAAAGACATGGCAGACCATTCTTAGAAATGGCACGAAGGAGGTAGTAGTAGAAGCATTGGAGGAAGTATGGATGGGATTGCTCTAATTACAAACAAACTTGAAAGCTTGGGCCGAGACATGAAAACGCTCAAGGAGAACGTGGATGATATTCAAGTTGTGTGCGAGAGTTTTGAAGGGACTTACTTGGACAAGGATTGTCCTTTAGAAAAGGATGATAAAAAAATTAAGGACGTAAAATATGGAGAAGGAAGACCTTTCCAAAGTAATAATAGCAACAGTTACCGCATTGGACCATCTGGTTACAATCGAGTACCGTATGCAAAAAGAAGGTCTAGTCCTGAAGAAATCACCAACAAGTATCTCGACGACTCCAGAAAGAAACAAGATAAGCAAGACGCGTGGTTGAAAAAGTTTCAAGAAACCACCAACAAGAGCTTACATAATCATGATGAACCCCTTAAAAATCTTGAAACCATGATTGGAAAGTTAGCAGATGACATTCAAGAGAAAAATATGATTCAAGTAAGCAAGACGACCTTGGGGGCATGCAAGGAAATTTTTGCCGAAGACAAAGTAGATGACTGGACCGAAAGATTCCATAATCAATCTGGTGAGAATGTTCTTTTACAGGATGAAACCAAGCCTTCTGAAATAATGCCTTGTCAATTACCAACTAAGGAGGATAGAATGGAGATCTTTGCCCTTTCATGCACAATCGGTAATTCTAACTTGTATGCATTAGCTAATTTGGGCTCTAGCATTAATGTCATGCCACTCTCTTTATTTCTATCCCTAAGATTGACAAGTCTTAGGAAAACAAGTTTTGGTGATCGAGATGGCAGATATGACTAAAGAAACTCCAATAGGAATTGTTGATGATGTGATTATTAAGATTGACAGGTTTTTATTCCCTACAGAATTCATAGTCATTGATATGGCAAGTATTCCTAAGGAAGACCTTATCCTTGGGAGACCTTTCCTTGCTACATCACAGGCACGAATTGATGTTTTTATGAAAGAAATCTCGTTGGGAGTTTATGAAGAGAGGGTTGTCTTCAAAATGAATAGGCTTTTATTGCAGAAAAATAAGGAAGCAGCTTGATACGTGGGAATTGCGCCCTCGCAACAGGTTTTACCTTTCAAGGGATCTCGAGAAGCTTACAACCCCCACCAGGCAGTGTACCTGATCGTTGTAGTATAGTATAGTGACAAGTACCGGGGGATTGATCGTTCAACTCAGGAATAGTGTCGCTAGTATTAGAAAGCCTACTAAACTAGGTCTAGAGGTGAGGGATGATTCTTTTTGTATTTTTTTATATTTTTTGAAAGCAAGTAAAATCTCGGGTATTGGAAGAGTAGGTGGAATTAGTTGCTAGCCAACTAACTCAATTAATCTAAAGATGCATTCAAAATAAAATAACAAAAATGAAAATGAAACTATTATACTAATGTGGTGGAAACAATAATGAGGAAAGTTGTGTTTACTTAGATTTCATTACTCCCTAGATATCTTTTACAGGTTGATTAACTTGTTACAATTGCATGGACGACGGGTCATATTCCTTAATACTAGTCGTAGGGCCGTGTACAATATTCCCTAAGTCTATAAGATCCTACTTCACTCCTATGTCGAGCTGTTAGAAGCTCCTAACATAGGATCATTAGAATTCTCTTACGCATTAAATACAACCAAAAATCGTAGTACACCTCCGATCATGTTTCTTAAGACGTTCAAGCAAGTTACCAATGGAAGTCTACCAGTTTTCTTATGCCTAACATCGAATACAATCATCCGTAACAATTATAAACAAACAATCAACCCATAATCAACATCTAGGTTTCACTACATCTAAGCAAACACAAGAAAGATCTAGCCTAACATGTTAAAGAGAAGACAAGCGTAAGATATAATCACACAACACATAGACATATTGAATGATTTGGATAAGTACTTATCTTCAATTGAACATGGAAGAATCAAGGGGTTGGAACCCTTGAAAAGCTGATAAATTCGGACTAGGGTTTATTCCCTCAAAGTTGCACACTAATGAATAAATTTGGAAAACTACATATAGATATTACATCTTGACGGCGTCATGTATTAGCTCATGACGCCGTCAACTCACCTCCATGATAAAATCGTATTGCGTAGATCTATTTGTGACACCGTCATGTGGAGAAATACTCTGGGCCGTCACTAGTAATTGAACCCTGACGACCTTGGTGACGCCGTCAGGCCATAAGCTTGCAAACTTTCTGGGCCGTCACGTTATAAGTTCCATATCTACCTCTTTTGTAACTCTTGACGCCGTCATGTGTAGAGGCTTGACGCCGTCAGGTACTGTTCCCAGCAAGGAAATTTGAGACTTTACCGTTTTCTTCACTTTTATGCTCCAAAAACGTCCAAAATGCTTCCTTTTCCAGATTCTTCCTCAAAAATACCTAAAATGACAAAAGGAATGATTTAGAGCAACATTTGATCAAATAATCTCGAATTCGGGCTTAAATGACCCCTTAAAAGCGGTACACTTTTCACCTAATCAAATACCCTTACACTTGAGATTTGCTTGTCCTCAAGTAAAAGCGCTTTTATTCTAATCAAAATACAAATTAGGGGTCATTTAACACTAATATAAAAGTAATTACAACAAATAATCGTTCCACTAAAAACCAAAAGCAAGCACGGAGGTCATACACTAGCACCTCACAAATAGTGTTTAGATACTCACATCTCTCGGGTGTAATAAAGTATATGTCATAATAAGGAAATGGAAAACATCTCTTACTACCTGTCATAGCAAATAGATTACCATAGGCTTGGGAAAGGATCAAACCTCCACCACATGGCATAAGCACCTAGGATAAACTATCAAAGAGGTCTTTAAAGGGTTATAATGTTAGGTGCAGGGATATGGAATACACGGTTTTGTTGGATAAAGGCAATATTTACTGGTGGCGAGTTAATCATCTTAGTTAATTACATGTACAACATGACGTTGCTAAGCCAAGACTCGACTCGACTTAAGCTAATAAATTAAAAATAACAAAAACATAAAACAAACATAGAATGAAACGAGATGGTAGTCCGTCTGTTTTTTCTCCTTTTTTTATTATTATTTTTTTTTTGCATACACTCTTACCCTACCATCCAAAATAATACATCATAGGGGATGTACATTCCCCTTACGCTTGAATTTTTATATACTTTACAATAAACTAATTTAATGACTCGAATCAAGATAATCAAAACACTTGGAGTACTTTTTAAGATTAATGCGCATATGGGGGTAATATATGATGTTCTTCCCCATTACTCCAAAACACAAGTACTTTACCCATGAGTCACAATCGTCCCAAAACAATATATACAAGATATGACTCGACTTAGCAACCATGTAATCAAATAGATAATTAACTAAGGGTTTAAACAAATAACAATAATGCACTAAAGATGAGTGCATACACGGAAGGCTAAGGCGATTTGGTTGCACATTTGGGTGGGTTGTAACAAATTCTTCCTTTAAGTAAGATGCTTAAAGTTAGAAACGAAAAGATAGGCTCGGAGGGGTGTACTAGGGGTATCGTGTACTAAAAATGAGTACAACGCTAAGGTGTGGGAAAAATTAATTGACTTTACTAGTCAAGTAATATGACTTAAATGGTCAAGTAATTATGATACGGGTTTAACACAAGGGTGATCCTAATGCCTCTTATCATGTAGTAAATCCTACTACAAGAATGTAGTCTCACTAGCGGTCTCGGGATGCATCACTAACGCAAGTTCTAGAATCTAAATGCTACCGGTACACTCATAAGCACTAATAATGAATGCTTTTCCTATCAAATCTAAAGGCGAATCTCACATATTTGGGTGGAAACTTTTTCTGAATGGTACGGTTTTGTGCTAGTCATACAACTCCTATCCATGAGACCCTTGTTAAGGCTAAAGTTTCACTCCTAAACGTTGTAAAAACATTTAAATTTGGTGCTAAAATTACACTAACAAGTATTTCTCTTAGTTTTATTACACACCTACCATCGAACAAACAAACTCAAGTGCAATTGTATCCTATAAGGTATCATCATTTACCCTCCCCTTACTCTTAGGATGAACATTGTCCCCAATGTTCAATTAAAGGATGTAAAAGTAGAATAGGTAAAAGCATGAAAACAAATACTCCCCTGATTCGTTCGGTGTGGATAGTGTATCAACAAGGTTATATCTTCCTCCAAGAAAATGAACTTTCAAAGCTTCCCTTCCAGAAATATAAATCATCTTCTTATCATATACAACCTGTTAAACCTGAGAAAACAATCAAGGCAACCTCGCGTAAAATCGGCGGCAATCTATATATACTAACAAATCCTAGAAAGCAATTTAAGATATAATGTTTGTGGAATAAATGTTTGCAGATTTCCTGGAGTTTATAAAACTAAAGAAATAACAAAAACTTTAAGACTCCGTTAGAAAAACAAAACTCGCAAAATTTCCAGAATTTTACACGTGACGTCGTCAGGTGTTAAACCCTAACGCCGTCAGAAGTGACCTGCAGAAATCTTTATTTTAAGTTTCTAGAAAAGTTCTGGAAAAACTTATGTCCTACTTCCTAGAAAATCCTGCAAAACATCATTATGACTCGATACAAGCATTTGACTCTAACAAATACTAATATACATGTTCATTTAATATTGTGGCGAATCAAGATTATTTTCGTTCTTATAAACAAATTTGGGGTTTCCCCTTACACTTAGCTTTTTCAAAATACCTTTATATGAAGTTAAGACAAAGTTAAACAATAAAATAAAGCATTTTCACAATTTTAGTATGAAACATGATCCACTAACAATAAAAATAAAACATGCATACGGAAGCAAATAACATCAAACAAATGAAAACACACAAAACATGAGTTGCCTCCCAAGAAGCGCTTTTCTTTATTTACGAGTCTTGTAGCTAGACTCAAGGTCATGGGCAATTACGTGACCTCATCATTGGTCTCATTCTCTAGGTCATCTCCAATCTTAGTTTTGTATTCCGGACCCGATTGTAAATGTTCTTTATAGATACCAACCACCTTTTTCTCAATTGCTCCTATAATCCTATTGGCGAATTCCCTATCAACTTTATATTTTGGCCCTAGAGTTAAGCAATCCTTATAGAAAAGGCTCTTCTTTTCCCATACATAGTCCATGCCCTTTTTCTTATCCTCTTCATTGATGTCCTCGAAACCACCAATGTTATCCATATCAAATTGAGGCACAAAACGAAATTCCTTCATTCTATTAGGCATCCTATATGTGATCCTATCTGTTTCACTAGCAAATCGGATCGTCCCTTCCATCTCATCATATTCTAACTTGGATTCTTCAACAAATGGCTTACCAAATACAACATGGGATAAGCGACAATCAATAACACTAGCTAGGTCTTCAACAACCATAAAGTCAATGATATAAGTAAAGTTCCCAACAAAGACATGTAGACCTTTAATTCTCCCAACAAAGTTACAAACTCTACTGGGGTATTTGGGATCTTTTCTAGGTCTAAGTCTTGTTTTCACTATATCATTATAAACACTTGAGGACATAATGTTGATTGGGGATTCAAAATCAATGTAAGCGTTGTCAATATGCTTATACCCAATCATACATGGTATCTTAACATTCTTAGGATCGCCTCTCTTTATCTTAGGGTCAATTATAGTAAAAGGAGGTCGAGGATTATCAATAAGATTATTATAGTACGAAGTCTCCTCCTTAGTGGGATATAGATTGAAATAGTCATCCTGTTTCATATCTATCTCCCCTTCCTCAAGTTCCTCAACAACATCCTCAAAGTCATTAGATCCTAGGTCCTTATTTGAATACAAGGCGGTCGCTAGGTCACTAAATGCATGATCGATCACAACATTAATTAACCTATTAAGCTCCCTAAGTTCCCTAATCTCATTCTCAATATGTTCACGCAACAAAGCCACTTCACTAGGGGAAAGGGGTGGATTCGCGTTTTCCATAATGGCCAACGGAGTAGTCAATGAATTTAATTTACTAACAAAGGCACTAAGAATAAGATAGACTAGAGAAAACCTGAAAATAGAAATAAAACCTTACTAGAAAAGAATCTAGCAAGTAGATCTAATAAAAAGAAATCCAAACCTAGACAATAATTATTCCTCGGGCTGCGGCGCCAAATACTTGATACGTGGGAATTGCGCCTTCGCAAAAGGTTTTACCTCTCAAGGGATCTCGAGAAGCTTACAACCCCCAACAGGCAGTGTACCTGATCTTTGTAGTATAGTATAGTGATAAGTACCGGGGTGATGAGGCGAAAAATGATCCGGTTTTTGGGGGTCATTTAAGCCGGAATTGGAATTTATTTGATCAAATATTGCCCTAAATCGTTCCTTTTGTGATTTTAGGTACTTTTGGAGTGAATTCTGGAAAAGGAAGCATTTTGGACGTTTTTGGAGCATAAAAGTGAAGAAAACAGCAAAGTCTTAATTTTCCTTGCTGGGACCAGTACCTGACGGCGTCAAGAGCAATTTGGTGACGGTGTCAAGAGTCAAAATGGTGACGGCCCAGTGAAAATGTGACGGCGTCAAATCAAGGCCGTCAAGAGTAAAAGTGGTGACGGCCCAGAGCCGCAATACACATGACGGTGTCAGATCCGGATCTAGGCAGTCCGAGAATATTATGGGCGACGGGTTGACGGCGTCAGAACTTTCTTCTTGACGCCGTCACCCTAGGAAATCTATATATACTCTTTGTTATTTTCATTCTAAAGAGAGGAGAATTTTAGGGTCGAACTTAATAAACCCTATCTCGTTTGTAACAGTATTTTCAAGGGTTTTCACCCTTTGAAACCTTTCATGTTCAACTATGATAAGTATCCTTTCAATTCATTCAATATGTCTATGTGTTGTTTGAACATATCTTACGCTTGTCTTGATTTTAACATGCTAGGCTAGATCTTTTGTGTGTTTGCTTAGATGTAATGAAACCTAGATGTTGATTATAGGTTGATTGCTTGTTTATAGTTGTAATGGATGAATAATTTCGATGTTAGGCTTAAGAAAACTGGAAGATCTCCATTGTGTAACTTACTTGAACATCTTAAGAAACATGAACCAATGCGTACTATGTTTTTATGGTTGTATTTAATGAATGGGCAAATTCTAGTGATCCAATGTTAGGAGCTTCTTGCAGGCTCGACATAGGAGTGAAGTAGGAGCTTATAGAGTTGGGGAAGTACGTACACCACCCCACAATTGGTATTAAGGAATATAACCCGTCATACACGCAACTGTAAAAAACAATTAACCTGTAAAAGATATCTAGGGAGTAGTGAAATCTAAGTAAACAGAATTCTCCCAATTACTGTTTACACCACTAGTTTAATTAGCTTTATTTACATTTCTGTTATTTTATTTTGATTGCATCTTAGTTATTGGGTTAGTTGACTAGCAACTAATTCCGCCCACTCTTCCAAAACCCGAGATTTTACTTGCTTTCATAAAAATATAAAAATACAAAAAGAATCATCCCTCACCTCTAGACCTAGTTTTTAGGCTTTCTAATCCTAGCGACACTATTCTTGAGTTGAACGATCAATCCCCCGGTACTTGTCACTATACTATACTACAACGATCTGGTACACTGCCTGGTGGGGGTTGTAAGCTTCTCGAGATCCCTCGAGAGGTAAAGCCTGGTGCAATTCCCACGCATCAAGTTTTTGGCGCCGCTGTCGGGGAATAGTTATTGTATAGGTTAGAATTTCTTTTTATTAGGTCTACTTGCTAGATTCCTTTCTAGTAAGATTTTATTTTTATTTTTAGGTTTTCTTTAGTCTATCTTATTTCTTCGTGCCTTTATTCGTAATCATTACCATCCGACATCATGGAAGGTGGTAACATCTTTAAACCCATCAACCCACCATAACAAGACCACCCACAAAACCCACCACTAGCTAACCAACCTCTTAGGCCCCGAACCCTAGGAGAGTATTCCCATCCTAGCCACCAAGGCTACCGAAACACCATTGAGCTCACCCAAGGAGCCAATGTGTCTCCCTTGCGATCCGACACCATCCGGTTGGTGCAAAGCGGATGTGCATTCCATGGATTTCGTTCTGAAGATCCTAATCAACATCTCAAGGACTTCCTAAAAATTGTAGATTCTATAGACCTTGATGTTACAACTAGAGAGACGATCCGGTTACGCCTATTCCAATTCTCTTTACGTGATCAAGCTAGTCAGTGGCTTGAACGTTTCCCCGTGGGATCCATCACCTCATGGGATGATCTCACCACTCTTTTCCTTGCTCAATTCTTCCCACCGGGGAAGACTGCGATGCTTAGAAATGACATCTTGATGTTTGAACAACATCAGGGTGAAACTTTCTACGAAGCGTGGCTCGTTTCAAGGATCTACTCCACAAATTCCCTCATCATGGTATAAATCTTTGGTTATTAGTTCAAATCTTCTATGACCATGTCGACTATCACACTAAACGTACCATTGATCGAGCCACAGGAGGGAGATTGCGTGATAAGAACGCCGAGGAGTCTTGGGTAATTATTGACGAACTTGCCGCCGATAATCAAGAGTTATGGGAGTTTAATCACACTATAAAAGCGGTCATAAACGAAATCTCGACACCTGTAGGGACTAATCAAATCTCTGATGAACTCCTTTGCAAACTTGAGGCAAAAGTTGACTATTTCGAGGAAAGGCAAAAGAGACCCTTAAGTCCTAGACGCGCTGCTATCAATTCTGTCTCGAAAATGGCTTCAACGCCGTTATCAGAGTCACCCTCTAGGGAGAGTGTTGAGACCTTTCAAAATTATGCCCCACCTTATTCTCCTCCTGAGAAACTTAGCCAGGAATTTGAAGCCAAAATGAGGGAATATATGGCAACCCATTCTGAGCGGCTTGCTAGATTCGAGGAAGCAGTTTATAAACAAAAGGAGGAGATGCAAGAGAAAATGAATGAGATGATGAGCCTAGTGGAGGAGTATGCCAACCAGAAAACCCCTGAAAGGATGTTACTGAGGAAAGAAAGCGTCACCCCCACTACCCAGTTTGTTAATTCCATCACAATTGTCCATACGGATAATGAGAAAGTAGAAACCCCTAGGGAACAAACCACAGAAGAACCGCCACAATCTCAACCCTTAAGTTACTACCTAAAACACGATATAAACGAAAGCACCATAACAAATTGGATAAAGGGTGACGGGCGTAACCAATCCTCCAAACATGGTTCAGAGAAGGAGGAAGAGGGAAATGATGAGTATGATACATTACCTGGAGGACCGATATTTGAAAAACTACTGGTACAGAAAGTAGCTACTAAGCAGATGACGTGTGGGAACTTTAAGATACCGGCCAGCATCGGGAATTTGAAATATCTAAACGCTTTCGCCGACCAAGGATCGGAAGTAAATCTTATGCCCCTAACTATCTACACCCAACTAACGTCAAAATGCCAGCCACCACTCGTGTTAGGCTATCCTTCGCTGGACACACTTACGTGTACCCCCTAGGAATCGCAGAAGATGTGCTGGTCAATGTCGCGGGATTCATGTATCCTGTTGATTTCATGATCATCGATGATAAAGGAGGTGGATGCATGCCAATAATCCTTGGGGCACCATTCCTTACCACCGCAAAAGCTATCATTAGGTATGAAAATAGGAAAATTGAGCTTAAATCAGGAAAAAGAAAGATTAGCTTCCCCATGACCCCGCGGTATGCGCAAGAAAGTTTGATGAGGAGAATGCTCAAAACCAATATTGACACATCGTCTATTCATGTTTAGGAGAGGATACTTGCATGGGAGGCGAGAATCAAAAGTTACAAAGAGACTAAACATGAAAGAAGCAAAAGCAAAAGCAACGAAGTTCATGTCGAGTTTGAACATAGTCAACCAACGAGAACCATGTATCATTCAAAAAAGGGTACCTAGTACTCTTAAGACACTTGGAGATAACGATACCTCCTGATAAACCTAGTCCCTGGTGGTATGGGACATTCACAATGGAGGGCATAAGCCAAGATAGGATGGCTAACTTGAGTAGTAAAGGAGGAGGAGAGGTGATTGCAAGTATCGACATATTGAAACACCACCACCACGATAGTAATGATCGCAACTACATGGGGTACATCATCTCGAGAGATGAGGTCACGTAATAACCCATGACCTTAAGTCTAGCTACAAGACTCGTAAATAAAGAAAAGCACTTCTTTGGAGGCAGCCCATGCTTTGTGTGATTTTTATTTTATTTGATTGTTATTTGTTTCTGTATGCATGCTTTATTTTTATTGTTGGTAGATCATGTTTCAAAATAAAATGGTGAAAATACTTTATTTTGTCATTTGGCTTAGTCTTAACTTCATCCAAAGGTATTTTGCAAAAGATAAGTGTAAGGGGAAACCCCAAATATGTTTTTAAGAAACAAAACCGATCATGATTCTCCACAATATTAAATGGACATGTATATTCGTATTTGTAGAGTCAAATGCTTGTATCGAGTCATAATGATGTTTTGCAGGATTTCCCAGGAAGTAGGACAAAGTTTTTCCAGAAATTTTCCGGAAACTTAACATAAAGATTTCTGCAGGTCACTTCTGACGGCGTCAGGAAGAAATTCCCGACGGCGTCACGTGTAAAAATCTGGAAATTTTGCCACTTTTTTTTTCTAACGGAGTCTTAAAGTTTTTGTTGGATCTTTAGTTTTATAATCTCCAGGAAATCTGCAAACATTCATTCCACAAGCATTATATCTTACTTTGTTTTCTAGGATTTGTCAGCATATATAGATTACCGCCGATTTTACGCAAGGTTGCCTTGTTTGTTTTCTCAGGTTTAACAGGTTATGTATGATAAGAAGATGATTTATATTCTGGAAGGGAAGCTTTGATTGTTCATTTTCTTGGAGGAAGATCTAACCTCGTTACCACACTATCCATACCGAGCGAATCAGGGGAGTATTTGATTTCATTCTTTTACCTGTTTTACTTTTACAATCTTTAATTGAACATTGGGGACAATGTTCATCCTAAGTGTAAGGGGAGGGTAAATGATGATACCTTATAGATAAACTTTCACTTGAGTTTGTTTGTTTGAGGGTAGGTGTGTAATAAAACTAAGAGAAATACTTATTAGTGTAATTTTAGCGCCAAATTTAAATTTTTTTACAACATTTAGGAGTGAAACTTTAGCCTTAGCAAGCGTCTCATAGATAGGAGTTGTACGACTAGCACAAAACCGTACTATTCAGAAAAATTTTCCACCCAAATATGCGAGGTTCGCCTTTAGATTTGATAGGAAAAGCATTTACTATTAGTGCTTATGAGTGTATCGGTAGCATTTAGATTCTAGAACTTGCGTTAGTGATGCATCCCAAGACCGCTAGTGAGACTACATTCGTGTAGTAGGATTTACTACATGATAAGAGGCATTAGGATCACCCTTGTGTTAAACCCGTATCATAATTACTTGACCATTTAAGTCATATTACTTGGCTAGTTAAGTCAACTAATTTTTTTCCCACACCTTAGCGTTGTACTCATTTTTAGTACACGAAACCCCTAGTACACCCCTCCGAGCCTATCTTTTCGTTTCTAACTTTAAGCATCTTACTTAAAGGAAGAATTTGTTACACCCCACTTAAATGTACAACCAAATCGCCTTAGCCTTCCATGTATGCTCTCATCTTTAGTGCATTATTGTTATTTGTTAAACCCTTAGTTAATTATCTAATTGATTACATGGTTGCTAAGTCAATTCATATCCTTGTACATATTGTTTTGGGACGATTGGGACTCATGGGTAAAGTACTAATGTTATGGAGTAATGGAGAAGAACATCATTTTATTACCCTCATAAGTGCGTTAATCTTAAAAGTACTCCAAGTGTTTTGATTATCTTAATTCGAGTCATTAGATTAGTTTATTGTAAAGTATGTAAAAATTCAAGTGTAAGGGGAATGTTTATTCCCTATTATGTATTATTTTGGATGGTAGGGTAAAAGTGTATGCAAAAAAAAAAAAAAAAAAAAAAAAAAAAAAAAAAAAAAAAAAAAAAAAGAGAGAAAAAACATAAGGACTACCATCCCGTTTCATTCTATGCTTATTTTATGTTTTTGTTATTTTTCATTTATTAGCTTAAGTCGAGTCTAGTCTTGGCTTAGCAACGCCTTATTGTACATGTAATTAACCAAGATGATTAACTCGCCACCGGTAAAGACTGCCTATATCCAGCAAAACCGTGTATTCCATATCCCTACACCTAACGTTATAACCCTTTAAAAGACCTCTTTGATAGTTTATCCTAGGTGCTTACGCCATGTGGTGAAGGTTTGATCCTTTCCCAAGCCTATGGTAATCTATTCTGCTATGACAGGTAGTGAGAGATGTTTTCCATTTCCATATTGTGATATATACTTTATTACACCTGAGAGATGTGAGTATCTAAACGCTATTTGTGAGGTGCTAGTGTATGACCTCCGTGCTTGTCTTTGGTCTTAAGTGGAATGATTATTTGTTGTAATTACTTTTATATTAGTGTTAAATGACCCCTAACTTGTATTTTGACTAGAATAAAAGCGCATTTGCTTGAGGACAAGCAAATCTCAAGTGTAAGGGTATATGATGAGGCGAAATATGATCCGTTTTTAGGGGGTCATTTAAACCGGAATTGGAATTTATTTGATCAAATATTGCCCTAAATCGTTCCTTTTGTGATTTTAGGTACTTTTGGAGTGAATTCTGGAAAAGGAAGCATTTTGGACGTTTTTGGAGCATAAAACTGAAGAAAACGGCAAAGTCTTAATTTTCCTTGCTGGGAACAGTACCTGACAGCATCAAGAGGAATTTGGTGACGGCGTCAAGAGTCAAAATGGTGACGGCCCAGTGAAAACATGACGACGTCAAATCAAAGCCGTCAAGAGTAAAAGTGGTGACAGCTAAGAGCAGCAATACACATGACTGCGTCAGATCCAGATCTAGGCAGTCCGAGAATATTATGGGCGGCAGGTTGACGGCGTCAGAACTTTCTTCTTGATGCAAATCTATATATACTCTTTGTTATTTTCATTCTAAAGAGAGGAGAATTTTAGGGTCGAACTTAATAAACCCTAGCTCGTTTGTAACAGTATTTTCAAGGGTTTTCACCCCTTGAAACATTTCATGTTCAATTAAGATAAGTATCCTTTCAATTCATTCAATATGTCTATGTGTTGTTTGAACATATCTTACGCTTGTCTTGATTTTAACATGCTAGGCTAGATCTTTTGTGTGTTTGCTTAGATGTAATGAAGCCTAGATGTTGATTATAGGTTGATTACTTGTTTATAGTTGTAATGGATGAATGATTTCGATGTTAGGCTTAAGAAAACTGGCAGATCTCCATTGTGTAACTTGCTTGAACGTCTTAAGAAACATGAACCAATGCGTACTAGGTTTTTATGGTTGTATTTAATGCATGAGCGAATTCTAGTGATCCCATGTTAGGAGCTTCTTGCAGGCTCGACATAGGAGTGAAGTAGGAGCTTATATAGTTGGGGAAGTACGTACGCCACCCCACAATTGGTATTAAGGAATATAACCCGTCATCCACGCAACTGTAACAAACAATTAACCTGTAAAAGATATCTAGGGAGTAGTAAAATATAAGTAAACACAATTCTCCCAATTACTGTTTACACCACTAGTTTAATTAGCTTTATTTACATTTCTGTTATTTTATTTTGATTGCATCTTAGTTATTGGGTTAGTTGACTAGCAACTAATTCCGCCCACTCTTCCAAAACCCGAGATTTTACTTGCTTTCATAAAAATATAAAAATACAAAAAGAATCATCCCTCACCTCTAGACCTAGTTTTTAGGCTTTCTAATTCTAGCGACACTATTCCTGAGTTCAACGATCAATCCCCCGGTACTTGTCACTATAATATACTACAACAATCAGGTACACTGCCTGGTGGGGGTTGTAAGCTTCTCGAGATCCCTCGAGAGGTAAAGCCTGGTGCAATTCCCACGCATCACGGGGGATTGATCGTTCAACTCAGGAATAGTGTCACTAGGATTAGAAAGCCTACTAAACTAGGTCTAGAGGTGAGGGATGATGCGTGGGAATAGCAACAGGCTTTACCTCTCGAGGGATCTCGAGAAGCTTACAACCCCCACCAGGCAGTGTACCTGATCGTTGTAGTATAGTTGATGCGTGGGAATCGCAACAGGCTTTACCTCTCGAGGGATCTCGAGAAGCTTACAACTCCCACCAGGCAATGTACCTGATCGTTGTAGTATAGTATAGTGACAAGTACCGGGGGATTGATCGTTCAGCTTAGGAATAGTGTCGCTAGGATTAGAAAGCCTAATTACTTGTTCTAAGGGTGAGGGATGATTATTTTTGTATTTTTATATTTTTATGAAAGCAAGTAAAATCTCGGGTTTTTGAAGAGTGGGCGGAATTAGTTGCTATTCAACTAACCCAAAACTAAGATGCAATCAAAATAAAATACTAAAAGTAAAATTAAACTAATTTATACTAAGGTTGTGAGCAGTAATTGGAGAAAATGTGTTTACTTAGATTTCACTACTCCCTAGATATCTTTTACACGTTAATTACTTGTTATAATTGCATGGATGATGGATTGTATTCCTTAATACCATTCATGGGGTGGCATACATAACTCCCCAATTCTATGAGCTCTTATCTCCTCCTACACCATGCCCAGCACAACTATAGGGATTGTAAACAGTGGCTCATGCATTAAATACAACCAATAAAGACCTAGTACGCCTCGGTTCATGTTTCTTAAGACGTTCAAGCATGTTACCATTTGGAGATCTGCCAGTTTTCTTAAGCCTAACATATAAAATCATTCATCCAAGACAAAAATAAACAAGTAATCAACACATAATCAATATCTAGGTTTCATTAGATCAAGCAAACACAAGAGAGATCTAGTCTAGCATAATGGAATTGAGACAAGAACAAGATATAGACAACCAACACATAGACATATTGATTGAATTAGAAGAACACTTATCTCAATTACAATGCAAGGTTTGAAGGGTTTGGAACCCTTGAAAAACCTGTAAAAGTTGCACCAAAATCATCTTTAGGGTTTCTCCAAAACTTCTCTCTTTTAATGTGAAAAACTAGAAAACTATATATAGGAAAATCGGGGTGACGGCGTCAAGAACAAAGGTGTGACGCCGTCATCTTGCCGCCAAATACTTCCTCGGACGGCCTTGATCTACTTCTGACGGCCTGTCTGACGCCGTCATGAGCTACGGATTTTAATTCTTGGGGTTTGACGCCGTCATGGGTTAACTCTTGACGCCTTCATGTACTGTTCCAACATGGAAAATTGAGACTTTGCCGTTTTCTTCACTTTTATGCTCCAAAAACGTCCAAAATGGCTTCCTTTTCCAGAATTCACTCTCCAAGTACCTAAAATCACAAAAGGAACGATTTAGGGAAATATTTGATCAAATAAATCCGGATTCGGGCTTAAATGACCCCCTAAATCCGGATTCGCCTCATCATATACCCTTACACTTGAGATTTGCTTGTCCTCAAGCAAATGCGCTTTTATTCTACTCAAAAGACAAGTTAGGGGTCATTTAACACTAATATAAAAGTAATTACAACAAATAATCGTTCCACTAAAGACCAATAGACAAGCACGGAGGTTATACACTAGCACCTCACAAATAGTGTTTAGATACTCACATCTCTCGGGTGTAATAAAGTAATATAACATTATGGAAATGGAAGATATCTCTCACTACCTGTCATAGCAAAATAGATTACCATAGGCTTGGGAAAGGATCAAACCTCCACCACATGGCGTAAGCACCTAGGATAAACTATTAAAGAGATCTTTTAAAGGGTTGTAGCGTTAGGTATAGGAATATGAATTACACGGTTTTGTTGGATAAAGGAAGTTTTACTTGTGGCGAGTTAACAATCTTAGTTCATTACATGAACAAGATGGCGTTGTTAAGCCAAGACTAGACTCGACTTAAGCTAATAAATGAAAAATAACAAAAACATAAAATAAACATAGAATAAAAACGGGATGGTAGTCCGTATGTTTTTTCTCTTTTCTTTTTTTAATTTTATTTTTCTTTTTTTTTTTTTTTTTTTCTTTTTCGATTTTTTTTTTTTTTTTTTTTTTTTTTTTTTTTTTTTTTTTTTTTTTTTTTTGCATACACTCTTACCCTACCATCCAAAATAATACATCATAGGGGATGAACATTCCCCTTACACTTGAATCTTTACATACTTTACATTAAACTAATCTAATGACTCGAATTAAGAAAATCAAAACACTTGGAGCACTTTTTAAGATTAACGTACATATGGGGGTAATAAATGATGTTCTTCCCCATTACTCCATAAAATAAGTACTTACCCATGAGACCCAATCGTCCCAAAACAATATGTACAAGGATATGACTCGACTTAGCAACCATGTAATCAATTAGATAGTTAACTTAGGGTTTAACAAATAACAATAATGCACTAAAAATGAGCACATTCACGGAAGGCTAAGGCGATTTGGGTGTACATTTAAGTGGGGTGTAACAAATTCTTCCTTTAAGTAAAATGCTTAAAGTTAGAAACGAAAAGATATGCTCGGAGGGGTGTACTAGGGGTATCGTGTACTAAAAATGAGTACAACGCTAAGGGTGTGGGAAAAATTAGTTGACTTAACCAGCCAAGTAATATGACTTAAATGGTCAAGTAATTATGATACGGGTTTAACACAAGGGTGATCCTAATGCCTCTTATCATGTAGTAAATCCTACCACACGAATGTAGTCTCACTAGCGGTCTCGGGATGCATCACTAACGCAAGTTCTAGAATCTAAATGATACCGGTACACTCGTAAGCACTAATAATAAATGTTTTTCCTATCAAATCTAAAGGCGAACCTCACATTTTTTGGTGGAAAATTTTTCTGAATATACGGTTATGTGCTAGTCATACAATCTCCTATCCATGAGACGCTTGCTATGGCTAAAGTTTCACTCCTAAATGTTGTAAAAAATTTTAAATTTGGCGCTAAAATTGCTCTAACAAGTATTTCTCATAGTTTTATTACACATCTACTATCAAACAAGACAAACTCAAGCGAAAGTGCATATGTAAGGTATCATCTTTTTACCCTCCCCTTACACTTAAGATGAACATTGTCCCCAATGTTCAAGTAAAGAATTTAAAAGTGAAAAAGTAAAGAGAATGAAATCAAATACTCCCCTGATTTGCTCGGTATGGATAATAGGATGGCCAGGTTAAATCTTCCTCCAAGAAAATGAACAATCAAAGCTTCCCTTCCAGAATATAAATCATCTTCTTGTCATACATAACCTGTAAATCCTGACAAAAATAGACAAGACAACCTCCCGTAAAATCGGCGGCATCCTATATAAGTTACTAAATCCTAGAAAACAAAGTAAGATATAATGCTTGTGGAATGAAGTTTGCAGATTTCCTGGAGATTATAAAACTTAATAATTCACAAAAACCATAAGACTCCGTTAGAAAAACAAAACCGGTAAAATTTCCAGATTTTAACTCCTGACGCCGTCAAGAGTAAACCTCTGACGCCATCAGAATGGACCTGCAGAAATTCTTATGTTAAGTTTCCGGAAAATTTCTGGAAAAACTTGGTTCTACTTCCTGGAAAATCCTGCAAAACTTCATTATGACTCAATACAAGCATTTGACTCTAACAAATACGAATATACATGCTCATTTAATATTGTGGAGAATCATGATCGGTTTGTTTCTTAAAAACATATTTGGGGTTTCCCCTTACACTTATCTTTTGCAAAAATACTTCTAGGTGGAGTTAAGACTAGGCCAAAACAACAAAGTAAAGTATTTCCACTTTTTAATTGAGAAACATGATCTACCAACAATAAAAATAAAGCATGCATACGGAAGCAAATAACAAACAAACAAATTAAATCACACAAAACATGGGTTGCCTCCCAAGAAGCGCTTTTCTTTATTTACGAGTCTTGTAGCTAGACTCAAGGTTACGGGTTACTACGTGATCTCATCATTTGAAATGATATACCCCATGTAGTTGCGATCATTACTATTATGGTGGTAGTGCCTCAACCTATCGATACTCGCAATCACTATTCCACCTAATTTGCTTCTCAATTTAGCTACCCCATCTTGGCTCAATTCTTCGATTGTGAATGGCCCATACCACCAAGGACTTGGCTTATCGGGTGGTATTGTTGTTTCCAAGTGTCTCAAAAGCACCAAGTTCCCTTCCTCAAATGGTGTATGAATTTTTTCGTGTCGAGTATGTTCGAGTTCAACCTGAACCTTACTGCTTTTTCTCCTTTCATCCTTAGCTTTCTTATAGCTTTTGATTCTTGCCTCCCATGCAAGAATCTTATTCTGAACACGAATGGGTGTCGCGCCAATGTTGTTTTTAATCATTCTCCAACTCAAATTCTCATGCTCACTTCGCGGGGTCATGGGGAAGCTAATCTTTCTTTTTTCGGATTTAAGCTCAATCTTCCTACCTTCATACTTAATGTCAGCCCTAGCGGTGGTGAGGAATGGTGCCCCAAGGATTATTGGCATGCATCCATCCCCTTTATCATCGATGATCATAAAATCAACGGGGTACATGAATCCAGCGACATTAACTAACACATCTTCTGCGATTCCTAGGGGGTATACGTACGAGTGTCCAACAAGAGATAACCTAACACGAGTAGGTGCTGGCATTTTTGATGTTAGTTGGATGTAAATAGTTAGGGGCATAAGATTTACTTCCGATCCTTGGTCGGAGAAAGCACTAAGATGTTTCAAGTCCCCGATACTCGTTGGTATTTCAAAGTTCCCACATGTCACCTGCTTAGTAGCCACTTTCTGTACCAGTAACCTCTCGAATACTGATCCTCCAGGAAGCGTATCATACTCTGCATCTCCTCTTTTTGCTTATAAACTGCTTCTTCGAATCTAGCAAGCCGATCTGAGTGAGTTGCCATATATTCTCTCATCCTAGCCTCAAACTCCGAGCTAAGTTCCTTGGGAGGGGAACAAGGTGGGGTGCACCTTTGAAAAGTCTCGACATGTTCTCTAGAAGGTGACTCAGATAATGGTGTCGAAGTTGGTTTTGAGACAGAATTGACAGTGGCTTGTCTAGGACTTAAAGGTCGCCTTTGCCTTTCCTCAAAATAGTCAACTTTTGCCTCAAGTTTGCATAGGAGTTCATCGGGGATTTCGGTGGTTCCTCCAGATGTCGAGACTGCATTGATGGCCGCTTCTATCGTATGTTTAAATTCCCACATCTCATGATTATCAATAGCGAGCTCTTCGATAATTGCCCAAGACTCCTCGGCGTTCTCATCACGCAATTTACCTCCCGCGGCCCTGTCGATGGTGCGCTTAGTGTGATGGTCAACATGGTCGTAGAAAATCTGGACTAATAACCAAAGGTTTATGCCATGATGAGGGAGCTTGTGGAGGAGATCCTTAAAACGGGCCCAAGCCTCGTAGAAAGTTTCACCCCGCTGTTGCTCAAACATCAAAATGTCCCTTCTAAGCATTGCAGCCTTTTCCGGCGGAAAGAATTGGGTGAGGAAGCGATTGGCGAGATTGTCCTATGTGGTGATGGATCCCGCGGGTAAACGCTCAAGCCATTGACTAGCTTGATCCCGTAGAGAGAATTGGAATAGGCGTAAACGGGTAGTCTCTCTAGTTTCAACACCTAGGTCTATGGAATCTACGATTTTGAGAAAGTCCTTAAGATGTTGGTTTGGATCTTCGGAACAAAGTCCATGGAATGCACATCCGCTTTGCACCAACCGGATGGTGTCGGATCGCAAGGGGGTCACATTGGCTCCGGTGAGCTCAATGGTGTTTCGGTCGCCTTGGTGGCTAGGTCGGGAATACTCTCCTAAGGTTCGTGGCCTAAGGGGTTCTAATGGTGGGTTTTGTTGTGGTGGGATGACGGGTTCAAAGATGTTACCACCTTCCATGATGTCGGATGGTAAAGAGTTACGAACAAAGGCACAAAGAAATAAGATAGACTAAAGAAGACCTAAAAAATAAAAAATAAAATCTTACTAGAAAGGAATCTAGCAAGTAGACCTAATAAAAAGAAATCCTAACCTAGACAATAACTATTCCCCGGGCTGCGGTGCCAAAAACTTGATGCGTGGGAATCGCAACAGGCTTTACCTCTCGAGGGATCTCGAGAAGCTTACAACCCCCACCAGGCAGTGTACCTGATCGTTGTAGTATAGTATAGTGACAAGTACCGTGGGATTGATCGTTCAACTTAGGAATAGTGTCTCTAGGATTAGAAAGCCTAATTACTAGTTCTAAGGGTGAGGGATGATTATTTTTGTATTTTTATATTTTTATGAAAGCAAGTAAAATCTCGGGTTTTTGAAGAGTGGGCGGAATTAGTTGCTATTCAACTAACCCAAAACTAAGATGCAATCAAAATAAAATACTAAAAGTGAAATTAAACTAATTTATACTAAGGTTGTGAGCAGTAATTGGAGAAAATGTGTTTACTTAGATTTCACTACTCCCTAGATATCTTTTACACGTTAATTACTTGTTATAATTGCATGGATGACGGATTGTATTCCTTAATACCATTCATGGGGTGGCATACATAACTCCCCAATTCTATGAGCTCTTATCTCCTCCTACACCATGCCCAGCACAACTATAGGGATTGTAAACAGTGGCTCATGCATTAAATACAACCAATAAAGACCTAGTACGCCTCGGTTCATGTTTCTTAAGACGTTAAAGCATGTTACCATTTGGAGATCTGCCAGTTTTCTTAAGCCTAACATATAAAATCATTCATCCAAGACAAGAATTAACAAGTAATCAACACATAATCAATATCTAGGTTTCATTAGATCTAAGCAAACAAAAGAGAGATCTAGCCTAGCATAATGGAATAGAGACAAGAACAAGATATAGACAACCAACACATAGACATATTGACTGAATTAGAAGAACACTTATCTCAATTACAATGCAAGGTATCAAGGGTTTGGAACCCTTGAAAAACCTATAAAAGTTGCACCAAAATCGTCTTTAGGGTTTCTCCAAAACTTCTCTCTTTTAATGTGAAAAACTAGAAAACTATATATAGGAAAATCGGGGTGACGGCGTCAAGAACAAAGGTGTGACGCCGTCATCTCGCCGCCAAATACTTCCTCGGACGACCTTGATCTACTTCTGACGGCCTGCGTGACGCCGTCATGAGCTATGGATTTTAATTCTTGGGGTTTGACGCCATCATGGGTTAACTCTTGACGCCTTCATGTACTGTTCCAGCATGGAAAATTGAGACTTTGCCGTTTTCTTCACTTTTATGCTCCAAAAACGTCCAAAATGGCTTCTTTTCCAGAATTCACTCTCCAAGTACCTAAAATCACAAAAGGAACGATTTAGGGCAATATTTGATCAAATAAATTCGGATTCGGGTTTAAATGACCCCCTAAAAACGGACCATTTTTCCCCTCATCAATAGTATAGTGACAAGTACCGGGGGATTGATCGTTCAGCTTAGGAATAGTGTCGCTAGGATTAGAAAGCCTAAATTACTAGTTCTAAAGGTGAGGGATGATTATTTTTGTGTTTTTATATTTTTTTAGAAAGCAATTAAAATCTCGGGTTTTGTAGGATTAGGGCGGAATTAGTTGCTATTCAACTAACCCAAAACTAAGATGCACTCAAAATAAAATACAAAAAATGAAATTAAACTAATTATACTAAAGTTGTGAGCACTAATTGGAGAAAATGTGTTTACTTAGATTTCACTACTCCCTAGATATCTTTTACACGTTAATTACTTGTTATAATTGCATGGATGACGGATTGTATTCCTTAATACCATTCATGGGGTGGCATACATAACTCCCCAATTCTATGAGCTCTTATCTCCTCCTACACCATGCCCAGCACAACTATAGGGATTGTAAACAGTGGCTCATGCATTAAATACAACCAATAAAGACCTAGTACGCCTCGGTTCATGTTTCTTAAGACGTTCAAGCATGTTACCATTTGGAGATCTGCCAGTTTTCTTAAGCCTAACATATAAAATCATTCATCCAAGACAAGAATAAACAAGTAATCAACACATAATCAATATCTAGGTTTCATTAGATCTAAGCAAACACAAAAGAGATCTAGCCTAGCATAATGGAATTGAGACAAGAACAAGATATAGACAACCAACACATAGACATATTGATTGAATTAGAAGAACACTTATCTCAATTACAATGCAAGGTATCAAGGGTTTGGAACCCTTGAAAAATCTGTAAAAGTTGCACCAAAATCGTCTTTAGGGTTTCTCCAAAACTTCTCTCTTTAATGTGAAAAACTAGAAAACTATATATAGGAAAATAGGGGTGACGGCGTCAAGAACAAAGGTGTGACGCCGTCATCTCGCCGCCAAATACTTCCTCGGACGGCCTTGATCTACTTCTGACGCCCTGTGTGACGCCGTCATGAGCTACGGATTTTAATTCTTGGGGTTTGACGCCGTCATGAGTTTACTCTTGACGCCTTCATGTACTGTTCCAGCATGGAAAACTGAGACTTTTCTGTTTTCTTCACTTTTATGCTCCAAAAACGTCCAAAATGGCTTCTTTTCCAGAATTCACTCTCCAAGTACCTAAAATCACAAAAGGAACGATTTAGGGCAATATTTGATCAAATAAATTCGGATTCGGGCTTAAATGACCCCCTAAAAACGGATCATTTTTTGCCTCATCATATACCCTTACACTTGAGATTTGCTTGTCCTCAAGCAAATGCGCTTTTATTCTACTCAAAAGACAAGTTAGGGGTCATTTAACACTAATATAAAAGTAATTACAACAAATAATCGTTCCACTAAAGACCAATAGACAAGCACGGAGGTCATACACTAGCACCTCACAAATAGTGTTTAGAAACTCACATCTCTCGGGTGTAATAAAGTAATATAACATTATGGAAATGGAAGATATCTCTCACTACCTGTCATAGCAAAATAGATTACCATAGGCTTGAGAAAGGATCAAACCTCCGCCACATGGCGTAAGCACCTAGGATAAACTATCAAAGAGGTCTTTTAAAGGGTTGTAACGTTAGGTATAGGGATATGAATTACACGGTTTTGTTGGATAAAGGGAGTTTTACTGGTGGCGAGTTGACAATCTTGGTCAATTACATGTACAATAAGGCGTTGCTAAGCCAAGACTAGACTCGACTTAAGCTAATAAATGAAAAATAACAAAAACATAAAATAAACATAGAATGAAAAGGGATGGTAGTCCGTAAGTTTTTTTCTCTTTTTTCTTTTTTCTATATATTTTTTTTTTCTTTTTCTTGATTTTTCGATTTTTTTTTATTTTTTATTTTTTTATTTTTTTTTTTTTTTTGCATACACTCTTACCCTACCATCCAAAATAATACATCATAGGGAATGAACATTCCCCTTACACTTGAATCTTTACATACTTTACATTAAACTAATCTAATGACTCGAATTAAGAAAATCAAAACACTTGGAGCACTTTTAAGATTAACGTACATATGGGGGTAATAATATTATGTTCTTCCCCATTACTCCATAAAATAAGTACTTACCCATGAGTCCCAATCGTCTCAAAACAATATGTACAAAGATATGACTCGACTTAGCAACCATGTAATCAATTAGAAAGTTAACTTAGGGTTTAACAAATAACAATAATGCACTAAAAATGAGCGCATACACGGAAGGCTAAGGCGATTTAGGTGTACATTTAAGTGGGGTGTAACAAATTCTTCCTTTAAGTAAGATGCTTAAAGTTAGAAACGAAAAGATAGGCTCGGAGGGGTGTACTAGGGGTTTCGTGTACTAAAAATGAGTACAACGCTAAGGGTGTGGGAAAAATTAGTTGACTTAACTAGCCAAGTAATATGACTTAAATGGTCAAGTAATTATAATACGGGTTTAACACAAGGGTGATCCTAATGCCTCTTATCATGTAGTAAATCCAACCACACGAATGTAGTCTCACTAGCGGTCTCGGGATGCATCACTAACGTAAGTTCTAGAATCTAAATGCTACCGGTACACTTATAAGCACTAATAGTAAATGCTTTTCCTATCAAATCTAAAGGCGAACCTCACATATTTGGGTGGAAAATATTTCTGAATATACGGTTATGTGCTAGTCATACAATCTCCTATCCATGAGACGCTTGCTATGGCTAAAGTTTCACTCCTAAATGTTGTAAAAAATTTTAAATTTGGCGCTAAAATTGCACTAACAAGTATTTCTCATAGTTTTATTACACATCTACTATCAAACAAGACAAACTCAAGCGAAAGTGCATATGTAAGGTATCATCTTTTTACCCTCCCCTTACACTTAAGATGAACATTGTCCCCAATGTTCAAGTAAAGAATGTAAAAGTGAAAAAATAAAGAGAATGAAATCAAATACTCCCCTGATTCGCTCGGTATGGATAATAAGGTGGCCAGGTTAAATCTTCCTCCAAGAAAATGAACAATCAAAGCTTCCCTTCCAGAATATAAATCATCTTCTTATCATACATAACCTGTAAATCCTGACAAAAATAGACAAGACAACCTCGCGTAAAATCGGCGGCATCCTATATAAGTTTCTAAATCCTAGAAAACAAAGTAGGATATAATGCTTGTGGAATGAAGTTTGCAGATCTCCTGGAGATTATAAAACTTAATAATTCACAAAAACCATAAGACTCCGTTAGAAAAACAAAACCGGTAAAATTTCCAGATTTTTAACTCCTGACGCCGTCAAGAGTAAAACTCTGACGCCGTCAGAATGGACCTGCAGAAATTCTTATGTTAAGTTTCCGGAAAATTTCTGGAAAAACTTGGTCTTACTTCCTGGAAAATCCTGCAAAACTTCATTATGACTCAATACAAGCATTTGACTCTAACAAATACGAATATACATGTTCATTTAATATTGTGGTGAATCATGATCGGTTTGTTTCTTAAAAACATATTTGGGGTTTCCCCTTACACTTATCTTTTGCAAAAATACTTTTAGGTGGAGTTAAGACTAGGCTAAACAACAAAGTAAAGTATTTCCACATTTTAATTGAGAAACATGATCAACCAACAATAAAAATAAAGCATGCATACGGAAGCAAATAACAAACAAACAAATTAAATCACACAAAACATGGGTTGCCTCCCAAGAAGTGCTTTTCTTTATTTACGAGTCTTGTAGCTAGACTCAAGGCTATGGGTTACTACGTGATTTCATCATTGGTTCCACTCTCTAGGTCGTCTTCTAAACCAGTTTTGTATTCCGGACCTAGTTGCAAACACTCTTTGTAGAAACCAAGCATCCTATTCTTTACATATTCTACTCCCCTATGTCTATCCTCCTCATTCCTATAATAAGCCGCTTGCTTATGTTCCTTTTCGAAATTAGATAGAAGGTGGTATTGTTCGATCTTGTAGGGCATCTGATAAGCAACCTCATCATTCTCTTTCTTGAATCTAACTATCCCTAAAGTCGGATCATAACTCATCCTAGTGGCCTCAACAAATGGTTTTTCGAATATTATTTGGCTTAGGCAAGCATCAATCACCGGACGAGTGTCCTCAACTATCATAAAATCGATCTCATAAGTGAGATTCCCTATAATCACATGCAGTCCCTTCACTCTTCCTGCAAAATTACTTATCAGATTCTTACCGGGCATCACCCTAAAATTGAGTTGCTTCTTCATCACCCAATTGTAATAAGTCCTAGTCATGATGTTCACGGGGGATCTAAGGTCGATGTAAGCTTTCCATATATGCATGTGCCCGATATTGCATGGGATGTTAATGTTAGAGGGGTCTCCCATTTTGATAAGGGGTGTGCCAAAGATATATGTTCTCTCGGGACTATCGAATAACACCTTATGGTATTCCTGTTCTTCCTTGGTTGGAAACTTATCAAAGTATTATTCTATAGGTTCTACTTCCTCTAATTCCTCATCCTTATTAACCTCAACTTCCCTACTCTCATCCTTACTATCGGCTTCTATTCTAACTTCATCCTTGTCACTTTCCTCTATCTCCTTATCTATTGGCTTAATGGTGACAACATTGACAAAGTGGACATGTTTGGATGATGAGGGATCCTTAATTTGGCTTCCACTATTGGTGTCCCTAGTATCCTTCCTAGGTGTGATTAACGATTGGTTGTTGAGGGCTTTCAACAAGTTGTCAATCTTGTTGGTCATCTCCGTTTGTTGGTGGTTGAATTCGGTTTCAAACCTAGCTATGCGGGCTTCTTGAGATGCCATGAACTTTGACATCAATCCTTCAAGATTGTTGGTACTACCATAGTTGTTAGAAGGATTGTTGTTGAAAGTACGGTTGGATGGTGGACCGTTTGGTTGGTAGCGATTAGGCGGATTGGAAGAATTAGGTTGATTTTGTTTCCACCTAAGGCTTGGGTGATTTTTCCATGAGGGGTTGTATGAATCATCGTAAGGGTTTGGCTTGGGCTTGAAAGTGTACCACTTATCTCCCGCTTCATCGGTACGCGTGGATGCGTAGTCCGCAAAAGCTGTTCCGGGGAGTTCCATACAATCACGAGTGTCATGGGGACCACTGCATAATTCGCATGAAGAAGTGATTTTGTTCACTTGGCTTGAAGGCTTAGGAGCATCATAAGATTTCATGAGAAACTTGACTTGGTCCTCAAGTTCCATGATCCTACGATCGGGAATGCTAGAGTTGTTCGAAGGCAAAGATATTGCCTTGACCGTTTTGTTCAAGTCACGGGGATCGTTCCAACTTTCGTTATCATAGAGAGCAAGATCTTCTATGAGTTCCCATGATTGTTCCGCACTAAGATCACATAGCTTACCACCGGCCGATTGGTCAATGGCTCGCCTCGTGGAGATATCGATATGGTCATAAAAGATTTGGACTTGGAGCCAAACATCTATGCCATGATGAGGGACTTTTTGGAGTAAGTCCTTGAAACGAGTCCATGCTTCATAGAGAGATTCATTTTGACGTTGTTGGAACATCAAGATGTCATTTCTAAGCTTAGTAGTTCTCCCCGGTGGGAAAAATTGAGCAAGGAAACGAGTGGTGAGATCATCCCATGTGGTGATGGATCCCGCGGGTAAACGCTCAAGCCATTGACTAGCTTGATCCCGTAGAGAGAATTGGAATAGGCGTAAATGGGTAGTCTCTCTAGTTTCAACACCTAGGTCTATGGAATCTACGATTTTGAGAAAGTCCTTAAGATGTTGGTTTGGATCTTCGGAACGAAGTCCATGGAATGCACATCCGCTTTGCACCAACCGGATGGTGTCGGATCGCAAGGGGGTCACATTGGCTCCGGTGAGCTCAATGGTGTTTCGGTAGCCTTGGTGGCTAGGTCGGGAATACTCTCCTAAGGTTCGTGGCCTAAGGGGTTCTAATGGTGGGTTTTGTTGTGGTGGGATGACGGGTTCAAAGATGTTACCACCTTCCATGATGTCGGATGGTAAAGAGTTACGAACAAAGGCACAAAGAAATAAGATAGACTAAAGAAGGCCTAAAAAATAAAAAATAAAATCTTACTAGAAAGGAATCTAGCAAGTAGACCTAATAAAAAGAAATCCTAACCTAGACAATAACTATTCCCCGGGCTGCGGTGCCAAAAACTTGATGCGTGGGAATCGCAACAGGCTTTACCTCTCGAGGGATCTCGAGAAGCTTACAACCCCCACCAGGCAGTGTACCGGATCGTTGTAGTATAGTATAGTGACAAGTACCGGGGGATTGATCGTTCAGCTTAGGAATAGTGTCGCTAGGATTAGAAAGCCTAAATTACTAGTTCTAAAGGTGAGGGATGATTATTTTTGTGTTTTTATATTTTTTAGAAAGCAATTAAAATCTCGGGTTTTGAAGGATTAGGGCGGAATTAGTTGCTATTCAACTAACCCAAAACTAAGATGCACTCAAAATAAAATACTAAAAATGAAATTAAACTAATTATACTAAAGTTGTGAGCAGTAATTGGAGAAAATGTGTTTACTTAGATTTCACTACTCCCTAGATATCTTTTACACGTTAATTACTTGTTATAATTGCATGGATGACGGATTGTATTCCTTAATACCATTCATGGGGTGGCATACATAACTCCCCAATTCTATGAGCTCTTATCTCCTCCGACACCATGCCCAGCACAACTATAGGGATTGTAAACAGTGGCTCATGCATTAAATACAACCAATAAAGACCTAGTACGCCTCGGTTTATGTTTCTTAAGACGTTCAAGCATGTTACCATTTGGAGATCTACCAATTTTCTTAAGCCTAACATATAAAATCATTCATCCAAGACAAGAATAAACAAGTAATCAACACATAATCAATATCTAGGTTTCATTAGATCTAAGCAAACACAAAAGAGATCTAGCCTAGCATAATGGAATTGAGACAAGAACAAGATATAGACAACCAACACATAGACATATTGATTGAATTAGAAGAACACTTATCTCAATTACAATGCAAGGTATCAAGGGTTTGGAACCCTTGAAAAACCTGTAAAAGTTGCACCAAAATCGTCTTTAGGGTTTCTCCAAAACTTCTCTCTTTAATGTGAAAAACTAGAAAACTATATATAGGAAAATAGGGGTGACGGCGTCAAGAACAAAGGTGTGACGCCGTCATCTCGCCGCCAAATACTTCCTCGGACGGCCTTGATCTACTTCTGACGCCATGTGTGACGCCGTCATGAGCTACGGATTTTAATTCTTGGGGTTTGACGCCGTCATGAGTTTACTCTTGACGCCTTCATGTACTGTTCCAGCATGGAAAATTGAGACTTTGCCATTTTCTTCACTTTTATGCTTCAAAAACGTCCAAAATGGCTTCTTTTCCAGAATTCACTCCCCAAGTACCTAAAATCACAAAAGGAACGATTTAGGGCAATATTTGATCAAATAAATTCGGATTCGGGCTTAAATGGCCCCCTAAAAACGGATCATTTTTCGCCTCATCAAGGGATGATTCTTTTTGTATTTTTTATATTTTATGAAAGGAAGTAAAATCTCGGGTATTGGAAGAGTGGGCAGAATTAGTTGATAGCCAACTAACCCAATTAATCTAAAGATGCATTCAAAATAAAATAACAAAAATGAAAATGAAACTATTATACTAATGTGGTGTAAACAATAATGAGGAAAGTTATGTTTACTTAGATTTCATTACTCCCTAGATATCTTTTACAGGTTGATTAGCTTGTTACAATTGCATGGATGACGGGTCGTATTCCTTAATACTAGTCGTAGGGCCGTGTACAATATTCCCAAACTCTATAAGATCCTACTTCACTCCTATGTCGAGCCGTTAGAAGCTCCTAACATGGGATCATTAGAATTCTCTTGCGCATTAAATACAACCAAAAATTATAGTACACCTCCGATCATGTTTCTTAAGACGTTCAAGAAAATTACCAATGGAAGTCTGCCAGTTTTCTTAAGCCTAACATCGAATACAATCATCTGTAACAATTATAAACAAACAATCAACCCATAATCAATATCTAGGTTTCATTACATCTAAGCAAACACAAGAAAGATCTAGCCTAGCATGTTAAAGAGAAGACAAGTGTAAGATATAATCACACAACACATAGACATATTGAATGATTTGGATAAGTACTTATCTTCAATTGAACATGCAAGAATCAAGGGGTTGGAACCCTTGAAAAGCTGATAAATTCGGACTAGGGTTTATTCCCTCAAAGTTGCACACTAATGAATGAAATTTGAAAAACTATATATAGATATTACATCTTGACGGCGTCATGTATTAGCTCGTGACGCCGTCAACTCGCCGCCATGATAAAATCGTATTCCTAGATCCATTTGTGACGCCGTCATGTGGAGAAATACTCTGGGCTGTCACTAGTAATTGGACCCTGACGGCCTTGGTGACGCTGTCAGGCCATAAGCTTGCAAACTTTCTGGGCCGTCACGTTATAAGTTCCATATCCACCTCTTTTGTAACTCTTGACGCCGTCATGTGTAGAGGCTTGACGCCGTCAGGTACTGTTCCCAGCAAGGAAATCTGAGACTTTGTTGTTTTCTTCACTTTTATGCTCTAAAAACGTCGAAAATGCTTCCTTTTCCAGATTCTTCCTCAAAAGTACCTAAAATGACAAAAGGAATAATTTAGGGCAATATTTGATCAAATAATCTCGAATTCGGGCTTAAATGACCCCTTAAAAGTGGTACACTTTTCGCCTCATCACAGCTAGTTCATGCATGGCCAATATTACGGTTGAGGAAACTCTACCTGAGAGGTTTGGAATTTCGGATGACATCTTTTACTATAGAACTCCTTTTTGCTTGAAATATGAACAAGAGGTCAACTCCGATAAAAGCGATGAAGACGAGAGATCTTTTTGGGATGATATTGATGATGAATATCAAACACTAGAACCTTGGGATAATAAAGAAGGTCCTATCAAAGTCACGATAGTACGTCATTGTTGTGAGCCACGTGGGATTATGAAAGATGGGAAAAAGTAACTCTACCTTCATGCTGTCCCTTTGTCAAATCTTGCAATGGAGGACAAATCAGGCTGAGACAATTGAAAAAGGAAACAAACGTATGGTCATGCTATGAAGATTCAAATTTTGGTAGGGAAACATGGTTCCATAACTACTACAATAGTATTAATTCAGATGAGAAGGTCGAATGGACAATTCAGTTTTGTAAACCGGCAATTATGAGAAATGATGGAACTACCCAAGCTTGGCCCACTTGTGATCCCCTTTGCAAGAAATGCCATAGTGGAAAACTCATCGAAGAAAATATGGTCAAACGATACGAGTGGGCATGTTTTAATGAACACAAGAGAGGGGAAGTCGGCTACCATGGAATATCATTCAAAAATTGGGTGAAGGTTAAGTTTGGAGAAGTTCAGTTAAGCATTAAGGATGAAATGCAATATCGGAACGAATGGGCAAAAGCTAATTTTCTCCTAGAAGATCATTTCGGATTAAAACCTTACATTGCACATGCGGTTTAGAATCAGTCATCCGCCATTTGGGATAAAGGCAAAGGCGGAAAAAACAATTCACCTGCATAGTAGCCACAACCTTCAGTCTAACTTAAAGACTTGGTAATAAACAAAAGTGCTTTTTCAGGAGAAAACCCAAATTATCATTTTCTTTTTCTTTTTTTTATTAGTTTAGTTGGTTTGGTATGTTTTGTTATGATTTTCTGCAGGTAATAGAGAAAGGAAGATGGTGGAGGAGCTGGCCACGGAGTTATAGCTCCTGGAATTTACCTCAGAAACATTCTATGGCTTAACATATTACAGGGTTACGCTGTAGCCACCATCAGATGTTCAACTTTTGTCAAGTGTCATTACTCACGGCTTAGCACTACTTCCTAGTCTACGCGGTAACTTTCTCATGTACCAATAAAATTTTAAATCTTTTTATAACAAACATACTTTAACCTTGTATTAGTTTTTAAATGAATTTTGTGGGTGTGTTAACTATAAACCCTCACGAGACTTTACTCGTCCACTCGGGACACCGAGTGGTTTAAAAGGCTTGTTGCATATGCTAAATGCAACCGTGATTCCTACGAATGAGTTAGGATTTTATTTTCTTTTATTTTTCTTTTTATATTTTATGCTTGTGGTTAGTTGCGTGATTTCAGGGAGTCGAAGTTTGCTCCTAAGCATAAGTGAAGGCACGTTTTCTCAAACATGATCCTTCTATCATTTTCAATAGCAAAATTTAGGGAAATTCTCGTTCGAATTCTACCTTTCTCCTTTATTTTGCTTATTTTCGTACAAAAGGGACTTTGCACATTTTAAGTGGGGGGACGGGAGTAGAATTATAACTTGAATTTTATCTGCCCCATTTTTTCTAGTTTATTTTGAAAAAATTATGCCATTTTTAAAATTTTTGACATGTTTTTCCGAACCTAACTAGAATAGACATTAGCCAAGCACATTTTAACTTTTGATTTCCATGGTGACATTTAAGCCTTTCCGTTTTCCCCATATTACTCAAATCCACCAAATAATGAGTATGCCGGTAGTTTGTAAACTTTAGAACTTGGCATTTACATCATTTTGAGACCATAGACGAGTAGTGTGTCAAGTTTACTTGATACATTTGGATGAAACTTTTTGAGAAGGCAATATTTTAGGATTAACACCCAAATAGTCATGTCTGTGCGTTTATCGATTAGTCGCATTGACTCTTCGACCCCCGTGTTTACAAACCTTTTGTTGCACTCACTTTTAGTGCAAGATACCCTTAGATACACCCTTCTGAGCGATTCTTTCGTTTCATGCCCTTATCATAATTGTTTCGATACATCTATTCGCCTTAGCCTACACCGTGTAGTCTTGGTATATGATTGAGAAGTCGCCACTTACCCAAGTTTAAGGTTAGAGTAAAGAGATTCAGAGATCATGCTTATGTTGAAGACTCATCTATGTAGATCATTAAAGACCCCCTCCCCCCAAGTATTCTCATATATGATTCATCTCAAGTGGGGGGATGTTATTATTCTTGTAATTTATAATTATAAAAAAATATATATTATGAATTTTCGTATATAGATAGTTTATTTATGGTGCAAAAATGTATAGCACCGAGTTATGAGCTTATCAAAATTAAGAATCGAAGAGGCCACTTCGTTTACATATAAAGAATTGAGTTGGTTATGTATATTCACCAACATGAAGACCAAGTGGTGTGCCTATAATGACGTCCACTAATGGCACACTTAGTTGTAGTATGATCCATTTTTTGTGTCTTGGAGCTTTATCTTTGGATGAACGGCAGGCGGTAACGACTCAGTTGTAGGCTAAGACTATTTGCTTTTATTTTTGTTTTTCACCATTTATGTGTATCCCATTTCTTATCCCACCCTTTAGTTGTGAATCATGCTTAGGTGATGGATTTGAGCAGTCATTAGTGTCTTGCCCAGCGTTCTGGTCATGTCCAATGGTCTTTGTCTCCTTTGTCATAGTATGTTAGTAACAACACTACACCTTAACCTTAAAATTTGTTCACCCAATATTTCCTTTAAAGATTGTTTAGTCCTTAGCTCTAGTGGTAGAGATTTGTGTAACCACCAAGCATATGATAAAATACATACTACGACTGTGCATTGAGTGATCACCCTAAAATTAACACTTAGATTAGAGAGAGAGCATGAGTGTTTATTCCCACTTCGTGAGGTGTTCGTCTTTGACAAATTCTAGGATAGCAAGTTTTTAAATTCATATTTTCCAATGTCTTGGGAGATATCTTTTTGAAAATGATTCTCATAAGGTCTACTTGAGGGCAAGCAGAGTTCAAGTGGGGGAATATTTGATAACATCAAATAGTTCTGATATTTTAGTGTTAATTTCCTCCTATTATGCTCATCTTTTATATCAAATTATTAGAATATATACTCTTATTTGTTTATATTTCATTTTCAGGATAAAAATGAGCATTGGAATGAAGAGACGTGGATTTGGAAGATTATTAATTAAATAAGTTTAAGTATGATTATTTAACACTAACTACGGCGTAGACCACCTCTCAACCTACGCCGTAACATCCTTTTACACTAAAGACTGAAGTCAACGCTGACCAAGAACTACGATGTAACCAACTTATGGGTTACGGCGTAGATATGAGTACGAGACTTTTACGGGCATAACACACCTTAAGGTTACGCCGTAGATCTTCCTTCAACACTTAGAAAAATTTTGTGATCCTTGATGGAGTTACGGCGTAACCACTCATAAGGTTACGCTGTAGAATGGTGTACAAGAGTTCTACGACTGTAACAAATCATCAAGCTACAACGTAGTGGAAAGATTCAAAGGCTACGACATAATTAACCCTAGGGGTTACGCCGTAGCAAACTCGAAACTATAAATACCAGCCATAATTCTGCATTTTACATAACCTTTCTCACACACAAAAACCAGAGGAGGAATCAGGGATCTAGGAGGACAAAGTTCTGCAAGCATACAAGTTATTTCCAAGGGAGAATTCACGCATCACAATCATAAGTTTTACCATTTTTGTATTACATTTGTATATTGAATTCATGTCTTCATTTACAATGTTGAACATCGATTTTGCTGCATATTTTAATATGAGTGGCTAAACACCTTTGGTGTTAGCCTAGTTATGAAATTGTTATTGTTATGATTTAGTTTTCTCATATCTCTATCGTTTTATTTGTATACTTTCTTAGCATATTTTGGGACACCCTTGTTTTGGTAGCTTAGACGTTTGGTAGTACCTATGAAGCTAGGAGAATTGACCATAAGACCCATAGTGAATAAGGTTGGGTTTAGTGATAAGAATTGACCATAGGACTATCACTACTTGTGTGGAAATTTCAATGAACAACCACTTACCAAATCGAATTGCTTAAGGAATTAGGGGGATCTAAGTTCCGAAAGGCCGGATCCCACTAAATAAGTCTAAGTTAGTAGAGGCGCGTAGTGACTCTTCCATCTTGTATGACCAACGAACTCTTGTAATCTTTAGGTTATGGAATAGGGCAAGGTGGAAGATAGGATTAGATGATTTGACCATCTGAGTCTAGTCGACTTAAACCCCCAGATGAAATGATATGATGCATTTAATAGAAAACTTAGTCATAACATAACAAGAGTAATAATTAGGTTAACACTTCTTTCCCTACTGATTTCTCTTCATCATTTTATTGCTTTATTTCATTTCATTTCATAGTTTAATTAATCAATCTACAAAACCCCCTTTTAAAACAAGTGACACTAGAGCTTAGATTAAATCCGCACGTATAGCTCTTGGGACGACCTCGGCTTTTCCGACAACTACACCGTACACGACCGGTTACACTTCTCGATAGTGCATTAGGTAGACCTTAGGTAGACGAGACAATTATAAATTTAAAACCTGGTCAAAAATCCTACATCACTGAATAAGAGAGGGCTAAAAATAAGATAGTATATGTTTATGGTCGTATTTTGTTTATTGTATTCTAGACAAGTTGGAATGATCTTATTAAAAGTATGTAATGATGTTTAAACAATTCGTATTTTTATTAACTGGTCTTTTGCTGAATGTTTTATCATATTTCTTCTTAATTTTGGTAAGTATGATAACCGATTGTCGTAGCCTGAGCAAGTTATACATCTAGATCACATGTGATTCATGAGAAAATCATATGTGATTCACATGAATCACATGTGATTTTGAAATGAAAATCGTATGAGGTTTTTTTTTTACAAGAATCACATGTGTTTTGACATGAATCACATTTTATTTTGAGATGAATCACAAGTGATTTTATTTAGTGTAATACCAAATCTGCTAGTACATCAAACAAAATAGTATTCAAGTAAAATTTAATATATTCAAATTAAAATCCATATAACACTTTTGCAGAAGTTCAAATGAAATGAAAAACTAGAATATTAAAAAAAAGTAAGACTTTGAAGAAGCATTAGCCACTTGTTTAGCCATTTTCAATTGTTTTGCAATGAATTTTAGATTTAACGGACCTGTTGACTTGTTGTGTGCTCGTTAGTCTTCTCTCCACAGCATCCACATTTCTTTCTTGGCTTAGATCTAGCTTCAAATGCTATTTATCTTCTAGGTTTTCTACATGCTTCTTTCCACACCACTATTGTTTCATTTTTTTCTCTCCATATCTGTTTGTATTTCTTCTAAATGCAGGTGGTATTACATCCCTTCTCCAAAGCCTCAAATAGTACTTTTCTGGAGTAACTTCAATATGATGGTTCTTCAAAGAATATGTGGTGACATAGAAATCCGAACATAAGAAAATGCCTACAAGTACATTCCACTGACTCGTCTTTAACAGAACGCAGAACCTTGTTACAAAACAGAAAAAAAAAATTAATACTTATGCTGGAATCACATGTGATTTTGACCCAAATTGCATGTGATTTACACCAAAATCACATGTGATTGTTTTAACAAATGATAGCAGCTAATAAATGTTACAAAAACAGCTGATATGCAGTGATAACAGCTAATAAATGTTACAAAAATAGTTGATATGCAGAATAAGGTACAGTTGTTGCCACGACCAAATGTGTATGATCTTTATTTGGAATAACATTACTCATACAGAAAAAAGTACGTTTTCAAATTAAATCATGCACCATTGCTCAGATTTGCATCTGATCTAGTTTACACTTTTAAATCGACTAAAGACAACTACTCGACTCAACTAAATCACATATAGTGAACAAAAAAAGCTTGTTAAGATAACCAGCAACATAAAAAATTGCATGAACTATAGGTTTTAGCTATGATGTTCTGCCCCAATTAGAAGTATACACGAATACTGAAAAAATATAATACACAAGATGGTACACTTTTCAGTACCCTTTTTACCTCTAGCATCAAACATTAGTCGCAATTTATCAAACACCAAACTGTTTGAAAATTGACACACAAATTAAAATGGTCGCCAACATCACATCCAACCAACCAACCAACTCTATAATAATAAAAATATCTACAATGTGACTTGGTAATCACCAATGATAAACTTTTTAAGAGTTCATACTCTCGACAACAATTACATCAAGTACGGAACTGATAACGATCAGATAGGTGCTTACCTCTCATATGAATTACCTGTTACAAAATCACATGTGATTTTGATTCAGAATCACATGTGATTATCATAGGCGCATTTCATCAAACACATGGTGCGCATTTGGAAGCTTTATCCATAACTTGGATTTCAGAATCCACCACACGATTTTCAACATCTATAACTTGAACAAAGAGTAAATCACACGTGATATGCATTTTTCGGTAAAAAAATAAAAACAAAATCACACATGATTTTACTTGCAATTTCTTGTACATCATCTTCTAGATCTGAAGTTATGGTTCATCATCTTCTGGTTTAATAACCTCTATTTCTTTCAAGTTTGTCATTAACTGATTTTAAACATTTTTAGATCCACAACATACAACGGATCTACTATGGATAACGATGGATCGACCACAACGGATGACGACGGCGGATTGACAGTGGATGACGGCGGATGACATTTTTTGGAGGTTAAATCGGAGATGATTACGATGGTTTTTGGACGTTAGAACGGAGATGATGAAAGCGAATTGAGTGTTTTTGTGGGAGTTTTTTGCCCCATTTTTTTTCAGGAAATAAATGAAGGTTAATTATTATTTTTGTTTATATAATTATTTTTTTTACACTTCAAGTGTAAATAGATTACTTAATCTCAGCCTTTGGATCAAATTGGATTGGATGGTTAGGATGAGTTCAATGATTCTATGGAGTATGATCTAAGGATCTTAACTCTAAATTCCAATCAATCCCACTAATTTTGTAATCAATTAATAACTACATCATTTCAAATCATCAATTCTAACATATTCCGCTAACATATTTGACTACCTTTTAGTTTAATAACCGAAGGCAACATGTCAGATCCAAGAAACAAGTATTTTTATTTATTTATTTATTTATTTTTCATAGCTCTTGATACCATGGCTATGTTTGGCACAGAGCTTTTTTGAGCTTTTTTAAGCGATGAGCGGTGAACAATGAGCTTTTTGATTTTTAGTGTTCATTTGGCAAAAGAGATTTTTTAGGAAAGCTAATTTTTCAAATGTTTTTTTAAGAAACTGTGAGCGGTGAGTAGTGAGTTGTGGCTACAGCTCACAGCTCACTACAACTGCTCACTATTACTACTACTCACAGCTACTTTTGCCAAACATAACCCATGTAGAAATCAAGAGAATACTGAAAACTATATTATCAGATTCAACGAATTATAGAGATTACATGACATTAAATAGAAAACTAATTAACATAAACCTAGCGACTAACGGGCCAAACCCATCGGGTTTGCGGGCCTTTATTATCTAACAAGTTTAGCATGCATGCTTTCTTAATTTCCGTTGTGCCTTTCTTTCCAGAGTGCTTGGTTAAGAGCCATCATATTCTCGGCTGAAATGCAAGAACTACAAGACCTCACTAGTCATCTGTCCAGTCTATACTTGTCCAATGAACCCGACTCCTGGATTTTTGTTATTGACGATTGTAAGGTCTTCACAGTCAAGAGTATGTGGATGTATATTACCAACGCCTCTCCCAAGCTTCGATCAGGTCCTCAAAGCTTTAGATGGAAACAAAGCTCTTCCTTTTAAAATAAACATCCTCACTTGGCGAGTTTCATAAGCAAGACTTCCAACTAGGTCCAATCTTGACCAAAGAGGTATTGATTTAAACTTTAGCGGCCATTGTCCCGAGTGTGATGAAGCCATCGAGACAAAACATCATATTTTTGTCTCAGGGGCAATTCTACAAATGGTCTGGTCGCTCAGAGGTGTGAGTTTTTCTAGACCCACTTTGGTTGGTTTCTTCAAATGGCCCGAGTGACTAGCAACCTTAACAAAAATGCGACATGTGGCACCACAAAAAGTAGTGCCTAATCATTATGTGTAAGGCACAAGTAGGGCTCCTTCTGATCTACTTATCACTGGCGACTTTTAAAAGTTTGAGCGACTTCTGATAAAATTATTTTAATCTTTTTTCCCCTTCTCAGCACTTCCCATCACCACCACCCACTACCACCACACAACCATCACCACTACCCTCCACCACCAGCAACAACCTCTACCACCACACGTATTATTAAATTGGTTAGTGGGTTTTGTTAATACATCTATGCTTAACATGTTTCTAACAAACAATCATACCCATAAACGTGAGTGAATAATTTTCGAATTATAAGTGCTTATAGGTCGATTTGTGTTTTTGTCATGAATGATTGTTTGAGTTCAATTAACCATAGGGGTTTTGTTTAGATGGATTAATAGAACACTCACTCTAAATTAATTGATCTAACATGAAATGCTGATTGATCTTTGAATTTTAGGGTTCTTGGTTCGAATTTGGGTATGTTTTATTATGATTGCTTGAATCTAATTTACCAAAGGGGTTTTGCTTAGAATGTATCATAGAACACTCGCCCTTAATGAATTGTTACAACAAAACAGTTTGCATGTTATTCGGTTCATGATGTTCTTCATTTATCCAATAGGGTGGTAGAGGTTGGTGGTGGTGGTGTAGGGTGGTGGTGATGGTTGTGTGGTGGTAGAGGGTGGTGGTGATGGGAAGTGTTGGGAAGGAAAAAAAAAAATTAAAATAATTTTATTAAAAGTCGCTCAAACTTTTAAAAGTCGTTAGTGATAATTAGTTCAAAATGAGCCCTACTTGTGCCTTACACATAATAATTAGGCACTACATTTTGTGGTGCCACATGTCGCATTTTTGTTAAGGTCACTAGTCGTTCGGACCATTTGAAGAAACCAACCAAAATGGGTCTAGAAAAACCCACACCTCTAAGCAACTGAGCCACTCTCAAATTTAGCCCTTTGTCTCATGTACAGTTGCTAGCAATGTCTTGAAGTGGTGGAATATCAACAATACAAAAAAGATAAGTCTCACGATGCTATAAACCTCTCGGAAAATGTCGATCACCCTCCCTAACAATCAATTGGTTCACATTGATGTTGTCGTCCAAACGAGACTTTGGTTCTTATGGAAGTTCCGGAATGAGATGACCTTGTCCCCCGAAAAGGCAGTCAAAGTATCTGATCTTCAACAACATCAAGCTTCCCTCATATAATTGGATCTTTTGTAGGCTTGGGAAAACTTGGCTAAATTGGATTGAATGGTTTAATTTATCAACCCATGTAATCCTATTACTACGTACTATGTACTTATGTAAACTCGAGCTCTTAGTATTTTGCTAGGTTGCTCTCTTTAATAAAATTTATGTCACCGTTGTTAAAAAAAAAGACCTTTTTTTTTTATTTTTTTTTATGGTTTTGAACTTGTGTGTATAAATACGTATATGAATTTTTTTTCTCAAATTTTTTGTGATTATATATGGGTTATAAGTGTTCTTCTAATACATTCTGCATCATGTATATAATTTTTTCTCAAAATTAGGTATAATATTTTGGAAACACGTCGGACCATTAAAACCATCATATTAGTAAATTAGAACAGTTAATCTGAAGCATGGTCCGGTCTTAAAAACAATGTTCAAAGCACGTATATGTACATACGTAATGTGCTTTAATCCACTGTATAAACTACATCTTCGTAATCATGATGGTATACACGTACATGTATGCATCAACAAATCAACAATAGACACACAAAATAAAGTTTATATATACAGTAAGGTGGGTGCACCAACTATTTGGTATTTCAGTACTAATTACACGAACCATATTTTTCCTCAGAGAAACCTTATAAAATAAGCAGACCGCTATACAATCATATTTGGAATCAAAGTTGGTGGACAAAAACAACAATTCTCAAATTTTTATGTTACAAAACTATATGTTATTGTCTCTTTCATTTGTACTTATATGCATCTAATTAAAGAGAGCGATATCGACATCTTTTGGGTTGAATAACATGACCAACAATATACTTTCAAACTGTATAACTTCATATGCTCTTTACTTGTGTATAATTTCTTTTCATCGAACATCCAATCACTTTCATGTAGTCGTTCTTTTATTTCTAACATGGAAGCTTAACCGACCTGAATGACTCGAGTATTCATCGTCGTCTGAATGAAAATCTAAATTAGTTTTGGTTCGATGCCCGAACCTCTCAGATAAACAAAAACTTTGGTACTTCGTCCGTGACACTTTAACTTCGGTAGAAAATATAGCCTTCACTGGCCTATGATCCGACAATCGGGCTTCTATTCTTGTGTATAGAAGTTGCTTTAATCCCTCGCCCGTCCAAATTATCCTATCACACCTATAAACTAGTTAGCTTCTTAAAACTTCAGTAATACATTTTGACATAAAAGAAGACCTGAGAAGTGAAATTGATCATACGCAAACTTAAACGGATATATTACCATGCTGGAGCACGTTTCTTTTTGCCTTTGCTACCGAGAAAGTATTCGTCACAACTGGGATGGTACTTGTAAGTAGGAGCAAATGTGATTGTTCCTTCATGCCAAGCTTCAAATGCTTGACCATCCATGAGTTCCATTCGAAGCTTTAATTATTCAAAGGCCGGCCAAAAGTATTATAGTTAAATATGATCATAAAGGTAAAGAGCTACACTAGTTGCGTTTAGTTAAAACTATATATATATATATATATATATATATATATATATATATATATATATATATATATATATATATATATATATATATATATATATATATATATTTATTTTTGGTCGTCGTCGTCGTCGTCGTCATGAAAGGCAGTTAGAAACTATTATTAGGTAACAATTATGTAGTTACCTGGTCATTCTCAAGTAACGTATTCCAGTCTTTCCTATTTACTAGTAATCTCGTATCCCTTTCTGGTAACGAAATTCTGTAATTTAGATCTCCAAGTAACACAACCCGACTGCCATTGTAAGAAAAAAGTATGTAAGCATTATCATAATTATAAAAATGCACAGAAAATCAATTAATTGTAACTTTAAATAATGACAAAGCAACGATCTTGTAAACTTTGCAACTTTTGACTGGTCACAAGGTTCAAGAAAATTGTTGGTATTGGAGAGATGACAGAGTTCCTTCGCTGATTCAACAAGCTCCTTTTTCAGCGAAAAAAACCTTACAATGTCACTTACAAGTTAATCGATACTAATCTAGATATCGATTTTTTCTTCCGATACAACCAAACCCTTTGTGTTTTATGGCCCAACACAACAAACCTATAACCCCTTGTGTTTTAAGGCATAAACACAAACCTATCTAATCTCTAGTTTGGAATATAGTTGGTGATACATGATGTTATATGATAATGATACTTGGTGTTATATAATGGTGATACAAGACATGAATGTCTAATAGAGATGAGTGCCGAATCTAAACATCAAGATCTCTAAGCTTGATATGGTTGATCTTATCTTGATAAGAAGCTTTTAATGTATGAAGATGACAAGAGCTCTTAGCTTGTTGTAGTGGATCTTCACATGCTAGTATGCTTAAAATGGATGAGGGTGATAAGAGCGCTAGGCTTGTTTTATTGGATTTTGACATATTAATGTGCTTTCAATAAATGAGAGTTAGAAGCATTATGATCAAGGGTTAGTGAGAGTTTTGAAGACTTGAGAATATGTTTTGTTACATTGCAAAAGTTGGTTTGTATGGTGGTCAAATGAGTTACTTAATATGCAAGCAAACACCCTCTCAGGACCCTACGGATCCACGGATCACTGCAGGGATCCATCCCCTATTTCGTATCAGTGGGTTACTAGTTTTGATAAAGTTTCTAGCCAGTTTCATTTTGGTTTAGTCACATATTTTCATTCTTTTCACAAATGTCCACTTGCTTAAAGCTCTTAAAAGTGTGTTTTTGACTAACCAATAATGTTTGAATTTACAAGTATTTATAGATTGCTTAATTTTAAAAAAAAAATGATTTGGTCTCATTAATGAACAAAATGTGCTTTCCTTTGATGGGAGATTTATGTAAACTAGTTGAACTCAAACTTGAATCACTTCCTCAAGTGAAAGATTTTTGCTAGTTGAAAATTCAATTTTATAAATTATTTAAAGCGTTTTTGAAAAATGGTGCAAGTGTTTAGAATGCATTTATAAAATGATAGAAAGTGTTTTGTGCTTAGAATGCATTTTTAAAATGATAGAAAGTGTTTTGTGCAATTTATATGAAATAATTGTAACTTTGATCACTAGACTAGTTTGTAAACTTGAAATTGTAAATTCCCAATGACTTAATGACTCCAAAATATATTTTAAACATTTTAGAGTTGTTTCTTAGAAGTTTTGATCACAATGTAACATAACAAACTTATTTGAACCTTTATTGAATCACGAGAAGATTCGAGAAGTTGAAGATGAGATGTGTTGAAGAGTATATGGTTACGAATAAATTACGCATTTTACATTATACTCCCTCCGTCCTAAAATAATTGTGTACAGATTAAATAATAATAATAATAAAACCTTTAAGAAAAGCATCATCATTACGATTTTTTTTTTTTTTTTTTTTTTTTTAACTTTTTTGCAGAATGACGGTTTTACTTTTAACTAATTAATTTAAAACTTCTTTAATATTTGTAACCTCAAATGGGGTAATATGATAAACTCGAACACAATTTCCTCTCTATTTTCGGAAGTGGACAATTAATTTGAGACGACCCGAAATGAAAATATAGAAAATATATATGAAATGAAAAGAGTATATTATAAGTTACATATTTGTCATTATTAAAACATAAGAGACCATTTATTTTAAATACTTTTATATTTACCCTAACAGTACATATTAAAATTATGACATTCAATCAAGAAGTCAGTTTTCAACTAAAAAATACAAACAAAAGTTCATAGTTTTCATTAAAAAAAATAAAAAGTGTTGGATCGAACAAGTTTCTAGAAAAATTTAACCATTGGTTGATATTAAGGTATTGCAACTTATGTAAAATAATGTTGTTCTTTATGATCACGTAATTACAATTACAATAATATATTAACTAGTACGGAAAGCTGAAGATGCCAAAGAAAATAAGCAAATCAAGCAAATCATCTGCTCGGGGCGGTTTACCATTTATTAAAAAAAATTTGACCAAAGGCTTTGGCTTTTTGTCAACAACTAACCCATCGGAAGAAAAAGAAAAAAAACTTTTGAAAGCATAAAATATTACAGTATATTTTTAAGGAAAAGTGAATTTTCAAATATATTTTATTGTGGGTACTTTTCTACGAAATATAAAAAAGTCATATCTTCTACAGAGACATTTTCGACAATTTCTGCATATATATTCAAAGAATGAAATTAACCAATAACGCAAGCCGTAAGTTTGTCCAAAAATGTATTAGTCCAAATAACAACCTCCTAACTTTTTGTAATACAACGATATACTAACATTCTTTCAATCATAATAAATGAAACTTTTGTGTACCATTCAATTAACTTTGACTCGTAACACTAGACATTTGTTATTATATCTAATTTCTAAATAAGTTGTGATTTATTATAAAAAAAAACATAAGACTCGATGATCTACTACTATACCTGAATGTGAAATATCAAATTAGTAGCTTAGTAATTCCCTTGAAAATATGTGAGATGTTTTTCAACTAAAGCGTTAGAGAGTTCCGTTTCGTCAAGAATATATGATGTATAAAATATTTGCACAGTATATAATGGAATTGTTACTTGCCTTTCTAAAGAAACAGTGAGAAAAAAATTGAAACTTTCAAGTATTTAAATATTAAAATTACAAGAATATATATTTACTATATTTCACTAATTCTAATATGTAGAATCTGTGATTATTTAGTTAACACAAATTTAGCGTATATGCAACACAAAAACAAATGATCTAAGAATTTTGTCTAACTATGCATACAAGTAAAATATTTGATCTTCGATCTTCTAGCTAAGGCGTCGAAGTTCTTAGGTTTTATTATTATTAATATTATTCTGAAAAGGTAATTTAGATGTTTGTACAAATTAATAAGATATATTTCTTTTGTGATTATATGTGCAGATAAAGCAAATCATTGATTTCCCATAACAAATGTTTGAGTAAGATACTTTTGTTTGTTCCTCTGTAATATATCTTCTACAAAGAATTACTAAAATAATGAGTATAAGAGGTCATGTAAAGGTAGTTTTATCTCATCTACAGACTATATAGGTAAAGACAGAAATAAACCATCAAAAAGTTAATAGATTGAGGAGTCGCTAATTTTTTATGTCGATCGCATTCATATTGTCAGCAAGGAAATCATTTCTGGAAAATTAATCCCACCACTTGGTTTAAAATATTAGGGCAAATAACTGATTGCAACTTAATTATTAAATCAAACGTGATATTCGTTTTTTTCATAAACAACAAATCATTAAGAAAACCCAAATGCAAAGAGACTTTTATGTATATATTTTTAAAGAGTGACTATCGTTAAAAGATTATGTGTTACGGTGTATTTACTTATGCGTTTGTCTAACGAACGCCCATAGGTCAATGATTTAAATAAAAGGAAAAAAGAAAAGGTTGTTTAATTAAATTAAAAATGACATGAATTAAAAATAAAATAGCTTATGGGTTTCATTAATTGTATAAAATGCAATTTCAACTTATAGACTCCCGTTAGACAAACCATTACTTATTTGTGATTCCTAATAAAAGGGTTCTAAACATTACTGGTGCATTGAAAACGTACTCATGATCTAGAATCTTTTTCGGCAGGTCTAGTGAAGGCCCCATGACGGTTGGGAAACTTGTCCGAGATAGGATCTCTGCAGCATTTGAGTTTCTGGTTCTCTCATCTCCTTCTCTCCCTCCAGATGCTAGATGACTGCATATGAAGCAAAAGCTTGTCTCGTGGAACTGAAACCGAACTGAAACTGATCCCTATAGATAACAGAATTTTGAAATTAAAGTTTGTCTAACTCTAATAAAGATGATGCAGAGTGTTTTTTAATTTTTATTTGACCTTAGAATGTTCATGATTAATTAAAACGATTCAGTGAAAAACATTTTGTAAAGAGTATGCATTTAAATGCATCGATACTACGCTTGTGAACCGATAAAAATTCCACGTGCATGGTTAAAAGATAAATATGTAACGAAGGAAAGAACTTTATAATTAGAACGTTACAGAAACAAGAAAGAACATTCTATATATAAAAAAAAAAAAAAAAAAAAAAAAAAAAAAAAAAAAAAAAAAAAAAAAAAAAAAAAAAAAACCATAATTTATATATGGCACTTTGACCCCCCCCCCCCCCCCCCCCCCCCTCCCCCCTCTCTCAAAAGTTCATAAAGGATGTTAGATTGAACAACTAAAGAAACACTTACCTTGTTGCCAAGGCATCCCATGATGCCACAACCTATGCAAGAGACACTAGGGTTTCGGAAGAATGGGTGAAGATCGCTTCGAACCCAAACCGATATCATTATTCCAACCATTTGTTTACTAATCAAACATCGAAACTCTGGACGGATTATGCTACTCTCGGTATTTGATTTCTTACCCTTAGTTACACGGTGTTGCTTCTCATTTAAATTATCATTTTTGCAGTATCGGCTGTGTGATTTCTTGTTCAGGGTTTTTCTTATCAAAGAGTTCCATTTCATCGACACTTTCTTCTTTTCCGATCCAAGAACATTAGAAGCTCTTAGAGGAACCACTTCTTGAAACCTTAAAAACAGTATGTGTGGTGTATCAATTAGTTATAAGAGATTTTCTTAGTTGTATAAGTAGAATTGTGTTCAAGCTAGTACTTGATAAACTAGAAAAGATTACCCAAGAACGTATATATCGCATGAAATGTTGCATGTGTCTAACAAATCATCAATATTTAAATCATCAGTAGGTGTAACACCGCCAACATTCCATGTACTAACGAATACCCTTCAAAAGATTAAGATAAGAAAATAAAAAAAGACACACTTATATTTAGCCAAATCTTGATCAAAATGAAAGTATGAAACACGAAAGATAGGTTTAATGTAGCCTTTTTATATTTTTCTTTGTGTTATTTGTATCTTACTTGAACTTTTGAGTATCATGATGGTGATTACTCAATATGATCTCAGGACTCTGGACAGGTTCTAGATCTAACGTCTGAAGATCAAGAAAAGAATAAGTGTTTCCAGGGAAGTCCGCCACAAAATTGTTGGATCCTAATGTTTTCCTTAGTAGCTTACTAGCTACCAATCTTGGCCACATAACCTTCAATACAACATGATAAGAATGTCAAATCAATTTGGTTGGTATACGTATATATGCATTGCTTGTTATGTACTGAGGTCTATGCACACACGCGGCATGCATGATACAAGCTTATGTGCGTGTATGAGATGAGACATAAAGAGAAGAAAAAGAGACTCACTTCTCCTCGCATGGTGTGAAGGAGAATGTTGGTGGTGAAGTTGAAGATGAAGAGAACTCCTAAGAGAAACCCTCTCCCAAAGAGAAATATCCAAAGATATATAAAGACATGAGACTAGAGAGAGAGTATGTGTGCTCTTAGTTTTTAAATTAAATGCCCTATTTGTTTATGTTTGTTATTTTATGAAGGGAGGCAAGTTGGAACCATAGAAGCAATATAATAGACGTACGATGATGTCGCATGGAGAAGATATAGGTTAGTGGCTAAACCAGTCTTTACTTGCAATAAACCAACGTATGATATATGTTAATATATGATAATGGTTTGAAAAAGTATCCTTACACATAAGTAAAGACCGATGGCAGACCATGTTATTTCATGTCATTATAATTTAACCGTTAAACCACTAACATTTACAAATTCAAGTACACAACATGAAATATTTGGCATGAATTGGGTGACGGGAAGCATACCAATGTCTGGCATGATACTTGGAATGAGAAGGGGCCTATAAATGAACATGTGACTTTTAAAAATAGATATGAGGCTAGAATGTCTGAACAGTTAAATGTGGCTGATGCAATTGTAGATGGTACTTGGATTTGGGATAATAGATGGAATAATCTTATCAATGTAGATGTCCCTATTCTAATGGAAGGAAAAGAAGATATTGTTATGTGGAAAGGGGCTAATGATAAGAAGGGTAAATTCACTTTAAGGAATGTTTGGGAGATTTTTCAAGAGAATAAAGAGGATGTTCAGTGGTATAAAGTTGTTTGGTTCTCACAATGTAATCCAAGACATGCATTTATTTTATGGATATCTATCCTTGGAAGACTCGCTACGCAGGATAGGATAATGATTTGGAACTCTCAAACAAAGTTTGTTTGTCCTCTATGTAGAAGTATGAATGATTCTCATCAGCACCTGTTCTTCAAATGTTCGTATTCTGAAGTGGTTTGGAAAGAGATCAAAGCAAAGGTTAAAAATGATCAGTGGGATATGGATTGGAAAAATGTGGTTGCTAAGATTGCTAATGGAAGGTGTGGTAATAACATTAGGAATGTGCTTGAGAGAATAGCAGTTGCAACTTCAGTATACTATATTTGGAATGAGAGGAACCAAAGACTGTTCAATCAAAGACAAAGAGATAGTCAAAGTCTGATTAATGGAATTGTGGAAAATATTAAATTGCAATTACTTAGTCTGAAAGTTAAAAAGACAGATGCAGTAGTAAAAGTTTGTGGAGAATGGGATATAAAGATGAATATAGTCTAGAGATATAAAGGAATGGGTGTATAGAGGGGTGTTTGGATAAAATGTTTGTGACAAGCAGTTCTGATATCTTGACTTCTAATTCTCTATAAGTCAAAGCTATTCTTTTACAAACCATAACAATGGATTGTCTAGTGTTTGGAGTTCTAATGATGTGACTGTACTTTCTATTACCCCAATTTTCTGTTTTAGATTGGCCTTGGGAGGGATCTGATCAGTGATTGCTGGTATAGTGAGAGGTCTAATGCATATGAATGTACCATAATATAGACAATTCATTGTGAAAGGTAGATGGTTTGGGTGGGTAGTGTATGATGGGTGGAATAGCGAGGAGTGTAAGATGAACCTGCTTGGTCCACCCAATACACTACCATAGGAGGTTAGGATGTTCTCCCTCAGGTGAGTGTTTCCATAGCCCTGAAGCCTTTTGTAAAGAGGGAAATGTAGGGGCTGTGGAAGAGCCCTTGACTGGATTGATGGTTAGGTTCCTAGTGAAGCCATTATCTTCTCCTGTTGTGTTCACTGTTGTGGCAGGTTGAGTGACTTAGTGGGAGGAGAAAGATGGAAATATAGCTAGATGGTAGGTGCTTTAAAAAGGTGATTGTTGTCCCTGCTGGCTGGAGGGAGCTTGGGATTACTCGTCTCTTTGGTTGTTGCAGACAGAGATAGATGATATCTTGTAATACATTGACTGATATTGGATGATTTAGAGTGTAGTTTGTATTTTGTCTGTATTCTTGTTATTTTCTGATTTGGGTATGCCCAATCTCAGTTGTTGTTTATGATGTACAAAAGTCTTTGAGTATTAATATAATTCACCTTTTGCGCAAAAAAAAAAAAAAAAAAAAAAAAAAAAAAAAAATATATATATATATATATATATATATATGAAATATTTTAATGACACAGAACAACATTTACAATTGCAACTTATCTTGAAATAATGCCACTTAAAACAAAATCTACTTTATCAATCAGACTGACCACAAAGAAGCAATAAATCATCCGGCAAAGTATTGTTAAACATGGACTTGATTATACTGCTCCAGCGACAAAACAAAATTCGAAAATTAGGATAGACATTTTAAGCAATCATGTAAACATCTTAAAAGATCTTCAAAATATTAAATAACGAGGCATGCAGAACCCGTGCTACGCACAGGCTAAGAATCTAATTGTTAATCGTGTATTCTTTCTCTATATTGGCGAGTGTATACTTAATTATTGTTTAGTATATCGTATGAAATGTTTTAACTTTATTGTATAAAAATTTAAAAGTGTTTGATGTTGTTTTGGTTTTGTGTTGTTGTATTCTATATGTAGGCTTTTGGTTATTAAGTTGTGATGACTTTGTTTCTTTTGGCCTATTACTTATTTGCATGATGAAAAAATGGCTTTGTTTCTTTTGTTCTATTACTTAGCATTACAATACTTGTCTATTAGATGGTTTTTGTATGATAATATGAAGCACACAGGGTCTATCTAACTAGTCATAGTTTAATGTGCGTTTAATATTTTCTTTATTAAGTTTGTAAGTTAAAGTTTGTTTAATAATGTATATATAATAATGCAGCATAAACTGTATAAAAATTGTTACAAACCTTTTTTGCTTCATCTCATTTTATTGTATATAACTAATTTCATTGAAAATTAACATTAAAGTCTAACAAATATTAATAAATCTTATCAATAAACTCGATTCTAAATAGCTAACTAAATGAACATTAATTAACACATTATTAATAATTCCTAAAACCTTTGGACTCCACTATTATATCTTAAACTTATTTTTTTTTAAATATACAAATGGGTTTGAGCAAAAATTATATATTTTTTCTTTTATATTCATTATTCAAGTTGCATGCTTACATAAACTAATCATGCTAAAAGTATCATTTAACCATTTAAATGTTGCTTTTCATACATGCTCGTGCACATTTTCTTTAATCAATTCGCACATGTGAGCTACATCGATAGAAAATACACATAAATTACTTGTATATGAAAATGCATTAACATAATACATATATCTATATATATTACATTAGGTTAAATCATCAATTATTCTTGCAACCTTTTCAACTTCATCTCGATCCATAACCGAATTTTAATTGTATACTAATTACTAAATATCATGTGATAAATTTCAGCAAGCCTTGCACTTCCATCTCGATGTTGTATATACTTCACATTAAATGTACCAGTTTTGTTTTTCGATAAAAGTTTGAACTTTTGCTTATGTTTCAAACTCAACATTTTTATTTGATATTACAATTTACAAACGGATTTAAGTCAAAATTATATATTTTTTCCTTTCTACATATTAATTACTCAATGTGATAGTTTGAATACGTCGTATTTTGCTATTATGGCAAACTCATTTAATTGGCGTAAATATTGGTTTCTCACTAATGATTCTACATACAGAAAAATAAAACACTTTGCGATGTGCGGACCTTCTTCTTTTCAATAAAAATTCAATTGCACATGATAAATTCATTCTAATATTTCTCAAAGAGCATTCAAAAGCAACTACTTACATAAACTAATCACGCTAAAAAGTATCATTTAACCATTTAAATGTTGCTTTACATACATGCTAGTGCACATTTTCTTGAATCAATTCGCACATGTGAGCTACATCAATATAAAACGCACATAAATTACTTGTATATGAAAATGCATTAACATGATACATATATCTATATATATGCTTATCTATAACAATCACCTAAATATGTAAGAAACAAAGAAAATAGTTGGTATCCCAATCTTTGGTTCCATTTATCTGAGCATGCATGATCTTGTGTGATTTTCATGATACCTTCATATGATAACTAAATTAAGAAAAAAAGAAGACCAAGTTAATTACAAAGATCTAAAAGATGTTTGAATCATCTCCAAAATGTTGCAAAAGAGAATTTACATACCGCTACCAACAATCAAATATCTAAAAGATGTGTGAATCATCTTCAAATGTAAATAGTAAATGTGATTTTGGCCGGTTTATGTAGGCATGAATTAGGTTAAATCATTAATTATTCTTGCAACCTTTCGCAACCCTTGCACTTCATCTAACCGACTTTTAATTATATACTAAATGTCATGTGATCAATTCGGGCAACCCTTGCACTTTATCTAACCGACTTTTAATTCTATACTAAATGTCATGTGATCAATTCGGGCAACCCTTGCACTTCATCTCCTTTCATGATTGTATAGTTATTATGAGGCTGCATTGAATTCCGAGCATTAGCTGTCTTGTACTCTACGCAACTACTAAACGACTCCAACTTGTTTCTAACTCTAAAAACTCCATCATCATAACTCCACATTAAATTTAGGGACTGAATCTTATAGTATTATAGATGTCATTTAAACAAATGATCAGATCATATGGAAAGCATGTAACCCAGTTACATGGCATTGCGACAGAAAAAGACATAGTGATCATTGCGTATGTAAAATAGATAGTTGATATAGTCAATTGTGTATGCACACATGTATGGATTAATGGTGATGGTGGATGCGATGCGATCATAGAGGAGGAAGAAATAATCTTACGCAAGGGTACACAAAAAGGGGTGAAAAACTCAAATTGCAAAAATCGTCCCTAAAGTTTGACCAATTTGCATGTTTCGTCCTACAAATTTCGAAACTGCAAGGATCGTCCCTAAAGTTTCGCCCGTGTGCATGTGTCGTCCCTAAAGTTTGGCCCGTGTGCATGTATCGTCCCTAAAGTTTGACCAATTTGGGACGATATATGCCCCAAAAGGACGACATTTGCCCCAAAAGTTTGCCACAGGGACGATTTTTGCAGTTTCAACAGTTCTGGGACGAAACATGCAAATTGGCCAAAGTTTAGGGACGATTTTTGCAATTCCCTCAAAACTATATAAAGGCAAATGGGTCTAGTCATAATTGTATTTATATATGTACGAATTAAATTTATATGTGTTTATATCAATTCTCATTTATAATATACCGCCATAAAATATTTTGTTATTTTGGCCAATGAAAGGAGGTTTGTTTTTTAATATAGCGAAACTAATTTCTAGTGCTTGTTTTTGTTAACTTGGACGACACAAATATCAAACATCATTGGTTTTTGTTTATATTTGATGAGCTAGTGGGCACAACCTTGCGAAAAATGTGAGTTCATTTTATACGAGAAACATATATTTGTCCAATAGAGACCTCCAATCAATGTTGTGCTGTTGAGAGACCATTGGAGTTTTAAGTGCACAAGGGACAAAATTATCATATTGGGCCATTAAAAAAACACATTTTAGCATGGTGATTGACATTTTCAGAATTCTATTCACGAAATAAATTTAGGGCATGTTTGGTCGGGGGAAATGAGATTAAAGAATTGAAAATGAATGCATTTCTTTTATTTGGTAGTCTACGAAATAAAAGATTGGAGATTTTCAATTCTTAAAAAGTTGAATTTATATACAAAATCAAAGAATTCATTTCCTTTACATATTGAGTGGAAATCAATTCTTAGATAATAATAATAATAATAATAATAATAATAATAAATATTAAATAATAATATAATAAAAATAATAATAAAAATAAAAATATTAAATAATAAATAATAAAATAATAATAATAATAAATAATAAATAATAAAATAATAAAATAATAATAATAAAATAATAATAATAATAATAATAATAATAATAATTTTTAGTGATTTTTTAAGTCAATTCTCTGGTGTTACCAAACACAAGAATTTTTATTTAATTTATGTGGAATTTATTTCTATGTATTTGATTTCTGTGCTTTATTTTATTTCTCTAAATTTCACCCTACCAAACATACTAAAAAAAAATATAATATTTTTTTTAAAAGATTTCCTCTGTAAATATATTACTCCAAAAAAAATATTCAAATATATAAAATGTGGGTGAAATCACATATCTCAACCCATTTACATAGACGAAAACAAACGCACCTTATTTGCTTCAAACAATATCTATCATAAGAACAACACTCAGACTTATGAACCTACTATAAAAACGATTACTAACTACAATATTACATTTGGCTCACACCGACACCAACAATAACCTTATCGTTTAACTTGACCTCAAAGAGTGATATCAAATGAATTACAGAATCCCAACTGTTGTTCGGTTAGTCCAAAAACATCATTCTCGTAACCATCATAAATATCATAATCTTCATCCTTAAGAAAGCTGCTACTACTACTGTTATAATTATGCAATGCATGACATCCAAACATAGACCAAAAACTAATAGTGAGGGTGATACTTCATAAGGTGATGGCAAAAAGCTTTATAGGAGAGATATACAACGGTAATTGGAGATGGGGAGAAGTGTGTATCGAGAAAGGCGCAAAGCCTTAAACCACACTCTAGGAAGTTGATCAAGTGTTAACTTAGAACGGTAATGTACTGTATGTAAATGACATGCAAATCAGCATGTTTTATGTTGGTGCATATTTGATTATGTTCGATGATGAGTGCTCAAACACTCATAATTTTTTGTCTAATCTGAACTGCAAAACATACAAAAACACTTAGAAATGCATCAAAATACTGAAAATATTTCAAAATTGTGTTTTATATGTTTCAGATGCAAAACGAGTAAAAACAGATAAAAAATGTACAAAGTTTGCAAAATTGGCAGTTTTAGTCCCCCAACTTTCATAAAATGTCAAAACTAGTCCCTGGTAATTCAAAATATGGAAAATTATCACCAAACGTCCTTTTAAAATCATAAGTTGTCATATTTAGTCCTTTGGTGAAAAATCTGAAAAGTTTTGAGAATTTACAGTTTTGGTCCTTGGAGTTTCTGATTTTGGCAAATTTGGTCCCTGGTGGGATATTTTTGAAAGAAAAATCATTTTTGGTCCTTGGAAAATCATAAGTTATCACAAATAGCCCTTGGATCATAAGTTTGGGCAATTGACAGAAAAAGTCCCTCAACTTTTGAAATTTACAAAAATGGTCCTCGGGTGTTTTTAAAATGAAAATTTTATTTGTGATCCTTGAACTATTGATATGTGGCAGGAAAAGACCTTGATACAAGTTTGAAGGATGTTACACTTTCAGTCCCTAACATTTTCAGAATTGACTGTTGATATAAATAATGTTTAAAAAGGTTATTAATATCTATCAATAAACCTATGTTTTGATAATCACAAAACTCAAATCAAATTAAGTCAAGATTAAGACGTAAACAAGTATTTGGTAACAAATATTTACCTCTACATCTAATATCACTTAAGGTATGCATAAACTAAGCATCTTATGCATTACATGATCAAAGGAAATTTTGTCTTAAGACATAACATCTTATAAAATGGTATAAACATTTTATATATATTTGTAAATCATTTTTGGTAATGCTATATTAAACAACAAAGATATGATTTCAATTTTTCAACCAAAAAGGGCAAATTTTATCCAGAAAAACTTTTTCAACGTTCAGGAGGGCGGCCCCCTTAATTTTACTAGGCGGCCCCCTTAATGATTAAGGGGATCGGCCCCTAATTAAGGGGACCGGCATGCTCCAGAACAGTAAATTCTGGCCCTATAAATATTGGATCATTTCACACATTTTTCTCACATTTTTGCTCTATAAACTTTCTGATCCAACCTCTATTTCTAGATCTAAAATCCTTTGATCATATAATTCATAAGTCTTTGTTTCCAAGTGATCCAAAGCTTCATCCATTCAAGTGCAAGAAGAAGAACACTCCTCTACATCCATCTAATTGTAGTAGTGTTGTGAATAGCTAGTTTCATATTGTAGTTGTGGTAGATATTTGTAAAAGTGTTGTGTAAATTTGTTGATTGTAGAAACTAGGTGTGTTGTAAAGTAGTTTAGTAAGTTGTGAATTAGTTGTGCATAGAAAAAGGAGTGAAGTTGTGAAGGTGTGAAGAAGGTGTGAAGCCTTGAAGAGGTTGTGAAGTTGTGAAGAAGGTGTGAAGCCTTGCCGTGAGATTGGTTCTAGCTACGATTAGAACTCGACATTTAGCTTAGTGTCGTTAACTCGTGTAAGCCAAGGTGTGTAAGGTTTCTCCACCATAAGGAGTTTGTTGACATAGTGAAGAAAACTCTCGAGTGTGGTACTCGGGGAGTGGAGTAGGGCAAGGAAGGTGTCCTTGTAGCCGAACCACTATAAATTCGCGTGTTATGGTTTGATCTTTCTAACTCTATCTTTTCTTCATTACATTTCAATACTTTCATTACTTGATTAGAATTGCTTATATTGGTTGTCATTTGAATTCACTTGAGATCGAATCGAAAGTTTTTAATAACCTACAAAATATTTTGGTAATAAACTTTTAAAATGACGTAAAACTATTCAACCCCCCTTCTAGTTTTCCACATTGACATCTTTGGTCCTTGTGATTTACTATAACCAATTGGACCCTTTTTAGCCTAAATAAACAAACAACCCAAACAAAAATAAACCCATCCAGCCCCCAAGTCCAATTTCCCACCGGCCCATTCCATTCTATTAATAAAAACCCACCAGTCAAACCCTTTGACCCCGACCACTGTTCACCCACCCCCAACCTCCATGTTTTCTGCTTCCTGCTCCCCCCTTCTCCATTTATTATCTCCACCAATCCCTCATCAACACTCCCTCCTGTCCCATACATCCCCCTCCTCATTAATTGCTCCAACCTAACTCACCAAACCCACTAAAACTACTTGTGCTCCATTTCCCGCCAAAACCTAATTTGAAAGGCTCAGATCCATTAAAGCCCATCCAAGGGTCAGAAATGAGTGGGAAAGTCAGAGGAAACCTCCAGGGCTTATAAAAGAAAAGAAAGAAGAGAAGAAAGTAGTAGTTAGTTTAGTTTTAGATAATTAGTTTAGTTAAAATGTCGAACTAGTGAAAAAACTCCAATTTCATTTGTATTTCTTAGTTAAGAATATTTCAATCAGTATTTTTAATGTATTACAAGTGATCTTTAATATTAATCCCAAGTAATTGCATTGCCTTTTTCATTTTGGTATATTATTTTTATTTGAAATCTCAGTTCAACTTTTATGGTGTAAAAGTTATTGTTTTTTGATTCTTCAAGCTCACATAAGCCATTTTTAAGCTTTCATAAGCTCAGTTGTGTTTAAAATATTGTTTTAACATCAAAAATCCAACGAGTCAACAAAATTCAACTGAAGTGTATGATTGTAGCAAGGAACTCAGCAGGGTATTTAGGATTGCTTTCTGTTTCATTCAGCTTGGTGACAAGCTTTTATGAGCTTTAGGCTTCTATTTTAGGTGTGTAACTTTAATTTTCATCCAAAAAATCATTCCTGTGGTTCATGTACTAGTTCCAATTGCCTATTATTGTTTGTGCTTGGTGTTGTGCTTGGTTTCTGTCCTATTTAGCTTATATCTAGTCTTCCTAGTTCATGTCATTGATTAGCATCATTAGTATTGCCTAGGTACACTATTTGCTTCCTAAAACTTCAAAACAGTTTAGTATAAAGGGGTGTTTGGTTCATGCTTCATGTGTAGGTTTAGTTTGTCTTAATTAGTGTGTGATTGTTCCTTTAGGTCACATTAGGCTGCATTAGGTCTAGTAACCAATAAAATTGGTGGTTTTAGTTCTAAAAAGTCAAAACTCACCCAAATCCCTCCTCACAGTCAACTGTGAGGGTTTGAGTTGGAATAACTTTTCATATAAGCTCATTTGTAAGCTTAGTAGCTAAAAGTCACCACACATCAGCTTATTATCAATTATAGATGCAATTAGGATAGATTAAATCTCACCAAAGTCAATTTAGGAGTACTATGTAAAAAGTCAAAATTGCTCTTTTTCAGAAAAATCAAATCTTCCAAGAATTTTATAGAATTTAGTAGTTGGTTTCAGACTTTGTAATTTTTAGGATAAGTAACCCCCCCAGCTCATCTTTGAGTTCCCATCTTCAATTCATTTTTGTGAATTTTTTTGTGGGCCCTACATTGGCTCACACTCACCTGCAGGGCAAGGGTATGCCCTGCTGCAGCATATCAGTCCCAACACCCCACTTTCTAAGCCCTCTCCAAGACTCATAAGTGGGACCCACAGGCTAAACTTGGGCTTTTTGGAAAGCCCTGGTGCCACCCTTGTTGATTCCAGTCTCTATTTGCCTTCTAACTTATTGGATAAGCTTGAAATCAAGCTTGCAAGTGAGTTGCAGGCCTGATGGGGTCTGAGTGTGTTTAGGATTTGCTTATTAGCTTATTCAAGCTTATCAGTGCATCCCATTGCTTGCTTTAACCTATTTCAGTTTACCTTAGTGGCTTTCAACTTAATCTTTGGCTTGTGTCCCCCTAGTAGCTTATTCAAGCTTTTCATGTGCTAGTTTGACCAAAAGTCAAACTGCCAAAGCAATAAGCACTCAAAGTGCTTATCTGTGAGTTCCACACCTTTTGTTTTTATAAAAGTTTTTCATTTTTAGTTATAAAATAGGTTTGTAAAAGAAAAATCAAGAAAAACTAATTTAATAATAAATGATAGTTTCTATTTAATATAATTTAAATTTTAATTTTAATTTTTAGATTTCTATTAAGTACTTAGCATTTTTATATTTTTATTAATTACCTTTTATATTAAACTAATTTTAGTAATTTTCTCAGATTTTTATTTTGTCATTTAGTATTTATTAGATTTAATATTATTTTTATTTATAATTAATTAATAATTAAGTTTTAAATAGCATAATTAATTTTTATTAAGTAAGATCTAGTTTTATATTTTTCCTAGCTTTTATATGTTGTAAAATAATTTTAGAAATTTTTCTAGAATTTTTACTGTTCATTTGCTATTTTTTATAATTTAAATTATTTTAATTAGGTAATTAATATATAATTAGTAATTAATTAATAGAAAAATCACAAAAAGACAAAAATACATATTTTTAATTTTAAAACTTGTTTTTAATTATTTTATAATTTTAGAAATTTAATTTTCATTTTTCTAGTATTTAATTAATATTATATTGTATTTAAGTGTTTTAAATATTAATAATAAGTATTTAATAGCATTTAATTAATATTAAATAATTAAATAGTGTAAAAATTTATTTTCTTTTTCTAAAAATTTTCTCTTATCCTTAGGTTTGTAAAAAAGTTATTTTCACCCCCTGTGGGTTTTCAGATTTCAGTTTTCACATTTTATTTTGTACGTTTACGTTAATTTAAATGTAAACGTACGCGTTTTAAGTTTTAAACGTTTCTGGTTTTTTCAACTTTACAGTCTTGTTCATATAGCTTATTTAAGCTATTTCATTATAGATTCCTTAGTTTAATCAATCTCAAACCCTTTTCCGTCCAGATTCACCCGATCACAGACCCGTTTTATAACCATCACACCTCGTCGGGACATAACGACCCGGGGAAACCCTATACTTCCACGGAGCATTGACTCTAGGCAGTTTGACTTTGTTGACCATTAACCCGGTCAATTTAAGTTGACAGTTTAGCATCAATCACTCGAATATAATGTGTGCATATTAATCTAAGTCTAGATATGTATGCATATCGCATATATGTAAACATGTGTAGTTTATGCATGATATATGATGAGTATCTTTCTTATATACTAAAAGCATAAGTAGCCTTATAAATGTAAGTAGTAATAATAAATGGCTCATGAATTGAAAGTGAAATGTGGATGCTTCATGTGTTAGTACATTGATTTAATAGTCATGCATAAGCATAAGTACATAGGAGATGAAGTGTTTGGTGCCATGAATGCATAAATTAAACACACCAATTAGTGGTTAGTCTTTTTACCTTCCCGTCCATTAGTTACAAATATTTTATCAACTATATAATGTGTCAAAAATCACACACAACAAACCACAACTTCCTCCATACCGCGTGCACATTGGGCTACAACTTATTATGGTGTTAAAGTAAGCATCATATCGTCTTACTTATTTAGCATATTGATTTATATTGTTTCATGTAAATTTCACGTGTGTTTTGTGTATGTAACAATGTAGGACATAAAGATGGGACTTAGGAGGTTTGGTAGTAACATCATCTTCTCTAATGGTTTAAGAGATCCTACACATCGTTGTCTTATCAATTAAGTGAAACATGCACGGACATTTTTACTTTGATCGAAAATGCAATATATTGATTAATTGTATTTAAGTTACTAACGATCAACTATATCTAATTGTTTTTTGTAGCACGTCAAGAATCATTAAAGAAAGAGATCGAGAAGTCAGAAAAATTGTATCAAGAACAAAACATTCAAAAGGCCAACGAACAACAACGGCAAAGACAACAACAAGAACAACAACAAAAACAAGAACAACGCCACGACCATCAGTGGAATGAATACTTAACATTCATATTAATTGTATGTTACAAATTAAATATACAATATTTTACTTCATGTAATACCGATAAACGGGCTAATACTATTGATTCGTTAACAAGTAAGTTTCTTGAAAATAATGTGACGAGCATTCAATTTTTAATCAATAATTATTACTACACTTTGTTGGTGCATTTTAATATTTTTGCTCTTAATGTAGTTTTTTGTCTTGCGGTGTGTTAATATCACTATGGAGATTAATTGATTATCTTAATATGATTTTAGTTTCATTTGTAGAATGACAAACAAATTTAGCAAAATGAAATTGTTATATTAGTTATTAAGAGTAAGAAAATTATATGTTGAGATTGGTGTCTTCAAATATATTTATATATGCAATATGCTACAAATTAAATATACTAACAATATTGGACCGATTTTCACAACAACAAAAAATATTGAAACTTAAATGGTTTTTGTGGATTAAATAAAGTTCGAGTAACTAAGCATAGTAATTTGGAGTTACCGTATTTGATATGATAAACCAAAAGGATAATTCATTGTCACAAGTTAGATCTCAAAATATAGAGAGTATCACTTTGTTATGATTTTATATAAGGGTTACATTTATTTTGAAAGAACCGTATGCGTTTAACCTCCCTTTGACTTTTAGCATGTAACTTATACATATTAAAAAATTACATGTGAAGAGACTCTTTTAAATGTAGCATCTTGAAAAAAGTCTCTTCACATATACTATTTTAATGTCAATAAACTATTTAAATGTGTGTCATGCTTAGAAAATGTGTGATAATATCACAACTTATATATATATATATATATATATATATATATATATATATATATATATATATATATATATATATATAATGACGAAAATAAGCCAAAGATTACGCTATGAACACTTTTATACAGCCCATGAAATGACGAAAATTAGTGTTGAACAATACACTAACGAACATTTAGATTAAGCCCGTGTGCATCGCACGGGTATTAATGACTCGGTCTAAATATAAAAGTCACCAAACAACTAATTAAACTAATTCATAAACTCATGTGATGCTTACAAAAGTTGTGATACCATCACAACTTACAAACCTAATGACGAAAATAAATACCACATATTCCACTATGATCAATTAGATAGAGCCCGTGTGCAACGCACGGGTCTGAATGACTAGTTGTTATATCTTTTTATATCTTGCGCCAACTTATCTTTCTACTCACATAAAAAAATAACATGTGTATTCCACTCATTATCTATATTCATCTAAACTAACAGTCTCTATACATGTCTATGCGTATGTGATGCTAATAGTGTTTGATTATGCAATAAATTGTACTCCTATGTCCCAATCATATTGTCAATATTTTCTTTTCGATTTGTCTCTAATTAATTGTCTATTACTATGAAAACATTAAATAATTGTCAAATGGTAAAATTGTCTATGTGTTACTTTTGCAAAAATTAAAGTTGTAATAAATTATTTTTCTTAAACTGTGTGATTTTTTGACTGATAATAATAATTTTGAAATGAAGGTTGTAATTACTATATATACTAAAAGGCAGAAAGGGTTACTGTAGCAGCACTGTAGCTGCTACAGTGCTTGTACAGTACGCTACAGTAATATATATATATATATATATATATATATATATATATATATATATATTTTTTACATAAATTTCCTTATGAAAATTTATTTTTTCAAAAAAAATAAAAATAAAAAAACACAAAAAATAATACACTTACAAAAAATTTCTTATACAAATTTGTTTCTTTTAAAATACCAAACAAGAAAAAAAAATAAAAAAAAAAGCATACCGAAATAACAAACAACCCAAAAAAATTTCAACCGCAGCGCAAAAAAAAAAAAAAAAAAAAAAAAAAAAAAAAAAAAAAAAAAAAAACGTAAGCATAAACAAATTATGCTTCCAAGTAAACATATGCATACTTCAAATAACAAAATTATTAATTACACCGTACAAGCCACAAAATACAAAACACAAAACACACCCGCCGCAACGCGCGGGCTATCCAGCTAGTAATTTACTAATAAGACTATAGGCAGCAATTATAAGGTTAAGCAAGTCCATCGAATAACAACATACATTTTTAAGAAAAATGATTTTTGTGCATAATAATCATGCCTACAAATGTACCTAATGATTTGATTGGTTGATTTTAAAATATGATTGTTGTGAAATTTGAAAAAGCACATAATAAAATTGTATAAGTAATATATGCATTATACATGTATTTAAGCATGTATTGTAAGTCTAAATAATAAATTTTTATTTAATTAAGATAATTTTAGAGTTTAGTTAATATTCATTGAATGCATTTTTTCGATTTAAAAAGAAAGTTACGGTGTGTCAATTGGGTGCCCCTTTTTAAATATATAATTCTCAGACATGCATCAATCTCAAAAATTATAAATATACCTTACATACTTTTAATTTTGTTCCCATATCGTAGGTGTGTTGATTTCATATTACCGGTTATACTGGTCAGGGATTGGATCTAAAAGAAAGTGCATTTAATGAGAAAAGTGTGATGCACCGATTTTTTTAACTGTGATGCGTTATAATAAAAAGTGTGATGTACCGGTTTTTTTAACTGTGTTGCATCAAAATAAAGTGTGATGTGTCACAGTTAAAAAAAACCGGTTTATTCTGGTGCATCACACACTACAAGAAAAGAGGCCTATTAAGACTCCCATAAAGGTCCTAAAACAATACTTAATAGGATTTTTGATTTTATAGGACCAATATAAAAGTGTCCCATAGGAGAGGGTTGTATTAAGTGTTTGAGACCTTTTTGAGCGACCTAAAAAGTATTATTCTCATAAAACCAATTTTATGGTTTTACAATGTATTGTTTTGAAATGCAAAGTGCGTCCTAATAAACTACAATATAGAACTCTTTATGGTGTCACAAAAAGCGTGTTCTTTGAGTGCTTTGATTTTACATTAAGAACTTAAATTGGTGTTCTAAAAGTTTATTTTATAGGACCAAAGTTAACAAGTTTGATGGGATAAAATATAAGGTCCTCACAGGATGTGATGATATAAACTAATCTTGTCGTCCCATAAAATGGGATACTTAGCGCCATAACACTTGGGTACATGCGATGATATCTTTTAAATGTATAATCGATTAACGTTGTATACAAATATATTAAACAATGGTCATTAAAAATAAACACAGAATTGTATATCATTATCATTCAAAAAAGTCACTTAGTACAAAGATGTTTCAGCCTAAAAACAACATATATAAAAATATTTCAACATTTGTACATAAAACCAATAATGATTAATAAGCTAAACCAAAACTTATAAGCTATCATTGTTTGCCAAACTTCATGTCTTTGAAGATATTCTTGCACCTATTGTCAAAAGAACATATAGATATGTAAGTATGAAGTGTGACCAAAATCATAGTTTCTTAGGTTGCCTCAAGTTCAAATGTATTACCATATTGAAGTGATAGGATATGACCATGGCGTAGGATCATCAACTGGATCAAACAATTTGTATCTTCTCCTAAGAGATGCCAACCATCATACATCTGTTGAAGATAAGAAAAATATATATCACGTAAACAAGTAGGAACAAATATATCACCCTTCTTATTAAACAAACACTTACACAATTCGTTACTTTTTGTGCCAAAATAATGAGTAAACAAGAATTCTAGCTGTAATTCATTTCCATCAGCTAACTTTCACTAAAGGCTATGAAGCATACATTATCTTAAACTTACTAAAGAAGAAAATGAACTACTGTATTAGCTTGAGACATAAATTAGTAATGTTAAGGCACAAAATCCACCAAAACAAATGTTAACATAACGAAGACATGGCAAAGTCAGTAAATCTACAATTAGTATCAATTGTTCCTTTGATCGACTACAAAGTCCTTGCTACAAGGTTAACCGTAAGGTAGAAAATCATCAGTGACCAGCTAAAAGCAACATAGCAAGACTTCATATAGCCAAACATTTGAGATATGTTTTGATATATAAGCTTTCATTTATTTCAGTTAATAAAGATAGCAATTAGGCTTGTGTATGTAGTATGATATACTTACGCTAAAACAAGTCAATAGCCACCATGGTAACTAAATTTAACAAATTTAAGTTACTCTTATTTGTGTAACTAGCCAGTAGGCATGATCAATTATATTCGAAAAATCTATCCATTTCATAGTTTCATTAACCTTCGATTCTGTCATCAAAAAGAGTAAAAAACACGCACCAAGTCCTTTAAAATGATTTGGATCAAACATAAAGAAGGAACCGCATGTCTTTGCAGGAGCAAGTGTAACCTTGCCTTTTCATAACTCCAACTGCAGCCTTAAATGTCCTTATATAGAAGATAAAGCAAAACAAGACTTATGTGTTATGCTATTCAATAAAATAATCATAAGCCAAACACCAATTAGTCCTTGTGCAACATACCGAACCATTTACCAAATTGGAGCCAACTTGCAAACTCAAAACAAAAGATATATACGTATTAGCAACGAACATATCCAAATATAGAAAATGCGAGGAATTTTCAATGGCAATTAATGTAGCGGGAAAAAAATTTAGAGGAAAATGATTAAAATATTTTAATTTAGTATCGTGCCATTTAGAAAAGAAGAAAAAAATGTTTGACCAAAATCAAATTAAATCAAGTGTTTTGAAACCCGTGTCGATCCGGTCGGGTTAACCGGTTTTACCAGTTCTAGCAAAAAAAGGGGTAAAAAAAACCCGGGTTTCTAAAACCCGGTTAACCGGTTAGACCCGCCGAGTTTTGAGTGACCCGGGTCAACCCGGTTCTCGAACCCCGCCGGGTTTTATTTTTTCAAATTTTTTTAATAAAAACCCAGGTTGACCCAGTGGTCGAACCGGTTGACCCGGCGGTCGAACTGGTTGACCTGGTCAAAAAAATAATAAATTGAAAACCGGGTTAACCCGGCGGTCGAACCGGTTGACCCAGTGACCGGTGACTCGACCGGGTCGATTTTGAACCCGGTTTTCAAAACATTGATTAAATCAATAGAGAAACTCTTTTTTCCTCGTGTAGTAAAATAAAAACATTGTTAGTTGTCAATAAATGGGTAAACATATAAACTGATAAGGTTTTTAATGTTCAAGTTATTCGATAAGGGCAAGCTCCAGTTTAATCTTGGGGTTATTCCCGACCATTCCTAGCCACCTCAAATGCACACACTTAGAGAGGTTTGACCACTTGATATATTGTGAGAAAACTAAATACTAGGGCTGTAAATGAACCGGACGAACACGGATAAAGTCTTGTTCATGTTCGTTTAGCTAATTTTAGCCGAATTTGACATATTGCTAGAAACACGGCCGAATAAAATCTTCAAGGCCAATAGGCATTAAATAGCTAGCAAGCCTGATAGGCCTGAGGACAAATATTCTTCAAGCAATAATTTCTCACAATTATTTGCATCGTTATTTACATTTCCAGGCAGAGCGAACAACAAAAGCACCATGAAGCTTGAAAAAGTTTCTTGTCAAGATTTAGGGGTGAGCATCGGTCCAGGACTGGACCGGATCGGACCAAACATCATAAAATTGACTGAAGATTAGAGAAAAACACATCTCAAGGACATCATAAACAATAATCATATCGTATGCGTATAATATAAAAAATGACTAGGAAGACTTGATAGCGTATAGGAGTTTTAGCCCGCATGGCTAAAGCTCATACTACTATAACCAGCCCATTAGGCTCGAAGCTCAACATACGTCACCAGGAAAACAACTTCATAGGAAGATATTAACCAGACATAAGCATCCTTGCATGCGTAGCTTGTTGGTTTTATAGACAAAATAATAATAGTCGTGTGTTAGGATCGAACTTGAGATCACGGGATTGCACACAATACGTATGAAGAGGAAATGTAATAATTATTTATAATATGTTATAATTAATTATTAAACACAAAACAATTAAATAATAATTAGTATTATTGATTAATGACTAATTAATTATTAAACGAAGATTAGGAAACTAATTACTAGATATTACATGGAAACAAAAGAAGGTTCCGGAACACCCTTTGTGGGCTTCCAACCGATCGGCCAAAGGGAGGATCCACCTCCTTTGTGCCTTGAGCTCCAAGTAATCTCTAGTATATAAGCAAACCCAAGGTTAAGAGTTTTCTCATAACTTGTACACACACAAATTGGGTTTTCTCTCCTTCTCTCTTTCTTTGGTCGAACCAAATCCGAACACCCATAAGGGTTTCGAATTTCTTGCATCAAAAATTGTTTTGTGGAATTTACTTGCATAATCTTTTCCTTGAATTAGTACGTGTGTACAAGAACGTGAATCAAACACACTATTGTTTGATTCTTGGATTGAATTACAAAAAGGTAAGGGGTAATTCATATAATCCTTATAAACCCTAATTAGGGTTCATTGGTTCCGGAAGATTGCATTGATTCTTGTTCGGGCTAGAATCACTACGGTATGTTTGCTATTTAAATTAATGATTAATTAATTACATGTTATTCGATCTATTATAATTGCTTCCGCTCATGCTCACTTTGATGTACTTGGTTTATTAATATGATTGTCATGATATAATAATTCCAACAGTGGCATCTAGAGCCGTTATAATGTGTAATTAATTATCGCAACGCATAAAAATTGAATTTTGATTCGTATAGTTACATGTTTTTTTTAGGGTTTATGTGTTTTAACCCTAACCCTAATTTTTGGGTCGATTAGACCTAAGGGGTTTTTAGGGTTTGTTTTTTATTTTTTTAAAAATTGACTAGAAACCCTAAGATGTCATGTAATTGTTTATGCGTTTTAGTAAACGATCTTGGTGCAATGTGTTAATTGTTAAGCTAAATCCATGAAAAGTGCATGTTTGCATGGATTTTTATTGTGTTATTTAAATGGTTTAAATTGCTTATATATATTAATGGTTAAGTTATATTAAAACATGTAAATTTTAATAGATGTCGAATTGGGGAAGACTCCAATATTAAGTAATCAATTATGTGCTATGTGGTATTTATTTAATTTTGGCTTACGCAATCGATTTATCGATGTATGTGGCTCTTTTTCCAAGAAAAAGAAAGCCCTAATTGAACTAATACGTTATACACCTAGATTTGATTATTAATAGGACCTTTTAATAAGATTTGCATGTGGCTACATGTTTTATACATATTTAATTGTTATGATTATGTATATGTGTTTATTTAGTTGTTTTTATTTTTTTATTGTCTATTACTTGTTTTGTTTATTTATTGTGTTAGACATGTTTATTTAAACGAAAGGGTAATTTTGAATAGAAAAAATAATACGGACTAAATAATGGCGAAATTGTTTTGGTTTTTAAGAGTTAAAATTTCATAGAATTGGTTGATTGATGTTTTTGTACGTAATGGTTAAATAGGCTCGACCGAAGTTTACACACTATAAGATGGGTATAAGGATGGCATCGCATTAAATTGTGGCCTTAGATAGACAACATTCATGTCTTAACGCTCGTTTGTGTGTAAATTAGACTTACCGAACAACCATTACATGTACATTGTCATCTTAAGGGTGAATAATCCACAATTCCACAATGATTATCCGAAACACTAAGCCTTCGGGATTATGCAAAAGTACGATATAGTGGACGATAATTGATGGTTATTCTTTAATTGGTGAACCCGATACCTCAATCAAAACTTTGCTATTTTACTCTTAGTAAATTGGTAATAAAAATATTTTGTAAAACCAATGTTATGAAGTTGTATGCATGCTTCTTCATACATTATTTTGATCACATCAAAATAGTTATACCCTTACAAAATTAAGTTGAATGCCATCTAATTAAGAACACTTGAAGTTGTAATTTACGTCATAGTGAGTCTTGGCGAGATTGCAATGGAGAGGTAAATTTCATAAATTCATTGCTAGCAGATCAACTGATGTGATGGATTTGTGAGTTTACGGTTTTTAAGTTAGACGACTTAAATTGAGTAGGAAGTGAGACTTGACTCAAGGCATTAAGATGGGGACTAAACATGCTTACAATACAAATGTTTTGTGATTGTAAATCCCATAGATCTAGGAATTGGACAAATGTTATGCCAATTACTTGTACGACAAGTTACCTCATATTATACTTTCATTACTAGCAGATCAACTGAATGTGATGAAACTATGTTTATGGAGGATCCTAGTTTTCAAGATTATTCTATGGATTTATTTTCCTTGGGTATTTTAATTTTCTTGAAAAATTGTATTATCGAAAATACTAATGTTTTGAACTTTCTTTATCTGTAGAAATGGCTCAAACTGATAATACCAACTTACGTTCTGTGTTCAAAACTTATTTTGAACGAGAAAAATTGACTGGCTCGGAAAATTTCAATGATTGGTACCGTTCACTAAGGATTGTCCTGCGAGTGACTGGTCAACTCGAAATCTTGAAAACGCCTTGTCCTGCTGAACCAGAAGGCGCAGCAGCAACTGAAGCTGCTAAGGCCAAATGGAATCTTGATACCAAGGAACATATTGATGTGGCCGCAATGATGTTAGGGGGAATGTCCACAGCTCTTCAAAGACAGTTTGAGGAGTATTTTCCCAAGGACATGATTGATGAACTCAAGAAACTCTATGAGAAACCAACAAATGTAGAGATTTACGATTTGATGGAAGCTCTCCATGGTTGTAAGCAAGGTCCTGGTGAACCTGTGAGTGCTCATGTGTTGAAAATGAAAAGTTACATGGATCAACTACAAACACTTGGGAAACCCTATGACAATGATATGGCTGTGCACTTAATCAATAGATCCCTTGATAAGGAATTTAGTGGTTTTGTGAGGAACTTCAATATGCATTGCGTGGGGAAGACTGTAAGTGAATTGCACGCACTGCTCATTGATTATGAGAAAGGTACACCACAAAAGGCTCCTACGCCCCAAGTACTTGCAATACAAGGGGGTAGAATTAACAAGCCAAATGCGAACAAGAAGAAGGGTAAAGGAAAGAAGAAGGATGATAAGAATAAGCAGGTTATGGCTTATCAACCACCTCCACCAAAGAAGAACCCTTCGATCAAGAATAATCCAAAGAAGGATCAAGGATGCCATTACTGCAAGGTGATGGGCCATTGGAAGAGGAATTGTCCTCTTTATCTCGATGACTTGCGAAACAATAAGGTCAAGAAGACTGGGCACATGGGCGCCAGCACTTCAGGTAACTTATTTGTCATTGAATTATTTACTTTATCTCGTATGATAAATTCCTGGGTATATGATACTGGATGTGGTATTAATATTTGTAATACACTGCAGGGGTTTAGAGAGGAAAGGAGACTAGCTTATGGGGAGCAATTTCTGCATGTGGGAAATGGAGCACAAGCAGCAGTTGAAGCCATAGGAATGTTTGATTTAGTTTTACCTTCGGGTTTAGTACTTTGTTTAAACAATTGTCATTATGCACCTTCTATAATTAGAGGTGTTGTTTCCTTTTCATGTTTGTTGGATCTTGGTTTTTCTCATACTATTGATGGCAATAAAATTTCTGTTTCTTTAAATGGTGTATTTTATTTTAATGCTGTTGCTGTGAATGGTGTGTTTGAAATTGATATGAATAATTGTGTGACTTCCAACAATAATAATAATTCGATGTACAGCATAAGTAAGAGAATGAAGTATGACTTGAATTCGTCTTACCTTTGGCACTGTAGACTTGCCCATATAGGCAAGACTCGCATGCAAAAGCTGCAACGTGAAGGGCTTTTGAATAATATCAATGATGAGTCATTTGATAAATGCGAATCTTGTATTTCTGGGAAGATGACGAAGAAACCTTTTCATAGTAATATGGAAAGAGCTTCAGATCTACTTGGTTTAATACACACGGATGTGTGTGGACCACTTAGACATGTGTCAAGGAGAGGTGCTGTCTACTTCTTAACTTTTACGGATGATTTCAGCCGTTATGGTTATGTTTATTTACTTAAGCATAAACATGAGGTGTTTGAAACATTTAAAGTTTTCAAGGCAGAAGTAGAATTGCAATTGGGAAAGAAGATTAAAGCTCTTCGTTCTGATCGAGGTGGTGAATACCTTAGTCAAGATTTTAAAGATTTCTTAACTGAGAATGGAATTGTCCAGAATCTCACATCTCCATATACTCCACAACAAAATGGTGTATCTGAGAGAAGGAATCGTACATTGTTGGACATGGTTCGATCAATGTATAATCTTACTAATCTTCCTTTGTCTTTTTGGGATTATGCTCTTGAATCAGCTGTTCGTATTTTGAATATGGTTCCCACCAAGAAGGTTGATAAGACACCATATGAGATATGGACTGGAAAAGCTCCGAACTTGTCTTATTTAAAGGTCTGGGGTTGTGAGGCATATGTTAAACGTGACTCACAAGATAAACTCCAACAAAGATCTGTAAAATGCATTTTTATAGGATACCCTAAGGAAACTATGGGTTACTATTTTTACTACCCACCTGAGAACAAAGTGTTTGTTGCGAGATATGGTGATTTTCTTGAAAGTGAATTTGTCATTCAAGAAATCAGTGGGAGAGTATATGATTTAGAAGATGATCTAAATAATGCATTGCCTTCAGAAAACACTAGCACACTTCCTATAGAACCGGAAAGTCTGGGTCCTCCACCGGAAGTTGAAGTAATTCCCATTCGCAGATCTGCGAGATCTGTGAAAGCTCCTGACCGTCTATGTTTTAATGTAGAGGTCGATCAGCATACACTAGGGGATCTTGATGAACCTACTAGTTATAGAGCTGCCATTAAAAGCCCTCAAAAAGCTAAATGGAAAGCTGCTATGGATGGGGAAATACAATCCATGCATGACAATGAAGTCTGGGAAGAAGTTGACTTACCTCCTGGTGCCAAGGTAGTTGGGAGTAAGTGGCTTTACAAAATCAAGACTGACATGAATGAATATGCACACATTTATAAGGCTCGTCTGGTTGCTAAAGGTTTTACTCAAACTTTTGGAATAGATTACGAGGAGACGTTTTCTCCTGTAGCAGACATAAGAGCTATAAGAATTCTCATAGCTATAGCAGCATACTATGATTATGAGATTTGGCAAATGGATGTGAAAACCGCTTTCTTAAATGGTTATCTAGATGAAGACATCTATATGGAACAACCAGAAGGGTTTGAAAATCCAAAATTTCCAAAGCGTGTTTGCAAGCTTAAGAGATCCATTTATGGATTAAAGCAAGCATCACGACAATGGAACAAGAGGTTTGATGCTGAAATTAAAAAGTTTGGATTCACTCAAAATCTTGATGAGCCATGTGTGTATCACAAAGCTAGTGGGAGTGATAATGTAACTTTCCTAATTCTATATGTTGATGACATATTGATCATGGGAAAAGACATTCCAAGTTTACAAGCTGTTAAGGCATATCTTGGAAAGTGCTTTTCTATGAAAGATTTAGGAGAAGCTGCATACATTCTGGGAATCAAAATCTATAGAGATAGATCAAGGCGGTTAATTGGATTAAGTCAAAGTGCTTACATTGACAAAATATTGAAGAGATTCAATATGCAAAATTCCAAGAAAGGATATTTGCCGATGGAAGTAAAACATGGCTTATGTAATGAGTATTGTGCTTCAACACCTGAAGAGGTGGATCGCATGAGTAATGTTCCTTATGCTTCGGCTGTAGGATCTATTATGTATGCGGTTAAGTGCACAAGGCCAGATGTGGCGTTTGCTCAAAATATTACCAGTCAATTTCAACAGAATCCAGGTGAAAAACATTGGATTGCTGTTAAACATATTCTTAAGTATTTGAGGAATACAAAAGATATGTTTTTGGTATATGGTGGAAATCCATCTACAGAACTTTGTGTTACAGGTTTCTGTGATGCATCCTTTCAAAGTAATAAAGATGATTCGAAGTCTCAGACGGGTTATGTCTTTGTTATCAATGGAGGAGCTGTAGATTGGAGGAGCAAGAAGCAGAGTACAATTGCGATGTCTGCAACAGAAGCTGAATACATTGCTGCTTCGGAAGCTGCTATGGAGGCTGTTTGGATTAGGAAATTCGTTTCTGGGCTTGGTGTTATGCCTTCAATTGAATTACCTATTGATATGTATTGTGACAATTTTGCTGCAATCATATTTGCCAATGAACCTGGAGTCATGAGAGGCACCAGACATTTTCTACGGAAGTATCACTTTGTTCGTGAAAAGGTTGACGAAGGTGAAATAAATCTGTTGAAAGTTAACACAGATGATAACTTAGCTGATCCGTTCACTAAGGCTTTGGCGAAAGAAAAGCTTAATGAATTAGCCAATGGAATTGGACTTAAATTAGCTAGTAGTTTCATGCACAACTGTGATTAGTATTTGGATAAAGGATATTGTAAACAATTATTATTTTAATGGAATAAAATATGTTGGTATGTTTATTTCCATTTGTTAATTATTGTTGTCCTATTTTTGCATGTTTAAATCCATGAATAAGAGTTATTCTAAATTGTCCGTTGTCAGTTAATAATATGGGAATATTATTAAATTAAGACAAGTATGAAGTTGGTATAATATACTTAATGTATATTGATGCGTAGTCATGCCATTTCAGATGATATTCGATGATACTGAATATAGGACTTATCCCAACTATATGATGTTACTTTATGGATCTTGTCATTAAGTAAATCATAAGAAGTTATCCTCAGACTTGAGATACAAGATAACGGTCATGAATGTAGTACATTTTTGTGAAACAACTTAACGCTATACGTAAATGTTAGTAATAAGGGTTGTTTTCGGAAGTGTTACAAAGTTTGTGTGTTTTGCTTGTAGTCAATAAAGAATTTGTTCCTTCAAATTAATTTTTGGAGTTTAATACTGCTGGGCCCCTCGTAGGGTTGTCAAGGTGTTTGCATGGCCATGCCCAAGGTCTTTGATGAAAGGTTCAAAAGATTTGGTAATCTTGTCAATCACTAAGAACGAGAAACAGAATGGTTAATTAAGGAATGACCTAGATCCATATCCTTATTAACGTAGTATTAGAAACAAAGGGATAATAATAATGAGAAATCATTAAAAGGTTTTCCAGGAGCCTTACTCAAGTTGTACTAGAGGCATCGACGTGTTGCAAGACGCTAATCGATGTGATCACACTATTATGATATGTCTAAGTGGGAGCTGTTGGTTTTATAGACAAAATAATAATAGTCGTGTGTTAGGATCGAACTTGAGATCACGGGATTGCACACAATACGTATGAAGAGGAAATGTAATAATTATTTATAATATGTTATAATTAATTATTAAACACAAAACAATTAATTAATAATTAGTATTATTGATTAATGACTAATTAATTATTAAACGAAGATTAGGAAACTAATTACTAGATATTACATGGAAACAAAAGAAGGTTCCGGAACACCCTTTGTGGGCTTCCAACCGATCGGCCAAAGGGAGGATCCACCTCCTTTGTGCCTTGAGCTCCAAGTAATCTCTAGTATATAAGCAAACCCAAGGTTAAGAGTTTTCTCATAACTTGTACACACACAAATTGGGTTTTCTCTCCTTCTCTCTTTCTTTGGTCGAACCAAATCCGAACACCCATAAGGGTTTCGAATTTCTTGCATCAAAAATTGTTTTGTGGAATTTACTTGCATAATCTTTTCCTTGAATTAGTACGTGTGTACAAGAACGTGAATCAAACACACTATTGTTTGATTCTTGGATTGAATTACAAAAAGGTAAGGGGTAATTCATATAATCCTTATAAACCCTAATTAGGGTTCATTGGTTCCGGAAGATTGCATTGATTCTTGTTCGGGCTAGAATCACTACGGTATGTTTGCTATTTAAATTAATGATTAATTAATTACATGTTATTCGATCTATTATAATTGCTTCCGCTCATGCTCACTTTGATGTACTTGGTTTATTAATATGATTGTCATGATATAATAATTCCAACATAGCTAACCCAAAGGCAAGGATATGTGTGGGATCTGATCCCCAAAACTATTACACGTCCATGCTACATGTATCTACCTCATTAACGCATAGGTAGCTAGTAACACCTTAGTCAATCATGACACGACACGTGCCATTCTTTTCTCCTCCACAAGATGATCAACGCATGGTCCATCTAGAACCATTCAGTCATCCTTGACCACTAGATCACTTCCAAGTGTCATGCACAATCCCCAAATGCATCCCTATAAAAACCAAGCATTTGGAGAGAAGAAAGTAAGTTATCTTCTCCATTCCTAGATACACAAAACATACACTAAACCCTAGTTGTATGTGAGTATTACCTTGGCTCAAGAACACATTCTTATATCAGTTACCGAACACAAAAAACCAACACGATCAGCCTCATCTCACACCCACTGATTTAACCCTAAATCCACATTTACGTACCATACATAAACAAAATACTATATGACATACTATCAATATCAAATACATTTTTATAAAAATATATGTGGCAAAAAACATAATATAATGTGACCAGGGGCGGAGGGACTCGACGGGAAGAGGGGCGGTACCCTAAACAATTGGCCCAAAAGTTTTTTTTTATATAGTGCAAAAAAAATAATAATAAAAAAATGAAAATAAATTATTATTGGACTTTTTTTATATATGCCATCAACCCAAACTTGAAATTGTCCTCAACAAAACTAAGCCCAACAAGTTATCTCTTTGTTTTGTTAAATTATATCACGATTGTGTTTGGGAGAAGGCTTATCAAGGCTTACGAGGGCTTAAACTTTTAAAATAAGCCGACTTACGCAATAAGTCTTATTTGGCGTTAAGGCTTATAGAGGCTTTTAAAACTATTAGCACCAGCCGAATAAAAGGGGCTAAAAATTTTAGACCCGGGCTTTTAAACAATTAATTAATTATTTACTCACAAAAATATCAAACACATACTATATGTTTATTTAATTATGTCATTTTTAGTAATCTAGCAATAATAAGCTCAAGCTTAAGCTAATTTGCTAAAAAAGTCTAGGAAAACACAAATTTCTGTTTTGGCTTAAAATATAAGCCTCAGCCCCAGCCCCATCCTCAACCAATTTCACCGAACATACCCCATGTAAATTAAACCAATCGACAGTCCATTGTTTTTTCTTTGTTAAATTTCTTTTTATGGTAATATCCCCCCCCCCCCCCCCCCCCCCCCCCCCCCAATATTTCAATATCATGGCTCTTCCACTAATTATTTGACTGATCCTCGATGCGTTAATTTTCGTATTCAATACTAATTAGCTTGTACAAACACAATTCATCGTGATTTAAATAAAACTAAATCAGACAAGCAACAACTAAAATCTTGCTTTATAGGAGTCATGCATATGTCTAGCGTCCTATTATATTTAATCATAATAGAACCCAACAAATAAGCGTCATATAAGATATATGTGATAGGACCACATTTTAAGTGTCATATTAAGTTTAATCGTAATAGGACCATAAGGAATAAGCGTCATATAAAACTCACTCTAGTAGGACATCTATATCAAGTGTTCTATTATGTATATCCTAATAGGACCTTACTAAAACTGCGTATTATAAATTAGTTTATCAGGACCCGAGAATTAAGTGTCATATACAAAACAACTATAATAAGACTTATAAGTGAGTTGGTCCTATAAAATGTTTTTTAGGACGGTTTTATAAAAAGTGTCCTATACAAAGGTCCTAAAAGCCCTCTTTTCTTGTAGTGATAGTTAGAAAAAAAAAAAAAAAAAAAAAAAAAAAAAAAAACAAAAAAAAACCTGGTGCATCACATTTTTTTCACTTTTCTACCAAGATCAACTTTTCTCATGATCCCATACCATACCGATTAACATAAATAACTTGGCAATATCTTTTATTTTTTCTTTTTGCTGATGTGTAAATCTTGAGTTGAGTTATTTCAAAAATCATACTTTACTCACATACCAAGGGACAAATATGGACCATTGATTTACTTTTGATTAATGGTTGAGATCAAAACAGATACTAATACTAAAAAACACGGAGGGGCAATTACGTAAAATAACACATACAACAAACACCACTAACGCATTTCATTTCCTCACAAAATCGCTCACCAAACACACACTAAAAACACACATTACTCACGCATATTCAAACCGATCAAAATCAAACCCTAGAAAACACCAGATCTACCAAAATCTCACCGGAAAAAATGGCGGAAAGCGGCGGAGATGATATAGCACAGAAAATGACGGAGAAAAAGAAGAACAAAAATACGATTAAAAAACCGATTAAAGGTATACTTGTACATTTCAAACAACAAATTTACTATCTCTTACTATCATATATGTTTTAAATATTGATGCGTACTATGCATAGAGAGTATACTGAAGATGTTATGAATTTACATTGATTATTGAATGTTTATGCAAGTTATTGTGATTCTGTGAAGAAATAAGTAACTAGAAATTAGGTTTTCAAAGTTAACATACTAAATAAGTGGATATTGAAAAAAAAAAAAAAAAAACAGATTAGAAGAATTTACTCGAGGCGTCTTATGCGGCTAAGCCACAGAAGACGCCTTCGGCTATGCCAAAGGCGTTCGTTGTGGCTAAGCCGCAGAAGAAGGCATTGGCTGTGGCTAAACCGCAGAAGAAGGAAATGCCGAAGGCATCTTCTGCAGCTAAGCCGCAGAAGACGCCTTTGGCAATGCCAAAGGTGTTGGCTGCGGCTAAGCCGCAGAAGACGCCTTTGGCTTAAATGAAAACACATTTGTCATACACAAAGGCATAGGATGCGGCATATATGTAAATGCCTTTGGCATACACAAACACTACGACTTTGGAATAGAAAAAGCCATAGGATGCTGCTTAGTCTGTATTTTATCACATATGATATATCAAAAATATTCACCTATAAATAGATTAAGTTGATATTGAATGCATTTTATCACATATGATATAGAAAAAAAACACTTGTCTTAACTGCATTGATAGCCTTCGGCTTTGCCGAAGGCTATCAATGCAGCTAAGCCTTCCAAAAAAAAAACTGATAATGTATCTTAATTGGTCTACTTGAACATAATTACTAAACATGTGTGTTTTAAAAATGGACATAAAGGTAAAGCAAACGAAACAGATGAGGTGGAAAAAGTAATAACAACATTGCCGTTCTTAAAGTCATCCGCAAAATAAAGACAAACTGCAAAAGGTTTATTTTAAATGCTTTATCATATATGATATTTCATATTTTTTTTCAAATAACATGCTTTATCACATATGATACTTGATTTTATTTGTATTTGTTATTGGTTTATCACATGTGATAAAATTTTAATATTTTTTTACAGTACATATACAAGATGTAGAAGACATGGAAATAGAAAGGGAGGAAGATGATAACAACAAAAAGAATCCAGAGCCAAAAAAGAAGGAAATAAAAAAAGAACTTGTTCAAAGAGAAAAAAAGAGATATATGAAGACCAAGTGTATGACAAGAGGGCGTGCACAGAAAACAAAAAAAGAAGCAGCAAAACCTGCTACATCTACTAAGAGTTTGAAAAGGCAAAACACTAAAAAAACAAATGAAGAAGCAGAAAGTAGTCAAGAGCGTGAAGAGGAGGAGGAGGAAGGAAGCGAAAAACAGGAGGAAGAGAAAAAGAGAACAAAAAAGAGAAAAAAAAGAAATTAAAGAAAAACAAGATGATGCAGACGAAGAGAATGAGGACGAGGAGGAGAAGGAAAGCAAGGTTGTCAAGGCCAAAAAGGAAAAACTGAAAAAAGAAAAACAAAGAAAAGCAACCAAAAAGGTGATATACCCAACCTGCATTACAAGGTCATCACCAAAAGCCATGTCTGATGCCATGGCTGGTTTAACAGAACCAAGAAAGAAATGTCTCAGAGATATTGGTTTCGAAAGATACATAAACTTCCCGATAACTGAACTTCCAAGTGCTTTGATATACCACGTGCTTGATAAATTCCATCCACCAAGCATGGAATTGAGATTAGAGAAGGGCTCAATAAAGGTAACAAGACAAAAAATCAATGACATGCTTGGTGTGCCAATGGGAGCAAACAAATTGGAAGAGCTAGAAGAAAGAGATCATGACGATCCTTTCATCAAACAATGGGAAAAACAATACTCTCAAATGAAAAAAATCACACCAGGTGCAATATCAACGGAGATATCTAGCACATTCAATGCTGATTTCATCTTCACAATAAACTTCTTGACACTCTTTGCTAGCACGATGGGAAAAGTTGATAATTGTGCAAAGGTGTTTAAGACAGTGTTAAAACATGTCAAAGAAAGTGATGAAATTTCAGATATTGACTGGTGTGGATACATAATGGATTGCTTAGAAACAAGTAAGCAAAATTGGGAAAAGGTGAAGATTGGTGACTACTTTTATGGGCCAGCAACCTTCCTCTACATAAGTTGTTCTACATGTTTCTATACATTTATCAAATGTGATTCAATACTATACAAATATTACAATCTAACACAAATTTATTTTTTGTATGAAAAAGCTGTTGTACTTGGACTCAACAAAATTCCCAGCATTTCAAGTTATGCGTCATCGTCCAGCACTGAGAAGTTGGAACACGCAAGCAATGAGGAAGAGGATTGGGATGGAAATGAAGGAAGAATGCCTGGGAAAGCTTGATCATCACGAAGAATTTGATCCAGACGAAGAACAAACAGGTCTCAATTTATACAAGGGAAATGATGTGTACGATGAACCATTGCCACCAAAGAGACCAGAAACCATAGAGGTTAATTTTACCTTCTATTTTGATTGCTATATAAATTGATTGTGTTATAAATTGCAGCATAGCCTTCGGCTATAGCCGAAGGTTGTGCCTGCGGCTTAGCCATAGTCAATGCCTTTGGCTAAAGATGCCTTGAATAAAAGATTTGAAAAAAACATGTGAATTATCATATATGATAAACCTATAAAAAATACAAAAGAAAATCAAGTATCATATATGATATAACAAATGATTTGAAAAAACATGTGAATTATCATATATGATAAACCTATAAAAAAATACAAAAGAAAATCAAGTATCATATATGATATAACAAATGATTTGAAAAAACATGTGAATTATCATATATGATACTTCAAAAGTTTTTGTAAAATAAAAAATATCACATATGATTTTAAATATAGATTAAAAAAACTAATCCATATTACTAATTTTACAGGAGTTTATTGAAAGAATAGAAGAGAAGTTTGAAATCATAATAGATGAAAGGAAACAGCTAGCTGAGACGATGAGGGAGGGTATGAATAAGTTCAAAGGAGACAAGCAGTTGTTAGGCTTATGTAAAAGATACAAATCAATGTTCAAAGAGATAGACATTTATATTGATGAAGAAAAAGAAGAAAATAGTGAAGAAAGCAACAGTGATGATGGAGACACTGATGATGGAAGTGATCATGGAAGTGATGATGACAATGAGAAGGATAAGGAAGATGAATCTAAAGATAGAAAAGAAGAAAATGTCAGTCATACTACAGATGAAAGCGGGAGTGAAGAAGAGAATGGAAGTGACGAAGAGAATGAAAGTGAAGAAGAGAGTGGGATTGAAAATGAAGAACGCGAGAAGAAAAATAAAATGCAAAAGGAAGAAAAGAGTGAAGAACAGAGTGGCAGTGAAGAAGAGAGTGAGACTGAAGAAGAAAAGAAAACAGGTGATGAACAAGAAAAAATAGAGGAAGAAGAACATAGGGAAGAAGAGGATAAAATGGAAACAGAATTGGAGACGGAAAAACAAGTTCCGGTTGAGAAGGAAACAGAACTGGAAAAGGAGATAGAAAAACCAGTTGAGAAGTTAAAGGGAAGCCCAATTCATTCTTTTGAGACACTAAAAAAACAGGGCATCGATGAAGAGAGTACAGAAAAGATTCCCGAGAAAGAACAACCATCATCTATGACAGGAGGAGATGACCTAGATGCCTATTTCGCTGTGGATGATAATTATGAAACCTTTATGAGTCAAGCACAAGAAAATTTGGAAAAGATTAATCAATCACAACAGAAATCGACAAAAACCACAGCAAGAAAATCCACCCCACCACAACAAAAAATGACAACAAGAAGAATGAAATCATTTTCATCACCAACTTTTAGTCTTGGTATAAGCCCAGTTAGCAACAAACCTGAAGTTCAAACTGACATGGTGGCAAAAGAAAAAACACCAATGATTGAAAAAGCGGCTGCAATTGAAACACCAAAGAATCCAAAAAGGACGAGAAATCAAGTTGCTGAAGAAGCTAAAGAGGAAGAAGAACGACTAGAAAAAAGAGCAAAAAAGCCTTCAAGATATCTGGTTTCACCATATATGAACAAGAAAACTGTGATAAATACACCATCTCAGCCAGATGAATTGACGGTATCCAATGCTCTATTCTCCATGCAAGGAAATCCATAGTAAGCATGCTTTATACTATTCAAGAATCAAATGAATAAAAAGATTGAAATTGTGCTAAAAATATATCTAACTATGCTTTTATCTATTTGTGTAGCGAATTTATATTTCAAACAGAATGGGCATGGGGCGCAGCAACACTAAGAGACAACATGCAAACACTAGCACCACAATTAAAAGTGGATTCTAGTGTAATCGACAGCTTTGCTTGTATTTTAAGCTATGAAGAAACAATCAACAACAGAGGAGGAAAGATAAAACAGTATTTTCACATGGGAATACTTGTAAGTTACCTAAAAAATTAGAACTTAATTGCTAAAATCTTAAATTTGTTTCTTTAACATATGTTGATTTATAAAAACAGACAACATAAATAGTGCAAGCAAAAAAGGAAGATGAAGAGAAGCAGTATGAAGAGTTTTGTGCAAACTTGACAACCGTGTTTAAAGTCAATCCAGCAGATAAATCAATGGATCATGTGGAATTGGTAAAAAAATAATTTGACTTATTATGAAAAAAGTTTTACTTGTATTAAAATGAATCTGATTGTTCTTAATCTATTTATACAGGCATTCTTCCCAATAATTGCACATGAACACTTTTATCTGGTTGTTTTCAATCTAGTCAAAGGTACTTTTGTCATCCTTGACAACTCCAACTCAGGGGCGACGTATGAATCAAAATACTCAAAAGAATGTGATATTCTGGTAAGTAATTACAGATTATGCTCAAGTAACAACGCGTACTGATTTATTATTGTGTTTTCACTATCACATATATGGGGAAAAAAGTATCACATGTGATTTAACAAATGATTTGAAAAAAACATGTGAATTATCATATATGATAAACCTATAAAAAATACAAAAGAAAATCAAGTATCATATATGATACAACAAATGACTTGAAAAAACATGTGAATTATCATATATGATAAATATATAAAAAATACAAAAGAAAGTCAAGTATCATATATGATATAAAAAATAAAAACAATGTGATGTTCTGGTAAGTGATTAAATATTATAAATTTACATTGAAGGGTCTTATTCGGCTTAGCTGTAGCTGAAGGCGTCTTCTGTGGCAAAGCCGCAGAAATCGCCTTCGGCATATGAGATAATGAATTGTCTTTGTTAAAATGAATTTTCTATTTTGTGTAGAAAAAACTGTTTTCAAGATATCTGGAATCCCACAAGCATAAAAAAGCATCTGACATAGGGAAAAAAAAGACAACAGTGATGAAGCTAAAGTGGGGAACAACACAGAATGTCATTGATTGTGGTATTTTCATAATGATGCATATGGAGCACTATGGTGGAGAAACTTTGAAGAACTGGAACTTTGAATTTCCAAAAGAAGGAAAAGCTCAGGAGATGGAGATAATAGGAATGAGAATCAAGTATGCAGCCAAGATGTTAACGCATGAACTGAACAATCACCAAGAAATGATAAATGAAGAAGCACTTGAGTTTGCAAAGAAACACACAAACAAGGAAGAGTTGAAGAAGTTGATAAGAGAAGAGATTGGAAAAAAGAAGGAAGAGCAGAAAATGGAGCATGTTGCAAGTGCAAAATGATGGAAAAGGTTAGCAGTTAGTGGTGGAAAATTCAGAAGTAGGACTAACAACACAAAGAATAGAAGGACGGGGGCGTACAGAATCTTTTTGGGGCAACTAATGCAGATTAAGATCTAATTTCTCTAGACTTTATTATGTAATATCGTATGCCATATAATATGGCTTAAACATGTTAAAACAATGTCTTATTTCGTATGTCGTATGCTAGAATATCACAAGACAGTTTAAATTTCCAGGTAGGATAATGGTTTAACTTTCCAAGTACTACGTTGCCATCATTTGTCAAGAAATGAAAATGGCGAAACATTTCTGGATGTGATTTTGAATGTCTTGTTTAAGTTTTTATTGCACAAATTGATAAATCAATTCTAATGGCTGTTGTTTATCAATAATCGACTCTGTTTTATAGCACACTGAAAAAAAAAGTATCATACATAAATATCATATATGATAATACACTTAAAAAATTTGCTTCAAAATTTTATCATATGTGATAACTGAAACGAAAGAAACAAAAACACTTGAACAAAATCATAATATACTCTTCTTTATAAGTTATCATATATGATAAATCAAAATGGAAAAAACCAAGTGTAAAATCATATATGATATCAGAGAATTATCATATATGATAACACACCTAAAAAAATTATTTCTGGATTATCATATGTGATAACTCAAATGAAAGTAACCAAAACTCTAAAAAACAATCAGCAACAATCTGTTTCATATAAAACTCAGTAATAATCAAACAATCATGTCTAGGTCTGTTACTCAAATTTCTTCAACACAATCCGACAAAACAAATAATAATCAAAGAAATTAAAAAAAAAATATGAAGACGATTTATGTTGAAATTCATGCTTAATCCAAGACCTCTCCTCTTGTAACTTCTGATTGATCCAAATCCCCTTCCCTTGTAACTTCAACTTGATCCAAATCGGCCTCTTCTGCAAACTTTTTTGGGCACGTCCTCCTGTTGTGACCATCTGTCTCTCCACATAACGAACATGCATTCCTGTTCTTCGAATTCTTTTCAAGAGCTTGCTCTTTACCTCCTTTTATGTGCATCTTTTTACGGCCTTTAGGATTACCAAGAGCTGGATTGTTAATGGTTTTTTCAGTTGGCTTCGGGACTCCAAAAAGTTCCTCCAAATTGTCAGCCTTGTTCTTAGAAGGAGGATTTGGGCAATCAGCCTCGACATCAATCTTTAGCAACCTCAACTTTTCAACAAAAGAAGACAACCTCGCATCATCTTTACTCAACATATGGATACAGTGATCAACAATGGAACTTGCCTCATTTGCATAATTCTCAACAATCTCATTCTTCTCACCATATCTGTTCCATTTGTTCCTCAAAGCAGCAGGTATAAGGTTCTTTGTCCAACGCCTCAGTATGTATTGACTTGGAATCACTTCAATATTGGCGTTCTTAAACACACAAAAAACATGCCTGCATAATATTCCAACTCGAAGAAAAAGCTGACAGGAACATACAACTGATCCATCCTCTTGGTTACGCAACACCTTAATGGGCAAAAAAGAAAGAAGATAGTAAAAAATCATATATGATAAAATAAAAGAAATAAGGTAGTAAAAAATCATATATGATAAAAAAAAAAAAAAAAAAAAAAAAAAAAAAAAATGTAAGTGGCTAACATACCTTATATAATCCATCAACTCTATAAAACAGGTTAACTGGCTCTTCTTCTTCAGCTTTATCGTTATTCTTACCTTTATCCTTAACTCTCTTCCTAGCTTTCTCTCTCAACTTAGCTTTCTTCTTCTCCATTAGTGCATCAACAAATTTTGTTTCTCTAATAACAGAGACCTCAGATCCTTCAACCAAGCTTTTGGTTTCTATTTGACAATACCATGTGCCTGCAAAAATCTCTGCTTGAACAAGCTCGAACAGAGGACGAGTAAAAACCTTCGAAGCATGACGTTCAATCTTAAGATAGGTTCTAAACTTTGGAACAGAATCAATAGTCTTATGATCAAGCCTCTCTTGTATATGCCTCTGCTTTTCCATTGCCGTCTCAAAACAATTCATAAAATTCATAAGAGTGGAACCTTGATTCGTAAAATGAGAGAAAAAGGAGTTCTCACTCTCAGATCTAGACGTCGTCCTCATCAAACCACACAAGGGGGAACCAATAAAATAAGCAGGAATCCAACACGAACGTATATTAAACATCTTTGTTAACCACTTATGATTCTGCAAACTAAACTCCTCCAGTAACTTTGACCATCTATCCTCAAACTCCTCCGGACCGATATACATATTCCATACAATTTGATTAAACTTCTTTTTAAAGTCGGTATCATCATAGATTTTAGAACATATCTGTAAACAAAACAAATAACATCTAATTTAACAAATGATTTGAAAATAGATATGTGTTATCATATGTGATAAACCAATAATAAATACAAATAAAATCAAGTATCACATATGATTTAACATATTATTTGAAAAAAAGTTCAAATTATCATATATGATAAATCAACAAGAAATACACAGAGAATCAAGTATCACATATGATAAACAAAAAGGCAGAAAAATACCTTTCCGGGGAGCTTTTGAGTAATATGCCACATGCAAAGTCTGTGTTTAGAACCCGCAAACTCAGCTTCAATGGCATTTCTCATAGCCCCATCCTGATCAGTAACAACAATATTTGGAGCCCTACCAAACGCCTTTATGAACGCTTTCAGCAACCAAATATACGAAGCTGTAGTTTCGTTCTTCAACAAGCCTGCTGCGACTGTTACACGCCTCCGATGATTATCTATGGCTGTAAAGGGAACAAACACCATTTTGTACCTGAAAAGCAAAAAACAAAAATACTTAAAATAACAGATTAAATAGAAAATCATATAATCAAAAATATCATACTAAACATACATATACTTACTTGTTTGTTCTGTAAGTAGCATCAAACGAAACAACATCACAAACTCTCTATAGTTGAACTTAGAAACTTCATCAGCCCAAAAAATAGCCGCAAGCTCAGCATTTTCGACCAAATAATCAAATGAAAAATCCGGCACGTGCTTCTTCCTATTCTCCATCTTAGATATAAGCATCTGCGCATCACTATCACCTATATAGCAGTTCACACCCCTAAAAAAGTTCTTAAAATCAACAGTCGTTCCATGAACAAGCAAATAAGAACCCTTCAAACCAGTTAAGATGTGATGAGCTTTCGTTGCGCCTATATTTACGCTAGCAGCTTTAACAATGAACAATTGCTTAGCATACGTCAACTGCCTCTCAATCTTTGACAAATGCTTATACTCTTCACGTTCAAGCTCGTGATTATGAATACTATCAAAGACATTCAACCTGTACTTAGAAGTACCAGGAATTAAATCAAAAATGACACGTGCTTTGCACCCTGTGATATGCAGGTTCGAACTTCTAACCTGCTTGTCACTATTCTCTAAGTCTAACGTGTCCACATGAATTCCCTTTGGGCAACCTTCCCTATTACACACTAAATACTTTTGCTTCACAGTACCATTCCTCAACCTTTTCTGGCATGACTTCCTAACCACAAACCCTGCTTTAGCAGCATATTTCATATAAGCAGCAATGCACTCATCAATCGACTTATAAACTTTGCCCTTAACAAGTAACACATCCACAGGAACTTTCGGAATATAATAAACAGTTCCACCAGGAGTATCAAAATTAGAGTGAGTAGCAAATGATTCAGGAGTTTTCAAAGCATTCAAATCTGGAAAAAAAATAATAAAACAAAAAATTAAAAACAGAGGTTTACTAAAAATGAAATCACAGACACATGTTATAATTATATCATATATGATATAACACATGCAAGACAAAAACATTGATATATCACATGTGCTATATCATATATGATATGACAAGCTTAAAACTACTTATTCAAAGTTGAGATTAATATATCACATATGATATATCATTTGATACAAAAACATTGATATATCACATGTCATATATCATATATGATATCCAAACTACAAATATAATCAGCTACTCATTCAAAGCTTAAAACTACTTATTCAGAGCTTATAACATCTTAATAACATATTCAGAGCTTATACCATCTAAATAACATAGCTTATTAACACTAACAAACGGATTATAGAAAAAATTAAAATAATCAAAAAACTCACTCTTAATTGCTACGGATTCATCACCGTGTTCATAAGCAACAATCTCCTCAGCATACTTAGCTGAAACATCATCACTAACAACAATCTCTTCAAAAGCAGTAGAAGAATCATTAACAGCGATCTCTTCAGAAGTAGTAGAAACAGAACTTTGAAGCGAATCCATAAAACCTGCATATAATATGAAAAAAATAAGTAAGTTAGCTCATAATTCAGCTTATAGAAACAGATAGCTTATAATTCAGCTTTGAATTAAGCTTAAATAAAAATAAACGATAAAAAATTAGGGTTAGGTGATGTACGGGATGAAGAATGAGATCAATTAATGAATTTAGAAGAAAAAATTAGGGTTTCTATGATGATCGCAATGAAGGAGATGGTTAGGGGAGCTCGTTACAAGAGGTAGTTAGATGAGAGAGAAGAAACAAACACACACTTTGTGTGTGTGAAAAAATACGCATTAAATGAGAGATAAGAGTAAAAAAAAGTATTTAAATAGTACTAAAATACCCTTGTAGTGTAAATATTAACTCTAATCTAAGCCATTAGATCAAAATGAATGAAAGGTGAGGATTGATCCCTTGATATGTAAAGAATGTTTAGTCCTCAAATGATCTTTGTTCGTAAATCTTTAGTGGCAATATATAAAGTTTAGGTATGACAAGAGAATATTTAAAAAGCATATTGCTAATGGATGAATCAAAGTTTATAAAAGAAATTTTACAAAAATGATGTGGGTATCTACGTGGAATTAACATATTTTGCATGTTAATAATAATAATAATAATAATAATAATAATAATAATAAAAGTGATGGTTTATAATACCAATAATAATAATAATAATTCAAAGTTTGTACAAGATTGTAGTACTTTTCAGGGTTGACGGATGATAACGAATTTAAGAAAGTACGTTCTTTTTATATGGATTTAACCCACTATCATATATAAAACAAAACCTAGCAAGAGCTAGGAACAAAAATTAATAATATGAGGAAAGAGTGTGTTATAGGTCATTAAGCCACTAAATCTGATTCTAGGAAGCTAATTAAACCTTTTGTGAATATCCAAGTGAAAGAGAAAAGCTTGGTGTCAAGATTAGCTAATTTTTTTATTACTGTATAATTATTTTGTTGTTGGCTGGAGGCAAAAATCACACCATTGAGAAACCGTCAAATGGGCCAAAGGGTGCTTTTGATATTTACTAGTACTTTACATGTTAAAAATAACATATCACAACTTATGATGTACATATAACGTATAAGTGATAACTTTATTTATAGTTAAATTTAGAAATAAAGTTAAAAGTGTAGATTTTAATTTGAACTAAAACTTTCCATTGTGGTTCTTTAAGACAAAGACAAGCACCAAGTAACAACTAACAAGGGAGCGACAATCCATATATACTTACCCTTGTGATACAATGTATTAATAAATTGTTAGAAAGACGGCCTAAAAGATTCAAGCTTTACTAAGTACTATGCACCAAGTTTGTAAGATGAGGAGTGAGAGTTAATGAGAAACACATAGCAATATATTATGAATTGAATTAGGATGATAAATCATACCTAGACATAACATCGTTTTATTACACTTAATGTTTATGAGGCGTTTTATTTTGGAGACTCAAAAACCCTCACATACCAATGGACCAATCAGAAGCCTTCATTTAAAAAAACAATATTTAATAATAAAAAAGACGGAGGGACCATTTTTGCCAACTCACCAAACTTACCTCACCAACCCCACCCCTACCTCTCATATTCCACACATCAGATATCACAAAAATCCACTTTCTCTCTCTAAATATCATCAAAAACCACTATAACAAATCAAAAATAACAACTTTTTAACCGTTCAAATCATCAATAAAACACAAAAATGGAAGAATCATCATCAAATGCACAAGCAAATCTATGAAAAAACCGGTTCAAAATGAACCTACTGAATCTCGGGATGAAGGTATGATGCTTCTGACTAATTATTTAGTTGCTTTATTGGTTGTGTATTTTAGTGTTTACATTTGGTTGAGTTTTTCTGAGTAAAAACCTTTGTATACATGGATGCACACCAAGTGTTTGATGAAATGTGTGACTGAAAAGTATCACCAGTGATATTTGAAGTTGAACTGTATACGTGTGTATCACCATTGATATTTGAAGTTAAACAGTATATGTGTATTATCACTAGTGATATTTGTATTCGGCTTAACCGTGCAAATCACATAAAGCACACAGAAAATGAAACAATCGACATCTAAAACAACGAATACTTTAGTTTTTACTGTTATAGAATCATTATTAGTGTGTTTTACAAGTTAATTTTTGATAATTTGTGATGTTGTGATGATTTATGTGATAATATGAGAGATTAAAAGTTAGGTTTAACAAAACAAAAGATATGTTGTGATGCTTTTGTTTGATTTGTGGTGGATTTGTATGTTTAATGATTGTGCATGTTTCAAAAGGTTTTACCGCGGTATTTGAAAACAATATTGACTGGTAGTGTATTACATGTGATATAAAAGTTAAATTATTGTTGATTGGTAGAATATCTATTGTGATAACAAATAGTTATTTGGTTGACATATGATATTGAAAACAAATAAACTATTCGTACACTAATAAAACTTATGAAAATATTTTGATGCAGATTTAAATGAGACCTGTGCAAAAAATAGCCTCATCAAACGAAAAGAATCAACAACAAGTGCAATTGTCGTTGAAGAAAGCACAACATCTCCACAACCAAATTGAAGAAGCTCAAACACTTGTGATATCACAAGTTCCTCCATCACCACAATTGATTCAACAAATAGAAGAAAGCTGACACACATGTGATATCACCAGTGAGTGATATCACCTGTGATATCACGAGTGATATCACCTGTGATATCACTTGATATCACCTATGATATCACTTGATATCACTTGTGATCACATGTGATATGTGATCACATGTGATATCAAAGGTTCCCCCAAAAGCATCTGGGAATAAAATGAAGGTGTTGGTTGATGAACCAATGAAGATGACGATTGTTGAAGAACAAAAGTAAATAAAATAAGTTGATGAAAACAGTTGCGCTGCGTTGTTACGTTTTAATCTATGCGGTTATAAATAAATGTGTATAGTTGACAAGTTGGAAGTCAATAGTAGGTATTTAGTTTGATTGAATCATGTTATTTGTCACAAGAGATTCAAACTCACAGAAATGGGCCATAGTGAGCAATTGTTTAATCCATCTTGATTTGTGAATATTTGTTTGATAAAGTTTTGAGTGGTATTTAGTTTAATATGATAATGTGAAAAGTGTCATAACTGTAGTATCACCAGTGATATTTGAAGTTGAACTGTATATATGTATTATCACTAGTGATATTTGTATTATCACTTGTGAAATTTTGTATATTTTATAGGTTTTTTTGTTTAGTTGTTAAGCTTTATTTTACTAGTGCTATTGAGTAAACATAACAATTCAGGGAAAAAAAATAGTATCACAAATGATATACAAGTCCAGGATAAAATTAGCAATGCTATTAAAATAAACCTAACAATTCAGTAAAAAAAATCAATCAATCAACAAACTAATACTTCAATTGCAGCGACTGAGAAACCGCCTCCACTTTCAACTACGCCGCCGCCCCATTGACATTTGAAACTTTTCCCTTGTTTGGACAAGTATGTCTAGTATGATCAATTAAACTATAAATATTACAATTCTTCTTTTGGTTCTTACTTTTCTCAATAGCTTTCTCACGTCCACCCTTAATACGGTCATTCTTATGTCCTTTAGGAGTATTTTTTATACCCATAAAATCTTGAACAATATCACAAACTTTTCGAGGTGGAAGACTTGGCAAATCAGTCTCAACTTTTGACTTTAGCTCTCTCAGGTTGTCTACAAAAGTAGTCCAGTATCAAAGACAGCTTATCAGTAATTACAACAATAAAAAATAGATTATCAAATATATCACTGGTGATACTACACATATATCAAACATATCACTAGTGATACTACACATACATCAAGCATATCACTGTTGATACTACACATATATCAAGCATATCACTGGTGATACTACACATATATCAAACATATCACTAGTGATACTACACATATACTATCAGCAAAAACATTTATTGTGTTTGTCTATTACAGTGAAATGCACAAAAACCATCTTGTACACAAAAAGTACGTAATTAATACCTTAGTGTAAAATCCAACAATGATCTTCATTACATACTCAACATTAAACTCAGAAACAACACGAAAAATGCCAAGAACTCCATAAGCTTTTTTGGTAGCCGTGCAAGCATTTAAATAGAGCACCACAGAAAAGACTTCAAAACACTGTAAGCAACACCTTAATTATTAAATAATAAGCAATATTACACTATAATTAATAACTTATCAGTAACTTATACTCACAGCTTATCCTCACAAACTTATATTTTCATCCTCATTAAAATGTCAAAAATATTATATAAGAAAATTAAACATCTTAACATAAATAACTTATAAATAAATAGACTAACAATTATCACTGGTGATACTAAACGTATATCACTGGTGATACTAAACAAGCTTATAATCATCAACTTAAAGTATCACTGGTGATACTAAACGTATGCTACAGAGCAGATTCAAAACCACAAATAGACACAAAAACAGCATTCAAATGCAGTTAAAAACATAAATTCAACTAACAAATTAATTAATAAGCAAAATTACAAAAGCAGATAACAAAATTATCAAATATTTTTTACTTACACATTTCATCAAACACTTGGTGTGCAGCTTGATAAGAAGAAATATTAACAACTTGATTCACATCATTATCAACTGATTCAACAACATTATCAACCGCTACAATATCAATCAAATCTGCTTTTGAAACAAACACTTATTTCAGATCAAAAGAAGCCATAAAAAATGATGATAATGATCGGAACAGTGATGGTGAACGGAGTGGTGCTGGTGATGATGATCGTAACGGTGATGATGAAAGACACGGTAACTGTCGATCGGAACTGATGGTAATCGGAGTGGTGATCGGAACATTGATGGTGATGATGAGATGATGATCGGAACAGTGATGGTGATCGGAATAGTGATGGTGATGATGATCGGAATGGTAATATAACTGATTTATAGATAGAAAGAATGAGAGCAGATGAAACACACACACAAAGTGTGTGTAAAAAATGAAGCGAATGAAAAAAAAAATGAAAAAAGAAGAGGCTTTATGAGAAAAGTTCATTTAGGGACTAGTTTTTTTGTACATACCAAATGACAAATCCCCACAATCCATTTAGTTTGATCTAATGGTGGGGATTAACCTAAGATTAAACATGGAAACTTAAGTCCATGTTTTTTTTTTTTTTTTTTTTTTTTTTTTTTTTTTTCTAATTAACGTTATATAATTTTTCCTTTTTTTTTTCTTTTTTTTCCTAATTCACGTTTTTTTTTTAAATAAGTCAAGCGTTTTTTTATAAATAAATTCACGATTTTTTCTCACTTTATTACGTTTTCGTCCGTTTTTGTCTGTTTTCACTTGATTATATACGTTTTCAGACGTTTTTGTCAGTTTTCTAACGTTTTTTTTACCGTTTTTATACGTTTTCGTCCGTTATTTTACGTTTTTGTCTGTTTCAGACGTTTTTGTTCGTTATTATACGTTTTCGTCTGTTTTCAGACGTTTTAATCCGTTTTCGACAGTTTTTATATGTTTTCAGACATTTTTGTCCATTTTCATAAGTTTTTATCCATTTTTATACGTTTTTGTCCGTTTTCAGACGTTTTCGTCCGTTTTTATACATTTTTGTCCGTTTTCATACGTTTATATACGTTTTCGTCCGTTTTCATACATTTTCATCCGTTTTTACACGATTTCATCCGTTTTTATACGTTTTCGTCCGGTTTCATATGTTTACATTTGTTTCCGTCTGATTTCATACGTTTTCTTCCATTTTTTATGTTTTCGTCCGTTTTTAGACGTTTTCGTCCTTTTTCCTACATATTCGTTTGTTTTCTTACATTTTCGTTCATTTTCATAGGTTTTCGTCTGTTTTTCAATTTTTTGGCCAATTTTAGACGTTTTCATACGTTTCTGAATATCACAAGTGATATTCGGTGATACTTAGACGTTTTTGTCTGTTTTCATCCATTTTTGTACATTTTTGTCTGTTTTCAAATGTTTTCGTCTATTTTCATACGTTTCGGCAGTATTTATACGTTTTCAGACGTTTTTATCTGCTTTCAAACGTTTTCATCAATTTTTTAAATTATCGTCTGTTTTCAGACGTTTTCGTCTGTTTTTATATGCTTTCATCCATTTTTATCTGTTTTCATACGTTTATAAACATTTTCGTCCGTTTTTATGTATTTTTGTCTGTTTTCAGACGCTTTCGTCTGTTTTCATACTTTTTAGCAGTTTTTATACGTTTTCGTTCGTTTTCATCAATTTTTCATACGTTTTTGTCCCTTTCCAGGCGTGTTTTCACGCTTTCATACGTATTCGTTCATTTTCATATGTTTTCGTTCATTTTAATACGTTTCTGAATATCACAATTGATATTCTTAATATCACAAGTGATTTTCTTTGATATTCAAAATATCACTTGTGATATTAATAATATCAATTGTGATATTCAGAAATGTATGAAAACAAAAAAAAAAAAAAACGAAAGAAAACGTATGAAAACGAACAAAAACTGAAGAAAACGTAAGAAAGTGAAAAAAACGTGAATTAAAAAAATGTGAAAATCACTTATAATATTCTGAATAACACTTGTAATTTTCTTAATATCACTTTTGATATTTAGAATATCACTTGTGATTTTCATGTTACAAAACATTAGTTGAACATCACTTGTGATATTCGGAATATCACTTGAAATATTCAGAATATCACTTGTGATTTTCTGAATATCACTTGTGATTTTCTGAATATCACAAGTGATTTTCAACTAATGTTTTGTAACATGAAAATCATAAGTGATAATCTGAATATCACAAGTGATATTCAGAAAATTACAAGTGATATTCATGTTACAAAACGTTAGTTGAAAATCACGTGTGATATTTAGAATATCACTTGTGATTTTCATGTTACAAAATATTAGTTGAAAATCACTTGTGATATTCGGAATATCACTTGTAATATTTAGAATATCACTTGTGATTTTCTGAATATCACTTGTGAATTTCATGTTACAGAACAATTGTTGAAAATCACTTGTGATATTCAGAATATCACTTGTGATATTCAAAATATCACTTTTGAAAAAACGTGAAATCACTTGTAATATTCTGAATATCACTTGTGATTTATATTCAGAATATCACTTTTGATATTCAGAATATCGCTTGCGATATTCTGAATATCACTTGCGATTTTCATGTAACAGAACATTTGTTGAAAATCACTTGTGATATTCAGAATATCACTTGCGATATTCAGATACTAATTACAGTTAAGAAGTATTTTATTACAATACGTTTGCAATAAAAGCGCAAGGTCTTGATAAATCTGCAACTTTTTGATTATTCCTTGAAAAAATAAAATTTCAGACCATCACACGAGCTATTCCAAATAAAGTATACGTCAAAAGTGAATTCAAAGAAAAAACGTTAATTTAAATTACTTTTAAATATACTTTTGTATCATTTAGCTAAACAATAAGTTCTCTTTATTGGGTAACAGTGTATCGATTATTAAAATTTCGGTGTATATATAAAGACTTATCTAACCGAAGAAATAATTTGTTGCTTGCTATGATATGCATGTACAAATAACTAGTTATAATGCCCGCGCACAGCGTTTTTTTTTTTTTTTTTTTTTTTTTTTTTTTTTTTTTAATTTTTTGAAATAATTATTTAAAAATTTTAATCATATTATTAATTGCATCTTATCTATATTTTGTGTATTTATCCTTTACTTGTTTTGTGAATAAATATAAAATAAATAATTTTTTTTTAAATATCTTATCTATATTTTTTGTATTTATCTTCTACTTGTGTTATGGATAAATATAAAATATTACCTAATAAGAAAATAATCTATTTTTTTAATAAAATTATTACTAAATCAAGTATGAATCGATTTTTTTTAAATGCAAAAATCCTAATAGGGGTTTTATTTTATTATATAAAAGATATAGAGTTATATAAACTTGCAACGATTCGCGATAGAGAAACTATACTCATTAAAAACAATAAGCAAGTAGATATAACATTGCTATGCAAATACGAACATATACTCGTTAAAATCGAAAAGCAAGTAGATATAACAATGATACGTAAACGCGAACATGGAGTAATATTTCATGAGGCCATGAGGGAAATTATTCTTTTCAAATAGAATATATGAAAATTATTTATACAGAAGCATAAAATGAAGAATCTTTTGCTCGATTGGTCCCGACAATACTGTGGGTTCTTCACTGGATTTTCAAATATAAACCTGCCAAAACTTATTATATTAAATATTCTGTCTATTAAAATTCGAAACAAACATTCAGTTTTCTTTAGTTACTTAGTACTTACTATTTCAAGAATCCAGTAGAAATCCAATCTTTCAATATATATCCATCTGCTTTCGCATTAACGTACAGTTTATATTTTTTTATTACTAGACGAGTACCCGTGCATAGCAACGGGATTTTATGGCGACAGATCATTTAGTGATAAAAAAAGTTTATGGGTTATAAACGAAAAATAATAAAAGTTTGAAGATTTAGAGATTAAACATAGTGTTTTGAAACCCGGTTTGACCCGTTCTTGACAAAAAATGGGTCGATTTAAATCAAGTGAACCAGACGGGTTTGGTCGAAAACGGGTCAAATTAAACCGGATCAACCCGCCGGGTTTGAAGCGTCCCAGGTCAACTCGGTTTTCGATGTGTATTAATAATTTCATTTTGAAATATATATTTTCGTATGGCTTTAATTAGTTAGACGAACCGGTGGCGACACCGGTTCCCGGTTGAACCCGTTGGTCCGGTCCAGTTTTCAAAACTATATGTACCATCAACTTGTTAGCTTGTATGAAGCTTTGTGTGTTTTATTAATTTGTATAATGTGTAAAATAACATTAGTTGGTGTGTAAATTATTTTATATTTAGATTATGTTGTAGCTTGTTTAAATTGTACATTGCCAAAATTTTATTGTAGTTTTTAGTAAGGGGTGTTTTAATTGGTTGTTTTTAATTTGATATATATACTTTTAATTCGTTACACAATGTGAATAAATTATTGTACTTTAAAGTTATGGGGTGTTTTAATAAGAGTATTAATTATACTATGCATTTCGCTCACCTTTAACTTTCAAGATTTCACTTTTCAAGACTTGACCATACATTCTTTATAGCGACAAATAGTTTATTCATCAAAAAAATTTTATAGGTTACAAATGAAAAATAATAAAAGTTTGAATATTTAGGAATTAAACATAATGTCTTGAAACCCGGTTCGACCCGGGTGGTTCAACCAGGTTAACCGTTCCGGTCGAAAAATTACCGAGACAACTTGCTAGGTTGGGTCGGAAACGGGTCAAATTAAACCGGTTCAACCCGTCTGGTTTGAAGCGTCCCAGGTCAACCCAGTTTGTGATTTGTATTAATTGGTTGTATTTAATTTGATAGATATGTTTTTAATTGGTTGTACATTGTGAATAAATCATTGTACTTTTAAGTAATGGGGTGTTTTAATAAGAGTATTAATTATATTTCATAATTTCCTTTAATAAAATTTTTCAAGATTTCCACTTTTCAAGATTGAACATTTTTTCAAGATTGACCATTTTTCCTTTATATGTAGTATAGATAATGTGCTTTAAATGCTTAGAGCACAAGGTGTAATCTCGCCGATCTCCCTCGCCGTCCGACTTGGCAAGCTCAACGGCGAGCCGTTGCTCGCCTCTACACCTATTGAGGCTCGCCGTTCTTCCCCATTGGCTTCCTCCCCGTCGCGACAACGAGCTGCGTTTTCTGACATGAGATTTTCTTTTTTCTTCTTTTTTTTTCCCCCTTTGAATATTGAGATAAAAAGGAATTTGATGGTTACCAGGAAAGAGGAGATATAAAAGGAAGGATCGACTTGTGGAAATTGTGGCTGCGTATGTTTATGGCTGCGTATGTTTAGGGTATAATACTACTATCTGTATGTTTAGGTTGGGCCACGAAATTGTGGATTGAAATTGGATTGGACCAATACTGCTATCCAAATATTTTAGCTAAATATTTGGTATAGATTGGACTAAGCTTGTATAAATCTTATTGGGTTTAATTACTTTGTAATTTTTTCGTATTGTATGCGTTTTTTTTTTCTCGTATCGTATTTTTTTTTCGTATTGTAACTTTTTTATTTAATGAAATAAAATTAGTATGTTGTGTTATTTTTAAGTAATTGTGGATGAATTTTATTTATTTAATGAAATGAATAAAAAAATAAATGTGTAAGAGGTGGGGCCCTAATGAGGAAGTTGAGGTTTGTTGTTTGGTGAGGGGGGTTTATTGTGGTTAGTTGAAGTTGAGGTGTTTGGTGATGTGGCAGGGGTGGGACCCGAATGGGGAGGCAAGCCTCCCCATCTACACCTTGTACTCTTATACATCACATTTAAGTGTCTTATTCAAAAATATAAACATCCCGATCACCTTTTCTTTATTCTCTTTTTTTATAGCGTACTCTTTTTTCTCAAGATTTCACAATTCTCAATTTTCATAAGAATGCACTTTATGGGAAGTGATACTTACACCATTTTTTTTATGCACACACCACAATGTTACATCATTAATGCACATGTTACAACATGCTATATGCATAATTGTGGTGTGTGCATAAAAAAAAGTGGTGTAAGTATTACTTCCCACACTTTATTTTACATATTAACTTTTTATAACTTCGTGAATCTCATAACTTTTTATAGCCGACGGTGTATGTTATGAGTTTTTATACTTTTGCTTTTTTTATTTTCTCAACCATTTTGCTTCCTGGTGTTACTTTTGCATTTGACTTCTCTATGATATTTTCTTTCCCCAGACTTTATTCCCTTTTTTTTAATATCTGGTTTAAAAAAAAATAAAAAATAAAATACTTGCTTTTAAACTTCAATGAAAAAGATGTATCACGAACATTAAAGAGATCAAAACATATATAAATCCAAAAATCTTTTAAGTTGATATGAAAAGAATATTTAAAACTAAAAAAAAATGTAATTATTTTGGGTCAAAATTGTTATACTGCAACAACGAAATTGCATAGTGAAATACCAGTCGGTTATTACCTCTTCAAAACCCTACTCAAATTTCAGTCATGGCTAGCTAAATAGTTGCATTCTAATAAATGACATCTGGTTTTTGTCATGCCAAGTTGGGACTCATTAGATGATCATCACAACCCTTAAATAAATCTTAGCATAATCATTCATGTTACATGAACCAAAAAATGTCTCAAAAACTATCATGGTCATTATATATAACAAAACTACCACATCAGATCCCTTTGTATATAACAAAAAATATCATTGGCCATTAAAAATATGTGAGTTCCACTTTTCATGTAACATGGCCAACCAAACTCAAACAAGCAAAAAATATAATTCGTACAGATGCGATATTTCATGCTTCTCTACCGTTGGAAAAACACAACCCATTCTTCCCCTGCACAAATTCAGGCAAGGATATGTTTCGAACATAGCCCGTTCTTCCTTTTACTCAAATAAATTCAAAATATTGAAGATTATAAGAAAAACACGTTTTGATCTTAAGGTAAACTGCAATGAAAACACAATAATATCAACCTTAAAAAATCACTGAAACTTACAAACTCGTAGATCTAATTAAAATAGAACAAACCCCATTAGATAAAACAATTAACTTACATATATGTAACCAAAAATACGTACAATATTATAGTTGTGGTCATTGCTACACCATGAAGATAACAACAGATCAGTTTCAAAAAGGCCTAAACAATTAGATCTAACACTTACCAACAACTTTTACCATCACACTCGAACTCAACACATACCAACATATTAACAACCATAAACCACCAACCAAACAACACTACCAGCCGACAATACCACTTAAACCACCAACCAAAACCACCTAAACCGCAAACCTTAAATACCATCAGTGATGGTGGTTGTGGGTAGCAATTTCGGAAGATGGTAGCAGCAAAGGGTTAGTAGTGTGGATGTGTAGACGAGTTGAAATATAAAAGAATGTGGAGGTGTGTTGGTTTATATAGACAAACCATATATTGGAATACAGCTTTCAAAGTTGCCATATCTCAGTTTCAAAAAAAAAAAAAAGTTAGACCCTTGTCACACTATTCAGTTTCAATATTCAATGTTTTTATTGAACTTTCCCTTCTCTTTTTCTATTGCTTTCCTTTTACTTTGGTTACAGCTAGCATTTTCTATGCATGGTTTCCTTATTTCATGCATGGTTTCCTTATTGCATTTTCTACACATTATCCGGTTTGTCAAATAGGCATACTTTCTTGCAAGGTTTGATACTTGCAATAGTTTCCATTTGAGCAATAGTTATGGCATTAAAAGCATGGCATTAAACACATGAACATTTCAACTATTGCACTATACATGCATGGTTTCCTTTTAACATTTCAACTATTACGGATGGCATTAAACACATGGCTAAATGTTAATAGTTTCCATTCATTGCTTGACATTTTGTTTAGAAGGGTAATATGGGGATTGACTTAAATTTAAGGATTTCACAATTTCACTTTGACCATTGAGACATTATAAGTAGTTAAGATTAGAATTTCAAGACAAACAGTATCAGCTTAACTCATTCTAGCTTAAGAGTGCACGGTGTTGAAGGCGTTATAACTTATAAGGGCTCGTCATCCTTATAACACGCCTATGGTGTGCCATCACCAATGTATCAATCGGAGTTATAGTTCTTTCGCCATGGCCATAACAAAGGCCGTCCGGTTTTCTTCCTTTTTTGTAGTGTAAAATAAATAAAAATTGTGGGTTCCAGGAACCTCTAAGTTTGTTGTACGAGGGAGGGTGTCTATTTTGTTGACGTGACCAGTGCCATAACACCCCTATAACACGCACAACACATAGCACTCTAAGAAAACAAGTATACTATTGAATACTACTCCAAATTACTTAATTAATAATACACACTTAGTAAAGATTCTCTTCGTTTCAAATTAAATGTGCACTTCTTTATGTGTAATTTGTTCTAAAATAACTGTTTATTTTTTATTTTTAATCAATTACAATAATCAGTTGTTTGTCCCCAACTATTTCAAGGTAAGAATATCTAAAGTTTATACACTTAGTAAAAGCAAGATGAACGTATCAATACAATGGTAAGACGTATGCTAAATGTTTATGTATTATATCACTTAATTAGTAAAGTGCATATAGAGTCTCAAAGATAAGCACGAAAAGAATGTGTATAAGAATATCTTTATATGAGATAAGGAAAGACAATGTATATCTCTTAAACGATTCCTCCTCCTGCAAGTCTTCATAATACATTTTAGAATAATTTAGAGTCTTCTAATACACCTTGCATACAGATATCTTGAGCTTGAGATGAAAATTTTCAACTTGAGAGTGTTTTAATCAGTTTGAGCTGATAAAAACTCTTATCTTCAGTCCAGTATCTTCACATACATATATTAAACTATTTAGACATCCTAAACTAGTTTAATAACACTTAAGTCTAATTTGTCTCGTCAAATTTACTATATATGGGGGAATTCTGCTATAACAGAATGCGCCTCACACACCTTTACTAACATCAATTTTATCTCAATTAATGTTGCTGATAATTCAGAGGACATGCAATAATCCGGACAACTTCTTGATTACAGATTTCATGCACAAATGTAAAAAAAGAATGTGCAAATTGAAATACAGTAAACTAGTAAACCAATTTTGTAATTATTTATTGCAACTATCGAATTAACAAGTACTATTTGTACGTAATAGACGTAATAATTTGGGTTAATAAAATAATATTAGCAGTGAGAAACCCTACCAGTCCAGGCTTCATCTATATCTACCACAAGCATAAGTGTATTTTATAGAAATTATACTCTTATCAACTAACGTATCTTGCAAATTGGTTAGGAGTTGCTGGATGTGAATTTGCAGCCACAAGAAAAGATTTGACCAATGCCAAGTTGTGTTCAGATAGTGACACAAGAATACTTTAAGCTCGCTAATTATAAGTTTTGATTGGCTAATCAAAGAATTAAAAAATTGGCCAATGAGAGGCTGTTTATTGATGTAACACCTTCTTTGTTATATGTGCATGCATATCATTATAGCCATCCAGCTAAACTAATTACACATTTTAATATCACATGGAAAATGAGTTTGTTAAATAGCAAAATCCAGTTTGTGTTTTGATTTCTTCTGCCAGTTGGTGGAGTTCTGCATGTGCAGGCCTTGCATGAACTGGAAGTTTGTGGTTTTATTTTAATTATTTTATAAGAATCATGTGTTTTTTGGTTTAACAACTTTTCAGTACGTCAATATACTTCACATGCATTCTCACTATTGCAATGAAATTAAGTAACCACAACAAAATGATATAATGGTAAGACACCTAACCTCCTCAATCCGGCATCACAGAAGAGCTAGGGTTTAAACCTTACTAGATACACATTTCGGCTTATTAGGGAAAGGGCCATAAAATGTCACTAACTTTTCGGTGGAGATGAAAATTAGTTGGATATACCTTATAATGTTATGTTATTATAAAGCATGAATCACATTAAGTGTTTAACTAATGTTTTTGAGTGAAATTTTTACATAGTTAATATATACGTAATAGTTGTAGGTCCGACCACCTTCAGAAGACCTGATCTTTAATGACATAAATATGTCCTTCCCCTCGTTTGATTGGATATGTATACGTAGGCGTGGTAATGCTTTCACATAAACTTTGTAATATCTTTGCTCCTAGCATCTTGCTATGAGGCTTCTAATATATATATCTACCGCCGTTCAAAACATAAGGTCCGGGTACAAATTAATAAATTTAGTTTAGAAATTAACTTCAACAACTAACTCAAATTTTTATCTTCTAAAATAGATCGTGCATGTATGTATATAGGTTAAAAAAAGAATTTCACAGCACTCGTATCAAAAGTTTTTGATAAGAAAGTCCATTAAGTTTATGGATTCTGTGTGCAGATTAACCTTATGATGAGTAATTAATTTTGTTTAGGGGACTTCGAAAATCGATCATTTTAGGTACTTGGATAATGTATGACAGTAATATTCCTGTTGGGCGTTTGTTAATGCATGTAACCTATGATGGAGTACTACAAGTGATATGAATGGATTCAATAACACCAAAAGCTAGGCTTGTGTATTGACAAGCTCGGTTGGTAGCGAACTAGTCGATGTAAGGTTTCATTCTTTAGCAGCAAATTCAAAGGAAATAATTTGCACACTCAACTTTTTTTATTTGGACAATCCAACTTATATATGCATTAAACAATTGTAGGGTTTATACACTCTTTAACTGGTTGGACATTGGAGTATGCAAATCAAAACCTTAATTATGTGTGCATATCATCTCCCCAAATTAAAGTATATCCATAACCTAGCATGAAGCTAGAGAATGAAAAGACTACGAACAGTTACTAAAGAAACTACTCCATCTAATCAACAAAGCTCGCCGAGCTCTACTTGAAATCCAAAGAAAAGAATATTGTCTATGGTCATCTCCAAGAGTGTCACGTATTGGTCTTTTTATCATTGCCCTACTTAGGTTCATCTTTATTATTACAACCACGCAGGGACAAATATGATATGTAACTTGTACAAAAAAATCCTGTCTGGTATCCTTTATTTTACAATTGAAGATTCTCTCTATTTTTTTAATTCGATTAGAAACTAATAAAGAAAAATAAATCAAACCAACAGATGCTCATAGAGTCATAGGTATGAGACCTATAAGTATTGTTTTTTCAAGAATAGACAAAAACTACAATTCATATATACTACCTCCGTCCCTAAATAAGTGTCCACTATTGACTTTTTAAGTCTTCTCTTTTTAACTTTGACCGTAAATTATTTTATTTGTGTTATGTAAAACTTGATACAAAATATATGAACGAATTTGGTCTTAAATGTATTTTCATTGGTATAATTTTCATCAAGTATTACATAACACGAATGAAATAATTCAAAGTCAAAGTTGGAACAAAAAGACTTTGAAAGTCAATAGTGGACATTTATTTAGGGACGGAGGGAGTATATCATAAGAGTTTGGTGGGGATGAAGTATACAGTTTGAGTAAAATACTTGAATAAATGATCGAGTAAGGTCGTCGTTGTAATTACCTAGCTTATTTGTAATGCGTTTGAGTGTCCAAAAAAACCCAACAAGTTGGGCTAGTAGTGACAATTAGGACCGTTGAGTTGGTAAAATTGTTATAATAGTAACTCAACCTGGAATATAGTTGAGGGACTAATGTTGTCATGTTTGATATTACAGATATAGTTACTTTTTATCTTTAGGCTGAAGTTGACTAAAGTGGTGAAGTTAAAGGACTGAAGTTGACGTACAGATGCTGGAAAGATAGAAAGGTGGGCTATATAAGCTCTCATTCAAGCTAGGGTTTCATTATTCCACCATCGATAACACACAGCTTTTCTCTCTTGTTAATCAATCAAAAGCTGTTATTGTGAGCTTTTGATCTTGTTCATTGTTAGTCATTGTGAGTTGAGTGATTGTACCTGAACTATTGGCAATATAGTCAATAGGCTGGCACCTGAGTAGCAGTTTTGAGTGGTTCTTTTGTGATCTGTTTGAGATCAATATCTAACTGATCTTGTATATTGCTTTTGGTTGATAATAAGATTGACTGGAATTGAGATTCAAGTCTTGGTTTATGGTTTACTTATAATTTTTTACATGGTACTAGAGCAAGGCTATTCTTAAATCAATTTTTTTAATAGGGTTTCTTGACAAATTTAGGGTTTTTTCAAAATTAACTTGATTCAGATCAATTAACCTTGGTTAATTGATTTATTTTGGGTTTAATTGTTTAGATCTAAAAGGATTTTTTATTCGGCCAAATTTTGAAAAAAATATTGTTTGGGTATTTTTTGGGGATTGATCTCTGGTTGAGTTTGGTGGTTGATTAAGTGTTCTTAATCGACTAATTGGTGGTTGTTTGGTGATTCTTGAGGTAGTATTGGCTTTTCCCTAATTCTTGAAAATTAGGGTTTCGTGGGTGATTGATTCTGGGTTGATTTAGTTCTGGTGGGTTGTGTTCTTGACTAAGTGAATCAAGAACATAATCTGGGTTCTATTCTGCTCTTTCTTGGATTTTTGCATGCATTGTAACACCTCTCACGCTTTCTTCTTTCATTCTTGTTTTATTTTCGTGCATTTTTAGACTGCTGGAATATAGGATTGGGAAAGATTGGAAGTTGGGCTGTTGTTATTGTGTATCTGTTATCTGGTTGTTGATTATCTACTATTTCTTTGATCTTTTTATTCTTGTTTGTATGTGTGCGCCCTTGACCTACCACCTTGAGTGGCAAGGAAAGCCTGGGAACTACTTTCTTGAACCTTCTTGTGTGTTTGATTGGTTTTTATATATGTTGTTATCATCTCTCTCCATGGTAATACACCCCCGGGTCTATTCATGGTAATACTCCACCTGTTACTCCACCTGTTTCAGTTCATGCCTCTGATGAGGAAGAAGAGGAACCCATTACTCTTATTAGTAAACTTGACCTTAGTCACCCTTTACATTTGTACCCTAATGACTCAGCTTCATTAACTGTTGTGTCCATTAAATTGAAAGGCATTGAAAATTATAATGTGTGGTCTTGTGCCATTTTGTTTGCTTTAAAGGGTAGAAATAAAACTAGATTTATTGATGGATCTTGTAAAAGATCTAATGTGGATGAGGTTATAGGAAGACAATGCACAGGGTTAATGTTGTGGTCTTAGGGTGGATTTTAAACTCTATATCAGAAGAGTTATTTTTGGGACAATTTTTTTTCAAAAAAGGCTTCTAATATATGAACTGAATTGAAAGAAACATTTGATAGAGTTGATGGTTCAATTACTTTTAACTTGCACCATAAGATCAATTCTCTTTCTCAAAATGGTAGCTCTATTGCTTAGTATTTTAATAAGTTGTCTACTCTGTAGAAACAGTTTGATGCCTTAATAAAACTGCCTAGATGCACTTGTCATGCATCTGAGGACTTTAAAAAACATAACCAATTAATGAAATTAATGCAATTTTTAATGGGATTAGATGATTCGTATATGACTCTTCCTGAGGGTTATTTTGATGTTAATGATAAGTGGGATTATAGACTTAAAAAGTCATCACTGGTACAAAAAGTTGTATTGGTCATGCAAAAAATGTGTGACGATATGCTTATAGTCACACATGTTTTTTTTTCGTTGTGTGTCACTAAAGGTCCCGCCACCGTTATGGTCACATTATTGAGTTCGTGGCCTTTTCCATCGAAAAAGAGTGACCAAAACCCCGAATATGTGTGACAAATTAGACACAAGTTTTGTTGGATTAGTAATTATCAGTGACCGTAAACACTTTATAGTCACGCGAATGTTTTTTGAGAGTAACTATTTTTCAGCCTTTGGCCACATAAATATATAATGTATGTGACATTTGAGATGATATATTCAAGTAAATGTGTATTTTGTGTGACTATTTCCCGTCCTGTGGCCACATGAATATACAATAAATGTGACGTGTGATGATTTAGTCACACAATGGGTGTTATTTTTTTGGAGTTAGTCACATACAATTTAACACAAAGTGGCCAAAAGTGTGAATAAGTATGACCATATGCTGTTTAAAGTGAAGAAATGTGTATTTTGTGTGACTATTGATCATCCAATGGCCACATGAAGTTTATGTTTGCGTGGCCTTTTGTAATATTTAGTCACACAAAGCATGTTTGTTTTGGGTATTTAGTCATACCATTAAGCAAACAATGGCCAAAAGTGTTAATAAGTGTGACCATATGCTGTTTAAAGTGAAGAAATGTGTATTTTGGGTGACTATTGATCATCCAATGGCCACATGAATTTTATGTTTGTGTGGCCTTTTGTAATATTTAGTCACACAAAACATGTTTGTTTTGGGTATTTAGTCACATTCCATTAAGCAAACAGTGGCCAAAAGTGTTAATAAGTGTGACCATATGCTGTTTAAAGTGAAGAAATGTGTATTTTGTGTGGCTATTGATCATCCAATGGCCACGTGAATTTTATGTTTGTGTGACCTTTTGTAATATTTAGTCACATAAAGCATGTTTGTTTTGGGTATTTAGTCACATACCATTAATTAAACAGTGGCCAAAAGTGTAAATAAGTGTGACCATATGCTGTTTAAAGTGAAGAAATGTGTATTTTGTGTGACTATAGATCATCCAATGGCCACGTGAATTTTATGTTTGTGTGGCCTTCGGTAATATTTAGTCACACAATGACTAAAGCAAACAGCGTAATAAGTGTGACTATATGCATCTTTTAGTCACATTTAAAAAAATAATATATATCAAAACAATTCAAATATATATCAAAACAAATTCAAATACAATACAATTGGAATGTATATAACTGAACAAAATATAAAATTAGACATCCTTTTATACACCAAGGAGTCTTACTCGGCTTATAATAATTTCTTTATAAGTATCTATAATCTTTTTCATAAGCAAGTAGCAACTTCGAGTGGTCTTAATCTCTGAGCAGTACCAACTTTAACTAGCAGTAGTAACTTTTGTACTAGCAGTAGTAAATACTTGGCCACATTTTCTTTGAAGTTGATGAGCCGCACTAAATCCATCTAAGCAATATTAACATAAACGTGATCAGCAGTAATTCAAACAACATCATGAAGACTTTTAATCCAAAACAATAAACATACCAATAAAATTTGCAGTTAAAGTTACAAGTTTTTCTCCCATTGATCTAATCTCATCATCTGGATATAAAAGCCTTGAAAATGTAGGCTGCTGCATATCAACACATCAGGATGAGAGCAGGACTAGAACATGTCAAAGCTCACAACATAACAGAACTAGATGAGCCACTGTTTCAACTATCTGCACAAAAATGATAGGAGAGTTAATACTAGTACCACGTTCTGCTGGAGCAGAGTTACTACTGCTAGTATATATATATATATATATATATATATATATATATATATATATATATATATATATATATATATATATATATATATTTATATAACATAATATATATAAATGAAGCAAATATATATATAATTGTAATGTCGTATATAATCAAATTCTCAACTATCATAAGTTAAAACCTGTTGACTCTTTGCCGCCTTAGCTTGCTTTTGCAAGGTTTCACTAGAGACCAAATGTTTTCGCTTCGTTGGTACTAATATTAGTCCTGTATTTTGTTCACTAATATTTGGTATCATAGTTGGTGGTGTAACCTGTAGAACCGGTTTGTCGTGGCTCAAGCGTTTTCGTATGTCTGATAGTTTTAACAGGTTCCTATATGTATATATAAAACACGGTACATTAGTCATGTACGTAAAACTAAAAAAATCAAAGGTGGATGTTGTATTACTTACCACTGTTTCCATTACTGGTACGTTTTCCAAAGTTTTAATGGCTATTAGAGTGGTCACCTGCAATATAAATTAAGAAATACAATGGTGTTATAATTAGAAAATTAAATTGTTAACAACATAAAAAGTGGCTTACATCTGAGTCTAATGCCAGTTTCTTTCTGCAAAATATATATATATATATATATATATATATATATATATATATATATATATATATATATATATATATATATGGGAAATGTAAGAAACTAAGGCACTAATAACGCTACATAATATAAGATCTGCCAACCATGAAACCGTAAAAATATACATTGGTTGGCTTTGGTGACTGAGATGGAGCATACCCACGCCTCGAAAATGAAGTGTGCCAGAAAATCCATCTGAGGGAATTTTTAGCCAGGCATCCCATGTATCATCCTCACCCGTGAAAATAACATGTAGCCCCTGCAAGAAACAAGTAACGTGATTAATGCTAACATAAAAGACGACAACATTAGATGTCCCAAATATAAGTTTAGCCTAAAAAACAAACATACGGGTTGCATATCGAATCGGGCAACAAATAATATAAAATTGGTTGCAATTTTATGCAGTGCCAAACGTGGAACGAATAAATGTCAAACACATTACCAAGCAAGCAAATCACTAACATTTGGTACAAATGAAACAGTTTGACAAAAAGCAACCATATTTGAGTTAATTTCCTATATAACAGATGTTATGTTAATCTTTTAATAGATAACTTACGCAACTGCGATAAGCAAACTCCAACTGTTCAGCAACATCCTCCTGGAGTGGAAACCAATCAAGACTCCCTTTACGAGCAAAAAAGTGGCCTATTAGAACACGTCGATTGTCTCCATTCCAATAAACAGGAAAACTATTTCGTCTTAATAAGTCTACCTGCAACGATTACCACTACACGACTTTATAATCAAAAACATGTTTTAGGCTAGTTTAATCCACGGAAATCAATTTAAATCATTTTATATTCGATTACACATTTAAGAAAATATAAATTAAATATGTGTTTAAGCAAACCCATGAACAGAGTAGGTTAGGTGAGATGAGGGTGATGGTGGCTCGACTGTGATGCTGGTGGTTATCTCGAACCAAACAACTGAAGCAAACAAAGTCTCCCATACAGTTCCCTTGTCTTGATGACGGTGATGGCGTGGAGGGACGATGGTTGGTGGAACCACGGCGAGATAAGGCGGTGAAGTGTGGCGGTGGTGTGATTCGGTTCTAGAGAGAAGGAGAAGAAATGAATAGAGAGAAGATAGATCTGACTAGTGTAAGTGTTGGTGTTTTGATTTTGGGGGAAAAAGGGAGGGATCTTGTGCGGGAGATTGAAATTTTTGGGAAAAATTAGGGGCGGGATCTGACTAGTGTAAGTGTTAGTGTTTTGATTTTGGGGAAAAATGAGCTTGAAATGTTTAATGAGTTGAGCTCAATCTTATATAAGTTCGACTCGAGTTATTGTTGAGTTCTCGAGCTTGTAAGTAATATAAAATATGTTTTTTTTTAAGTATAGTAAGTGTAAATATTTATTTATGAATGTATCAAGCTTTTCGAGCTGAAGTCGAACCGAATTCAATTCTTAGGTTATATTATATTTCAATTTTAATTTGTGTCAGAAAACACATCTTTACAGACAAATCGAGCTTTTCGAGTCAAGCTCAAGCCGAGTTCAAACTTTCTCGATCCCGGATAACATGATCGAGAGGGTGATGGAGGCGTGACTGTGATGGTGGTGGATGTGGCGGTTATCTCGAACCAAACAACCGAAGCAAACAAACTCTCCCATATAGTTCCCTTGTCTTGATGACGGTGATGGCGTGGAGGATCGATGGTTGATGGAACCACGACGAGATAAGGCGGTGAAGTTTGGCGGTGGTGTGAGTCGGTTCTAGAGAGAAGGAGAATAGATGAATAGACAGATAGATCTGACTAGTGTAAGTGTTAGTGTTTTGATTTTGGGGAAAAAGGGGCGGGATCTTGAGCGGGAGATTGAGATTTTTGGGGAAAAATTAGAGGCGGATGTTGAGATCTTGAGCGCCTGATTAAACTTTTAGAGATTGAAAGCTTATCAAATGAGTTCGAAAGGTTTAATAAGTTGAGTTCAATCTTATATAAGTTCGACTTGAGTTATTGTTGAGTTCTCGAGCTTGTAAGTAATATAACATATGCTTTTTTTTTTTTTTTTTTTTTTTTTAAAGTGTAGTAAGTGTAAATATTTATTTATGAATGTATCAAGCTTTTCGAGCTGAAGTCGAACCGAATTCAATTCTTAGGTTATATTATATTTCAAATTTAATTTGTGTCAGAAAACACATCTTTACAGATAAATCGAGCTTTTCGAGTCAAGCTCAAGCCGAGTTCAAACTTTCTCGATCTCGGATAACATGATCGCGAGGGTGATGGAGGCTTGACTGTGATGGTGGTGGATATCTCGAACCAAACAACCGAAGCAAACAAACTCTCCCATACAGTTCCCTTGTCTTGATGACGGTGATGGCGTAGAGGATCGATGGTTGGTGGAACCACGGCGAGATAAGGCTGTGAAGTTTGGCGGTGGTGTGAGTCGGTTCTAGAGAGAAGGAGAATAGATGAATAGATAGAAGATAGATCTGACTTGTGTAAGTACTAATGAGTATAGTACTAATGAGTTAATGAGTTTGCCGGTGGTGTAATTCATCCTAAAAATCCTGCAAAACATTCATTGTGACTCGATACATGCATTTGACTCAAACAAGTACTAATGAGTTAAGGTAGGCATGCATGCAAGTTCATGTATCCGATTTTACAAGGAAACTGCATGTTAAAGAGAGCGAGACTATCAAGAAAATGACATTATAGCTAGTAGGATCTTTTGATCCTGATCCGATCATATGATCATGATCTTGCAAAGACGAAAACGATTCTGGGTAGGATCTGATCATCCCGATCTTGAAACTTTTAATACTTTTAGTTTTTATACTTTTAATCATTTTAAACTTATCTATACATCTTATAATGCATCTTTGAATCTCTCTCTTCCAAATTTTTAAGATTTTTATTTATACATTTTAAGTAAATACAACAAATTAAGCTATATGTACAATCAATTTAAGCATTAGCACCTACACACATTGACTGGTCAACACTTATAATTAATATATATAACATTTAAAACACCTTTTCAATTAAAAGTATCATTTATAAATCACAATGTACAAACAAATCAAGCTGCTAAACACGCTTTTCATAAAATTTGTAAGACATTTTCTCATAACTTCAACAGTTTATCATGCATCTAAAAATATTTTCGCTATCTGTAAACTTTAATTACAGGGTACCTCCCGCCGCAACGCGCGTGTGCCTTCTAGTAATATATAACATATGCAAAGCTTATCAAACACACATCACTTATAATATATATTATTTACAAAGCTTCTCAAACACACTCACACACTCCAACATATACTTAATACTCTATCTGACAATCACACACAGCTGCCTTGTTCTTTCTTTCTCTCTCTCACTACTACACCCTAAGTTTGAACCTAAGTTAGATCGGAAACATATGGTAACTTACTTAGATCGCTTCTATATTGACCCTAAGTTTGACAGATGATTTGGTTTATCTGATTATTTAGTTGTTTTTTTGGTTTATCTGATTATTTCATTGTTTGTGTTTATTTAATTAGTGTTATTTAGTGTTAGGGTTATGTATGATCTGTGTATTTGTGTTTTTTATTGTTAGGGTTTATGGTTGTTTTTTAGTTTTAGTGTGAATATTTAGGCTAAAACATCAAGTATCAAAGATGGAAGAAGTATCAATGATGGATGAAAAGACATCACTTTCAAGTATGAACATAAACTTGTTATGGTGTTGTTCATCCATTATTGATTCATCTTTGTTCTTTGTCAAGGATGGGTGAACCGACACCACTTTCAAGTATGAACATAATATGTATCTGTATCAAAGATGGAAAAAGTATCAAGGATGGATGAAAAGACACCACTTTCAAGTATGAACATAAACTTGTTCTTGTGTTGTTCATCCATTCTTGATACATCTTTCCTCTTTGCCAAAATACAGAAACAATGAAAATATTTTATCTTAGGATTAGGTTGAAGTACCATAAACATATCAAGAACTTAAAGAGTTTTTTCATGTATTTAGTTACAATGAAAATATTTTCATTGCATTGTTGATATAAATTTAATATGATTTCATTGATTCATGATTAGCTCTCTAATGTCGTAGGACCTACATAACTAATATGTATGTTCGTCACATTTAAGTGAGCAATATAAATGATAGTAATAATTTGGTTGCTAAGAACTTAAAGCTCAATTATCAGGGCAGATCTATCTAACGATGTAGATGGGTTCCATCGCTTTAACTGGACCCCATTTTCTAACGATGTTTAATGGTTCTTTCAATAATCAAGATGAAACATCGTTAGAAAACGGGGTCCAATTAAAGTGATGGAACCATCTACATCGTTAGATAGATCTGGCCTGATCATTAAGACCTCTTCAATGCGATGATGATATAGTGTGTATTGTTCATGATAGGCCACACTCCTTCATCATCGCATTCAAGATGAGTGATGTTACTTAGACTCTATTCTTTACTCAACATTTGTAGATTGTTTGTATCACTCTGTTTGCTTTATATATATGTATGATGTATTTTTGATATAAGAATTATGTTTCATTTGTATTGAGAATATAATGAAGATAAGTGGCGGATGTGTGTGCGAATATTTAGGTTAAAACATCCAAGTATCAAAGATGGAAGAAGTATCAACATGGGTGAACAGACACCACTTTCAAGTATGAACATAACTTGTTTTGGTATTGTTCATCCATGTTGATTCATCTTTGCTCTTTGTCAAAATACAGAAACAATTATCAAGTATAATTTGTAGGTTCGATGGTTGAATTTAGCCTCTTCGTCTTCCAGCATGTTGGTAGGTTAGAGATTCAAGGCTGAATAATATATTGTTGTTGGCTAGGGTAGAAAGGATGGTAGTTCATTGCATTGTTATTATAAGTTTAATATGATTTCATTTATGCACGATTAGCTCTCTAATGTCATAGAATCTACATAATTAATATGTATATTCGTCACATCTAAGTGAGCAATAAAAACGATAGTAAGAATCTGTTTTCTAATAACTTAAAGCTCAATGTTATGGCAAATCTATCTAAAGTTGTAGAACGTGTTGACATAAATAATGTCTTAAAACATTGTTAGCATATTAACAATGTCTCTATGTTTTGATAATTACAAAGCATAAACTCATTAATCTAAAACTTATGACGTAAACAAGTTTTTAGTGCTTAATATTTGTCTTTGCTTCCATATCACTTAAGGTATGAATAAACAAAGGGTTAATTGCATTTCATGATCAAAGGAAATTTTTCTAATCATTAGAATTTTTATAAAATGTATTAAACATCTTATATCTTTTACAAAATTACTTTTGGAATTAAAAGAATATGTTTAATTCATTATAAATACATGACTTCAAATTTCCAACCAAAAATGGCAAATTCTATCCAGAAAAATATTCCCCACTAAAAGACAAGAAAAATCAACGTTCTGAAGGGGCGGCCCCCTTAATTCCTTAGGCGGCCCCCTTAATCATTAAGGGGACCGGCCATCAATTAAGGGGACCGGCCACGCACCAGAACAGTATTTTTCTCTCCTATAAATACTGGTTCACTTCTCAGAATTTTCTGACCTTTTGCACTTCTAAACTTTCTGATCTAGATCCACATTTCCATTTTCTTATCCTTTGATCATAAGTGTATAATTCTTTGTTTCAAAGTGATTCAAACTTCATCCTCTCAAGTGCAAGAGAAGAATACTTCTATCCCCCAAGACAAGAAGTATTACAACTTGTTGTGATTTCCACATCCAAGTTGTTGGTACATCATCAAGATTATTTACATTATTCTTTGTGAAGATTGTTGTGAATATTTGATTGTAGATAGTTGTTCTAGATATATAGGTTGTGTGATTAGTTAGTAGCTTGGTGTGAAGAAGAAAAGTTAGGAATTATATTGGTGTGAAGAAGATAGGTGTGGAATAGTTAGTTGTGAAGTAGATTGATTTGAAGTAGTTGTGTAGAAGTTGTGACTTAGGTGTGAAGAAGTTGTGGTGTGAAAATTGGTGTGTAAATTGGTGTGTAAGGTTTTCTCCGCCATAAGGGAGCTTGTTGATATAGTGAAGAAAACTCTCGAGTTAGGTGCTCGGGGAGTGGAGTAGGGCAAGGAAGGTGTCCTTGTAGCCGAACCACTATAAATCTCTTGTCTCGCGGTTCGATCTTTCCATCTCTTACTTATTTCATTACTTATCATTGTTATATATTACTTATTGATTGTTGTTTATATTGTGCAAGACTTGAGATCACATATTATCGCATCTAAGTTTTTAAAAGCAAAGAAAACAATAAAACTGTCTTTTACAACGAATTAAAAAGACGTAAAACTATTCAACCCCCCTTCTAGTTTTCCACAATTGGTATCAAGAGCCGCGTCTAGCAAGATTTTTAAAAAATATTGTATTTTAAAATGTGTAACGATCTATGGAATCTAAAAAATATTTAGAAGGGCAATCTATGCAAAGACCACCACTATTTGAAAGTGATGGATTTTTATATTGGAAAAATAGATTCGAAACGTATGTGAAATCAAAAGATCTTGATCTTTGGCATATTATTACCTTTGGTGATTTTCCCCCTATTCAATATAATGTTGAAACTAAAACGAATGAAATTGTATCTTTCGAAGAACAAAATGATGATTTGAAAAACAAATTAGCAAAAGATAATGAGGCTAAAATGGTTATTTATAATGCGTTACCACGCAAAGAGTATGAAAGAATTTTTATGTGTAAAACCGCCAAAGAAATTTGGGATTCTTTACTAATCACTCACCAAGGTAATAGCCAAGTCAAAGATAATAAAATAGATCTTCTTGTACAACAATATGAACAATTTACGATTCCGGAAGAGGAATCAATTGATAATGCTTTTGCTAAGTTTAACACTATTATCACGAGTTTAAAAGCACTTGATGAGACATTTTCTAGTAAAAATTGTGTTAGGAAATTTCTTAGGGCATTGCATCCAAAATGGCGAGCTAAGGTCACGGCAATTGAAGAATCAAAGAACTTGATGACGTTATCACTAGATGAACTAATTGGCAACTTGAAGGTTCATGAAGAAATCATAAGAAGAGATTCGGAAACGGTCAAAGTCAAGAAAGAACAAACCAAATCCATTGCTCTAAAAGCCAAAAAGGAACCTAGTGATGATGATGATTCAAGTGACAATGGCCGTAAGAGAATTCAAGAAATTCTTCAAGAGACGAGGAAGATTCACTAGATCATCACGAGACGAAAGAAAATCGTTCCAAAGAAATAGAAGTGAAAACTACGGGAAAAGAAAGTGCTTTAGATGTGGAAGTCCAAATCATTTCATTGGCGAATGTCTAAAGCCAGCGGGTTATGAAAATCAAGGCGCTTTTGTTAGTGGAACATGGAGTGATAGTGACAAAGAAGAAGTTGAAAAGCCGAGAGACGAAAAGTGTTTTATGGCAAAAGAAACCGACGAAATATGTTTAGGAATTGACTTGGAACCTGATGAATGGATCAAAGATAGCGGATGTTCGAGGCACATGACGGGGAACCGCAAGCTATTCTCTACATACAAGGCATACAATGGAGGTAACGTTATTTTTGGTAGTGACTTACGTGGAAAAATCATTGGAAAAGGTACGATTTCTCAAGACTCACTTACTATTGAAAATGTGGAGCATGTAGATAAATTAACATATAACTTGCTTAGTGTAGGACAAATATGTGATAATAAATGTAGAGTCACATTTACCGAAGAGGATAGCGAAATAGTTAAGAATGGAAAAATTATAGGTAGAGGAATTAGGAAAGGTGGCATATATGTTATGAAACTAGGAAACAAACCTGAGGATAGGATATGCCTAACGACCCTAGATGAAAACTCTACATTGTGGCATAGGAGATTAGGACATGCTAACATGCAACAAATACAATCTTTGGCCTCTAAGGAATTAGTTATAAATTTGCCTAATCTAAAATATGACAAGCATTATTGTGATGCATGTAAAATTGGAAAACAAGCTCATGCTAGTCACAAAGCTAAGAATATAATATCCACTACTAGGTGCCTAGAATTATTACATATGGATCTTTTTGGTCCATCCACTGTGCGGAGCTATGGAGGAAACAAATATACCTTAGTAATAGTAGATGACTACTCACGATACACGTGGACTAGGTTTTTAAGTGACAAAACCCAAGCCTTTGAAAAATTCAAAATATTTAGTAAAATGATTCAAAATAAATTAGGATGCTCAATAGTTGCCATTAGGACGGACCATGGTAGGGAGTTTGATAACGAAGTACAATTCGGAAAATATTGTGAGTTAAATGGAATATCTCACAATTTCTCCGCTCCTCGTACTCCTCAATCAAATGGCGTAGTAGAAAGAAAAAATAGGTCACTACAAGAAATGAGTAGAACTATGTTAAATGAATAATCCATCCCACAAAAATTTTGGTGTCACGCCGTAGATACATCAACTTATATTTTAAATAGGGTATCAATTAGAAGAATTCTAGGAAAAACTCCTTATGAGTTATTAAGATGTAGAAAACCAAACTCAAGCTACTTTAGGGTATTTGGAAGTAAATGTTATATTCTAAATACTAAGGATTACCTCACTAAGTTTGATCCAAAATCATATGAAGGAATATTTTTAGGATACTCACAGAATAGCAAAGCATATATAATACTTAACAAACACTCCATGAAAGTAGAGGAATCACTAAATGTAACATTTAATGAAACACCACCACCTCCTAAAATATTATCTTTAGAAGATGATGATTTAGTCGAAGATGAAGCTATTGGGGTTAGTAAAACAAAACCCATAGGAAATGATAATGAAGACATTCAATTAGAAAATAACGAAACTGTTAATATTAAAGAATCTAGATCACATCCATTAGATAATATAATAGGACATCTTAACCAAAGAACCCTTAGGTCACAAGCCCAAGATAAAAACAATTTTTTTTGTTTCCTATCAGCAATAGAACCTAAGAATATTAACGAGGCTTTAAAAGATGAAAGTTGGGTTATAGCTATGCAAGAAGAATTAAATCAATTTAAGGCAAATGATGTTTGGGAATTAGTCCCAAATCCAAGGAATATGACCATCATAGGAACCAAATGGGTATATTGGAATAAAGTAGATGAGAATGGAATAGTTACAAGGAATAAAGCTAGGTTAGTTGCCCAAGGTTATAATCAACAAGAAGGAATTGATTATGATGAAACTTATGCCCCCATAGCTAGACTAGAATCGATTAGGATATTACTTGCCTATGCTTGCGCCCTAGATTTTAAGTTATTCCAAATGGACGTGAAAAGTGCATTCCTTAACGGTTTTATCAATGAGGAGGTATATGTGGCACAACCTCCAGGATTCATTGACTTCGCAAAACTTGATTATGTTTATAAGTTAAAGAAAGCTTTGTATGGACTCAAACAAGCTCCCAAAGCTTGGTATGATCGATTAAAAGCTTTTCTTATTAAACATGATTATTCCATGGGAATGGTAGATGACACTCTTTTCACTAAAAGGAAAGATCCAAATCTCATCATTGCCCAAATATATGTCGATGACAAGACATGTGTGATGAATTTGCCAAAATCATGCATGATGAGTTTGAGATGAGTATGATGGGTGAACTTAACTTCTTCCTAGGATTACAAATAAAACAATTAGAAGATGGAATATTTTTTAACCAATCTAAGTACATTAAGGAAATGCTTAAGAAGTTTGGCCTAGAAGACTCAAAACCCATGAAAACTCCCATATCTACGGAAGTAAAGCTCACAAAGGACGATGAAGGTGAGTCCGTAGATAACACCAAGTATAGAGGAATTATAGGTAGTTTACTATACTTTACGGCAAGTAGACCCGATATCATGTTTAGTGTCTGCCTTTGTGCCCGTTTTCAAGAGGATCCCAAAACCTCTCACCTAGAAGCGGTTAAGCGTATCTTCCGATACGTTAAAGGCACTATACACTTAGGATTATGGTATCCTAAGGGATCCGACATAGAAACCATCGTCTATGCGGATTCGGATCATGCGGGAGACTACGTAGATAGAAAGAGCACTAGCGGTATTTGCACGTTTATGGGATGTTGTCTAACATCTTGGTTTTCAAAGAAGCAAACCGCTCTTGCTATTTCTACCACCGAAGCCGAATATGTAAGTGCTGGAAAGGCATGTCAACAAGCACTATGGATGAAACAAGCTCTCATAGACTATGGCATTAGGTTAGAAAATGTCCCCATTATGTGCGATAACAAAGGTGCAATAGATTTAAGTAAAAATACGGTGGAACACTCTAGGACTAAACACATAGAAATACGCCACCATTTTCTTAGGGATAATGTACAAAAAGGAAATATATCTATAGAAAAGGTTGCATCGGAAGACAACATTGCAGATATATTCACAAAACCCCTTAAGCGTGAATTATTCAACCACTTGCGTTTAGGATTAGGAATGATGGAACAAGTTGACTAAATTATATTGAATTAATACAAATTTCTACTTGCATAAAATTTTATTTTTCTTCCATTTCATCTTTTCTGAGTCTAGGAATCTATTTCGCACAAAAATAAAGATGGGGAAAATTTATTTTCTTTGCATAAACTCCTTTGTAAAACCCAATCAATTCTCTTTAAAAATTATTCTCACATCTAGGAATCACATGTAAATCATTTTCCTTGCATTGTTGACTAATACTAAAACATTGTTTTTCAAAATCATGCATAAACTCTCACATAAATTGTCAAGGTATATAATCTAATATATGTCTTTGACATTCATGATCGAGCAAAAATTGAATCAAGGAGATCATTTGGATTGTTTCTTAGGATCGTTATTTCTTTTTGCATTTAGGAGTCGAAACAATCACAACTCCACATTTTTTGCATATAGACACACACTAGGACAAATTCACTAATAATGTTGTCATCTTGATCCATCACTAGTTTTTCACTCACTAGTTGCCTTTGCCTTCAATCTAAGATAGGTGCCTTAGGAAGTTTAAGTGATCTTGCCTTTACTCACCTTCTCTTGCTTATTATGTGTTGATCATTTGCTCTTTTGCCTATGTGTTCTTGCATGCATGCTATATCTTGATTAGACTAGATTCTATATTTCCTAAGGGAATTGAACTTGCTTGAAATCTAATTCAAACACACAACCTTTCTGCAAAATTTTCTGCCAAAAACCCAATTCTGGCAACCTGGAAATCACCAGATGGGCGGCCCCCTTAATTTTGTAAGGCGGCCCCCTTAATCATTAAGGGGACCGGCCATCTGATGGTTGGGTTTACAGAATCTTTTCTGCTTTTTAGCCCATTTCAACCTACATTTCCCAATTTTCACCAACACATTTTGTCCTAATCTCCCAAACAAACTTTATCCATCCGTAAACACACAAATCTTACACTATAAATACCCCCAATCCTCAAAACTCTTCACGCATCCCTTCATGGCTTCTCTAAACAAAACCAAAAGCCTCAAGGCTTGCAAGAATGACGGAAAAACCCGTTTGGCGAAGAAAAAGCCCTCGAAACAAATCCATCATAACAAATGAAGTTGGAAGTCACTCAACACCACCAACCACTTACTTCCCAAACTTTCCACCAAATTCACAAGGACATTCATTTGATCCTCTTTACAAACCATACAACATTGGCCAAACATCTTCCTTCATGCCAAACCACTCATCTCATCCTCCAATCACTTGTAATGATCCATACAAGTTTGATCAACCATCCCACTACAACTCCAACTATACAAACCCAATTCATCCATATCAACACAATGACTTTCTCCGCATTACCATGGAAAAGCAAAAGTTCTGTGATGAAATATCACAAATCCATGATCTTTGTGATCTCAATGCCATGCATCTTGCACAACGCAACAAAGGGCAACCTCCATCATCACCCTACAACAATTGCCTTCCTCACTCTCTCATCTTGGATCAAGTTACAAACCACACTCACTATTACCCTTGTTGCATCTTTCTTCAAAAACAAATCCTTTACTTGAGTGAAGATATTCCTTGGATTGAATATCTCCTCACTCGACCTCATCCCATTCCACCCTTAACACGATACAATATCGTAAGGGCCACCTCTTCCGCTCCATACCCCACTCCATATCCTTCTCCATCTAACAACTAAGCTTTATGCTTATGTTTTTCGTCAAGCAAATAAAACAATCAACCATGAGTTGCAAGCAAGTCCAAGTGCTCTTTTAGGCAATATAGGACTATGTCTTTTCTTTTGTTTTATTTTGATTAATATGCCTTAAGAATATTAAATGTTGTAATGCTTTCTATGATGCTTGAATGAATCTATTTTTATAATTATTGCTTTGCATATATATGTGCCTTGTTCTCTTCTAATATTTTGTGTAGCCAAGATTTCCATAGCTCATTCCCTTGGTGCTCTCAAATGAGGGGGAGCATACATCAAGGGGGAGCATTAACCTTTTTGATTTTACAAAAAGGGGGAGAAGAGAATGTTAAACTCTAAATACTTGTCTAAAAATTATTTTTTAGACCTAATGAGTTTAAGGTTTTGTAATCATCAAAAAGGGGGAGATTGTTGACATAAATAATGTCTTAAAACATTGTTAGCATATTAACAATGTCTCTATGTTTTGATAATTACAAAGCATAAACTCATTAATCTAAAACTTATAACGTAAACAAGTTTTTAGTACTTAATATTTGTCTTTGCTTCTATATCACTTAAGGTATGAATAAACAAAGGGTTAATTGCATTTCATGATCAAAGGAAATTTTTCTAATCACTAGAATTTTTATAAAATGTATTAAACATCTTATATCTTTTACAAAATTACTTTTGGAATTAAAAGAATATGTTTAATTCATTATAAATATATGATTTCAAATTTCCAACCAAAAATGGCAAATTCTATCCAGAAAAATATTCCCCACTAAAAGACAAGAAAAACCAACATTCAGAAGGGGCGGCCCCCTTAATTCCTTAGGCGGCCCCCTTAATCATTAAGGGGACCGGCCATCAATTAAGGGGACCGGCCACGCTCCAGAACAGTATTTTTCTCTCCTATAAATACTGGTTCACTTTTCAAAATTTTCTGACCTTTTGCACTTCTAAACTTTCTGATCTAGATCCACATTTCCATTTTCTTATCCTTTGATCATAAGTGTATAATTCTTTATTTCAAAGTGATTCAAACTTCATCCTCTCAAGTGCAAGAGAAGAATACTTCTATCCCGCAAGACAAGAAGTATTACAACTTGTTGTGATCTCCACATCCAAGTTGTTGGTACATCATCAAGATTATTTACATTATTCTTTGTGAAGATTGTTGTGAATATTTGATTGTAGATAGTTGTGCTAGATATATAGGTTGTGTGATTAGTTAGTAGCTTGGTGTGAAGAAGATAGGTGTGGGGTAGTTAGTTGTGAAGTAGATTGATTTAAAGTAGTTGTGTAGAAGTTGTGACTTAGGTGTGAAGAAGTTGTGGTGTGAAAATTGGTGTGTAAGGTTTTCTCCGCCATAAGGGAGCTTGTTGATATAGTGAAGAAAACTCTCGAGTTAGGTGCTCGGGGAGTGGAGTAGGGCAAGGAAGGTGTCCTTGTAGCCGAACCACTATAAATCTCTTGTCTCGCGGTTCGATCTTTCCATCTCTTACTTATTTCATTACTTATCATTGTTATATATTACTTATTGATTGTTGTTTATATTGTGCAAGACTTGAGATCACATATTATCAAATCTAAGTTTTTAAAAGCAAAGAAAACAATAAAACTATCTTTTACAACTAATTAAAAAGACGTAAAACTATTCAACCCCCTTCTAGTTTTCCACAGAACGGTTCCATTACTTAATTTGGAAAACCTCTACTACCGTTATTAGACGGTGTCCAAAAAACAAAGCAATGGAACCTTTCTGCAACTTTAGATAGATCTGGCCTAATCATTGAGACGTCTTCAATGCGATGATGATATAGTGTGTATTGTTCATGACAGGCCACACTCCTTCATCATCGCTTTCAAGATGAGTGATGTTACTTAGACTCTATTCTTTACTTAACATTTCTAGATTGTTTGTATTCAAATCTTTTTTATGATATAAATGAGTCTGTAATTTCAACATACCTTTCCATTCTCAATTCCCATATAGTTCCTTTTATTTTTTCAACAATCTAGCAATGCGGCTGATGCAGTCCTTTGCTCAAAGGGAGTTGAAACGATAAAAGGAGCTGTAGCGGGAATTTAGAAGGGTTACATATGTTGTTTCAACATACCTTTCCATTCTGAATTCCCATACAGTTCCTTTTGTTTTTTCAACAATCTAGCAATGCGGCTGGTGCAGTCCTTTGCTCAAAGGGAGTTGAAACAACAAAAGGAGCTGTATCGGGAACTTAGAAGGGTTACGTATGTTGGTTTATTGCATTCCATTCTTTTTAATGATCTAAAACCAACCATCCACCAAGTAATGTGGCCATTGGAGTTCCAAGAACAAAGGTTGTTTCAAATACACCATGAATTGCAACATTATCTTTTATTTCATTTACACTATATTTTTTAAACTTTAATATATATATATATATATATATATATATATATATATATATATATATATATATATATATATATATATATATTTTTTGCAGAAATCATACATTGACAGCAGTGACTCAAGTTCATTTCAACATACCTTTCCATTCTGAGTTCCCATACAGTTCCTTTTGTTTTTTCAACAATCTAGTAATGCGGCTGGTGCAGTCCTTTGCTCAAAGGGAGTTGAAATGACAAAAGGAGCTGTATCGGGAACTTAGAAGGGTTACGTATGTTGGCAACAGTGACTCAAGTTCATTTCACATATCAAGCAGTTCTGAAGGTCCTCCAAATACATGGGCAGACTACTTTCCATAGGGATATTCTAGATCAGGCACAAAAAAGGAAGATGCTAGGAAGGTTAAAACTCCAAAAAAGACTGCCAAAGAGCTTTTTGATGAGAGGGTTCAGGTGCTAGGCCTGCCCAATGCTAAGACTTGTGAAGACAAGGGTATAAAACCATGGGAACCAAAAATGCCCAAAGTTTGTTCAAAATGGAAAGCTAAAAAGAAAATGTATTAGTTGAGTTAGGAAGTAATTTGAATAAACCTGTGTAATCCGTTTGTACTACTTTATTTGACTTTATGAATAAACATGTTGTCATTGCTCAATTTTCTCATTAATGAACTGAATATTAATCGGTTAATTTTTGTGGCATTTTATTTTATCCCTAGCAGCATTAAGTTATGCCAAGCAAAATTAAGTTCTGAGTTATTAGCATTCACCAAAATTCCAATCCAAACCCGGAGTTGCCCATAAGATAAGTTTGACAATCTTTGACTTTTGCAAATGACAATCAAGTTTGACAATCTTTGTTTGACTTTTAACAAAGCATCATAACATAGTCAACAAAGCAACATAACATAATTAATTAACAAAAAGATAACTTGATCATATAGTAATATAATCGATAACTTGATTAACAAAGAAACATAAGATAAGTTTTCTTTGAACACAAAAACATTAAACTTCAAAGAAATAACATAATAATGATTAATATCATCTTACTTCAGGGTTAATTCAATGAAAATTATACAAACTATTTTGAATGCCTTTGTAAATATCAATAATGTTTCCACGGATTTGTTCTATTTCTTGATTCCGAACATTAACTTTGTTCTGATGCACCAATATGATATCTTGGTCTTTTTTGTTTTGTTCTTCCAACAGCGTGATTCGTTTGTTGTAAAGTTCAACCAACTGTCGTTCAGTACCATATTGGCCTTGAGAATGGAATTTGTCCCAACACTCTTGGGTTAGGCCGTGGATTTTATATTTTTCTGGCATTGGAGGAGGAGGAGGAGGAGGAGATGTATCCCTTGAACGTTTTGTTTTTTTTGAAGCAGGATTTAAGATGATGAAGCCATTGCAGTTCCAAACAAAAATTTAATACGTAATGAAAAGATGAAAGAAGTTGGTTGTAATTCCTTTGTATTTATAGGCACACAAGAGTCGCAATGTCACAACGTTTAAGTGTCACAACGGTTTACAGTTACTTTTTTACAGTCACACCGGTTCACAGTAATTTATGCCTAGCAACATTAAATTCTTTATTAATCAGGTCATAATAGTGTTGAAGTAAGTTTGCCAATTCAGGGAGTAAACACTGTTACAAACACAAATTTTACACAACTAATAACTAGATTAATACCATTATGTTATTCTTACTATATTTTCAAACATTTGAAACCACTTACAATGCTTATTACCATTTAAAGTTTAAAAATAAAATTATAGAATGTTTAGGAGCGCGCATTTAATGTGTAAAATTAAAATGATTACAATTAGGCACGAGTAATTAGTGCATTTCACTTGCTAATGTGACGTTAAACTTGGTAAATTGCAATAATCTTTAATGTTGAGACTTTCAAAATTACATAGGCGTATAGTATGTCGCATCCCTTTTTAAGGCCATCACTTAGCTTTTCAACATACACTTTTTAAAACAATCTAAGATCGAAGTTATGGCTGGAAACAAGAAAAGGTGCATTTCATCAAAGAAGAAGCGTTCAAAGTAAGTACTACTAATTAAACTTTTGTACACGTAAATATTCAAACTTTGTAAAGATGTTATGTACGTACATGTTGACTTGGTTTTTTTTTTCTAGTAGATGTTAGTTAATCCATAATAATTTTGGTGTATTAAGCTTTTATGAATTTATAAAAATGGTTATCAGTTGGTAGCTAATTAGGTAATCAGTTATGAAATTGTGTTAGAATGTTACATTATATACATCGTATAATTAAGAATACCAAATTAAAAGGATAATCTGTAAATTTATCATCTAATGCTTATTTGATTTCAGGAAACCAGAGAAGGAATTTAACATTGAAGAGTGGTATGAGTCGTGGAGTTCTCGAAGAAACAAGGCAAGACGCAAAGCAAGTTTGCTTCAAATTAAGAAACACGAAAAGGAATACAAGCGATTAAAGCTGCGGGTTGGTTCAGTGGAAGAGGATGCGGCTGATGTTGGATTTTTGAGTGAGGAAGAGAGATTCGACTCCATTGACTATGATAATGTGCATTTGTCGTTTGATCCGGAGAAATCTCTGAAATTTAATTGTTAAACTTTTTATATGTATGAACTGCTTTATTTTACTTTTGTTATATATGGATACTAATGTTTTTTTTTGGTTTATTATATATGAATTTTAACTTTCTGGCTTCATTAAAGCTTGATTAAGCTTGATTTTTCATCTATTCATTAAGCTTGATTTATTCCTAGCAACATTAATTTATGCCTAGCAGCATTAACTTATGCCTAGCAACATTAATTTTGAATGTGTTGCACATATTTTGAATTTTCGTTACACTTAAATATCACATTTTGCTATAAATAATAGTCACATAAATATCACAATGTGACTATTTTGAATGTATTGCACATATAATACCCTTATAATGTGGCAATAAACATAATTTAGATACACATTTGTGATATGGTGTGACTATTGTAAAGCCTATAGTCACATGATCATGCTACAATTAAATGTGACTATACACATTAGCTTGTGGCAAGCAAACACACACTAAACTTTAGACACACATATTTACTTACGTGACCATATGTATCGAATTTTCGTTACACTTAATCATGTTTCTATGGTTTCCTGTGACCATATATGACATTTGGTCACACTCTTCAAGTGTGTGACATATATATTTGTCACTATTAAATGCATATCGTGACTAACGCTTCAAACTTACTTTTTAGTTGTCACACATTTCAAACACTATGTGGCTAAATATTCAGCAAAGAATAGCAGTCATGTTTAAATAATGTGTGACAAACTTGACTATATAATTTAGTCACATACACAATTACTTCATGTGACCATATATTTATTTTGGTCACACTTTTTAATTGTGTGACATATATTTGTCACATATGTATATCTATAGTGTGACTAATACTTAAAGCTGATTTGTATCGGTCACACGTCCCAAATTAAACGTGACTAAATGATCGAAAAATATTTACCAGCTACCCTCTAGTCACATAAATACACAAATCTGTGACATATATCTTCCGAAATGGTCACACAAGTCGGATCGAGTGTGGCTGTTTATTTTATTTTCATACATTTATTCACGTAAATATGTTACAGTGTGACCGTTTGAAATCGACCATGTGTGACGAAAGGCCATTTTTGTACCAGTGCATTACATTGGTTGAAACAAGAACCTAGACAATGGAATGGTAAGTTGACTAGTGCCTTTCTTGAGAATGGTTTTAAGCAAAGTAAAAGAAACAATTCTTTGGTCACAAAGAATGACTCAGGTAACTTTGTTGCTTTGCTTGTTTATGTGGATGATATAATTGTCACTGGTAATAACTTGAAAGAAATTGAAAGTTTTAAAGTTTTTCTGAAATCCAAGTTTCAATTAAGGATTTAGGAAAGCTTAAATACTTCTTGGGGATTGAAGTGATTGATACTGATCAAGGGGTGTGTTTGACTCAAAGAAAATATTGTTTAAATTTGTTAACTGAGTTTGGCTTGTTAGCCTGTAAACCATATGCTTTTCCTCATGAGCAAGACTTGTTTTTAACTAGTGAACCAACTACTAGTGATCTAGTGATAGATAATTTAACAGAATATCCAAAACTAATTGGAAAACTGATTTATTTGACTCATACTAGGCCTGACATTGCATACTATATTCATTGCTTGAGTCAGTTTATGCATAAGCCTCTTAGGTCTCACTTAAAAATTGCTCTTTAAGTTTTAAGATACCTAAAGGGTTCCCCTGGAAAAAGGATACATATTTCCGGGTGCCCAAAAGTTTCTCTTGAAGCATTTGTTGATTCAGACTGGGCAAAATGTGTTATTACTAGAAAATCTATCATCGGTTACTGCTTGTTCATAAATGTTTCACTTGTTTCTAGGAAATGCAAAAAACAAAGCACCATTTCGAAGCCTTCTACAGAGGCTGAGTATAGAGCTATGGCCTCTGCAACTTCTAAAACTATTTGGGTCTTGAAAATTTTACAAGATCTGAATTGGGAACACTTTTTACCTATGAAGCTTTATTGTGATAGTCAGGCTGCAATTGAGACTGCAGCTAACCCTTTGTTTCATGAAATAACAAAACACTTGGAATTGACTTACATTTTGTAAGATAAAATATTTTAGCAGGTATTATTAAAACTGAGAAATTAAACACTGCAGATCAAACTGCAGATAATTTAACTAAGGGGTTAGGCAAGCTTCAACATGATAAGCTTGTTGGTAAATTGGCTATGATTGATGTTTTTCATGTTGGAGTTAAGGGGGATGTTAAAATAGAAACTCAACCTGGAATATAGTTGAGGGAATAATGTTGTCATGTTTGATATTGCAGATATAGCCAGTTTTTATCTTTAGACCGAAGTTGACTAAAGTGGTGAAGTTAAAGGACTGAAGTTGACAGAATCTGGAAAGATGGACAGGCATGCTGTATAAGCTCTCATTCAAGCTAGGGTTTCATTATTCCACCATCGATAACACACAATTTTTCTCTCTTGTTATTCAATCAAAAGCTGTTATTATGATCTTTTGATCTTGTTCTTTGTTAGTCATTGTGAGTTGGATGATTGTATCTGAACTATTGGCAATATAGTCAATAGACTTACACCTGAGTAGCAGTGGCAAGCTTTGAGTGGTTCTTGTGGTTCTTCTGTGATCTGATTGAGATCAATATCTAACCGATCTTGTATATTGCTTTTGGTTGATAATAAGATTGACTTGAATTGAGATTCAAGTCTTGGTTTCTCGTTATTCATAGTTTTTTACAAAATCGATTATGATGGTTGGAGGTCATCCGCTAAATTTGAGGCATAAAAAAATCATAAGCATTCTTAAAAATCATTAAAAAAAATCGTAAATGTTTTAACCTTTAAAAGCAATCGGTATGGTGGCGATTTTTTTCGCTGAATCTGAGCTGGCACCCATTCGGCGTCGCTGAAGGTTAGCCACGACACCACCTCAGCTCGCCAAACTCACTCTCGCCGGTTCCTCGACATGGATAAGACAAAAAGAGTTTTTCAGAATTTAATTTCTTCACCGTTTGATAAAACGGTTTAATATTTTAAAAATTCAAAATTTATTATTATTATTATTATTATTATTATTATTATTATTATTATTATTATTATTATTATTATTATTATTATTATTATTATTATTATTATTATTATTATTATTATTATTATTATTATTATTATTATTATTAGATTCAACCCTTTTTACACACTATAAATAAAACCCATTTTAACAAAATAATTCACACACTTTTCTACCAAAAATACATTACTTTCAATATCTCCACACACAAACAAAAAATGTCTCACGGTCCAACCAACGGGTTCTTTTTACTAATCTTCTCAATATCACTAACCCACAACAACACACATTTTCCACAAACTCGTCTACCCTAACGTCAAAAGACTCAATTTCTTCCTCACAACCATTTCCTCTATATGGTACGCAATGTAATATGCCCTAAATGACAACCAAACAAATTTATTAACAACAACTTTCGTAGCATCAAAACCAACAACGCAACAACCAATTCTAAAATTTCCAACAATAAAGAAATGTGCCACAACAATTCTTTCAACCACAAAAATCACAATCACAATTCTTTGAATCACAACAATCATAACAAACAAAACTGTTAATACAAATATCACCTAAAAATGTTATTTATATTTTACGATTTTTGCTAAGTTTTGTTAATGACAAAATATGAACTTTAGTTTATAGTAATAACATCACTTTAGTTTTAAGTCTTGTATAACTAGGTTTACATTTCTTTTTAAGCAAAACATTGTTTTTATTTCTTTATTTAGAATGTGTAATGTCACATCACATTTATGGTAAGTTTGTCAATATACATTTAAGGAAAGATTGTGTGTTTGACTAACCACAAGTCTTCTTGCAAAAGTTTGTGTTTGACTAGTTTTTATTTGATGTGACTTTGGTTGGTTTGAATGATTTATTGAAAAACCAACTGCAAGCCTGGCGGAACCCTGGGGGTACACGGGCGGAACCCATCTGAGGGTTCCGCCGTATCCGCCAGACCTGCTGTTTGTTTTGCTATAAATACCAAGCCACTTGTTAATTTTCATCCATCACTTTAGGACATATATTTCACATATTCTTTCAACTAACTCAGTAACATTTGACTATCTGATCCTCTTATGTAGCAAGGGAGTTCACAAGTTCATCCAAGAAGTTACAAGTTTCAACTCTAAAGTTGCAAGACTTGTTAGCTTTGTTATGTATAAGCTTTGGTAGTTTATACTTCATTCGTATTGTGTGTAGAAGTGATCGGTTAGTATTTTAGGCCTGAAAATACAAAGTGTGACGGGAGTTGTTGTACCCTTGTAAAAGAACTAACGGGAGTGGTTGTACCCTTGTAAAAGAACTCGACATCTAGCTTAGGGTCGGTAAAAGTGTAAGCGACGACGGGAGTGGTTGTACCCTTGTAAAAGAACTCGACATCTAGCTTAGTGTCGGTAAAAGTGTAAGCGACATTGTAAAGGTTTCTCTACCGGGAAAGGAGCTTGTTGATTAGTGCTTATAACACTCGAGTTGGAAACTCGGGGCGTGGATGTAGGGCAAGGAAAAAGAGTCCTTGTAGCCGAACCACGATAAACAATCGTGTTGTGGTTTGATCTTTTCTTTCTTTGTCTTTGCTTATTACATATTGTCCTTAGTTAGAATTGTTAACTACACGTAAAGCTTTTCAAAGAATCAAACAAGTAATTTGAGTATATATCTTTAAACAAACGTAGAGTTTTTATAAGATAATCAAGTTAAAAAGTGGTAAACTATTCAACCCCCCTTCTAGGTTATCACAATTGGCATCAGGAGCTACGTTACTCAAGATCTTTAAAATATATTGTATTTTAAAACTTGGATCGATCCATGGATTTTGAAAATCTCAAAGAAGGGCAACCTATTCAAAACCCACCGCTATTTGAAAAAGAAAACTTCCTTAAATGGAAAAGTAAATTTGAAAACTATGTGAAATCAATTGATCATTATCTCTGGCTAATTATTTCTATTGGTGATTTCAAACCAACGATAACAAGTTTTGAAAACCAAGATGACTATCCTAAACTTGATAAAAACACTAAAGCTAAGATAATGATTTATAAAGCTTTACCAAAGACCGAATATGAAAGAGTGTATTTTTGTCAAACGGCTAATGATATTTGGAAAAATATGTTAAACTTTCGTCAAGAAATATGTCAAGTCAAAGATGATCAATTTGATCTCACATATGAATTAGAAGTCTTAGAAAAATTAATAGATAGACATTTAGTTGAGATAAATACATGTGCTACTAGTTTAAATGTTTTAAATGAAGGTGTAAGTGAAGATGATTACTTACGTCGAGCTTTAAGTGGACTTGCTTATGCTTCATGGAATGACACGGATGAAGATGAAGCCTACTATCTGGTTTGTGATTATCTACTAGATAAAACATCAAGCAAGGTAGAATTTGAAACCAAACATTTTTGCTTTGACACATTTATCCTAGAGTTTTCTAAACTAGAAAATGAGTCTAAACTTTTATGCAACATGGACCTAAAAACTATCTTTAACAATGAACCTTCAAAATCACTTGTGAATAATTCTGAAAATGAAATCATGTTAGAAGATAAAATGTCTAGACTTGAGAGTCATGTTGAAATTGACCTAGAATGCAAATTATGTCTAGATTACAAACATGAAATTCAAAGACAAAATGAAAAAGGAAAAATCCTTGCTAAATTTGAAGAAAGTTCAAAGCTCTTGAAAGTTTTTTGAAAAGTCAAAAGTCATTTAGTGATAAAACCAGATTAGGATTTAACAAAAATGCACCATCAACAAGTAATACAAAACAAGTAGTGTTTGTGAAACCTAGAAGAGAATTGTAGGAGTAATTCTATCTCTAGTAGGAGCTCATGATAAAAGGATAAATATATCATGTTCAATACTTTTATGTGTTTGTCTAACCTCCTTGGATTCATAAGTATTTGAGTTTAGCTCTTCTACAAGTCAAGATAATTTGCTTAATGATTATCTTCTTGGTGGCTAATCTATGGAGCTTAAAAGGTACACGTCTCTTCAACTTACCTTTCAGTGTTTCATGTTGATTAGCATTAAGATCTGTCATGGGTGATATTAGTAGTTTTTACTCTAAGGTGGTTATGTTGTGTAAGTAACAATAAGGATTAGATCCTTCGTGATTAAAGGATTTAGACACTACTTCTAGTAGGAGATATAAGGTGTTTTACCTCTTTAAACTTTCGGGAAAAGACACGAGTAATTCTTGAGTGAGTCTCACTTAATACTTGTCTACAAGTGAGCTAACTAAGAATCTCCTAAGTGATAAGACAATCAACACTTTTGTGATGCTTGCAAATCTAGCAAAACCACAACATTTCATAGATATTTGTAGTACAACGCCTTTTGACATTATACCTTACATTTTCAAATTGTGTCTTATATTCAACCATTCTTTTGTTAAAGTTTCATATAAGACACACAAAGAAAAATAAATCATTTGAATTCATTAGGATGATTAGGATAAAATGATTTATAAACATCTAGGATTTGCACATCAAATTTGACCCATAGTATTATGATGTTGCATCTCTTGGACATATTGCACTCATAGTGTTTTAAGTAAATAAACCCAAAGAGTCGAGGAGTCATTGAATTTAACATTCGATGAAAGACCACCTCCTTCTAAGATATCATCTTTGGTAGATGATGACTTAGTCGAAAGTCCAACATTGATAAGACAAGTAAGTCAAGATCAATAACAAGGAAGATGAACTATTAAAATTGAAAAACATCATCTTTTCGTCTTGTGTCAAACATTGAGTCAAGCAATATTGACAAGGTCATAAAAACTTGAATCATGAGTCATAGTAGTGATTAAAACAAATTTGATAACAAGTGTTTTTGGACATTAGAGTAAAGCAACCATTAAAACAAAATAGATCTTTCAAAATAGAAAATAATGTAAATCTATGAAAGACTTTTTAATAACCTATGCAAGCTCCAAAAGCAAGGAATAATCACTCAAAGACATTCCTAGTTATTCACATGTTCACAATGATTAAGTCCTTTATGACTTATCAACAATGAGATTAGTAAATCCGTAGGTAAAACTAAACATAGACAAATGTTTGGAAGTTTACTTGTTCTCACAACAAATAAATCCAACATTATGTTTAGTGCTTGTCTATGTGCTCGAAAAGGTACTACACAACTAGGAGTATGGTATCCCAAAAGAACAGGAATAGAAACCATAGTGTATACCAAATGGAATTATGTCGGTAATAAATTGATAAGAAAAGCACAAGTGGTACTTGCACTTTTATACTTACTTACCCATTGATTCTCCAAAAACGCTTATGGTTCTCATATTAGCATCGGATGGAGAAGCATGTCAACAAGCTCCACTTGAACAAGCTAACTCGCGTCGACAACGGAATTCATCTCATCAACATTGTTATCCCTTCAACAAAGGAAGCATCGACTTCAGCGACAATCCAATCTATTATGTTCTTAATTGACATATTGTGATCCGTCATCATCGCCTTGGTAAAAATGTTCATTGAGGAACATCTTAACTAAGAAAGTCTTATACGTTAACCATTCTGTCAACGGTTTCACGAAACCTCTTGAATATGAATATTTCATCCTCCCTAGGCTTAGTTAAAGACTCATGAGACCTAAAACCTTAGTTTTGAACATTAGGTTAATACCACAAAAATCAAGACAAAACCTTTTTAATTTTTCCTCTGAAGTTCCCACGGAACCCTAAGACCAAACGGGCGGAACCCTCCCTTTGGTTCCGCCTGGTCCGCCAAATCTGCAGCATGCTTTATTTTAATTTCAAAACGAAACATCTCTTTTCTCACAACTTCAACTTACAAACAACCATCCCTGACTCACAAACACCTTACCACATGAAAATTAGGGCTCTTACTTACATCTCTTCCAATCCAATCAACTTTGTAAGTATTTTTATCATAATTGCATTTTCAATCAAAGTCTATCATTTTCATCTACATACATTAACTAGAATCTTAGGGTTTATGCATAAACTTGTTGATTCATGAAAAACCTTGGTTGTAAACTAATCATAATTTCTATTAGTTAGGAATTGTATCCTTTTTGTTAGTATCATGATTTACCAAACAACACCAAGTCCATTGTCTTTCAAAAATCACTAGAACTCCACCTTTCACCACATTGTTAAAACAAATGAAAAACGTCATTAAAACATCACTTGCATAATGTCTCTTGAATGCTAAAGGGAATACATAACTAATATGTATTTTCGGGTACATTCAAACGAAGCTATATTGAACTAAGAGCGTTTGGGTTATCTTTTGTTTTATAACATAACTTGCATTGCAAAAATGGTTCAAGCATCAAAATGAGTCAAGATAACCGCACCTCCACATTGTTTTCATATAGGCTTATACTAGAATATCCACATTATAAAAGTCATTAATTTAAACTTAAATTTTGTGCTTTCCAGGAATCAACATGCCTCCCGCAACATTCTCCGATCATAAGGAAACTCTTAAGTACTTACCCAAACACCATAAGACCAAAGGCCTTACTAAAGATCAAGTTGAAACCTTTAAGAGTCTAGAAAAACGCTATGTTCATGAAGGAAGAACCATTGATCCATCCTTCCTAAAAGGAACATCCATTCGCCAAAACTTTGCCGCAATCAACTTTGATTGCCTCCTAGACATAGATGAGCAAATTTGTCCTAGGTTCATCTTAGAATTCTATGCAACCATAAGCCTTTTCTTCGATGACAATTGTGAGTTCTCACTAACCTTTACAACCAATAAAATATCAAACATCATACCCTTGAAAGATTTTGCAACAATTCTTGGTATCCCTAATGTTGGTACATGTCTCTACACGGATAAGTGGCCCCTTTCTAGTCTTAATTCTATTGAGCGTTATCATCCATACAACACTCCTCTTGCTAATAAGGAAGTATTCGTGAGCATCTCTTTATTAGGACCTCAACAACTAAGAAGAATCGTTCGGGAAATGAGGTAGATAAGGACCCTTTTGGTATGGAACTCAATGAGCTTAAACCTCAATTTAAGAAATGGGAATAAATTCTTAGAGCCAACGTTATAAGTTCCATAGGAAATAGAGATCATGTCAACACATGTCTTAGCTACATGCTCTATAGCATTTCCACCGGTCAACCTTTTAACTTAGCCTATTACCTAGCCAAAAGAATGGCCGACATACCCTTGGTAGGAACAACCGCTCTTCCTTATGGAATGCTACTCACCCGCCTCTTTAGAGCAATCTCACCCATTCCTCCTAATGATAAGGGAATGTGCCTTGACTATTCTCTCGTTCCTCACATTTTCGTCCCTCTAAGTGATAAAAGAGTCTTCAAAGCTAAGGGCAAGCGTACTCGCTCACCTTCACCATCGTCATCATCATCCGATATGAGCGATGAAGATAAACTTCCTAACTCTAAACTACCCCCTTTAGATTACCTTCAAGAACTCCCCGTCATTGGCAATGCATCCGAAGAATTCAAGCAAACCAAAGGAATTTTCAAGTGCTTTGGAAGGTACCTAAGAAAGCTTAATAAGAAGATTGTTCGGTTGTGAGATGTGTGATTAAGGAGTGTTTGGCTTATGAAGGGTTTAGAACTTTGTGTGTGTTAAACTATGTGATTTGTATTGTTTTTCACTTCCATGCTTTATTACTTTTGTCGGATTATATTTTGAGCCTTTATGCATATTGACAATATTTGGAGTGTTTATCAATTTTTTATGCTTATGGAATATTTCACTAAGTTTAGTGAAAATCGCTAGCCCCCGGTCAAAGTCCTATGATATGAATGTCTACATGTCCAATTTCCGCATTTCCTAATCAGACATTTAATAAATTTTCATTTTTAAGAGTTTTCGAAAATTTTGAAAATCGTCTCGCGGGTCAAAATAGTGGACTGCCTTGTTTTTCAGGCCTGGCGGATCTGGCGGCACCCTCAAATGGGTTCCGCCAGTGTAAATTCTGGGTAACCCAGTTTTTGCCCAACGGACTAGACGGAACCCAAAACAGAGTTCCGCCTGTGTTTCGTGAGGGTTCCGCCAGTCACCTGCAGAAAAATATTTTGTCATTTTTCTAAATTTCAAAAGGTGTAAAATGTCAAATCCTTTTGTTTAGTGAGAAGCATCTTCCCTTACCTCCAATAACCATATTAGAACAACTCTCACTCACTAAAACAATTAGGAAGTCACTTCCCGCCAAAAATTCAAATTCAAACATAACTAACCCAAGGAACCCTTTTAAAGGATCCTTCAAACCATTCGAACTTTTTCAACCAAATCACTTCCCATGATCACAAAGCATTGAGTGCATATGTTGGTCCTTCACTCCACCCAATTCCATTGGATTGAAATCAAATCATTAGAAACCTCAATATTTGTATGGTAATACATCAAATCTAAACACCCCTTCCAACATTTCTTCCACTCTATAAATTTGATAATCTTGCAACTTTTCAAATCACACCAACACCATTACTTCTTTCAAATCTCAAAATTCTAGCAAACCAAAGAATTGAGATGACTAAATCAAACACCTCATCCGAATCATCGTGAAAAACCACTAGGATTAGTGTAAAACCTTGTTGCTTCAACAAAACCATCAAATCAAGCTCATCATCACCAAGTGATGCATCACTTGACATTTCTTCACCTATCCAAGATTTCCTTAACCTTACTACCTCAACACCATCCTCAACACCTTGCAATACCAATGTGATCACTATTCAAGATTTGCTTAATCTTGCTACTCCAACACCCTCTCCAACACATTGCAACACCAACATAGCCACTAATCCGCCACCAACTAGACCTTCAAGTGATTCAACATCACCTTCTCAACAAACTCAACCATCAAGAACTCAATTACCTCAATCACCAACACTTACACCAATTGTTGAAACTTAGACCTTGATATATCTTTTGAGCACTCTAGAATCGTTAGTTATGTTAATGTAATCACTAACACACTAATAGATAATCTTTGTAACTTGTATTTTAAAGCGGAAACAAACAAAAGTTTTAATACTAAGAACTGTTGATCCTCTATGGATCTTTTAATAACAATGAAAGTGTTTTCTAAAAAACGTAACTCAATACATAATTGTGTGTTCCTTTTATACACAAGGAACCCTAAACCGTTTCCCAAGAAACGTATATTCTAAAACTTCTAAAAGATATGCATTTTCACTTCCTAAATAAACTCATGCATATCCTAACTACATTACATAAAACACGGAAACACTATATCCGCAGAAACAACTAATGCTGAAACTAGACTTCAGCAGAAACTAAACTATAAGCAGAATCTGTGTCTTCAGTAGAAACCATCAGCAGATTCTTCAGCAGAATTCTCTCTTAGCAAAATTCCCAACAATCCTTCCCTAATCTTGAATTTGACATGGTTAAGTTCAAGATTCTTGATAGATCTTTGAAGTTACATACCAAGAGGATTGAAAATCGAACATCATCAGCAAAGAATCATCATCAGCAGGATCTCTATGATCAGCATATACTTGAAAACTCCATTCTTTGCAGCAACAAATGACTAAATGTACATCAAATCAAATTAGTTTCAGACTATTCTCATCACATCCAGGTGTGTTAACTCCTGTGAGAGGTGAATCATTGAAAATTATGGATTTGATGTCTCTTTACCATTAGCCATCACTACTGGAGTAGCCAAATGTTTTAAGGTACACTGATAACCACATGATTTTTAGCAAATCATCAGCTATAAACGGATTTGAGATGTCTTTACCTGTAGCCGTTTGCTCAGGACTAGCCAATTATTTTGATGAAAAATCATCTTGGTCAACTGATTACCAAATATGGTTTTCCACTGCCTTTACCACAAGCCATATACATGTGGGCTAGCCAATTATTTGGAATCCATAAAGGAATAATCCATGGTCAATTGACAACCATTTCAACACTCAGCAATGAAGCATGGGTGAGTTGATTAACCTATGGTTTTGAGCAAACCATTACAGTTATCAACAGATTTGATGTGTCTTTACCAAAGCTGTACCCTTTGGACTAGCCAACTTTTTGATGGAATAGTCAACATCAGGTAAGTTGAAAACTAAAGATAGTGTGAGTAACACTAAACCTGCATACAATATACACAATACTATACAAAAATGTTAGTTATTTATTTATTTTTTATTTTTTTATTTTTTTTAATAACTAATAAAAGAAAAAAAAAATATACAACAATATACCATCAATTGGAAGCTGCTCTGGAAGTCCTAATTCTGAGTTTGAAGACTTTCACCAAAGATTCAGCAAACAATCTTGCATTCCCAACTGGATCTGGAGGAATCTCCAACTTTTATTGAAGCATTTTCTCCATCAGAGACACTGTCAGAGGATATCTTTTGCCAAGATCCATAATAAGCCTTAGTCCAGATGTAGTTTCCAACACATAAACATATGGCATATGATAAAACTTCCAACTCTGAACCTTCTATCTCTGATTGTTTTTCCATATGTCATAACCAGCACCAGTGGGAGTAGAAGAATCAAACAACACTCTAAGATCACCCAATAAATACAATCCAGACCCTGTAGGAGTATGATTTGCAAAAAATTTGTGAACCAAATCATTGAGAGTGAGGAAATCCTGATGATCAACAAGATGTAGTATTTCTTGGAGAAATGTAAAGGAGATAGAAGTTTTATCTAGTCTATAAATGGTATTGATCTGTCCATTTTTAGTCAACTCCCAGTGAACCAAAACATCTCTAGTTGCCTCAGGCCAATCATCATGGGATCCTTCTTTGATAAATGAAGCATCAGAAGAATTCACATCTATTAGTCTTTGTGTGGAATGTGAAGTTCTGACTTTAGCCATTCTCTTAGCTCTTCTTCCAGGAACATAAATGGCATCATGAGGAAGAGAAGATGCATCAGGAACTTCAGCTTCAGTAGATACACCTTCTGCAGCATCAGTTTCCACTGATGGATTATCCAATTGATCATCCCCTTTCTAAGATTATTGGTGATCCTCAAGCACCTGTTAGAACAAGAAGCACTGTAAAGAATACTAAATATGGTGAAGTTACTTTCATCTCTTATGTCTACAATCAAAAGATGGACAATCACACAGACTTCAAACATTGTCTGTTTGTATGCTTTCTTTCTCAGATAGAGCCAACTAGTGTTCCTCAAGCACTGGCTAATTCAAGTTGGCTTGAAGCAATGCAAGAAGAGATGCTGCAATTTAAGAATCAGCAGGTTTGGATATTGGTTCCTCTCCCTGATGGTAAATATGCTATTAAGACAAAATGAATTTTGAAGAATAAAAGAGATGCAAGGGGGATTGTGGTGAAAAACAAAGCAAGATTAGTGGCTTAAGGGTTTAGGCAAGAGGAAGGCATTGACTATGATGAGGTCTTTGCACCAGTGGCCAGAGTTGAAGCAATTAGAATATTTTTGGCCTATGCATCATATATGGGCTTTATGGTTTATTAGATGGATGTTAAAGGTGCTTTCTTATATGGTAAGATTGAAGAGGAGGTTTATGTGACTCAACCCAAGGGATTTGAAGACCCTGATCATCCTGAGTATGTGTACAAGGTTGTCAAAGCTCTCTATGGACTTCATCAGGCTCCCAGAGCTTGGTATGCTAGACTTTCCACATTTCTGCTGAAGCATGGCTACAGAAGAGGTGCCATTGACAAGACTCTATTCCTAAAGAAAGATTCCAGGGATATTATTCTTGTGCAGGTTTATGTGGATGATATTATATTTGGTTCCACCAAAGAAGCATGGTGTAGAGAGTTTGAGGATTTGATGAAGGGAGAATTTAAAATGAGTGCCATGGGGGAGCTCACTTTCTTTATGGGTTTACAGGTTCAGCAGAAACCTGATGGTATTTTTATTTATCAGGAGAAGTATGTAAAGGATATGTTGACAAAGTTTGATATGGAGAATGCCAGGACTGCCAATACTCCCTATGAAGCTCCCAAACCAAAGAATAATCTTGATCCTAATCTTCCTGTAAATGTTCATTTATACAGGTCAATGATTGGTTCTTTGATGTATTTGACTGCTTCTAGACCTGATATTACATTTGCTGTGAGTGCATGTTCAAGGCACCAAGTCACTCCACTTACATCTCACTTGAATGCTGTCAAAAAGATTTTTAAGTACCTGAAAGGCCAACCCAAATTAGGTCTTTGGTATCCCAAAGAATCTCCATTTCAGCTAGCAATATCGATAGAAGATCCACAACTGGAGATTGCCAATTCCTTGGTAGGAGACTGATTTCTTGGCAATGCAAGAAACAGACCATTGTTGCTAGCTCTACTACTGAAGCAGAGTATGTTGCTGCTGCCAATTGTTGTGGACAGGTTCTATGGATTCAGAATCAATTGCTGGATTATGGGTATAATTTTATGAATACTACTATTTTCATTGACAATCAAAGTACCATTTGCATTGTTAAAAATCCAGTTTTTCATAATAGAACCAAACATATTGAAATCAGGCACCACTTTATCAGGGATGCATATGAGAAACATTTAATTAAAGTGGTCAAAATTCACACAGATGAGAATGTGGCAGATTTGTTAACCAAAGCATTTGATGGACCAAGGTTTCAATATTTGGTTGTCCATATTGGTATGCTTAACCCTTAAATGCAAAGTTTAAGGGGAGGAATAAGCCTCAGGGGAGGCATATGCCTCAGGGGAGGATTGTGAGTGTAAACTTTGAAGAATTTGTATAATTTGTATACTTTTTGAGTTTTTAACACTAACCAACTAATGTATTGTAAGTTTGTTTGGTCTTTTTGTTAGTTTGTGTCTGTTTTGCAGAATGCCATTGCAAGTTGTTGATGAGCTTAACCATGATATGTTAATATGGTTGCTGAGATGTGTTTCTTCTGAAGTCTTATGGAGGCTAAGATTGATTTCTACTAATTCAACATTTACAGAGATCAAAATTAGCAAATGAGTTTTCATTCATTCTGAGAACATATTGCATCTTACAAACAACTTCAAAAGAAATTACAAGATGCAATCTTATACAAGTCTAAATTAGTCTAGCCTCTATCATCTATTACAAAAGCTGGTTCATAACCAGTATGATGAAGAAGCTAAAGCTGAAGATGAAAATGGAAAAAGAAGAGGAGGAAGAATGGATTGATGAAAACGATGATGAAGATGCTCAAGAACCAAGTATTTTGGTCCCTGGCAACATCCCATCATCACCTACACCATCTTCCCTTTCCCCTTACCCACGACATCTGTCCTCTTCTCCTTTCCCTTGCTTCCATGGCATGAAGAACCAGGTCCTAGAGCAAGAAGACCTAACACCACACTTTGTGATGTTGGAAGAGATGGATTTCTCTTCCTAGGCCTTGTTTGAGGTCTCTCTGGTGTGGAAGGAGGAAGAAATGAGGGATCATCGTCTTCATCCTCTGAAGAGTCTTCATCAGATGTTAAAATGAAGGAAGAGACATATTGCCTCTCAGCAGGAATGGGAGCATTACTTGCTTCCCCCTTCTCCAAGGCATTCCATCGCCTTTCCAACTCACGTGCATAATCAGAATCATCGATTTCTGAGGGATATGGAGGACGATCATCGGATGAGGAGGAAGAGGAGGAGGATATGTCTATGATTTCAGGTTTGGAAGACATTATTTGAGGGAAAATTGAGGTTTATTTGGAAATTAGGGTTGTGAGATGATTTGGGATTAATTGATGTCTGAGAAGTGTTATTTGGGGGTTATTAAATAAGCAAAGTTTAGGCGTTATGATAATTAATGCGAGTTGGGTGGCACAGTAAAAATCAAGATATTCACCGAAGATATTTTTACATTTGCTTGGTTTCTGCTGATGTTGACCATTCCTCAGTAGATTTGACCTTCATTTCTGCTGAAGGGTAATTTTGAATTTGGAAGTTTTTAATTTACACGTCAGACTTGGTCAATAATTAGTTCTGATAATTTTGACCACGATTGGGGAACTTCCAAATATAACCTACTTCGGATATCTCTTCCTAAACAAAATTATTCGCTTGTTACTCCATTTAAATCCATAATTCTTTGAGAAAATCATAACCGTCTCACACAAATTTGTTCAAATGGCGCAACTTGAATTGAAGAGAGATCATAACAAGTATGCTATTCTGAAAAAGGCTAAGGGACATGAAGAATTTGATTTAATGGTGGAGTTTCTACAGAGATCAAAGATTCATTATGCTTTGACACATTGTCCCAACCTGATATGTGAATCAATGGTGACGCAATTTTGGGCATCTGCTACAAAGAGATCTAACACGGAGATAGTTGCTGTAATTGAAGGTGTAGAGTATGTGGTGACAGAAGGTTTGATCAGGACAAAGCTTCAGTTGGATGATGAGAATGGTGTTTATCACTCCAACACTGCAGAGATTCTTGTTGGGCTAAGGGAAGCTGGATATCAAAGTACTGAAACAATTAAGTGGCAGAAGAATCAATTTTGTCCTAAGTGGAGGTATTTGGTGCATTTGCTGCTCCAATATATAAGCAACAAGTGTGGTGGATGGGACCAATTCTCTCTACAATTGGGTTGTGGTATTGTCTGTCTCTCTAGGGGTCTAACTTATAACTTTTCAAAATTTATTTTTGAAAATATGCTAGAAAATATTGATAAACAACAGCATAAGTTCTTAATGTACCCTAGGTTCTTACAAATTATTTTAGACATAACCACTGAAGATAGGACCCATGTGCCTATTAAAAGTCTTGGTTCTAAGTTGTTTGCCTCAATGAAAACAAATTATACTGGGGAACATCGCCCTATGTTAGCTGCTATGTTGCCACATGGCAATGATAATGTAGTTGAGGGTGATACTGCTGGCAATGTACCTACTCAAAATGCTGCTGATGATGGTAATCCATCATCTTCTGGTGTTGCTGCTGATGGTAATCCTTCAGTGGTAATTGAGGAAGAGTCAGCTACTACTGCTGAACCATTACCTATTTCTTCTGACCTACCACCACCTTCCCCTGCCCATATGTCACCTAGTCCTATTAATTCACCATCCCAGGTTGCTCCAGTTGAGCAAACTCATGAGATTGAAGATACATTTCAGTCTCTTGAGCCTGAGATCACTAGACTACCTACACCTAGTCCTTTGAGAGAGCCATTTGATGAAGGATATCCCAATGTTGTACATGAGTCTGTTTCACCTGATGGGTTCAATGAAGCTCCACTTACCACTGAGCAATTGGCTGGTGGAGCAGAGGACCCTGTTACTCTCACTTCTGTATATGATTCACTTTGCAGGTATATGAAAAAGACTGGTGATCTCCAAAAGGAGCTTGCTGATACCAAGTCTACTCTTGGTGGTGAAATTGAAAGGCTTAAAAGTAAAGTTAAGGATTTGGAGGCATAGTTGAATCAGCAGAAGAACAGTAAGGGTGGACTGGATGCTACTGAAGTGCCTCAGGAGGAAAATTTGGATTCTCTTGAAATTCTAGCTGAAGTTGCTAGACAGTCACATGTTGCTTCTCCTAAAGCTGCTGAAGTACCTCCATCTAAGCCAACAATTCACTTCAGCAGAAGAAGAAGTAGAAGACAATATTTGGCAAAGAAAGCTGCTGAATCTTCCAAGGTATCAAGTGGTGATGATATTCTTATGGCAGAAGCTACTTATATTCTTCAGGAGCAACAATCACCTAGTGCTATTGCTGGTGACAAATCTACTGATAAAGCTCATGCATCAGGAGATACATTCTTTGTAGCAGGGAAAGAGTATTTTAATTCCCCTGTTCATAATTCATCTGGGAATAAGCAAGTTTCTCCTGATGACATCACTGAAACCATCAAGCCTCAAGGATCTACTGAGAATATACTTAATTCAGATGTTCAAGAATTAAATGATGATCCTATGGAACATTTGAATGTTCCTCATGATGATTTTACTGAAGGAACTGAAGTGGGTGAGGATGAGATTGTTACAGCTGAAGAAAGAGTTGAACAAGAAAAACTCTTTAAAGAATGGGAAGATTATAAGAAAAGTTCAGATATGGCTGAGGCAGAGCAAGCAAAGTTTGATTCAGAATAGCAGTCTGCTACAAAAAGATATATTCCTACCTTGCCTATTAAAAGACAGAAAGAATTGGATGCTGCTGTTCAAGATTTTGATGAGTCAGATTGGCAGCATATTGGAGAACAAGTGATTGCTAATCCTGATTTAGCTGCAGAAATTCTTGGTGATAGGGTGGAGAAAAAGGACTGGGTTTCTGAAATTGTGAAAGAGATGCAGTTGAGGAAGAAAGCAGCAGATGAGCAAAAAGCCAAAGCTAAAAGAGACAAACCCATGACTCAAGCACAACAAAGGGATTAATGAGAACATATGTGAAAAGTCAAAGCAGTGCTTTATATAACAATGCTTGGACTAGGAAACAAGTGTGGGCACTTCCAGATGACAAATTGATTCAGATGTATAATAGAATCAAGTCTAGGTGTGACAAAGATGGAATGGGTGCTTCTAAGAATGTTCCTATCACTCTTGCCACTGCTGGTTCATTTGTTAACATGGATATTCCTGTTGTTGCTGATAAGGTATCTTTACCTATTACTTCTGCTGATGTACCACATGTTGCTGCTTCATCTTATGTGGATAAAGGTAAAGCTCAAGTGATAGCAGAAGATCCTCCATCTAGAAAGAGAACCAGGAAACAAATGGAGGAGGAAAGGTTGGGTGAAGAGGCTGGTAAAAGGTTAGATGATGAACAACAAGCTGACCTGGCAAGATTTCATGAGATTAAGGAAAGAGAGGTTGAACTTCAAGCTGCTAGAGCCAAACAATGGTTAGGTGGAAAAGAAGGTACAATAATGGTATGTTCATCTGGCTCAGAATCACTTTCTGAGTCATCATCCATGGAACCTGCAGGGTTAGAAGTTGGATCTTTGCTACCTACATTAGGATTAGAAGCATGTCTAGTGTACCCCGAATAATCAGTCAAATAATCTAGGTCAAAATACCAAGAATGGCCCTGTCCCTGAGTATTAGGCTGATCTTCAAGAAATCTTAGGTTAAGGGTCTCCTCTATCCTTTTGGCATTCAAATTATAAACCATATAGGCCTTGCTATGAGCTGAATAACCCACAATATATCCCTCATCAGCTTTCTCATCAAACTTACCCAGTGTATCAGCAGTATTCAAGATGGTCACTTTGCAACCAAAAGGCTTAAGGTAATGAATGTCTGGAACTTTCCCAGTGAGAAGTTCATAAGGTGTCTTGACATGATGTCTCGTGATGGATACCCTGTTCAGGACATAGCAAGCAGTACTTACTGCTTCAGTCCAAAACATAGTGGGTAATTTAGAGTCTGCAAGCATGGATTTTGCAGCCTCAATTAAGGTCCTATTTTTCCTTTTAGCAACCCCATTTTGTTGTGGGGTTCTTGGAGTACTATAGTCCCTTCTAATCCCCTTAGACTTACAGAATTCTATGAAAACAACATTTTTGAATTTTGTCCCATTGTCACACCTAATGCCTTTAACCTTTTTTATTTAGCTGGTTTTCAATTAAAGTGATGAATTCTTTCAAAATGGGAGTTGTTTCGTCTTTAGTTTTTAGAAAGAATACCAAGCAAAACCTGCTATAATCATCTATGATAACCAGGCAGAAGTACTTATGATCAATACTTATGATAGCAATTGGACAAAAGAGATCCATGTGCAGCAACTGAAGAGGTTCTGAGATGGTGCTCACAGCTTTTATAGCTTTGTAAGAGGCTCTGTGTTGCTTTCCCTTGTTGCAAGCAATACAATTGTGTTCATTGGTGAAGAGTTTAGAAGGAAGGCCCTGAACAAGACCAAGTTTAGACAACTTATTGATAGTCTTGTAGTTTACATAAGCCATTCTCCTATGCCACTTGGTAGATTCATCCTGGGAAGCTTTGGCCACCAAAAATGTTAGATCACCTTCTGGCTTAACATCATTCAGATTGAATGTATACAAGTTGAAGGTTCTAGGAACTCTCAGCAAAACAGTTGTGTCTTCTGGAAGTTTGAAGTCCTTGGAGAGCACAAGACATTCATCCTCAGAGATGAAAACCTTATTCTTAGTGTCACAAATTTTTGACACAGAGAACAGATTAAAATGCTCCAGTTCCTTCACATAATAAACATTTTCAAAATCTAACAAAGGTGTTTTAATAGTTCCTTTCCCAGTAATATTGCCATCTCCACCACCAAAGGTGACACTGCCTCCTCCTTCTATAGGCACAAAGTCATGCATCTTGTCCTTGTTACCTGACATACTTCTGGAACAACCACTATCAACTATACCTACTTCAGTACTTTTCAAAGGATGATCCTACAACAACAACAAAAATATACAAAAGTTAGTACACATTGGAGACTCAAGTCATTGCTGACTTGAGCCTGCCTTGTGGATCATTAGAGATAGGCCATGTAGATGTTTTAGATCCACCATTGTTCTTGGGCCTGTAATGCAAATTAGGTCCCTTCTTTGTCCAAGAACAACCTGCTGAGGGATTCACAACAGTATCCCAATACCTTCCACCAACATATATTGAGTCAAACTGTCTAGGCCAATAACCATTAGAAAAGAAAGAACTAGTGGGTCGAACATAAGGTCTAGTACTGGTTCTTCTCCATGAAGAATGTGGTTCATCAGAATTGGATTTCTGCTGATGTGGAATAAAGGAGGGTATATCATTCACATTCTTCCACATTTGCCTAGGTTTTCTTTGGCTAAAACATACACCCATTCTTTGCTCATGAAAAGTACAATCCTTAATCAAATGAGATTTACTTCCACACACAAAACATTTCTTCTTTTTAGAAGATTTATTCAAACTGAAGGAAGTTCCATAACATGAAAAAGTATTCAAACCACAATGATTAACAGAATTGTTTTTAACAGAACTAGAAATATTGTTTTGCAAAGAATTAGAAAACAAGTCTTCAGAAGAAACTGTCTTGGAATCAGCAGTAACTCTAGCAGGCTTGTGGGGAGTCTTGGGTGATGTCTTGGGTGTGGTCTTGAAAGTGGTCTTGGGCAGGTCTGACTTCTCACTTGAATCACAACTGGCAAATGAAGTAGACCCTTCATCAGAAGACTTGTCACTGTCACAACAAGAGACAAAGTCAGTAGATTTAATAATAAGGTCTGGCAAGTCACTTGACTTTTTGCCATAGAGATGGTGTGATCCATCAAAGTCAACAGGTATGGACAGGTCTATAGGCATATGTTCCCCTCTTATAGGTCCAGGGACATCATTCATTCCCCCTTCCTTAACAAATTTTACAGATGTTTGATATGCTAAGGCCGGTTCAGGGTCAAAAACACTAGACATATCAGGATAAGTTAACTCTTCAGGATCTATATATTTCTCATATCCTAATGCTTTTCTAGACCTAACAAATTGGCGACCATCAATCAATTTATTCAAATTAGATGCTCCTTCCTGCCATTTCATACGACCAGCTATCTCTTTATCTAACTTAACTTGTAATTCTTGTTTTTCCTTTTCTATATTAGATTTCTCTTTTTCAGTATGTCTTAAATCTATCTTAGCACATTCTAAATCACTTTATAGAACTCTTATCTTTTCATCATATTTAACTTGATTCTTTTGAAACCAGACTTTTTGTTTTTCTAAAGTTTTTAAAGCCTTTTTGTAGGCCTCAACTTCTATATAACACTCATTGTACTTAGGTTTCAATTCATCATATTCTTGTTTAAGTTCATTGTATCTTACACTACATCCAAACACACAATTGTGTACCTGAGAGATTCCCATCAAGGAGACTTGTTCCTTCTTGTCCTCTGAAGGTAAGTATGCCAGCAAATTCACTTGTGTAGAAGTAGAAGCTTCCTCTTCAGCAGGTTCATGTTCAGCCCAATCAATCTGGTGATCCAGAGTCATCAAAGCTTTTGAAGGTGTAGCCTTAGAAGTCCCTGATTCCAATGGATATGAGCCATATCTAACTTCATCACCAGACTTTCTTTCCTTGCATTCTCTTGAAAAATGGCCCACTTGACTACAAGTGTAGCATTTCACCTTCCTTCTGTCAAACCTTGTTGCCTCTCTTCCATTAAAACCAAACTTTCTTCCAAACTTAGTCTCAAACCTCTTAATGTTCATAGAAATCATTGCTAGCTGCCATTTCAAGTGCATCTCCTCCATCTCCAATGGATCCACCTGTTCAAAATCCTCATAAGCAAGAAACTGCTGATGTTCATATTCAGCCACAAATGAATGAACAATATCATCCATTACACTACTGGATTTTGATTTAGGAGCTAATTTTGTCTGGGTTTGAGAAGATGCTCCTGAGGTGTAAGAACTTGAGGCTTGGTGCACAGGTTTTGTGGTGGTGCTGACAAAGGATGAGTGAGTGGATGGATGAATGGGACTTCTAACATCAGGCTCAAGAGATTTAAGCTTGTTGTAGAGGTCATCAAAGGAGATCAAGTCCAATCCACCCTTTGTTTTGAGAGTAATGCTGACTTGCATCCAAGATGGTGGCAAAGATCTCAGAAACTTAGCGTTGCAGTCCTCATTATCTGGCCTAGCCTTCAGCTGATTAAGTTGACTTAAGATCCGGTGGAACCTGTCATAGCCTTTTTGGATTTCTTCTTCCTCAGATATCTGAAACTCTTGAAACTGCTGCTTCAGCATTGACTTCTTCAACCTTCTTGATTCATCATTCCCACCAAATCTAGCCTTGATAGCCATCCAAATGTCCTTGGCATCCTCCATGAAATGGAAGTCACCCATGTGGTCATCTGGTATAGCTTGGGGCAGAATTGTTCTTACTTTATTCTCCCTTTGCACGGCTAGAACCTCTTCAGCAGTTTTGGGACCTACAATTGTAACTATCCCATCAGCATCTTTAACATGCTTCTTCAGGCTGTTCCCCTTTCGGACAACCTCCCAAAGATTCCAGTCAATGTTTGTGATCCAGTTGCATCTTCATGGACCACAAATCATAGTCTTCAGCATTCTTCAAGTATGGAAATTTAGCATTACTGTTGGAGAGGTTGAGTTGTTGGAGAGAAGTGGTGTTAAGGTTCTGGGTTGTATTAACTTCATCGTCTGATCCAGGCATTTTCTTTGATTGGTTTAGATTTTGATGGTGTAAGATTTGTTTTTCTCAGTATCACAGAGACTCTCCTGAGGCTCTGATACCACTTGTTGAAACTTAGACCTTGATTGATCTTCTGAGCACTCTAGAATTGTTAGTTATGTTAATGTAATCACTAACACACTAATAGATAATCTCTGTAACTTGTATTTTAAAGCGGAAACAAACACAAGTTTTAATACTAAGAACTGTTGATCCTCTATTGATCTTTTAATAACAATGAAAGTGTTTTCTAAAAAACGTAACTCAATACATAATCGTGTGTTCCTTTTATACACAAGGAACCCTAAACCGTTTACCAAGAAACGTATATTCTAAAACTTCTAAAAGATATGCATTATCACTTCCTAAATAAACTCATGCATATCCTAACTACATTACATAAAACACGGAAACACTATATCCGCAGAAACAACTAATGCTGAAACTAGACTTCAGCAGAAACTAAACTATAAGCAGAATCTGTGTCTTCAGTAGAAACCATCAGCAGATTGTTCAGCAGAATTTTCTCTTAGCAGAATTCCTAACACCAATGGAAATTTTCCATACACCACCAACATCACCACTACCCTATTTGGACACTTTAGAAGACCTATCACCTAAATCATCAAGTCCTCCATCCTTGTCACTCTTTGACACCATTGCTCAAATGGAAACCCAACAACAACCTAGTGAGCAATTAGATGATGAACCCCATCAACCATCATTGGTAGAACGGTTGGCTTAACGTTATGCTAGACCATCAATTTTTCCAAATGATCAAGGTCATACACACTCACAATCATTTGTGTTTCACCCAATTTACAAAGACCTTCATGGTAATCCTTCCGGAGAACCAAGCTTCCACCATTTTGTTCAAACTCAACAACAACAACAAGAATAACCACAACAAGAACCACAACAACAACAACAACAACCACCGCAAGAGCATTCCCAACACTTTGAATCTCTATTTCCTTCATATAAGAAAATAGAAGCATCCATTTGGGAAATATCTCCAAACCTTAATGATGGGATTGACACTCATTTAAACCACCTTCATGCCTTCAAACGTATGGTTGACACTCAAATCAACCATATTATGGTTTTACAAACAACGTTACACTCATCTAGTGAAGGAACCAAAAACACCTCTCAACCATCCACATTTGCTCCTTCAAGTTCAAACCATCCACCACCAACAAATCAAACCTCTATTCTACCACCCCGCCATAATTGCGGACATTGTGAAAGAACCGCTCACATTAGTGAAGGGTGTCGAACGGATATTCGCATGCTAACCGAAGAAATGAGGTTTATCCTAAACCACACTTTGGACCGTCTAGAGTCTTTGTCTCGCCCACCTTAACTCTAGAGTCTCCAACAACAATAGGGACCCATTCATAATAATACCAAAACACAAACAAACAAACAAACCAAAACCATATCACTTCCATAACATTCAACATGAAACCCTATACATCCTCCAACACACATTTTTATCCTTAAACAACCTTAGCCTTGTTATTGGAAAATGTTTCTCATTAAGGAAAATGATGGTTTCCTTTTATAGATGTAGGATTTTATGTTCTTAGTTTCTTTTCTATTTTTCTTTTTTACTTTTAGAAGTAGGATATTATCTTTCTCATTTCTTGCCTTTGACTTTCTTAAAGTCAAATTTTACATGAAATGAATTTCATTCTACTATAAGGTATACATTGTTTGTTGACCATTTAGGCATTATGAGTAAAACTATGCCTTCCATTTTGTAGGATCATTATCCATTTTTTCTTTCCTTGATACTCCATTTGGGGGAGTAATATTCAAGGGGGAGCATGAGAATTGCATTATTCTGCTTCGCAACTCTTAGTTGTGTGTTAGACATAAAGTGTTTGTTCTACACTTGTCTTGTGCGGCAACTAACATTTTTTTGTAGGTTCAAAATCCATGTCTCATTTCTTGGCACTCCATTTAGGGGGAGTATTGTCCAAGGGGGAGCACTTGGATCATTATGTTCTCTTCTTTTTGTTTTGACAAAAAGGGGGAGAATTTATATTAAACTTGTTCTCATTTTTTTTCTTTCTAACTCTTGCATATCACATCTTCTTAGCAAAAACAAGTTTTAATACAAACTTTATAAGACTTAACACTAAATCTTGTGGCTTGCTTACAAATAAAGTTTATGTTCTGTCATTAACAAAAAGGGGGAGATTGTTAATACAAATATCACCTAAAAACGTTATTTATATTTTACGATCTTTGCTAAGTTTTGTTAATGACAAAATATGAACTTTAGTTTATAGTAATAACATCACTTTAGTTTTTAGTCTTGTATAACTAGGTTTACATTTCTTTTTAAGCAAAACATTGTTTTTATTTCTTTATTTAGAATGTGTCATGTCACATCACATTTATGGTAAGTTCGTCAATATACATTTAAGGAAAGATTGTGTGTTTGACTAACCATAAGTCTTCTTGCACAAGTTTGTGTTTGACTAGTTTTTATTTGATGTGACTTTGGTTGGTTTGAATGATTTATTGCAAAACCAACTGCAAGCCTGGCGGAACCCTGGGGGTACACGGGCGGAACCCATCTGAGGGTTCCGCCGTATCCGCCAGACCTTCTGTTTGTTTTGCTATAAATACCAAGCCACTTGTTAATTTTCATCCATCACTTTAGGACATATATTTCACATATTCTTTCAACTAACTCAGTAACATTTGACTTGTGTGATCCTCTTATGTAGCAACGGAGTTCACAAGTTCATCCAAGAAGTTACAAGTTTCAACTCTAAAGTTGCAAGACTTGTTAGCTTTGTTATGTATAAGCTTTGGTAGTTTATACTTCATTTGTATTGTGCGTAGAAGTGATTGGTTAACATTTTAGGCCTGAAAATACAAAGTGTGATGGTAAAAGAACTCGACATCTAGCTTAGTGTCGGTAAAAGTGTAAGCGACGACGGGAGTGGTTGTACCCTTGTAAAAGAACTCGACATCTAGCTTAGTGTCGGTAAAAGTGTAAGCGACGTTGTTAAGGTTTCTCCACCGAGAAAGGAGCTTGTTGATTAGTGCTTATAACTCTCGAGTTGGAAACTCGGGGCGTGGATGTAGGGCAAGGAAAAAGAGTCCTTGTAGCCGAACCACGATAAACAATCGTGTTGTGGTTTGATCGTTTCTTTCTTTGTCTTTGCTTATTACATATTGTCTTTAGTTAGAATTGTTAACTACACGTAAAGCTTTTCAAAGAATCAAACAAGTAATTTGAGTTTATATCTTTAAACAAACGTAAAGTTTTTATAAGATAATCAAGTTAAAAAGCGGTAAACTATTCAACCCCCCTTCTAATTTTTCACAAAAACAACAATTTAAAGTACCACAACCACAAACAAAAGAAACCCTTGACCACAACATATATGAAAACGAATGGAAAAACCTTAAAAAAAAACAACCGAAGACATGGTGGATTTTGACGTGGACGAGGAGGAAGCGACACAAACGTTGCACCATTAGACACGAGTGGAAGAAACATTGCTAGCCGAGACTTGGATCAAAGTTTCCCAGAATGCCGAGATCGGTGCCGACCGATCAGATGACTCATTTTGGTGGCAGATTACGAACTTTTTCAATGGAGCTACAAAAGGTGTTCCTCGTACAAAGAATAGGATCACGGGGAAATGCACTAGGATTAACAGTGATTGCTAAAAGTTCAATATTATTTACAAACATTTACAACGTAAAAGAGGAGAAGATGAAGCTGGTCATATGCACCGTGCAAATATCAATTTTAGTGACAACACTCCAAATACTAAAAAGTTTACTCTAGATAACTGGTGGCAGGTCTTGAGAAAATTCCCCAAATGGGACGTGACGGAGCCAGATGATTCGGATAATCTAACCGAACTATTCGACCCTAATGCGATACCTCGTCCCGCTGGAAAACCTCTACCCCCAAAAAAATCAAGTCGGTGGAGACGTCATGCACTAGGGGGAGTTAATTGGAGTCTTTACGTAGATGTTACTTCCGATTATAGACACAGAGTTGCAGCATCCGCATCCACGCACGAGGCGAAGAGACAGAAAGAACTGGCAACAATGGAGTGTAAAGAATTAGTGTTTCTCATGATTTATACCGAAGGGTTGCCGGAATGCAAAGCCGCTCTCATCAAAAGGTGACAAGATGAAATAATGGCAAAATATCATCAAAACTAACCAGGCATTTTTTATTTTTTATTTTTTTTTTCAAAAAGTAAGTTCCTTCCCTCCCTTTGACTTTTTCTATGGTAAAGTCTTCCTAATTGGATTATTAGTTCCTTCCTTCCCAATCAATGCTAACTCTATCTTCCTCTCTTGTGTAGGTTTTTTATTTGTCGTTTTTTATTTTTTGTTACGTTTTTTTTGTATGTTTTTTCGTATTAATTTTTTAGTTTCGTATTGTATTTTTATTTTAGTGAATGAAATTTAGTTTTTTTTTGAAAAAAAGGAAAAGAAAAATAAAATGAGGATAGGTGGGGCCCAAATGGCTAAGTTGGTTTTTTTTAACGGTGAGTTAATACAATACTAATTTAGTTATCTGATTCTACAGTACTTACCCAGAAGGTAGTCTCTACCAACCTTGAATAATAATTAGTGATTCGATTCCACAGTACATACCCAGAAGGTAAACCCTGCCAGCCTCGAATCGATGCATCTATGGGGCAAAACCCCACAGATTCCACCTTGAAGGAAAACCCCGTAGAGAGACCTGAACCTGAGACCTCTCGCATTTGGTAACAACCTCCCCAAGGTCACCCTTGGCGGAAAACTAAGCTAGCCCACTTGTTTGTCTAAGTTGGTTTTAGTTGTGAGTGAATGGGTATTTTGAGGTGAGAATTGCTAGATCCACAAAAAAAATTAGAGATGGCAAAACGGACGGGCCGGGCATGCACGGGCCACGGTTCAAACAGGCTATGGGCTAAACGGGCACAGGCTAAACAAGCACGGGCTAAACGGGAGCGGGCCAAATGGGCGCATGTTATACGAATCACTTTAGAAATGACCCAAAATGACGAAATAATTTCTCAAACGTGACAATTCATTTATGTTTAAAAAAATTAATATATTATATTTATAAGCTTTTATTTAAAAATAATTATAATATTCTTCAACTGAGAGAAAAAATATGTGCCTGTTTGTGCCTATTTAACTTTTAAATGGCAAATATATGCCCATTTCAAAAAAATAATAAAAATGTAAATAAAAAAAAAGAGCTAAATGTGCCAAAATCTTTTACAAACTAGCCTAAATTAACCAATTTTTTTGATTTTGGGAACAAATTGCCACATCTAAAATAATTCCACAAAATACATCCACAAAATGAGTTGTCATTATTTGATTGGTGTATTTGATTATAGTTTATATCTCTTCTTTTTTATTAAGTCAATCAAACAATGTCAATTCATTTTGTGGATGTGCTTTTGTTGAAATATGTTATGTTTTACAAGCTCATGTTTGTCATAATAAGTCTAGGGACTTATTATGTCATATTTTACTCATGTTTGTATGTTTAGCTGGTTTTGGTAGGTTTTACATTCTTCAGGGGCTGAAGTGTACTTTGCTTCTATATAAGCTGGAACCCAGCTCTAGTAGCCATATCTCAGTCTTATTTTCTCACACATCAATTGATATTCTTTCTTAAGTCATTGAGGTCTTATTTCTGGTATTCATCTCTTGATCATCTTGATCAATCGGGTAGTATAGTTTGATTATTGTGAGTGTTTGTAGTGAGGTTGTAGTGAGTGATTGGATCCTTCTGAAGGGGACAATCAATTTCTTTTGTATTGGTTTCCCAATCACTCGTTTGAGGACTTGTCTTCTTGTATTATTGAGTAATAAAAATAATTCACCAAGGGGTGGTTGGTTGGGCGAGAACTTGTGTTGTGGTTGTGATTTCTGATCAGATCTATAGTTTTAACATGGTATCAGAGCTACGGTTTTGATCTCCATTAGCTCTCGATATTTTAGGGTTTCTAGGGTTTGCTTAAGATTTGGGGGTTTCTTGATTGGATTGCAATTAGCTTCAATTGGGGCTGTTTTCTTAACGACCGTCGGTTGAATCGTCGTCTTTCATATCGATTCTTGGTGATTCTTGATTTTTAGTTAGGGTTTCTTGAAACCCTAATTTGAGAATTTGGGGATCTTGATTCTTGGTGATATGTGGAAGTTTCTGATTGGGTTCTTGGTTATCAATAGTCTTGACTAAGTGAATCAAGGTTATTGGTGATTGGTTAGTGTTCATTCCGCTGCGATACATCACTTTAGTGGTGACACTGCAAACTCAGGGGGTATCATCTTGACCTACTTCCGTGAGAAGCAAGGATACCTGCTCTTCCCCTTGACAGGTGTGAAACTGGTTGATTCAGTTTGGTTTAGGTGTGTGTTCTTGATGTGTGGGAATTGCACCAGGCTTTACCTCTCGAGGGATCTCGAGAAGCTTACAACCTCCACCAGGCAGTGTACCTGATCGTTGTAGTATAGTATAGTGACAAGTACCGGGGGATTGATCATTCAACTCAGGAATAGTATCGCTCGGATTAGAAAGCCTAAAAACTAGGTCTAAAGGTGAGGGATGATTCTTTTTGTATTTTTATATTTTTATAAAAGCAATTAAAATCTTGGTTTTTAAAAGAGTGGGCGGAATTTGTTGCTAATCAACTAACCCAATAAATAAAGATGCAATCAAAATAAAATAACAAAAATATAAATAAAGCTAATTAAACTAGTGGTGTGAACAATAATGGGAAAATTGTGTTTACTTAGATTTCATTACTCCCTAGATATCTTTTACAGGTTGATAGTTTGTTACAATTGCGTGGATGATGGGTTATATTCCTTAATACCATTCGTGGGGTGGCGTACGTACTTCCCCAACTCTATAAGCTCCTACTTCACTCCTATGTCGAGCCTGCAAGAAGCTCCTAACATGGGATCATTAGAATTCACTCATGCATTAAATACAACCATAAAAACCTAGTACGCATTGGTTCATGTTTCTTAAGACGTTCAAGCACGTTACCCTATGGAAGTCTGCCAGTTTTCTTAAGCCTAACATCGAAATCATTCATCCGTAACAACTATAAACAAGCAATCAACCCATAATCAACATCTAGGTTTCACTACATCTAAGCAAACACACAATAGATCTAGCCTAGCATGTTAAAATCAAGACAAGCGTAAGATATATTCAAATAACACATAGACATATCGAATGAATTGAAAGGATACTTATCTTAATTAAACATGAAAGGTTTCAAAGGGTAAAAACCCTTGAAAGAACAGTAAAAATCGTGCTAGGGTTTCTCCAAGTTATCCCTCTAATTGTCCTCTCTTAATGAATGAAAATTGGAAAACTATATATAGGTTTTCCATCGTGACGGCGTCAAGAGGAAATGTCTGACGCCGTCAACTCGCCGCCTATAGTAATATCGGATTGCCTAGATACAGATCTGACGCCGTAAAGTGCAAAGTTACTCTGGGCCGTCACATGCAATGGGACCATGACGGCCTATGGTGACGCCGTCATGCCCTTAGTGTAAAGCTCTCTGGACTGTCACGGACTCTATCCACTTCACCTCTTGTTTTACTCTTGACGCCGTCATGTAGAACCTTGTGACGCCGTCAGGTACTGTTCCCATCAAGGAAAATTAAGACTTTGTCGTTTTCTTTACTTTTATGCTCCAAAAACGTCCAAAATGCTTCCTTTTCCAGAATTCACTCCAAAAATACCTAAAATCACAAAAGGAACGATTTAGGGCAATATTTGATCAAATAAATTCAATTCCGGGCTTAAATGACCCCCTAAAAACGGATCATTTTTCGCCTCATCAGTTCTTTTTTTAGTTTTGTAGTTTAAGTCTTTGTTTGAGTATAGGTCGTTGGAGGATAGGTTATTGGGTAGTCTTGGAAGTCTGGTCGTATTAGATCTGTTAGAGTTGATAGGGTTGTTTCTTTATCTATTATTTATTTGGTTTTTCTTTGGTGTTTTTTTTTACTTGCTATTTGTTTGTTATCTTGTTATCTTGCTTGTTGTTCTTATGGCTGAGGTTTTGATTAGTAGTTTGGATGCTGGTAATCCTTTATTTTTGCATTCTAATGATAACTCTAATGTGCCTATTGTTCACTTTAAATTGACTGGTTCTAATAACTATAAGATGTGGTCTATTGCTATGAAAATTGCTTTAAAAGGTAAAAATAGGATGGGGTTTGTTGATGGTACTTGTGTTAAACCTGCTACTAGTGTTGTATTATCCCAACAATAGGAGAGGTGCAATGTTATTGTTCTTGGATGGATTCTTGGATCATTATCTCCTGAGTTGTACTTAGGACAAGTTTATTATGAGATTGCTTCTGAGGTATGGAAAGAGTTAGAAGAAACTTTTGATAAAATGGATGAGTCTGTTATTTTTAATGTAATTCATAAAATCAACTCTCTTAAGCAAGGTGAATTGTTTGTGTCTGATTATTATCATAAATTGAACTCTCTTTGGAGAGAGTTTGATACTTTGACTTTGTTACCTGCTTGTACTTGTGCTGCACATGAAGGTGTTTTTAAACATAACAAACTGATTAGACTTATGCAAGCATGGTACCCACGCGTTGCAGCGGTGGGTACCCTGAAATAAATTTTTCGGTGAATCATGTATTTTAGTTTTTATGTTATTTTTGACAACAGATTTACGGATATCAAGAATTTCGATTAGCCCGTGCCCATTCAGGCTCGAGCCTGTTGACTCGTGCCCGTTCAGGCTCGAGCCCGTTTGGCCCGCACCCATTCAGGCTCAAGCCCATTTGACCTGTTGCCCATTCGGGCTTGAATATTTGTATAATGTGTTTTATTATTTGTATTAGTTACATTTAATGCAGGAATTGTGTTTAATTTGGTTGTACAATATGCTTGATAATTTGTATTTCTTATGTAAGGGGTGTTTTCTGTATTAATTGTATTTATTAACAAGTTAATTAATTAACTACATTAAATAGCATTAATGGTTTTTTATTTTTATTTTTTTATTTTTTATTTATTTTTTTTTGTAATATGTATATAAAAGTGGTGTACACTATGCTTTCTTGTCTTGTAAGTCTGAAAATTATGTGTATTAAAGTGGTGTGCACTATCCTTCTTTTCTTGTAAGTCTTAAAAAATTACAAGCATTCAAGGCTATACTTGTAACAACCCAGTTTTTTTTAAAGACAATTAAACTTCTAAGCTTTTAATTATATGTGTATGCATCTTTCCTATTAAAGCAATGTTTTTGGTATTAAACTTTTAAGACTTCTAAATATAGATGTCCTGAATACATTATAAGGTATTATAGATATTCTGGCTAGGGGCCCTTTACCTAATGTTAAAGAAACCTTTAATGTCATTTCTAGGGAGGAGTCTCATAGGGGACTCCACCGGCTTTTGTTGTCAAGACCAATAGTAATTCAAACTTTATTAATAATAATTTTGTCAGAAGAAGTAATAACAACAATGGTAATGGTAATAGGGGACCTAATCCTAATTGTTTTGTAAACACTGTGGTTTAATTGGTCACACTATTGAAAGGTGCTTTGAACTTAATGGTTACCCTCCTGGTTTTAAGAGAAACCCTAATTTGTCTAAACAGTCTGCTTCTTTCAAAAAGTATAATGGTAATGCAAATGTTTCTCAATCTTCTCCTTCTTCTGGGTCTATGATTGGGTATTTCACAAATGATCAAATGATGAAACTTTTAACTCTCATTAATGAAAAACCTTCTGCTAATGTCTCTGCTAATATTGCAGGTAAATTTCCCACTTTTTTCAATAATAATGTGATGTTTAACTTGAATTTTGAAAAATTCTTCTGTGCTAAAACTAGTTCTGTTAAGTATAATGTCACTTTAGGATGGGTGATTGACTCTGGTGCTAATTAACATATGACTGATTCTACTAAGAACATGTTTAATGTGGTTAATATTTCCAGTCTTATGTTAACTGTTGGACCCCCCAGTGGTACTGTTGCTAAGATTTCTGCCATTGGAAATCTTAGACTAACCTCTGGTGTTGTTTTGTTTGATGTTCTTGTTGTCCTCGAGTATAATGTCAGTCTGTTATGTGTTAATAAGATGATTAAAGATAGTGAATTTTTTGTTGGTTTTGATGAGCATAAGTGCTATATTCAGGATTTGAATCTGGGAAAAATTGTGGGGACTGGTAGTGAGTCTGGTGGACTCTATTTGTTTGATGAGCCTATGAGTTGTGAGTATAATCTTGCTATGTGCAATTCTGTGTTTGTTTGTCATGTTTCTAATGAGTTATGACACTAAAGACTTGGTCATCCTGCTGATCAAGTCTTGTCTTCTTTGGGTAATAAAATTGTTCTTAAAAAGATGAATCATCTTTCTCCTTGTGATGTGTGTCACAAGGCCAAACAAACTAGAGAACCTTTTCTATTAAGTGGTCATAAAACTGAGTCTGTTGGGGATCTCATTCATTGTGATGTTTGGGGTCCTTACAGGGTGACTAGTAAATAAGGTTTTAAATATTTTTTTAACTATAGTTGATGACTTTAGTAAGGTTGTTTGGGTCTATTCGCTTAAGTCAAAGACTGAGGTTGGTCATTATATTGCAAATTTTTTAAAACCTATCTTTACTCAATTTAACAAAAAGGTTAAGATCATAAGATCTGATAATGGAACAGAATTTGTCAATAATCAATTATCAACTCTTTTCACTGATCTAGGGATGATTCATCAAACTTCTTGTGCCTATACTCCTGATAACGCTCATTTTGTGCATATTTTAGTAGCGTTATTCGTATGTTTGTGCATGTTATTTGGTTGTATTTGTAAAAATTTTACGCTTAAAAGGTACAAAATATGTGTTTAGGTTCAGGTACAACTATGTCGAAGGAAATAACGAAAATACGAAGAAAAGTCGACAAATAAAGAGTATGTGCACGAAGAGAAGTTTTTCATCCAAGATAAAGATTCATGCTATAGTTATTTCGAAGTTCAAGTACAGATTATGAAGTTATATGACGAAGGAAAGAGTGAAGATTAAGTGCCAAAGATGTTTGTTAAAGATGGAGTTTATTGCCAACCCAAGGTTGAAACACTTATGCAAACCTAAGGTTGAAGTTGTGGTTCAAATCCAAGGCTTAAAAGTCCAAAGTGAAAGTGCGCAGAAATCTGAACCAGAAGTTCATGTCCAAAGCACCAGGTTGAGATTGATTTTCGTGGCCAGTAGCATCCAAACCGCCAGTTTCATGTTTGAACCGGGTGGTTCACGCACTAAAAGTCTTCCAAAGTTGCATTTGAGTGTGGAATTAAGTACCATTACTCCAAGGCCGACCATATACCCTCCATGACTTAATTTTCCTGCATTTTTATGACACTTTGTGCCCAAGAAACATGCTTGATGACCAAGCATCATCAACTATAAATAAAAGTGCTTGGTTAAGTATTTCTTATGCATCAAAAGTGCATCAATGATGCATCAACAATGCATCATATGCATCAAACACCATTTGATCATCAAACCAAATGGAAAACTCTCCCTTACACGATAAGGGCAGATTTTCTACAACTCTCTAAACCCGAAAGACCCTATTCACCCTACCATTCAAGGAGGACGTATCACCAAGAAGTATTAGAGCGATTCTCTAGTGTGGTTAGAATGTGTAACGGTTGATTGGAGGCTTTTAGGATTGCTACAAATCCTATTCTTTACTCATTGTAATTGCTACTTGGGTAAACCTTATTATTATTATCAAGATGTTGAATTTTACATTTCATGATTGGTTTCCTTATATTTCATGTTATGTGTTTGATAATGATAATCTCTTAATGCTTGTTTGGTTATTATGAGAACTTGTGATAAAAGGATGTTTGGATTTAATTAGTGTTTGTGTGGATTATAATGCAAGACATCATATTTGGTTAAATTGTATCTTGTCATTATTTATTGTTTTGGTTGATCATTGTTGAGTCTAGAGGCCGAAAGGATTCTCAATAGTGATTGGTTTCAATTCATTAGTCGACGAATGATTTTTATCTTGTACTTTGTGATGATTGTGAAAGTGAATTAATAAGATAACAAGTAAAAGTTTAATAAAGATTAAAGGTCGAAATGAGTCTTTTGAATATTTGTTCTCATCATCTTTCAAGTAAATGGTACTTCACAAATTAATGACATCAAAGTTTATGGGTCGAAAGAACTCTTTGTTTGTTGTTGGTTTAGGCATAAGCCTCATGACATGACCATTCGAGTGAGACTTATGTATATTTAATTTTTAAAACACTAGACTATTATAATTGGTTCTATAGGTCGAAAGGATTATCAATGATAATATGTTTTCCAAACTAAACATCCTAATATCCTTGTGATCATTTGTCAATACAAGTACGATCTTTGTGTGCTTACATCATGTTTCCATATTGCTTTTCTTGTTGGTTTGATCTGTGACAATCATAACCTTCAACTTATTACTTGCTTAAACAATCAAACAACACTTGAGTATAACCCAGTCTCTTGGGACGACCTTGACTTACCAATCCCTTACTACACACTGTTAGAATCGTATTTTTATTTATAAAAAGTGTCGGTCATTAATGTATTGTTATAGGTTGCTTTAGCATATCATTATGATGAAGTTTATGCTTAGTATTCATGTTTTGTAAAAGTCTAAGGGCCATTAATGTGATAAGGTAAAAGATAAGTGATGCCCTAGACTACAAGTATAAATATTCATGTAAGACCTCATTTGGAGGTTGGTTTTCTTAGTAATAACATAGGTCATTATTTCACACACTAGAGTTCCCACTCACTCTCTCTCTCTACTTACTTTCTCTCTCTAGGATTAAGCATGATTCACAAGTGATTAAGGTTGTTCTACGGTCTTACAAATGGTATCAATCGCCTAGGGATAATTTTAGGTTGTTTTAGATCGTTTTTTGGTGAAAAATCGGTTTTTTTAGAAACAATTACTGTTCATCGCCAAACTATCGAGTTTGAAAGTTTCTGTCGAGTTAGGATCTTGGTTTTTACCGAGTTTGGGTTTAGCTTAGCGAGTTAGAAACTTTAAGATTATCGAGTTTGGGTTCTGCTTAGCGAGTTTGAAATATTTCTAGCGAGTTTGGTCTTTCAATCTTAGCGAGTTTGAAATATTTCTAGCGAGTTTGGTCTTTCAATCTTAGCGAGTTTGGACTTATATTTCAAGTTAAGTTCCATTTTCAGCGAGTTAAGAAAGTTTTGGCGAGTTAACCTTTTACCTTATCGTACATCGAGTAAGGTTATTTATGGCTACTAACTAGGGGAAACTCTGCTCAAATTAAGTTTACTTATCGAGTTTGACATACATCCTAAAACATACCGAGTTTGACAGAAACTTAAACATACCAAGTTAGACAGAAACTGAAATATACCGAGTTAGCATTTTCTGAGGTTACCGAGTTAGGATGTTCTGAGCTTATCGAGTTTGAGAATTTCTTTGTTACCGAGTTAGTCCTCAAGTATTACTTACCGAGTTAGCGAAGTTAGCCATAATCAAGCATTATCGAGTTTGACAAAAAAAAAGTTTTTTGGCGGGAAAATTTGAGTAAAATTTATTTTTACAGGAGACTAAACGTTCAATTTTTAGGCGATATTTAAATTTTGGTATAAGGTTTAAAATTTTGGCCTGAAATTCAAATTTTTAGGTCAAAATTCAAATTTTTTCGGTAAAATTTGGCGTCAAAATTTTTAAAACTCAAATTTTTCTGGTAACCTTAGAATTACATTTAACAGTGATTTTCAAATTTTGGGCGAGAAAATTTTCAAATTTTATTTTTGGAGGGAAAATTCGAAATCACTAAAGAACATCCAAGAACGCTTTTCAACTTCACCAAAACATCTAATCTTCTACAACAACCTTTGTTATCTTTCAAAAGATCCTAAGAACAACTTTTCACTTAGAATTGAATCAATGGCAACTCATCATGACAGTTTCACAAGTACTTTGTCCAGTGGTTTTTCCTCATTCTTCAAGGCATTAGACATCCAACAACACTGATGAGGCGAAAAATGAACCACTTTTAGGGGGTCATTTAAGCCCGGAATTGAATTTATTTGATAAAATATTGCCCTAAATCGTTCCTTTTGTGATTTTAGGTACTTTGGGAGTGAAATCTGGAAAAGGAAGCAATTCGGACGTTTTTGGAGCATAAAAGTGAAGAAAACGCCAAAGTCTTAATTTTCCTTGCTGGGAACAGTAGGTAACGGCGTCAAGAGTAACATCCTGACGGCTTCAAGAGCAATTTTCCATGACGACTCAGTACAGATTTGACGGCGTCACAAGAAAGGGCGTCAAGAGTAAAAGTCATGACGGCCTGGAAATGCATAACACATGACGGCGTCAGAAGTAGATCAAGGCAGTCCGAGAAGAGTTTTGGCGGCGAGGTGACGGCGTCACAAGATTGGTCTTGACGCCGTCATACCCCTTTTCCTATATATAGTTTTCTAATTTTCACATTAAAAAGAGAGAAGTTTTGGAGAAACCCTAAGTACGAACTTGGTGCGAATTTTACAGGTTTTTCAAGGGTTCTAAGCCCTTGATACCTTTCATGTGTAATTGAGATAAGTATTCTTTTAATTCAATCAATATGTCTATGTGTTGGTTGTCTATATCTTGTTCTTGTCTTAATTCCATCATGCTAGGCTAGATCTATCTTGTGTTTGCTTGGATCTAATGAAACCTAGATGTTAATCATGTGTTGATTACTTGTTTATAATTGTCTTGGATGAATGAATTTATATGTTAGGCTTAAGAAAACTGGCAGATCTCCAAATGGTAACATGCTTGAACGTCTTAGGAAACATGAACCGATTGCACTAAGGTCTTCATTGGTTGTATTTAATGCATGAGCCACTGTTTATAATCCCTATGGTTGTGTTGGGCATGGTATAGGAGGAGATAAGAGCTCATAGAATTGGGGAGTTATGTGCGATACCCCATGAATGGTATTAAGGAATACAATCCGTCATCCATGCAACTATAACAAGCAATTAACATGTAAAAGATGTCTAGGGAGTAGTGAAATCTAAGTAAACACATTTTCTCCACTTATTGCTCACAATATTAGTATAATTTAGTTTATTTTCATTTCTAGTATTTTATTTTGATTGCATCTTTATTATTGGGTTAGTTGACTAGCAACTAATTCCGCACAAATCCTTCAAATCCGGGATTTTTACTTGCTTTCTAAAAAATATAAAAATACAAAAAGAATCATCTCTCACCTTCAGAACTAGTATTTAGGTTTTCTAATCCTAGCGACACTATTCCTAGTTGAACGATCAATCCTCCGGTACTTGTCACTATACTATACTACAACGATCAGGTACACTGCCTGGTGGGGGTTGTAAGCTTCTCAAGATCCCTTGAGAGGTAAAGCCTGGTGCAATTCCCATGCATCAAGTTTTTGGCGCCGCAGCCTGGGGAATAGTTATTGTCTAGGTTAGAATCTCTTTTTATTAGGTCTACTTGCTAGATTCCGTTCTAGTAAGATTTTATTTTTATTTTTTTTAGGTTCTCTTTAGTCTATCTTTTTCTTTGTGTCCTTTGTTCGTAAACTATTTCGGTGGATAACAATAACATTGATCGTTTGATTCCTTTTATTCGTGTTTTTCGTCGTACGATTTTCCAAATGCCAGCCCCACTCCCTCTAGTGGAGAATGAGAACCCACCTAACCTCTCACCCAACCACCACTTTGACAATAATTCTGAGCTAGAAGAGTCTGATCATGATGATGACCGTAGGGCTAGTCCTTTTTATTATTCAGACTCCGATGAGGATCTTGATGATGGTGATGTGATTAATGAGGATAGAATGGAAGAGGAAATAAACCCTCTTAGGTATGTCGACCCTAGAACTAGGATTGAGTGTGATAGTTCATTTAACATGCAATTTCCTTGTAAGATCGGATTTAAGAGCTTTAACGCCTATCTTAACTCATCTCTTCCAATGAACGTAATCTCACGTAATGAATACAATAAAATCATAGTAGATGAGTTAGAATACAAAGGAGAAAACATTATTGCTAGGGCAATACCATTGCATGTGTTTGTTGGAAGCTTGGTCTATCTTGTTGAGTTCATGGTTATGGAGAATCTAGGAGAATTTATTGATGATAAGTTAACCCAAGTTGTGTTTGGAAAACCTTTCAAACAGTTGACCAACCTTGATGAAAAACTGATTGATGCTAAACCACCAACTTATATTGACCAAGTGATTGGTCAACAAAGTCAAATAATCTAGATCAATACTCCGGGTAATTTAAGGTGTTCCCCCGGGTCATTATGTCCCGACGAGGCTATGACGTTCTGAAATACAACGAATATGTGTTCTGGGGATATTAAGTATAAAAACAGGAATCTGATTGACGAACATTAGGAATGTGAATAGTAATAGCTCTGTCACAGCTATATCAGTAAAAACGGGCAATCAGAAACCTAAAAATGTAAAAGGATAAACAAACGTATGTACAAAAAACAAACGGGGAATTATACCACAAGAGTAACTTGCATGCCTAAGGGGCTTAAATGCAAATTAATCAAGAAATAAAATATTTACTTTATATTTACAAACTCATTTAAAAATTAACAAAAGCTAAGATCCTAAAATGCGTACGTCTACGTTTAAATAAACGTCTACGTACTAAAATAAAACTGAAAACTGATCAATACAAACCCCCCAAATGTGAAATTTATATTTTTGTGATCCTAATAATATAAGAAAATTTATTATGAATTAAAATTATTTTTACAAGTATTTATGTAATTACTATTAAATAAAACTGTTATTTACTTTTTAATAATTAACTAAATATAAAGAATATTTAAAATAGACCTAAATAAATGAAATAAAAATTTAGAAAAGTCTAAAATAATATAAAAGAATTTTAGAAACAAAAATTATATTTATTATACAAATATTCTATTTATTATAATTTATTTACTATTATTTATTTACTAGTACTTTTATTAATTGTAATAAATACGTATGAACAGTAAAAAATGTGAAAAAATTATACAAAGTATATTTTATGATACAGAAGCTTGGAAAAATGAGATTGACCCAACAGCTTATTCCAATAAGCTGGAATAAGCAAAACAGCTTCTATAAGCCAAATAAGCTCAAACCATGTTAAGTATCTAATGTATATGTATTCCAACGGAACTGGTGCCCCAGAGCAGTTGGAAGGGGTGTGGGGATATTATGCATGTATACTAGCCTTGAGGTCCTGAGTTCGAACCCCACACCCAACATTTTTGCCTTTTTATTTTATTTTGTAATTTTCTTTTTACAAACCTGTTAAATAAGCAATAGTATGAAACTTTAATAAAAGAAAACTTTTTACAAAAGCCAAATAAGCTCTGTGAGAGCTTATTTGCCCATCAGATGTTCACAATAAGCAAATAAGCAATGAGCTTCTAAATAGAAGCTATCACTTAGCTTCAAATTGTTTCTTTTTGGTTTTTCTATTTATGAAACTGAGTATATACAAGTATTATGAAAACAAAAAGTTTTGGAATAAAAAATAAGCTAATCCAAGAGCTTATGAGTCATTCAGTATAGCCATGGGGCTCACAGTGGACTCATAAGCTATGAATAAGCTTGTGATAAGCTATACAGTGTAAATAAAGGTGAAAATATATATGTGCTAGTATTATGGACAAGTGTATACAAGATTTGTACAGTGGAATTAACAAATAAGCTTGAAATAAGCTAATAAGCAATTCCACTATGACCACAGTCCAAAACAGGCCAAATTAGACATCTTTTGACCTCTGTGGGGTCCACAGAGATTAAAGGAAGTCCAATTTGAGTGTTGAACTACCAAGTTCACCTGGCCATCTTTGAAATAAGCCAATAAGCAATGCTTATGGCTTATTAAGGAACCCTGGGGAGACCTTGGTATTGTGATCATTCACTGAGTCACTCAGTGAAGCAAATGAAATGAGCAAACTACAAGCCACTAGCAGCTCTACCCAAATAGCTTAAGATGGTGAAATAAGCTAAGATCCATAAAGATCAGCTTATTGGATTTCCAAAAAGCCAATAAGCTTTGGTTGGGGCCCACTAGTGAAGTAGCCATGGTCATGGACATATGGGTCTTTATACTGAGGACTCAGGGTGTATTGGTGAAATAAGCAATTATGAGGATCAAAATAAGTTAAGCTACAGTGAACTGAGATCCTGTTGGGATCATACTTTTGTATTTAGTCAAGTCTCGGTCATTACATTTTGTAATAGGTTGCTTTAGTATTTATTTCATTATGTTTCATGTTACAAGGCTTATGTATTAAAGCCCTATGGGCTTGAAAGCCCACGAATTTAAGAGATAAGGGAGGAAGGGAGTGTTGCCCTAACTCCTCCCTTATAAATAGTAAGCTTATGTAAACATTATGTTTGTTGGTTATTTGATTATCTTAAGGAAACTCTTGCACTTTCACTTTTCATATTGTCTCATAATCAACCATCTCTCATTCTCATCTTATTTCTTTCTAAATCATACTTGTGTTTACATAAATGGTGACCTAACAAGTGGTATCATTCGCCAAATAGAGATTGAAGTGTGTTTCTTGGTCTTAACGTGGGCATTTGGTGCTTATTCTTCATCTTTTTGCATTTTTCTTGGTTTCTTTCACTCTAATCTTGAAGCTTGGATAAGTTTCAAGGTTGATATAGTGATTTGAAGCTTAGTTTTTGCATAAAGTTGTGACTTTTTAAGGTTTTATAGCTTCTTTGATATTGGAAAACTAGTTTTTGGTAGCAAAATCTTCAATAGTTAGTGTTTTTCTAAGCATTGGTGAAGTTATTTGATCAAAAGTACCTTATTTCTAAGCATTTTTTCTTCAAAAATTTGAGATTTTTCAAGTTTCTGACCAGTTTACACGTAACTTTGGTGAACAGTACGATCATAAAGCTGTAAACAGTACTTTTTGTCCTTTCTACGAGTAACTTTTGGCTAAAACCCTCTTTTTACGCGTAACTAAGGTCAAAACCCTGATCCTACGAGTAACTTGGAAGTCTACGACTAAAAACCTACGAGTTAATTCACTTTCTACGCGTAAGTGTGAATTCCTACGCACAAGTCAGATCCTACGCCTAAACTTTACGCATAAGTCTATCTTACGCGTAAGTTTCAGAATCTACGCTTAACCTTCAACAAAGATCTTCTCCTTGTGTTCCGGTGACTCAGTACTTCCCTAGCTTGGATAAGTTAGTGGAATACTTCGACTTCGAATATCTTTCAAGCTTGGATAAGTTTGGAAGATTTGTGTGGTTTTTTAACCTTACGCATAAGTCTAAACTTACGCATAAGCCAAATCTTACGCATAAAGAGTAAACTTACGCCTAAACTTATTGTTTACGCATAATTAACTCTTTACGTATAAACTAAAAGGTTACGCGTAAGATTATAGTTACGCGTAAGAATTCAACTTACTCCAAGGATTTTGGACTTGATCAAAGGAACGTGCATTTCAATCTTCTACAAAGATCCATTTCTACACAAGTGTTCTAAGATGTCTCAACCACCTAATCACTACTTCCCTCATACTCAGCAACATCAACATCAGAAGTATCAGCAACAACAATACCATCAGCAACAACTGTATCAACAACCTTCTCAATCACACGTTCAAAAACAAACGTATAATCCACTACATCATTACCTAATGATGCAACAACATCAGATCATTCCTCAACAACAACCATATCAAGTGCCACAACAAAACACTCAGTTTTCCTCCAAACAACCTCACTGGTTTGACAGAATGTGTGAAGTTATTACAACTCAACAATCCCGACATGAGGCAGGATCACTTGAAACACCTCCAATGCTAACACCTGGGAACTATGTTCAATGGTCAAGTCGATTCTTACGATTTCTTGAATTAAAGAAACCTCATGGGAAATTCTTGAAGCAAGTGATACTTGAAGGACCATTTGAGTGGCCAAAAAGATTTGAAGCTGGTGATCCACATGCTGATCCTCCACGTCCTCCTAGTGATAGACCCCTTCCAGAATCTGCACTCACTGAAGAACAGAAACTACATCGTGAAGCTGATGAGTATGCAATGGCTTATATACTTCAAGGTATACCTAATCCAATCTATCGAAGTGTCGATGCTCAGAAAACAGCCAAAGCTATGTGGGAACACGTTCATCTCCTTATGGAAGGCACTCAATTGAACAAAGATGATATGGAATCCAAACTCTACATGGAATACACTGACATCACAATTGAACCAGGAGAGTCACTTGAATCCTACTATCATCGTTTCACAAATGTCATCAATGATCTGGAACGACACAAAATCACAGTACCAAGGATCGCTGTGAACTCCAAATTTGTTGGTAGTCTTGGCCCTGATTGGCATAAATATGTGACATTTGTTCGTCAAACAAAGAATCTTCATGATGCTCCATATGGTTTGTTGTATGATTTCCTGAAACACCATGAACCTGAAGTTGAAAAAGATCGAGCTCTACGAGGAGGATACACACCAACACCAACACCAAATTCTTTTGCTCTCGTAGCTCAATCTCCCTATGCTCCACCACCAATGTCAAACCATGCATATGTCCAAGAGAAAACTACTTCAGTTATCCACAATCTTCTACCTCGAACCAAATGGTCCCTTATGATTCATCTCCACAGAATGCTTCTACTCAACTTGTTCCGTTAAACAACAATGATGCTGTGTACTACTCAAACTCCAATGACGATGACGATGATGACTTTAATACGTTGAATCAGGGACTTGCTCTTATTGCTCGTGCTTTTAGCAAATTCTCCAACAAAACAAACAACCGTCAACGTTCATCTTCTAACACAAGGAATCAAGCTGTTGTCAATGATGGAAGAGTGGAAATTCAGAATCGTAGCTATGGTTGATCTGGTTCAGGAAGTTCTTCAGGAAACTTTGGGAATGGTCAGCGGTTTAGTAACAATGCGGGGTTCAGGAACAACTCAGGGTCTTCTCAGCAAAGGTCCGAACCAGTTGCTACAAGGAACTCCAACTCAGGGAATGCAGTGTGGTGCTATAATTGTAATGAACAAGGTCATATAGCAACAGCCTGTCCCAAACCGAGAACTCGGGGCAGTAAGTTTCACAAGCAGGCATTACTCATGGCTCTTCAAGATGAAAAAGATGGACATTTCCCTGAACAAGACAACAACTTCATGGCAAATGTGTACAATGATGATGATATGCAAGATCTGGAAGCCAATGCAGCTGTGATGCTTATGGCCAACATGCAGGAACTTCAGGTTCATGATTCAGGTCCAGTGTATGACACTGACGGCTTGTCTCAGGTACATGACCAAAAAGCATGCCTAATACATGAAATAGCATCACTCTCTGCTTCTGAATCAGATATGGCGCAAGTTGTTACATCTAAATCATCTTCATCTTCTCAAACAGATGAACAAATAAGCACAGTTGTCATATTTGATGATGACACAGGCGTTTCATTTGATGATCCTATTGAGAATGATAAACATGATCATTTAGAACAACATGAACCATCATTTGATACAGACCCTGACCTCATATTGTTATCTAAACAACTGGATGCTCAACAATTGCAAATCATAAAATGCAACGAGAAAAACAAAGTTTTAAAAGAAAAAAATGCGTCACTTGCAAGAGATATTGAATGCTATAAAATTCAACTTTGAAATCAGGAAGACAAGATTAAAAATGCAAAAAGTTTTGAAAAAGCTTTTCAAGATTCTTACAATAAAGAACAAGATCTTCAACGCAAAATGCGAGATTTAATTGAGTCAAACGGAAAGTTGATTTCGAAACTCGAAAGTGAAAAGTGTGAATTGAAAATGAAAGCTGAACGTCTTCAAACAGTTCTCTCTAAAACTGAAACAGAATTGTCAAATTGCAAAAAGGACTTTTGTGAACATAAAAAACGTAAAAGGAAGTATATAGATGACTTACTCGGTGATATTGTTGATCTTGAAAAACAACTGAAAGAATTTCGTCACATTGTTTACAAACACGGGAACTCTGTCACAACGATTCAGAAATTTGCTTTAAAACCAAGACCCGATAAAGGATTTGCACTTTGCGATTTCAAATCAATGTTTCTTCACACAGCATTTAAAGAAAATCCTAAGATTTATAGTATAGATCACATGTTTGATAATACAATTGTGCGTGCTGTTGTTTTTGATACTGAGGAAGAAGAAGAACTTGAAGACGAGAGTCGATCAAAAATGAGTTATGTTCAATATTGGACACCATATGACTATTCAAAAGCTCCACCTCTTTCTAAATCTTTTGTTACTAAAAAAGAATTACCTGAGAAATCATGGTTTGTCGAAGAGTCATATGTTTCCTCCTCTAATGCGGCCCCTGTCCAAACTGTAGCACAAATTAATGGTCCTTTACCATCATCCGGTGAACTTACACCTTTACCAAAAAGTTGTCGTGTCTTAAACTATCACAAAACTTTTATGGAAGACATCGAAATTTTGGAGGAAACAATTGCACGTAATTCTGAAATAAAAGTTGAAACTTTTCAATCCGCTTACGAGCGAGAAAAGAGAGATATTTTTCAAAAACAAATGCTGCCAATTGTTAAACACCTCCGTCTCTGTGCTACACGTTGGGATCAGGAACTTCAAAACGAGGTCAAAAACATGATAAACGTTTTCAACTCAACTGAAAATGAAATTTTGGCTCAAAAGCAAAGAAATCGAGTTTCACAAAAAGATGCTGATCGACTCTTGGAACAAGTTCTCAATGCTGATATTTTGTCTGTTATCATGAATGATCTCTATAAATCTGGTACTTCTATGCTTATGGATGATCTTTGTGTTGATAATAACTTGTTGAATGAGGAAATTGAGACACTCAAACAGGAAAATGATAAGTTGAGAATTACAAATGATGATGTGACAAAACAGTTCTCAAAAGAAATTTGTCTACTCAAATAGAGGATTGAATGGTGTCAAGCTTAAAGTCTTGAACGGGAATTAAAACTTCAAAATCAAAATATTTCAAACTCTTGTCAGCTTTGCAAAAACAATGAGTCTTTCGAAAGTTTGTGTCTCAAATACGAGCAAGAAATTGAGGATTTAAAAATTGAAAATGACGCATTTCTACAAAACCACATAGACATTAAATATTGCAATGGCATACTTGAGTCAAATATTCAGGATAAGAATCACATCATCATTGATTTGAAACAGAAAATTAAGATACTCCAAAAAGGAAAGTTTGTTGACACCACGGTAATAGCACCAGGAATGTATCAATTAGACAAAACTGATAAAGGAAATGTTGTTCAAAACACTAATGTTGATAACTCCACTTCTACAGGACTAGTCTCCACTAGTAGCGTTAGCAGACCCAAGCGAAAAAGTAAAAAGAAGAATAGGCTCTGGCAACGTAAAAGAGGATCACTAGAAGCTCAAGAAGTAGAAGACCAACTTAGGAATTTGAATAAAACTCATGTTGCATCAGATTTAGATTCTAATCTGGCAAATTGTAATCAAAATCTAAATGTAACGAATGATGAACCTTTGAATGTTTTGAATATTAATGCATCTTGTGTGTTTTGTCGTAAAAGTGTATCATCTGGTGATCATACAAAATGTATTGCTAATTCTCTACTTAATCATCATAAGAAACGTAGGACAAGCATTCCTCTTAGGCCCACTACTGCCTCTAAGTCTATCTTAGGAAAGCCGCCTCCTATGGTTTCTAATGATGTTGATGTCACCCCCATAAGAGCAGAGAACAAGTCTAGGAATCAGCCAAACACTAGTGAATTCACAATTAAGAAAGCACGAACTAGTTGGAATTGGCAACGTTGGTTACAACACAAACCAGACTTTAAATGGATTCCTAAATTATTGAATAAATGTGCTTCTAACCAACAGGAACCCGCAGTTTCTTTGGGTTCCACCCTTACTTCTGTTCCATCTATGTCCTCTTCTTGTGATGCAGGTGGTACAGATTGTTCTCTGGATTATTGATAGCGGATGCACCCGACATATGACAGGCAATCTCAAACTGTTGAAAAACTTTGTCTCAAAGTTCATTGGTACTGTCAGATTCGGGAATGATCATTACGCTTTAATAATGGGATATGGTGACTATGTAAGTGGAAACATCGAAATCAGCCGTGTTTACTATGTGGAAGGCCTTGGACACAACCTTTTCTCTGTTGGTCAATTCTGTGATGGGGATCTAGAAGTTGCATTTCGTGAGAAAACTTGCTTTGTTCGTGACTTACAAGGAAACGATCTAATGTCTGGCTCACGTAGCTCCAATCTTTATACAATATCAATGTCAGATATGATTGCAACATCTCCGATATGTCTTCTCTCCAAAGCAGAATCAACTAAATCGTGGTTATGGCACAAACGTCTTTCGCACTTGAATTTCAAAACCATGACTGACCTTGCTCGTTATAAACTTGTTGATGGATTTCCAAGATTCCGCTTTACCAAAGATCACTTATGTCCAGCCTGTGAACAAGGAAAAAGTACTCGTGCTCATTTTCCTAATAAACCTGAGCATAGTACGAGTCATGTTCTGCAACTGCTTCATATGGATTTGTGTGGACCAATGCGTGTTCAAAGTATCAACGGTAAATGCTACATTCTTGTAATTGTGGATGATTATTCCAGATGGACTTGGGTTTATTTTCTACGAAGTAAAGATCAGGCTCCTTCAATGATCATCACCTTTCTCACTAAAATTCAAGTTCAACTACGCAACACGGTACGAATCGTCAGAACTGACAATGGAACTGAATTTAAGAATCAGACACTTCGGTCATACTTTGAGAAAGTGGGAATTGAACATCAAACATCTATTCCTAGAAGCCCAGAACAGAATGGAGTTGTTGAAAGAAGCAACAGGACGTTAGTGGAAGCTGCTAGGACTATGTTGATTAATGCTCAATTACCAGATTACTTGTGGGCGGAAGCTGTTTCAACTGCATGTTATACCCAAAACCGTTGCATGATCACAAAACGTCATCGCAAAACACCTTATCAAATTGTTCACAAAAGGAAACCGAACATCGATTACTTTCATGTATTTGGAGCACTTTGTTATCCGAAAAATGATCGTGACGATTTAGGTAAACTTAAAGCAAAGGCTGACATCGGAGTGTTCGTCGGATACTGTGAAAATTCCAAAGGTTTTCGGATATGGAATCGTCGTACAAGAGAAATTCAAGAAACCATTCACGCTAATTTTGATGAACTCACACAGATGGATTCTGAGCAACACAGCTTAGGACCCGAATTCAACCGTCTTAACTCTCTGGAATCTTTGGCTGAACCATTGCCACTTAACCACAAAGAATTAGAAACTTTGTTTGCTCCACTATTTGATGACACAATTGAATACCGTCCTACTGAGGTCTCACCTAATTCCGCTGCTCAACCTGATAACATTCCAATACCTGACTCACCTCAACAAACCACTACAGGTGTTGAGAGAGACGGTCCTCCAATTGTATCACCATCTACAGCAGAACAAACTGGTTCTAACTCCCGCCATCCAGCTGAAGATCCAACACCACAATCAGTTCCCCAACCAGCAGAGCATGATCCTGATGTGTTCTTTAATCCGTTTGCACCGGCTCCTACAGTTCCTGATATAGCTGAGTCGTCAACACGCAATTTGGATCCTGCTAACATGCGAGATACTTATCAACTACACCCTTCAACACACAAATGGACTCGAGACCATCCACTAGTTCATATTATTGGCCATCCAGATGCACATGTAATGACAAGACAACGACTTCACACTGATGGAGAAACTTGTATCTATGCACTCGCAGTCTGTCACGAAGAACCTAAGAACATTAAAGAAGCAATGACTTATGACAACTGGATTGAATCTATGCAAGAAGAATTTCAGCAATTCATAAGATTGGAAGTCTGGGAATTAGTTGAAAGACCCGACGGACTCTTTGTCATTGGGTTAAAATGGATCTGGAAGAATAAGCTTGATGCAAAAGGGACTGTCATACGTAACAAATCACGACTGGTAGCGAAAGGATACTCCCAACTTGAAGGACTTGATTTTGCTGAATCCTTTGCTCCAGTGGCTAGACATGAAGCTGTTCGGATCTTTTTGGCCTATGCTGCACACAGGAACATGGTGGTTTACCAAATGGATGTGAAAACAGCATTTCTTAATGGAGAACTCCGTGAAGAAGTTTATGTTAGCCAACCTGAAGGCTTCGTTGATCCTGAGCGTCCTAATCACATTTACCGACTCAAAAAGGCACTCTACGGACTTAAGCAAGCCCCACGGGCATGGTATGACAAACTGTCCACTTTCTTGCTGGCCAATAAATTTTCTAAAGGATCGGTGGATCCAACACTATTTACAAAAACCTACGGGGAGGACTTACTTGTTGTTCAAATATATGTCGATGACATTATTTTTGCCTCAACAAAACGAAGTTACTCTAATGATTTTGCAAAATTAATGAAAGATAATTTTGAAATGTCCATGATGGGTGAACTTTCGTTCTTTCTAGGACTACAGGTTCATCAATCACCCCGTGGAATTTTTATAAATCAGTCCAAATATGCTCTTGAAATTTTAAAGAAACATGGAATGATGTCTTGTGATACTTATAATACACCAATGGGCTATACCACAAAACTAGATGCTGATTTACATGGGACTCCAGTTGACCCTACCAAATACCGAAGTATGATTGGGTCCCTCATGTATCTCACAGCTAGTAGACCTGATATAGTATTTGCTGTCTACATGTGCTCTCGCTATCAGTCCAAACCAACTGTAAAACACCTCAGTGAGGTCAAGAGAATCCTTCGATACATAAAGGGAACCATTAACTTGGGAATCTGGTATCCGAAGGATTCTGGTTTTGAACTAATTGCTTTTTCAGATGCTGACCATGCAGGATGTTTAGACACACGCAAAGGTACATCTGGTGGATTACAATTTCTCGGAGACAAACTTGTGTCATGGCAATCTAAGAAGCAGGACTGCACATCACTGTCATCTACATAATCTGAATACGTAGCCATGTCTGCTTGTTGTGCTCAAGTCATTTGGATGAGATCACAACTTAAGGATTATGGCTACCTATTCAACAAGATTCCTATCTACTGTGATTCAAATAGTGCAATTGTCATCTCCTGCAATACAGTGCATCATTGCAAATCCAAACACATCGATCTCCGATATCACTTCATCAAAGAGCATGTGGAAAAGGGTACCGTTGAACTTTATTTTGTTGGGACTGAGTACCAATTGGCGGACTTACTAACCAAATCCTTGGCACCCTCAAGGTTTGCTAGTTTAGTTCACCAAATTGGTATGCGATGTTTGACTCCAGAGGATCTGGAAAAGTTTTTAAAACACAATTGATCGTCAAACATCATAACTACCTTTTGTATATATCCTTTCAAAAACAAAATACAAAAATAGAAAAACAATCAAAAACACAAAAAGATTTTTCTTGATTGCACTTTCTAAAAAAAATAAAAAAAAATGCAAGTATAAACCACCTCTTTCAACACTATTTTATAAAATGTCATCAATTATTTAAAACAAGTGTTGAGGGGGAGGAAAAGTAATGTTTTTTCAAATTTCTCAAAAATATATTCTTTTATACTTGCATTTTACCAAAAATAAATACGTTTTATCAATTGTGTTGATTCAAAAAATGTTTCGGGTTACTCTCCTTGACCAATATAATTACTTTTTCAGTATTTTACTACGGTCTAAGGTCGAGGGGGAGTACCACAAGTTGTTCTTATCATGTCTTGGTGTTAATTAACGAAAGTTATATTTGATTAAGTGTTTAGGCATTAGGTGTGAATGTAACTTAAGGTTAAGGGACTAATTGTGTCAATACATGAATCTAATTTTTAACCTTTGGTCAAAACCTAACCTTGACCAAGCATTTACTCCCACCTGCAAAAGTAATAACTTTTTCACCTACACGATCAACGATCCACAATCACTTGTACAATCTGATCAACAATCTTCAAATCCGTAAGTGTTAACATGTTTTGATCATTATTTCAAACGATGGTTTTTAATTTCATAACAATCCAACGGTTAAATCTATCAAATCGATTAAATTTTTCCTTAGGGTTGTGCGTAAACTTAGAACCCAGAAATTGTTGATGATATTGTTAAAATTATTGTTGGGAAGTGGTCTAAGGTTGATTATATATATGTTTTCACACTCTGATTGCACCCAGAAACACCAAATCGTCTAGTTTAATTTTAGGGTTCATACGAGTCTAATAGGGGTTCTTGATTCTACATGTTAGGATGGAAATTGGTGATAGGGATTGAGTTATTACTTGCCTAGGATCATGTTATTATGATTTAATTGCATCAGAAACTTGAAATGATCAAGAATCATAGGTTTAGGGTTCGAATGACACTAGCAGTTGTGATCTTTCGATTTTGTGGTTAATTCTTGTTATAAGTTGGACCATATGATCCTTAGGTTGTTAGATACAATTGCCCTATGCCTAATCTTACCCAGATTCATGTTTGATTGTGTTCGTAATTGTGTGCTCATACGGGTTTACGCATAACTCACATTAATGCATGTTTACGCATAAAATGGGTATTAAAGTGTGTTATTATGATTATTGATCAGTGGTTGTGTGTTACACTTTCAGGAATCAAACCAATCTTGATACGAAAGGTGATTTTTTCTGGAAAAGGGCATATTTACGCACAACTTGTTCATCCTACGCGTAAGATTGAGTCTTACGCCTAAGATTCGACACGTGGACAAACTTTGTCTTGGATAAGACAAAGTTTACGCTTAAATGTAATTCTTACGCATAAGTTCTTACCTTACGCATAAGTCTGGAACTTACGCATAAGTCATTACCTACGCATAAGTTATACCTTACGCTTAAGGGTAATCCAACGCATAATTTCAATTCCTACGCCTAAGATTTATCTTACGCATAAAATTGACCTTACGCATAAGATTCACCTTACGCGTAATCTTCTAACTTACGCGTAGCTTATGCTCTTACGCATAATTTCTACTCTTACGCTTAAGTCAGGCTACGCGTAAAATTACCCACTTACGCGTAAACTTTTCAAAATCTAAATTTTTCTAAGTGTTGTGAAATTTTCCAAAGTGTAACTTCTTGTAATGATAAACTTATGTTGTAACTGATTTGTTATAAGTTTCTACCATGTAATATAACTCAAGTTTGTCATATATCAAAAGTTTTCACACACACAAAAACCCCCACTGATCAATGTATAACATGCAAATCTATAAGTGTACATCATAATCGAATGTCTTTACTAACACAGTCAACAATTGCCATGTTTGTGTTTGTTTATGATCTATTCAGATGGCAGAACACAACGACATTCCATACGGACCAGAACCCGAACCTAAGCTTTCATGGGAAGAGACATTCCCAGATGATTACACCAGGAAGATTGGAAAGAACAACCTCCGTATCAACTTCAACAAAATGACTTGCAACGAGTCCTCTTGTATTGTTGCAGTAGATGCTCTTCTTTACCACCCGAATAAGCTGTTGTTCACTAAGTCTACCTCAGTCTCATGCTTCTACATCCACCAGTTTTGGCATACACTACAACTAGATCCTGGGGAGGCTTCTTTCACCTGTACGCTTCATAACCGTCAGGTCACTGTGGACATTGATGTGCTCAGAAATGTACTTGGGTTACCAGAACTCGGCCAAGATGAAGAGTATGATCCAGTCCCCACTGAAGAAGAGCTGATTAAGTGGTTAAGGGATATTGGGTTTGACGAATCGGAAGAAGTCATTACAAGACATTCTAGGGTCAACATTAGATATCTTCCACAACCATGGAGAACCCTATACATTCTGATTGCCAAGTCCTTATCTGGCAGAGATACTGGCCACGAACACCCAAAGCTCCAACACCCCAAACTCTTCTGGGGTGTGGCTAATGTGAAGAAAGTTGATTATGCCAGTATCATTTGGGAAGACCTGGTGTGGCACATACAACACAAGACAACCAACATTCCATTTGTCCGCTTCACCAAACTACTCATCGAAAGCTTCCTTCGTGAGTATGATGACATCCCACAGAGACTGGATGACAAAGATAAGAACACGTTCAGAAATGAACATACTCTCAGAGTCATCAAGAGAATGGACACCAGCACACGCAAGCAGGGAAAGAAACTTCCCGATTGTCTCCTAAATGCCAAAGTCAAGGCTTGCAAGAACTACCAGTATTATGAACAAGCTCTTGCAGCTGATAAAGTTGGATTCCTTGACGAAGTTGTTCTACCCTCCTTCATGCAAAAGAAGGGTAAGAAAGGCAGTAAGACTGGGAGCTCCGGAAGTTCCATTCAGTCTAAGAAGAAGAAGGGTACCCTCAAGAGAAGGACTCCTACCGAGAAGCCTGCATCTATTCCAGAACCTGGGTGGTTTCCCTCACCATAATCCTCTCCAAAACCGTCTGACTCTGAACAAACCGAATCCGACGAAGGTCCAGTGTATAGACAAGCTTATTCTAACATTGATAAGGATGTGAATCTTGATGACATTGACGATAAGGATTTGACGTTCGACGATTGGAACAAAGACATTGATGAGTTTGCTGATAATGCCGTATATCCATCATACCTCAATCAAAGACCATTCACCGAAGCTCAGACAATTTTGGAAGAAGAAAGGATTAGGAGAGAGAAGATGAAAGAACCTGTGACTGCTGAACAAGAGTCTGTAGACCTTTCAGTCGAAGAAGAAAATGAAAGGGCTCTCAACCTGGGTCTCCTCCACAGCCGAATTGATACATTCAATGCTGATCTACCTCCACCTCCAGTATTCTCTCAAACCACCGAAGCTGGCGGATCAAGCAGCAATCCTGAGCCTACCACAGGGATCAACACAGACTTGGTCGTTTACGACAATCCCTCGGTATCTCCTACAGATATTGAAATGACTAATGCTATAGCTATGGGAGAAGAAGAAGAGGAAGATCCCATGGATACTGATGCTCCAAGGTCAATGACTATGGAAGAAATAGAGCTCAGAGAAAAGGCTCAGGAAGAGGAACTTAAGAGAAAACAGGAAGCTGAAGAGGCCAGGCTTGAAGAGATTGCCCAAGCTAAACTGGAAGAAACTATCCGAATGGAAGAGAGCAGGAAAGCAGAAGAGGCAGCCAAGCTGGCTGAAGAAAAGTTGAAAAAGGAAGAAGAAGCCAGGCTTGCTGAAGAATTAAGACTTAAAGCTGAAGCCGATAAACTTGCTGAAGAATTAAGACTTAAGGCTGAAGCCGATAAACTTGCTGAAGAACTAAGACTTAAGGCTGAAGCTGATAAACTGGCTGATGAACAAAGATTGAAAGAACAAGCAGCCAAAGAAAAGAAAGTTGAACAACCCGAACCACAGAAAGGAGATGACAAAGACTCTACCACCATCATTGAATCCTCACAGTCATCTCCTCCTGCATCTGAATCGACACATGACAAATCGATCAAGAAACCGAGCACCAAAGCCTCTGCTGCATCAAAGTTACTCAAGTCAGCTTTCAAGAGAGTACATGAAAAGAAGAGAAGCAGACTGGAAGATCAGGTTGCAACACTTGCAACCCATGTTGCTGAATTGACGAAGCTGAACTCGAACGTCCAAGAGCTACAAGATAAAGTTGATACTTTCTTAGCTAAAGACGTGCAAGAGAACTTGGAAGCCACATTAGCTGCTCAAGCACAAGAATACATGGCACAACACTTAGTGGCTGAGTTGAAAGATCTACTGGCACCCATGAGAGATGAGCTCACCAAGTTCGCAGAGCAAGCCATCAAGAAAGTAATCCGATCAACAACATTTACTCTTCGAGCCGATAAGTCTACTGCTCCACTACCAGGACTATCTCTGGATGATTTGGAAGCTTAACTCTTGGACAAGCTGGCAAGCAAGTTCACCTTGACTCCTGAAGAAGCCAAAGTCCTGGAAGCATTGAAAGACAAGATGAACAAAGAGTCTTGCAGCACAGAGGCCGATAAACTGAAACGTCAAAGAGATGATGAAGACAGGGATCCTAATTCTCAGGCAAAGAAACAAAAACAAGCCGAAGGACCCTCATCTCAAACACAGGTCATCCCCCCATTAACTACAACTTCCTCACAACAACCAAAGGCATCAGGTTCTGCTCCCAAGGCACACGACCACTTCGAATACACCGGTGGTGACGAGATTCCTCAACCCGATGAAGTTCCAGACCCGTCCCCTAAGAAGAAGAAGAAAGATAGGAAAGGAAAGCACCACCAATCCAAACCGGACACCTCACCAAAAGGCACCGAACCAAAGAAACCGAAAACCGTCCTAAAATGGCTAGACCATGACGATAGTGCCGAATACTCCTGGTTTGAGAAGATGATCAATTCGCAACCACCTCTTGAAGACAATCATGAACCTCAAGATGGTCGAACGGTGGAATACGCTCAACTGATTTAGCAAAAGTTTAAGATGAAAAAGATGAATAAGAAAGAGCTGCGAAGAATCAAGAATGATGCTTTCAATCTTCTGAAAGATCGGTCAGCTAACTCAATCGAGCTTGAGTATCATCTGGAAAATATTGCTCGATCTATGTCAAGCAATATTGACTGGATCAATCCTGAATCTTATGTCGATCCGGTCACAAGGAAAACCGCACCCTACATTACTGACTGGTCTAAATCACTACCGATGATTGGGAAGCCTAAGGAACCGAAGATCCCGTACAAGTTCTTCTTCAACACAGACTTGGAATTTCTGAAACTTGGCAGCAAGAATGAGAAGAAGTACGTTACATCACTCGCCTTTCTCCCTGCAGCTCGATATCTCAACAATGCCATCGAAGAAGAAGCTTCAGCATTATTCGTTGACAAAGTTGTTGAATATGACTGAAACACTCTTTACGGTATACATCATTGGCCAGACAACCGGGCACAGTACTATCGCAGCAGCAGACTCAATCAGACAATGGGCGATGTGACAAGTGATTTGAAGATAGTCTCGATTCAGTTCATCTCGACTGTCACTCACTTTGGGTACCCCTTCCTCAGCAAAATCACACTGAAAAGACTGGATGAAAAGGAGTACGATATTTTCGAGTCAGACTTTCCACGACTACTTCTCAATGACATCGAAGACATGTACCTGCTCAAAGTTCAAGGAAAACTCTGTGGCTTACCTAAAGAGATGCAGCTGGCCTTTATCCAAGCTCTCCTCATCTTCATCAGGCAGATAGTCATCAGAGAAAGAGTAGAAGATCTTCAATTGGGAGTGGAAAGTTATCAGAAGAAGCTCAATCTCACCAAACCCAACATGTTCGACATCCCCGACCTTCCACATCTACCTCAATACACCTTGATCAGGCAACCATTTGGGTTCACCTACCACAGCATAAACGATCGCAACTGCTTCATGGCTTACGACGAAATACATAAGTTCTGTGATGAAAACTTGAAGTTCGTAAGAGATGGAATCAAAAGCAGATTGGATGACATTGCTCTGGGAAAGTCTAAAAGGTGGAAACCCAATGAGGCCAGGGATGCTCGCAGATTCATCTTAAGGATTGAGAACAGATTGAAGCGCAGGGATCAGTTTCGAAGGTTGGAAAGTTATGTGGGAGGCAGACAGAAGTTTCCGGTGTTGACATTTCAGAGACCTGAATGGTAGATAATTGTAAGAGTTTGATTTGATTTGTCAATTTTATATTTCATTATGGCTTGTGCACGCATTACAGTGCACAACCCGAACTTGTAAAGAAAGGACCCTGAGGTACGCATCAGTGCCTCAATCCTATATATAAGGAGCGAAGGCTTCTTACTTTTGAGTAGAATTAATCAAACATTTATGATTTTCATAATTCTGCTCAAAAGGACAAGTATTTCACCTCAATAAGAACTAATCACTTGTTGAGGGGGAGCACTTGTCAAACCAAAATACTTTGCTCTAAATCAAAAAGTTCTTGATGAATCTCCCCGTAAGACTCAAAAGGCATATTTTAATTTAAAAGTTTGTCAAAAACATCATTTTATATGCTATTTTTGAGGGGGAGAAAATGAAAAGTCAAAGCTTTAAAGTTGTATCATGTGCGAGCTATACTCAGTACTAACCCAGGAATTGACGAGACAATAAAAGCTAGAAATATCGAAAGGACTTATCCTCGACGGGTAATAACATCAAGTTAGTTACTAGAGCTAGTTGTCACCTAAAAGCTGACAATGTATCTCTTTAACTAACCACGTAAGCGTGTCTCGAAAAGGATATGTCTTAGTAGAACTGTACCGTCTCGAGAAACTTTCTGTGGACTTGACCAGGCCGGGTAATAACTTCAAGCTAGTCTAACTAGTGATGTAAGCGTGTCTCGAATCGGTCTTGTTCATGGAAAGTGGATCAATTCAAAAGTGCTTGCTCCTCCCGCATGTGCAAATTTATTAAATACTCATGAGCACATGTGCAGGGGGAGCCCTTCAAAAGTGTACACAAAACTCTCAAAGTGTTAACCAAAATTATTTATCACAAACACTTTGAGAGATTTTCAATCAAAGGTTTCTTGGCTACTGTCGGAGTTATAAGGTGATTAAGATAGGAATATCCGTCCTATGATCCGCCAGAGCCGGAGGGATCTACCCAAGGACATCTCCCATAGTTAGAATTAGAAGTCCTTAGGTATGATACGAAAAAAAAAAAAAAAAAAAAAAAAAAAGGAGAAAAGAATGAAAGGGAAAGAAGGAGTTGAAGAATTAAAAAGAAAAGTAAAGAAAAGGGTGAAAAGAAATAGCCCTCCATATGTTCAACCTTAGGGCAGACACCGGGTTCAATACGTATGCTACTGGTTGTTGTAAAAGACAACACTGGTATTGAAGACAAAGTCGTCATGGACCCAGTGACGCAATGCACTAAACCTTCTTAAACCACTCAAGTTCTCTTAAAAGGACTTGTTTCATTCTCACGGGGAACCAGCGTAACCTATCGGCCGATCTCTTAGAGACGGTTGATATTGAAGCAGGAGACCCCTCCCTAGTCTCCACATAGGAAACCTAGGTGTGCACTTATAGAGTCTAGAGCCTTGAGATACATCAAGTATCTCTTAGGAACACTTAGTATTTCTACAACTGGTGTTCTACATCAATGGGCATCAGTTGTAAACTATCAAGTCCTTCGCAGATCTTAGCAATCTGCCGAGAACGTTTATGAGAGGATTACGTAAGTATTTCTCAATGATTGAACGGAAATCCTGCCAGGGTCAATATCAAACAGCCCTGACAGCAGGTCACTTCGGTAACCTCTCAAGGGTTACACTTAGTGTTTGCGGTGGTTCCATAGCGGTCTACAGTCGTGGAGTGATCCCCAGCGACTCACCCAGTCATTGAGCTACTTAGTAGGTCTCGTAAGCTCCTTCGGGAGTATCTGATATGGGAACGACCAGGATAAGGACTAGAGGGAGTCTTCACAATATGCTGTTGATGAACTCTAATTCCTTATCCGTAAGTACCGGTTGTTTTATTGCTAACTGTTTACTCGCAGGTACCTCACTTCCATGATGGTAGATTCCAACATGCTCATACATACATCTTGAAGTCAAAGAAAGCTCCCCCAAAGATCTTAACACCACAAAGTTCAAAGAATGATTCTACGTCAATAAAGAAGAATCTACAAAGTTTAAAGACTAAAGATCTCATAGTATGAAAAGGAACTTCGTGCATGTCAAAATCCGAAGATGTATGAGTATGTTGGAATGGCGTTCAACCACCACAGACGCAGGAGTGACGAATGGCAAACTACTTCGTGATACAATCACTACATCATCACCAAAGAACAAAGACAAAGAGCAAAGTACATTCATTATCATTCAATCATTTTTGAAGACGTCTAGAGTTTACTTGCCACAAGTCAGCAACAAAGATGAAGACGTCAAGCAACCGTGATGACCGACCCTTAGGGGGAGATTGTTGGGATCATACTTTTGTATTTAGTCAAGTCTCGATCATTACATTTTGTAATAGGTTGCTTTAGTATTGATTTCATTATGTTTCATGTTACAAGGCTTATGTATTAAAGCCCTACGGGCTTGAAAGCCCACGAATTTGAGAGATAAGGGGGGAAGGGAGTGTTGCCCTAACTCCTCCCTTATAAATAGTAAGCTTATGTAAACATTATGTTTGTTGGTTATTTGATTATCTTAAGGAAACTCTTGCACTTTCACTTTTCATATTGTCTCATAATCAACCATCTCTCATTCTCATCTTATTTCTTTCTAAATCATACTTGTGTTTACATAAATGGTGACCTAACATATCCAATTTTAAGCTTAATTCTAAAAGTACTAGTGATAAGCTTTTCAAAAAGCAAAGAAACAAGGTCTGAAGTTTTGGTTTGCACCCTGGAGGGGGGATTGAAACTTTGACCAAAACCACAATATGCCCTGGTGTAGGGCACACTTTGACCCTGCAGCTCACTTTGAGCTTATCAAATAAGCTGTACAAAAATCATAAAAATAAGCTGTTGGTGGGATTCAAGAGACTAGGTGGGGGACTACAACATCTGAAAAGTACAAGTCCTAATTCCATCCATAAAATTCTAAACAAATCCCACCATTTTTGGTTTTTTCTGAAAAGGTAAATCTTTGACTTTTTAAGTTTATGATCCAAGTTGACTTTTGTGAACTTGGATCTGAATTTAATGAAAACATATGATATATTAAACAATAAGAACATGAAACTAACAAAGATTAACAACAATTAAGCACATATGCAAGGTTCTATGTTCTACCAATCTCACAATGCTCATGCTAGATTATCAAAGTGTCAATTCTGACTTTCTGCAAGCTACACCACTTGACTAAGGTTCCCCTGAGTCATTTAGGTCATGTATGCAGTAAATCAAACAAGAACAACTACAATCACAACTTTTAACACAGGTTTACCCATAGATCCAAACAACCCTTTAATGGAATAAAAATTGAGATTTTCATATCATTCAGCTGTGTAAACCAATACCTTCCAATACAGGGGTCTAAAGTGTCAAATCAGACCCTTTTAAACTTCAACCAGTAGTCACACAAGTCTAGGTCTAGGGTTATCAGAAATTTGCTCATTGACAGTCAAAATAATATTTTCAAAGCAACAACTAATTCCAAAACATAACAACTAAATATTAAGCTAGAAAAACATTAATTAACAACAAACAAACAAAAAAACAAGATAACTAAAACAGATTAAAGATAGAGCAGTAAAATTGCAGAAGTGGAAATTTAAGCTTACAACTGATCAAGAATGGAAACTGAGAACCAAGGGCCAATGTCACACCCTACAGCCTCCCATGAGGCACTAAACCAGAAATCTACCATCATCCAACATGCTCCAAACTTGCGTCACCAATATCACACTATTTTTTTATTTATTTATATTTTCTCTATTTTTTAACTATTTTTTGGATTTAAAAGATCAAAGCTATTTAATTAATCCTAAAAGCTTGCATAGTTTGGCATAGCTATGTAGTGTTCATTAGAACCAATAAACAACATGATCAAACAGAAATTAAGGACTTGAAATTTAAATGACAATTTAAGATAAAACATGAACTTTAAAAGGTACTTGAATTTAAACTGAAAGATAAGATTAATACCATTAATTTAAGGAAAATACAACATTTTAAACTAAGAAATACATTTAAATTAAAGGAAAACATTAAAAGTTATACTACGTGACCAAGGCCTAGTGCCAAAGTGCTCTCCCCCTCTCTTTCTTCTTCCTTTTATACCCATTTGAGTTCCCATGGTATCCCCTTTGACCTCTGACCAAATCCCAGCCTTCAATTTAGCCTTTGAGCCATCCGAGCCATTGATTGTATTTTTCCCGCCAAATAATAATTGTACCAAAATTAGTGGTATTGGTGAGGGTATTTAATGAGGTGATGGTGGGGGTTGGTTAGGTTGGTGAAGAGCATTAAGTGTGGGGGCAAAAGAGGAGGGGGGAAGCATGTGGGAGAGACAAGCTCTCCCTGGTTTTGCGTATTCTTGTTGGGAGGGAAGAAGGGGTTGACTGGGAGGTTTGACCGGAGTGTTTTATTTATTTAAAAAGGAGATGGGCCGGGCTTGTGGTGGACTGGATCATGGTTTTGGATTTAAGGGATTTGGATTTTGGGTTTATGAAGTGTAATAAGGACCGGTTTGGTTTAAAGTGTGTTAAGCCCAAGGACTTAAAGTGTAATTTCTGAAATCTTCAAGGACTAAACCTATAACAATTCCATAGTTATCACAAGGACTATTCATGCCATGTTAGATAAACCAAAGGACCTATTTTTCATTTTATTACAATTTAAAACACCCGAGGACCATTTATGTAATTTTTTCAAAGTTGAGGGGTGATATTGTAATTTCCCAAAAGTTATCAAAAGATGTTCCAAATTGTAATTTATAAATAGTACAAGGGTATTTTGGGATAAAATTCCATTTTTAAATACCCAGGGACTAATTTTGCCAATTTTGTAACTTGAGGGGTAAAAGTTGCCATTTTGTGTAAACTTTCATCCAGGGATTGTTTGTGAATAAGTTTGACTTCCCAAGGACTTAAGTTGACTTTTCTTCCATTTTAAACTTTCAGGGACTAGTTTTGCAAATTTGTGTAACTTCAGGGACTGAAAATAACAATTGTGTGAACTTGTTTGTTTTTCACTTGTTTTCAATCTTTTTATACCTGAATCACATAAAAACACATTTCAATGATATTTGTAACATTTATATGGTCATTTGTGTGTTTTTGGTCGTTTTTGTGGGTTTAACAAGTATAAAATATATGTGTATTTAGACACATATCAAATCCCACACATTAAACTATTGCTAGTCCCTAGCAATCTTTTTAGAAAACTTGATGGATTTTAACTCTTTACCAAAAGCATCACTTCTGGAGTAGCCAGGTGTAAGAACTGTGGCACACCTGATAACTGTGTGATTTTGAGCAAACCACCAGCTTTCAACGGATTTGTTTAGTCTTTACCAAGAGCCGTTTGCTCCTGGACTAGCCAGCATCTTGATGGACCTAGTCAACATCTTGGTGAGCTGATTACCAATTATGGATTTTCCACTGCCTTTACCACAAGCCATAATCTTGCGGGCTAGCCAACTCATTCACTTTATGGGATATGGGGAGCTGAGGAACCATACAATTTTGGGTAAATTGCAAGCCGCCAACGGATTTGAGTTATCTTTACCAAGAGCCGTTTGCTCCTGGATTAGCCAATCCCTTTGTCGGTTAGACCTGGCGGACTGATTACCACAAAAATTTTGAAATAAAGTGAAAAATTTTTGAAAATTTTGGCCAGAAACGGGGGTATTTGAAAGTATTTTGCGACAAAATTCGCTAGAATTCCCCCCCCCCCCCCCCCCCCCCCCACACTTAGAAATGAATATTGTCCTCAATATTCAAAGTCCCTGCTATTATGCCGACTCTTTGAACGTAAAAAGCCAAGATTCGAATCTAACTGTGGAAATACCAATTTTCACTTTATTTCTATATAGATACAACTTTTTTTTTTTTTTTTTTTTTTTTTTTTTTTTTTTTTTACTAGAAACTTATATACATATATACATTTTTTTTAAACAGCGGGGGGTTGGCCATTCCCCCACACTAGGTGGTAGAAAATAGAAAGAATCAGAGATACGGGTGAAAACCCGTATTGTGCTATTGTTTTTGTTCATCGAGTCGCTAGCTTGACTCGATACCCGAATTCAATTGTCCCTGGGGAAAGTGTGGAAGAGACCATCTCAATCGGACTTTCACTCAAGATGTTTTGATAAACATTTAAGTACATGAAAGTTCCACTCCGAAAGAGATATATCTTGACCCGGCCTACAAATGATAAATAAAAATGCCAAAGTCAAAGATAATATCCTCACTCATGAATGAGTGAAGGATAGAGGCAATCACCTTAAAGGTGAAAGACAGAGAGATCTGTATGAGAACTTCATCCTCAAGAAATGCATGTTCAAGAGGAGGAGTCATGTCCTTAAGCTTGACCTCAGGAGATCATCAGTTTTCTCAACTGAATTGATTTCCATATTATGAAGTTGCATGGAAGGGAGGGGGAATTAGATTTTATCATTTGACAAACTTTATAGAAAAAGAATGCCCCCCTCGGGATCATGTTAGTTGTCATTAACCTTGTCAGGAATTGAACTATCTAGATCCAGAAAAACCTCGAGCTCTTCCAAAATGAAATCACTTTCCTCATCCGGTGTGAGAGAAAGGGAAGAGTCGGAAATGATTGGGTGAGAAATTGGAGTGGGATTGCCACTCACAGAATTATGAATGTTCATGCCCTAAGGCGAATCTAAGAATCTTAGAAAGAAACTTAGAAAAGGTGAAAAGAATCTTTTTAGGTTTTGAATTTTTAATATAAAAAGAAAGGGAAAATATTTTTGTATTTTTATCTTTTATATATATATACAAAGAAAGAGAAAAATCCCAACAACCGCCCCTCGAAAGGGAATCTGGGTCTGACAGAGCTCAGTAACTGTAAACAGCCAACAACCAAATGTTGTAACTGAGGGACTAATCAAACTGGGCAAGTTGTGTGCAAAGGAAAAATGTTTTTGTATTTTATATTGTTTATAAAATGAAATATGATATACTATATGTAATCACTACCTCCCAGGCTAGTGTCAGGTTTATCACGCTAGCTAACCACTTGTGAATGATTAACTGTAATAAATATGCCCTGACAGCCCGGGAGTTGAATGATAAAGTATATATAATATACATACAAGGATAGATATTTGAACAACACATAAATACGTTATACGCAGCACAGCCTCCCCGGCAGCGGCGCCAAAATTTGATTGATGCTAAACCACCAACTTATATTGATCAAGTGATTGGTCAACAAAGTCAAATAATCTAGATCAATACTCCGGGTAATTTAAGGTGTTCCCCCGGGTCGTTATGTCCCGACGAGGCTATGACGTTCTGAAATACAACGAATATGTGTTCTGGGGATATTAAGTATAAAAACAGGAATCTGATTGACGAACACTAGGAATGTGAATAGTAATAGCTCTGTCACAGCTATATCAGTAAAAACGGGCAATCAGAAACCTAAAAATGTAAAAGGATAAACAAACGTATGTACAAAAAACAAACGGGGAATTATACCACAAGAGTAACTTGCATGCCTAAGGGGCTTAAATGCAAATTAATCAAGAAATAAAATATTTACTTGATATTTACAAACTCATTTAAAAATTAACAAAAGCTAAGATCCTAAAATGCGTACGTCCACATTTAAATAAACGTCTACGTACTAAAATAAAACCGAAAACTGATCAATACAAACCCCACAAATGTGAAATTTATATTTTTGTGATCCTAATAATATAAGAAAATTTATTATGAATTAAAATTATTTTTACAAGTATTTATGTAATTACTATTAAATAAAAACTGTTATTTACTTTTTAATAATTAACTAAATATAAAGAATATTTAAAATAGATCTAAATAAATGAAATAAAAATTTAGAAAAGTCTAAAATAATATAAAAGAATTTCAGAAACAAAAATTATATTTATTATACAAATATTCTATTTATTATAATTTATTTACTATTATTTATTTACTAGTACTTTTATTAATTATAATAAATATGTATGAACAGTAAAAAATGTGAAAAAATTATACAAAGTATATTTTATGATACAGAAGCTAGGAAAAATGAGATTGACCCAACAGCTTATTCCGATAAGCTGGAATAAGCAAAACAGCTTCTATAAGCCAAATAAGCTCAAACCATGTTAAGTATCTAATGTATATGTATTCCAACGGAACTGGTGCCCCAGAGCAGTTGGAAGGGGTGTGGGGATATTATGCATGTATACTAGCCTTGAGGTCCTGAGTTCGAACCCCACACCCAACATTTTTGCCTTTTTATTTTATTTTGTAATTTTCTTTTTACAAACCTGTTAAATAAGCAATAGTATGAAACTTTAATAAAAGAAAACTTTTTACAAAAGCCAAATAAGCTCTGTGATAGCTTATTTGCCCATCAGATGTTTACAATAAGCAAATAAGCAATGAGCTTCTAAATAGAAGCTATCACTTAGCTTCAAATTGTTTCTTTTTGGTTTTTCTATTTATGAAACTGAGTATATACAAGTATTATGAAAACAAAAAGTTTTGGAATAAAAAATAAGCTAATCCAAGAGCTTATGAGTCATTCAGTATAGCCATGGGGCTCACAGTGGACTCATAAGCTATGAATAAGCTTGTGATAAGCTATACAGTGTAAATAAAGGTGAAAATATATATGTGCTAGTATTATGGACAAGTGTATACAAGATTTTTACAGTGGAATTAACAAATAAGCTTGAAATAAGCTAATAAGCAATTCCACTATGACCACAGTCCAAAACAGGCCAAATTAGGCATCTTTTGACCTCTGTGGGGTCCACAGAGATTAAAGGAAGTCCAATTTGCGTGTTGAACTACCAAGTTCACCTGGCCATCTTTGAAATAAGCCAATAAGCAATGCTTATGGCTTATTAAGGAACCCTGGGGAGACCTTGGTATTGTGATTATTCACTGAGTCACTCAGTGAACCAAATGAATTGAGCAAACTACAAGCCACTAGCATCTCTACCCAAATAGCTTAAGATGGTGAAATAAGCTAAGATCCATAAAGATCAGCTTATTGGCTTTCCAAAAAGCCAATAAGCTTTGGTTGGGGCCCACTAGTGAAGTAGCCATGGTCATGGACATATGGGTCTGTATACCGACTCAGGGTGTATTGGTGAAATAAGCAATTATGAGGATCAAAATAAGTTAAGCTACAGTGAACTGAGATCCAATTTTAAGCTTAATTCTAAAAGTACTAGTGATAAGCTTTTCAAAAAGCAAAGAAACAAGGTCTGAAGTTTTGGTTTGCACCCTGGAGGGGGGATTGAAACTTTGACCAAAACCACAATATGCCCTGGTGCAGGGCACACTTTGACCCTGCAGCTCACTTTGAGCTTATCAAATAAGCTGTACAAAAATCATAAAAATAAGCTGTTGGTGGGATTCAAGAGACTAGGTGGGGGACTACAACATCTGAAAAGTACAAGTCATAATTCCATCCATAAAATTCTAAACAAATACCACAATTTTTAGTTTTTTCTGAAAAGGTAAATCTTTGACTTTTTAAGTTTATGATCCAAGTTGACTTTTGTGAACTTGGATCTGAATTTAATGAAAACATATGATATATTAAACAATAAGAACATGAAACTAACAAAGATTAACAACAATTAAGCACATATGCAAGGTTCTAGGTTCTACCAATCTCACAATGCTCATGCTAGATTATCAAAGTGTCAATTCTGACTTTCTGCAAGCTACACCACTTGACTAAGGTTCCTCTGAGTCATTTAGGTCATGTATGCAGTAAATCAAACAAGAACAACTACAATCACAACTTTTAACACAGGTTTACCCATAGATCCAAACAACCCTTTAATGGAATAAAAATTGAGATTTTCATATCATTCAGCTGTGTAAACCAATACCTTCCAATACAGGGGTCTAAAGTGTTAAATCAGACCCTTTTAAACTTCAACCAGTAGTCACACAAGTCTAGGTCTAGGGTTATCAGAAATTTGCTCATTGACAGTCAAAATAATATTTTCAAAGCAACAACTAATTCCAAAACATAACAACTAAATATTAAGCTAGAAAAACATTAATTAACAACAAACAAACAGAAAAACAAGATAACCAAAACAGATTAAAGATAGAGCAGTAAAATTGCAGAAGTGGAAATTTAAGCTTACAACTGATCAAGAATGGAAACTGAGAACCAAGGGCCAATGTCACACCCTACAGCCTCCCATGAGGCACTAAACCAGAAATCTTCCATCATCCAACATGCTCCAAACTTGCATCACCAATATCACACTATTTTTTATTTATTTATATTTTCTCTATTTTTTATCTATTTTCTGGATTTAAAAGATCAAAGCTATTTAATTAATCCTAAAAGCTTGCATAGTTTGGCATAGTTATGTAGTGTTCATTAGAACCAATAAACAACATGATCAAACAGAAATTAAGGACTTGAAATTTAAATGACAATTTAAGATAAAACATGAACTTTAAAAGTTACTTGAATTTAAACTGAAAGATAAGATTAATACCATTAATTTAAGGAAAATACAACATTTTAAACTAAGAAATACATTTAAATTAAAGGAAAACATTAAAAGTTATACTACGTGACCAAGGCCTAGTGCCAAAGTGCTCTTCTCCTCTCTTTCTTCTTCCTTTTATACCCATTTGAGTTCCCATGGTATCCCCTTTGACCTCTGACCAAATCCCAGCCTTCAATTTAGCCTTTGAGCCATCCTAGCCATTGATTGTATTTTTCCCGCCAAATAACAATCGTACCAAAATTAGTGGTATTGGTGAGGGTATTTAATGAGGTGATGGTGGGGGTTGGTTAGGTTGGTGAAGGGCATTAAGTGTGGGGGCAAAGGAGGAGGGGGAAGCATGTGGGAGAGACAAGCTCTCCCTGGTTTTGCGTATTCTTATTGGGAGGGAAGAAGGGGTTGACTGGGAGGTTTGACCGGAGTGTTTTATTTATTTAAAAAGGAGATGGGCCGGGCTTGTGGTGGACTGGATCATGGTTTTGGATTTAAGGGATTTGGATTTTGGGTTTATGAAGTGTAATAAGGGCCGGTTTGGTTTAAAGTGTGTTAAGCCCAAGGACTTAAAGTGTAATTTCTGAAATCTTCAAGGACTAAACCTGTAACAATTCCATAGTTATCACAAGGACTATTCATGCCATGTTAGATAAACCAAAGGACCTATTTTTCATTTTATTACAATTTAAAACACCCGAGGACCATTTATGTAATTTTTTCAAAGTTAAGGGGTGAAATTGTAATTTCCCAAAAGTTATCAAAAGATTTTCCAAATTGTAATTTATAAATAGTACAAGGGTGTTTTGGGATAAAATTCCATTTTTAAATACCCAGGGACTAATTTTGCCAATTTTGTAACTTGAGGGGTAAAAGTTGCCATTTTGTGTAAACTTTTATCCAGGGATTGTTTGTGAATAAGTTTGACTTCCCAAGGACTTAAGTTGACTTTTCTTCCATTTTAAACTTTCAGGGACTAGTTTTGCAAATTTGTGTAACTTCAGGGACTGAAAATGACAATTGTGTGAACTTGTTTGTTTTTCACTTGTTTTCAATCTTTTTGTACATGAATCACATAAAAACACATTTCAATGATATTTGTAACATTTATATGGTCATTTGTGTGTTTTTGGTCGTTTTTGTGGGTTTAACAAGTATAAAATATATGTGTATTTAGACACATATCAAAAACTCATAGAAGGGTTAATTACATTCTCGGATGGGGAAGAAGATTTTGTCTATCAAATGCCCCGCACACACCCTAGGTTCAAGGATTTTTCCATGGAAAAGTCTATTAGGTATCCGCCCATAGAGATGCTAAGTGAGAATGATAAGAGAAAAGGACTTAAGTATACTCATGAAAAGAATAAAAGATACTATCGCGGATGCTTAGAATTAGGAGATGATTGTAAGAAAGATGAGGCGACTATTACATGGCTCACACTAGGTTATGTGAGCATAAGCGATACACGTTAACCCATGGCCTTGAGTCTAGCTACAAGACTCGTAAATAAAGAAAAGCGCTTCTTGGGAGGTAACCCATGCTTTGTGTGATTTTATTTTTATTTGTTTGTTATTTGCTTCCATATGCATGCTTTATTTTTATTGTTGGTTGATCATGTTTCTCAATTAAATAGTGGAAATACTTTACTTTGTTGTTTTGGCCTAGTCTTAACTCCACCTAAAAGTATTTTTGCAAAAGATAAGTGTAAGGGGAAACCCCAAATATGTTTTTAAGAAACAAACCGATCATGATTCTCCACAATATTAAATGAACATGTGTATTCGTATTTGTTAGAGTCAAATGCTTGTATTGAGTCATAATGAAGTTTTGCAGGATTTTCCAAGAAGTAGGACCAAGTTTTTCCTGAAATTTTCCGGAAACTTAACATAAGAATTTCTGCAGGTCACTTCTGACGGCGTCAAGAGTTAACTCTTGACGGCGTCACGTGTAAAAATCTGGAAATTTTACCGGTTTTGTTTTTCTAACGGACTCTTATGGTTTTTGTGAATTATTAAGTTTTATAATCTCTAGGAAATCTGCAAACTTCATTCCACAAGCATTATATCTTATCTTGTTTTCTAGGATTTAGTAACTTATATAGGATGCCGCCGATTTTATGCGGGGTTGTTTTGTCTATTTCTCAGGAATTACAGGTTATGTATGACAAGAAGATGATTTATATTCTGGAAGGGAAGCTTTAATTGTTCATTTTCTTGGAGGAAGATCTAACCTGGCCACCTTATTATCCATACCGAGCGAATCAGGGGAGTATTTGATTTCATTCTTTTTATTTTTTTACTTTTACATTCTTTACTTGAACATTGGGGACAATGTTCATCTTAAGTGTAAGGGGAGGGTAAAAAGATGATACCTTACATATGCACTTTCGCTTGAGTTTGTTTTGTTTAATGGTAGATGTGTAATAAAACTATGAGAAATACTTGTTAGTATAATTTTAGCGCCAAATTTAAAATTTTTTACAACATTTAGGAGTGAAACTTTAGCCATAGCAAGCGTCTCATGGATAGGAGATTGTATGACTATCACATAACCGTATATTCAGAAAAATTTTCCACCCAAATATGTGAGGTTCACCTTTAGATTTGATAGGAAAAGCATTTACTATTAGTGCTTATGAGTGTACCGGTATCATTTAGATTCTAGAACTTGCGTTAGTGATGCATCCCGAGACCGCTAGTGAGACTACATTCGTGTAGTAGGATTTACTACATGATAAGAGGCATTAGGATCACCCTTGTGTTAAACCCGTATTATAATTACTTGACCATTTAAGTCATATTACTTGGCTAGTTAAGTCAACTAATTTTTCCCACACCCTTAGCGTTGTACTCATTTTTAGTACACGAAACCCCTAGTACACCCCTCCGAGCCTATCTTTTCGTTTCTAACTTTAAGCATCCTACTTAAAGGAAGAATTTGTTACACCCCACTTAAATGTACAACCAAATCGCCTTAGCCTTCCGTGTATGCGCTCATTTTTAGTGCATTATTGTTATTTGTTAAACCCTAAGTTAACTATCTAATTGATTACATGGTTGCTAAGTCGAGTCATATCCTTGTACATATTGTTTTGGGACGATTGGGACTCATGGGTAAAGTACTTATTTATGGAGTAATGGGGAAGAACATCATTTATTACCCCCATATGTACGTTAATCTTAAAAGTGCTCCAAGTGTTTTGATTTTCTTAATTCGAGTCATTAGATTAGTTTAATGTAAAGTATGTAAAGATTCAAGGGTAAGGGGAATATTTATTCCCTATGATGTATTATTTTGGATGGTAGGGTAACAGTGTATGTAAAAAAAAAAAAAAAAAAAAAAAAAAAAAAAAAAATCGAAAAAATGAGAAAAAGAAAAAGGAAAAAAAAATAGAAAAAGGAAAAAGAGAAAAAACATACGGACTACCATCCCGTTTCATTCTATGTTTGTTTTATGTTTTTGTTATTTTTCATTTATTAGCTTAAGTCGAGTCTAGTCTTGGCTTAGCAACGCCATATTGTACATGTAATTGACTAAGATTGTTAACTCGCCACCAGTAAAACTTCCTTTATCCAACAAAACCGTGTATTTCATATCCCTACACCTAACGTTACAACCCTTTAAAAGACCTCTTTGATAGTTTATCCTAGGTGCTTACGCCATGTGGTGGAGGTTTGATCCTTTCCCAAGCCTATGGTAATCTATTTTGCTATGACAGGTAGTGAGAGATATCTTCCGTTTCCATATTGTAATTTATACTTTATTACACCCGAGAGATGTGAGTATCTAAACACTATTTATGAGGTGCTAGTGTATGACCTCCGTGCTTGTCTATTGGTCTTTAGTGGAACGATTATTTGTTGTAATTACTTTTATATTAGTGTTAAATGACCCCTAACTTGTATTTTGACTTGAATAAAAGCGCATTTGCTTGAGGACAAGCAAATCTCAAGTGTAAGGGTATATGATGAGGCGAAAAATGAACCACTTTTAGGGGGTCATTTAAGCCCGGAATTGAATTTATTTGATCAAATATTGCCCTAAATCGTTCCTTTTGTGATTTTAGGTACTTTGGGAGTGAAATCTGGAAAAGGAAGCAATTCGGACGTTTTTGAAGCATAAAAGTGAAGAAAACGCCAAAGTCTTAATTTTCCTTGCTGTGAACAGTAGGTGACGGCGTCAAGAGTAACATCCTGAAGGCGTCAAGAGCAATTTTCCATGACGATCCAGTACAGATTTGACGGCGTCACAAGAAAGGGCGTCAAGAGTAAAAGTCATGACGGCCTGGAAATGCATAACACATGACGGCGTCAGAAGTAGATCAAGGCAGTCCGAGGAGAGTTTTGGCGGCAAGGTGGCGACGTCACAAGATTGGTCTTGACGCCGTCATACCCCTTTTCCTATATATAGTTTTCTAATTTTCACATTAAAAAGAGAGAAGTTTTGGAGAAAACCTAAGTACGAACTTGGTGCGAATTTTACAGGTTTTTTAAGGGTTCTAAGCCCTTGATACCTTTTCATGTGTAATTGAGATAAGTATTCTTTTAATTCAATCAATATGTCTATGTGTTGGTTGTCTATATCTTGTTCTTGTCTTAATTCCATCATGCTAGGCTAGATCTATCTTGTGTTTGCTTGGATCTAATGAAACCTAGATGTTAATTATGTGTTGATTACTTGTTTATAATTGTCTTGGATGAATGAATTTATATGTTAGGTTTAAGAAAACTGGCAGATCTCCAAATGGTAACATGCTTGAACGTCTTAGGAAACATGAACCGATTGCACTAAGGTCTTTATTGGTTGTATTTAATGCATGAGCCACTGTTTATAATCCCTATGGTTGTGCTGGGCATGGTATAGGAGGAGATAAGAGCTCATAGAATTGGGGAGTTATGTGCGATACCCCATGAATGGTATTAAGGAATATAATCCGTCATCCATGCAACTATAACAAGTAATTAACATGTAAAAGATGTCTAGGGAGTAATGAAATCTAAGTAAACACATTTTCTCCACTTATTGCTCACAATATTAGTATAATTTAGTTTATTTTCATTTCTAGTATTTTATTTTGATTGCATCTTTAGTATTGGGTTAGTTGACTAGCAACTAATTCCGCCAAAATCCTTCAAATCCGAGATTTTTACTTGCTTTCTAAAAAATATAAAAATACAAAAAGAATCATCTCTCACCATTAGAACTAGTATTTAGGTTTTCTAATCCTAGCGACAGTATTCCTAGTTGAACGATCAATCCTCCGGTACTTGTCACTATACTATACTACAACGATCAGGTACACTGCCTGGTGGGGGTTGTAAGCTTCTCAAGATCCCTTGAGAGGTAAAGCCTGGTGCAATTCCCATGCATCAAACACAACAACAAACAGCAAGGATATGCTTCGAGTATACAGATGGGGAATCAGATGCAATATGCAGGGCAGTATGTCAGAAATCAAATAGATCAGATTGTGAATCAGAATGTGCTTAATCAAAATTTGATTGATTGTTTTATGACTTCGATTCAAAAACCTACATCTGAAATTCACCGCAGTGATATTGGTAATAATTACGGTGTCAATGAAATGACGAAGGTGGAAAAGATCCAGTACTTGTTGATGCTAGCCAATAAAGAAGAATTGGGTATACCATTGAGTGCTGAGGAAAACAACTTCATAGCTACAACAAGAGTTAATGAGAATTCCGCAGATCTCAATGAAACCTACAACTATATGGCAAATCAGCAGGCAACAGTATCAAGCAGTGATTCTGATCTTCTTCCTACTTACGATTCAGATCCATTCTATGAGGTACCAAATCCTGGTAATGATCCTAATCCGATTGCTCATGAGAAGCCACATTATGTGCCACCTGAACCTAATTATGATACATATGTGGGGGAACAAGTTAATAGCAATATTAACTATGAAACTCCAGATATGGATCCTAACGGAGTTCAAGTTGCACAAAATGGTGCTAATGATGAGGAAACCCACGCTTTCTTTGAATCATTATTGAATAATTGCAGCATTGAAATTGAAAATGTGAAAAAGGTCAATCGCGAAGTTAAGGCCGCGAATGTAAAATTGACCGCTGAGCTTGAGAGTTATAAGAAAAACATTAATGCTTTTGAGTTTCATAACAAAAGATTGTCAGAATTAGAAACTGGTTATCAAAATTCCGTTTCAAGGGAAAAACTTTTGCAAATCAAGTTTGATACACTTGATCTTAATTCTTTCAAAAAGATAAAATCTTTAAACGCGGAATTTCTGATTTACAAAACCAACTTTCTAAACAAAAATCAGCTTATACCAATCTTGAAAAAGAAAGAAACGAGTTGAAAAAGGACTTTGCAAAGAAAGAAGACAAACTTTTGAACGAAATCATAGAGTCAGAACACATGATTGCACATCTAGACGAATTAGTGGTTAAGTCGGGTTAGTCAAGTCAAACAATGAAAATGATTTCAAATCAAACTAATCCGATTTACCATACGAAACATAAAGTGGCTCTTGGTAACAACACCCCTTGTAATCTCAAGAAAGCTCAGGAAGAACATAATGTTCTGTATAATGGTAATGTGATTTACACCAAACATGATCCTCCCGTCGTTCGGAATTCTGTGGAAACAATTGAACTTGCCGAAGAGAGCATTACTAAAATGAAACAAAAGGATTTGAAACCCATTGATTACAACAAATTGAACAAACTTTCGGGAATTACTTTTGTTCCACAAAAAGAACCATCTGTGTTTTCCATAAAACAACCATTCTCAAAAATGTTTTCTAAGAAAGTAATTGCTTCCAAATCTCTTTCAAACATGGAACAAATGTCCTCTAACAACCCTCTTAATACAAGTGAGGCTAGAGACATTCTGGATGACGTTAAAAAGAGAATTCAAGAACTTCAAAATATTGTTAATTCTAAAACTACAATCAGTATTAACAACTGGCATTCCAGTTTTCATATTGAGCATAAAAAGGTGTTTGAAAACGAAATTACTATCCCACTGAATAACATCAGTGCGAGGGTAATCCATTTTTAAAAAGCTTTCTTAAAAGAAACGGCCGACTTTGTCAAGAACCACAAATCCTTGGTAAACGAAGCTAATGAAACTCGTGAAAACATGAATGTTTAGGAAAGGTTAAATGATTCTCTCTTTGAAGCCGTTATGTCTACTGATATAATGTCTATCATCATACAAACATATTCGGTTAAAGACGATGAAAGACTGAGAGCTGAGACCTCCAAAATTGTTTCCAAATATGAAAATGCTCTTATAAAGCTTGAAAAAGAAAATGTGTCATGTTTTAAACAACTTGATCGAAAAAAGGAAGAATGCAAGTATGACAAACTGTCGTATAAGCGTGCTTTCAAGAACATGAAAGAGCAAAATGATCTTTTGAGGGCTCAGCTTGAAAGTCAAAAAAGGAAGGGTGAGGAAACTAAGTTTGCAAAACCATTGACTTCGGAGAAACCAAATATTTCAAACACGGTTCAAAAACCAAACATGTCAATTTCACGGTTTGCTCCAAAAGTAGATGAGAAAAAGGATTTGACAAAACCAGTCACTCCAACACCCTTGCCCCAGCAAAGTGAATATGAAAAGATTGTTGATAACCAAAAATTGGTTGTTGAAAGAAACACAAATGCGAGTGCACCTAGCCCTTCTAGGAATAATACACCGAATGTGACCACAAAAACTGTTAAAGAAACTATTGTTTCTAATGACATGGCCAAAAATCATCATCTAGAAGAAGCTAGAAAAAAGGCACAACATCGAAAAGATGGAATTTTAGGCATAAAACCTAGTGTGATGAATTCTACAAGATTCCAAAGCACTGCTAGTAGTAGTAAACCATTACCTAGGAACAATCAACAAAATACTAGGGATTGGCTTGCATCTAAGAGTAGTGGCACAAAAGAGAATGCTAGGAACGTAGAATGCAACACAAAGTATTCCAAAATCTGATCGAACAACAAACAATTTCCAAAAGACTGTAGTGACAAAGTTACAGTTGTTGTGTTAAACAAGAATGTTGAATTTGTCTGTCCTACATGTCAAAAATGTGTTTTTTTAGCTAATCACGATGCATGTATTGCACAATTTATCAAGAAAGGAAAGTCATGTGTCAAGACACAATCCACTAAGACACCAAATCGAAACAAACCCGTTGATAAGAAGCAAGAGGTTAAGAAACCTAATAGGTGGATATCTACAGGATGTAGTTTTCCCAAGACTGAGACTTCCGCTGCATCTGATAAGAAAACTACGTCTAGATCTTACCTTAGGTGGATTCCTACGGGGAAAAGTTTTTAAAACAGTTGGTCTTAGATGGATTCCCACAGGAAAGATTTTTGATAGTTGCACCAAGACAAATAATAGTGATAATCATCAGGATAAGGAAGTAGAAACCATTACAACCATTGATATTCAACACCCGTTGAGTGATGATTCATGTACTTCTAACACTGTTATTTGTGAAACCTCTTCGTCTTTGGTTGCAGGTGCTTCAACTATCTCAGAACCCAGTTCATCAAAGGGTTCAAATTCTGTAAATTCTATAAAATCATTTTTTTCAATCTTCTATTTTTGATTTTCCATTTTTTTTATAAAAACAAAAACAAAATACAAAAATAGAAAATTTTCAAAAAAAAAAAAAAAAAAAAAAAAAAAAAACATAAAATAAAAAAAAAAATCCAAAAATATTCTTCTCACGACATGTCTCTTGTCTAAATCAATATTATGTACGTTTCTAGAAATGTCATTCAACAATGACATGGCCATATACAGATGCTTTAACGGGAGTTCTTTAAAATGTTTTTCTAAAACATGTCTTTTCTCAAAAGTTTCTTCATATGGCTTGTAAGTACTTCAGCTTACAACCCGTGCTTCAAAGTGAAATCTTTTCAAAACTAAAGTCCGGGTATATCAACTTGAAAAGATTTCAAATAAGGAATTAATCGAATGGCTTTTGGAAACATCAGTTCAGGACCCGCGCTTCGAAGATAGGAAAGTGCTTAATCAAAAAAAGATTTCAAATATTTTTTGAGCACTTATCCTAAAACGAAAACCACACACTTATCTGGCTTGAGTTTTCTTTAGAAAAACTTTCAAAATCTTTAAGCTCAAGACCATGGTTGTTTATCTAATGATTAATTAGATTTTCAAAATTCTCTTACATTCTGAGCACCACCTTTTCAAGATTTTTCAAAAAGATTTTCAAAATCTACCAAAATCGGTGCTCATCATCAAAATGATTTGTGTACACCTTACAGTTCACAACTTAAGTTTTCAAAGAAAGGAAAGTTCTACGCAAAAATGATTTTCGTCAAGAAAGTGCACTTATCTTAAAAATGGACATTGTTGTATGCCTCAGTGCGACATTCCTATTCAAACAAAGAGAAGTCTTTGTTTTTCAAAAAACCTTGATGCAAAATTCAACAAATCTGAAACTTCTTTCTCTTTCAGAGTTTTGCTTCGAGAAGACTCCTTCCCTCTAAACTTTAAAAAGTTTAACATTCTCAAAAACATATGCGAGTTTTGAGGGGGACTATTTCACAAAAACAAAAATGTTCTGAATTCATGCAAAATGTAATATGTCTTTCTCTCCAAAAAGCTTTTTCTTAATCTATTGATATAAAAAATATCACGATATGCTATTTTTTGAGGGGGATAAGACATGATTAAAATGTGATCAAAGATGTTTAAAGATTGTGACTGAATCTCAAAAGAGCTCGACTCAGAATGTACCAATGAATTGACAAAGCTTTAAATGTCAGTAATCGAAAAGACTTGTCCTGGACGGGTAATAATTTCAAGCTAGTCTAACTAGTGATGTACGCATGTCTCGAATAGGACTTGTCTGAGTAGAATGTACCGTATCGAGAGACTTTCTTTGGACTTGACCAGGACGGGTAATAATTTCAAGCTAGTCTAACTAGTGATGTAAGCGTGTCTCGAATCGGTCATGTTCGCTGAAAGTGGATCAATTAAAAAAGTGCAAACTCCTCACGCATGTGCAAATTTCTTAAAAATACACGAGCACATGTGAAGGGGGAGTCTTTCAAAGAAACAAAAACTCTCAAAGTGTCAATAAAAATGTGTTTATATTCATAAACACTTTGAGAGATTTTCTTAAATGGTTTCATGGCAATTATAGGATAGTCATGGAGTTATAAGGTGACTAAGGTTAGGGAAAACCGTCCTATGATCCGCCAGAGCCGGAGGGATCTACCCAAGGACAATTCCAATAGATTAGAATTAGAAGTCCCTAGGTATGATTGAAGAAAGGAGAAAATGAGAAGGGAGAAAGAAGGGGTTGAAGAATTAAAAAGAAAAGTTATGAAAAAGGGTGAAAAGAAATAGCCCTCCGTATGTTCAACCTTAGGGCAGACATCGGGTTCAATTCGTATGCTACTGGTTGTTACTAAGGTGACACTGGTATTGAAGATAAAGACGTCATGGACCCAGTGACGCACTGCACTTAACCTTCTAAGCCACTCAAGTTCTCTTAAAAGAGCTTGTTTCATTCTCACGAGGAACCGGTGTAATCTATCGATCTGTTTCTTAGAGATGGTTGATATTGAAACAGGAGACCTCTCCCTAATCTCCGCATAGGAAACCAAATGTGCACTTACCGAGTCTAGATCCCCGAGATTCATCAAAAGATCTTATAGGAACACATGATATTTCTACACTGGTTGTCCAACAATAAGGATGCCAGATGTAAACTTAAAAGTCCTACACAGATCTTAGCAATCTGCCAGAACATTTATGTGAGGATTCACTTTTGTGATTCTCAATGATTGAATGGAAATTCCTGCCAGGGTCAACATCAAACAGCCCTGACAGCAGGTCACTTCGGTAATTCTTTATGGGTTACGCTTAGTGTTCGCGGTGGTTTCAAACGGTCTACAATCGTGGAGTGATCCCCAGTGACTCACCCATTCGTTGAGCTACTTAGTAGGTCTCGTAAGCTCCCTCGGGAGTATCCAAAATGGGAACGGCCATGGTAAGGGTTAGAAGGAGTCTTCACACTATGTTGTTGACGATATCTAATTCCTTATCTGTAAGTACCGATTGATTTATTGCTAACTGTTTACCTACAGCTATACATAATCTCCATGGCAATGGATTCCACATGCTCATACATGCATCAAAAAGTCAAAGAAAAGTTCTCACAAAGATCAAAGGATAGCAACAGTCAAAGAAAGATTCTTCGCAAAAAGAAGAATCTACAAAGTAAAGTGACAAAGATCAAAGTGAATGAACGGGAACAACAAATGTATGTATGAAAAAGACTAAAGACGTATGAGCATGTTGGAATGGCAGACAACCACCACAAACACAGAAGTGACGAAAGGCAGATGACATCATTGGATCACTTCAACAACAATGAAGCATGATGAACTGGAACTATGATTCATCTAGTGATTCTTAAAGATGTCAAGAGCTATGAATGATAAAGTTTAAAGACAAAGATGATGACGTCGCGCAACCTTCAATGACCAACACTTAGGGGGAGATTGTTAGAATCGTATTTTTATTTATAAAAAGTGTCGGTCATTAATGTATTGTTATAGGTTGCTTTAGAATATCATTACGATGAAGTTTATGCTTAGTATTCATGTTTTGTAAAAGTCTAAGGGCCATTAATGTAATAAGGTAAAGGATAAGTGATGCCCTAGACTACAAGTATAAATACTCATGTAAGACCTCATTTGGAGGTTGGTTCTCTTAGTAATAACATAGGTCATTATTTCACACACTAGAGTTCCCACTCACTCTCTCTCTACTTACTTTCTCTCTCTAGGTTTAAGCATGATTCACAAGTGATTAAGGTTGTTCTACGGTCCTACATACACGGACGAGTATACTTGCTCGTATGTGTTCCTAGTTAACTGGTAATTCTTGTTTATAAATATAAAACATGGTGCTAACCGCACATCAAGATTTTGGCGCCGTTGTCGAGGACTTGTTTGTTGTGCTCTATGTTTGTTTGTTTTTTGATTGAATTGCTTGTCTTATTCTCATGATTTCTTGCTTGATCATAATTCCGGCACCGTCACCATCAAGTTTTTGGCGCCGTTGCCGGGGACTTGGGTTTGTATTCTTTTGTTTGTTTGTTTGTTTGTTTGTTTGTTTGCTTGATTGTTTATTTGTTCGTTTGCTTGATATATTGATTGATTGCTTGTTTGCTAGTTTTTTCGAATGCTATATTGCTTTTGCTCATGAATGATTGTTTTCTTGCTCTTGTTTGATTGATTACTTGATTGTTTGCTCATGATGTTTACTTGAATGCTTTCCTTGCATTTTGTTTTAAAAATCTCTTAATTCTCATCCTTTGCTTAATGGTTTTGGCATCAAAATCAAGTGTTTTGGTGTTGGGATTTTGTTTCATGTCTTCTTAAAATGCTCATTCAAATGTTTGCTTCTAAAGTTTGAGCTCAAAATTGCTTGCGAAAGAAAACCACCAATTGTGTTTGTTTTAATTTTCTTATTTGTTTTGTTATGTTTTTCCTTATGTGATCTACATTCTTTGTTTTGTTTTGTTTAATCAATAAAAGTTTTAGAACTTTAAACTTGATGCTAAAAAAAATAAAAATAAAAAATAAAAAATAAAAAAAATCCGAACCTACAGGTTCAAACGTGAACCTAACAGGTTCAAACTCTCGTTAAAAGAAAAAAAATGGCCAACCGGCCGGTCCAAATTCGAACCGCCCGGTTCAGCCCTTTATTTCGTCTCAGTAAAAATTGGCACACCCCGATCCGCCCGGTTCAAAACTCCAACCGCCCGATTCAAACTCATTTTTCATCGCGGTAAATTTTGTACACGGTCAAACCGCCCGGTTCAAACTTGAACTGGGTTTCGCTGTTCATATAAAAAAAATCTTTCGGTCCAACCGACCGGTTCACTCCTGAACCGGATTTTACTGTTACATAAAAAAAAAGCTTTTTTTTTCTTTAAAAGTTTTCTTTTCTTTTTCTTTTTGTCTAGTTCTTTTTCGCAAAACCATAAGGTCCAAAACCGAATAAAACCGGTCCTAAACCTTTAGTTATAAAAAAAAAAGAGTTTACATTTGTTATATTTTGCTTCTTTTTTTTTTTCAACATGTTTAAACTTAAAACTAAAGTTTTGTTTTCATTTTTAATTTTGGTACGATATAAATAAATAAGTACTCGACACTTCTTTTATAGAAAAATAATAATGTTTTCGAACTTTGTGGGTATGTTCCCTGGAAACCCTCACGAGACTTAACTCATCCACTCGGGCCACCGAGGGGTTTACAAGGCTTGTTGCATATGCTAAATGCAACCGTGATGCTTACGAAAGTGAGTTGTAGAATTTTACGTGTTTTTGTAGTTTAGTTTCCTTTTGTAGATTTAATAAGCTCTTTGTGATTGGATGAATTATGGCATTACTCTCTTGGATTGGACATGTTTGGATGGAAGAGAAGTCGGTTGATCTCGTATACTTAACATCTTATCATATGGAGATTCGATCGCGATTTCTTGAGCCCGCGATGTTTCGATTCTCTCAGTCCTTTCTTATCTTATTTTTCCCTACTTTTGCATGCTTTGAAGTTGATTTTTCACATTGAATATAATGCGTAACTTCAGTGTGGGGGGGGGGGGGAACTAAAATAGTGAAAAACGAAACTAGTTTTAAATGTTTATGTTTTGGGCCAATTTAAAAGTTTTGTATACCTGTTTGCCCTTAGAATCTAAGTTGTTTTCATTCATTTAGGATAATGTATTTTAGAATAATTAGATTATCCCAATGGTAAAATATGGTAAAAGTTTGAAAAATTCGAGATGTGTCCCGATTGACATTGCAATCCATTTTTAGGATCGATAATATTTGCTAGCGCATTTATAGCCTTTTTCCACTAAATATGTGAGGATTTGAGCCTATTTCATATAGCATACATCTTTTATGCTTGAATTTTTTGCTATGAGTGTGCCGGTAATTTTATTTATTCTAGAACGTGTACTTGCAAATCATTACCAGACCGCAATGAGATCACATTCGTGTGGTAAAAGTGAATTCGTGTGATAAAGAGGCACCATTAGGATTAAACCAAATGACCTTCATTTTACATCATAAGATATATTAGCTAGACACATCGGTTAGTTAACCTCCAATATGAACCTATTTGTTAGCGCTCATTTTTAGCGCTAGATACCCTTAGTTCACCCTTTGAGCCATTCATTTCTTTTATTAAAACCAGAAAAATACAAAAAGATTTTACACTTTAAACCTTAGCCTAACCCTTTGTCAAAGTCTAAATGGTGGGTTGCTAGTTGCTTGGAATGTTGGATTGTTTTTGATGATTATGAGTTAGCCACACTTTGTCATTTGTGTGTGCCATTCTGACAAAAGACGAAGACTGCAGCTTCTAATTTGTATTTTTGTGGTGATGCTTATGCGAAGTGTGGGGGAAATGTGATGTAAGAAGGAGGTTGGAAAAAAAATAAAATAAAAATAAGTCATTAAAGAAAAAGAAAAAAAAATATATGTGATGACAAATTATAGCCAATGTGCTATAAAGCTGAAGAGAAAGAAATTTATGTGATATGTTGCTAGCCAATGTGCTAAATATGAAGAATATTATTATGGCGAATCGATGTATCGATATGTGAAAGTTCGAAGAAGAAAAGATGGTAACTATAATCATTTTTGGGTTTGTGGTTTGCTTGTAACTAGCAACATGGGACTTAGATTTGACATTTATTTTTCTTTTTAAACCAATTTCATAAAATATTCCCATGCCTTATCCCTACCTTTTTGGCTTCGTGAAGATATCAAATGTACAAATATTTTAGTGACCATCCGGTTCTTGAGTGATCGAATAGCGTGCCAGCGATCTAAGGTATTTTGCTTTAGTGACCATCCGTTATTAGAGTAAATCAAGAATTCGCGCTAGCGATCTATTATGTTTTTGCATGAGATATTGGAATATAAGCTTGATTCTACCCTTAGCATTACAACCCGAATAAAAGTCCTCTTTAGATGTTTACACTTGGTGCTTACGCCACGTCGGTGGAATTTTGTTTCTTGTACAAGCCTATGGTAATAAACGGATCATGACTGAGCAATGAGTGTGATTTTCTTATATACACCACCAAAAATATATGAGTGTTGAGTGAATTATACTTATATTCATTTTCGTGAGGTGCTTAGCCATGTTACCAAGCAAGAGAATCCATAGGGTATTGTCAAACATCTCGGTTTTTCACCATTAAAGCTTAAAAACGATGAATCGTATCTAGTACTTGTACTTGGTAGATTTGCATCACATTTTTATTAATCACATTTCATGCACCATGTGGGATCTATTTTTCTTAATTTCTATATTTGCTTGAGGGCAAGCAAACCCTCAAGTGTGGGGGAGTGTACGCTCATTTTTCGCTTATTTAAAAAAAAAAAAAAAAAAAAAAAAAAAAAAAAAAAAAAACCAAAAAGATTTTTCGATATTTTCTAGACTTTTCATAAATTTTTAATTTTTTTTTTTCATTTTTTCTTTTAGTTATGCTTTTTAATTTTTCTTTTCTTATATTTGTTTGAGGGCAAGCAAAGTTTAAGTGTGGGGGATTTGATAACGCTCATTTTGTACATATTTTAGTAGCGTTATTCGTATGTTTGTGCATGTTATTTGGTTGTATTTGTGAACCTTTTACGCTTAAAAGGTACAAAAGATGTGTTTAGGTTCAGGTACAAATATGTCGAAGGAAATAACGAAAATACGAAGAAAAGTCGACAAATAAAGAGTATGTGCACGAAGAGAAGTTTTTCGTCCAAGATAAAGATTCATGCTATAATTATTTCCAAGTTCAAGTAAAGATTATGAAGTTATATGATGAAGGAAAGAGTGAAGATTAAGTGCCAAAGATGTTTGTTAAAGATGGAGTTTATTGCCAACCCAAGGTTGAAACATTTATGCAAACCTAAGGTTGAAGTTGTGGTTCAAATCCAAGGCTTAAAAGTCCAAAGTGAAAGTGCGCAGAAATCTGAACCACAGGTTCATGTCCAAACCACCATGTTGAGATTGATTTTCGTGGCCAGTAGCATCCAAACCGCCAGGTTCATGTTTGAACCGGGTGGTTCACGCACTAAAAGTCCTCCAAAGTTGCATTTAAGTGTGGAGTTAAGTACCATTACTCCAAGGCCGACCATATACCCTCCATGACTCAATTTTCCTGCATTTTTATGACACTTTGTGCCCACGAAACATGCTTTATGACCAAGGATCATCAACTATAAATGAAAGTGCTTGGTTAAGTATTTCTTATGCATCAAAAGTGCATCAATGGTGCATCAACAATGCATCATATGCATCAAACACCCTTTGATCATCACACCAAATGGAAAATTGTCCCTTACACGATAAGGGAAGATTTTCTACAACTCTCTAAACCCAAAAGAACCTATTCACCCTACCATTTAAGGAGGACGTATCACCAAGAAGTATTGGAGCGATTCTCTAGTATGGTTAGAACGTGTAACGATTGATTGGAGGCTTGTAGGATTGCTACAAATCCTATTCTTTACTCTTTGTAATTGCTACTTGGGTAAACCTTATTATTATCATCAAGATGTTGAATTTTACATTTCATGATTGGTTTCCTTGTATTTCATGTTATGTGTTTGATAATGATAATCTGTTAATGCTTGTTTGGTTATTATGAGAATTTGTGATAAAATGATGTTTGGATTTAATTAGTGTTTGTGTGGATTATAATGAAAGACATCATATTTGGTTAAATTGGAACTTGTCATTATTTATTGTTTTGGTTGATCATTGTTGAGTCTAGAGGCCGAAAGGATTCTCAATAGTGATTGGTTTTAATTCATTAGTCGACGAATGATTTTGATCTTGTACTTTGTGACGATTGTGCAAGTGAATTAATAAACATAACAAGTAAAAGTTTAATAAAGATTAAAGGTCGAAAGGAGTCTTTTGAATATGTGTTCTCATCATCTTTCAAGTAAATGGTACATCACAAATTAATGACATCAAAGTTTATGGGTCGAAAGAACTCTTTGTTTGTTGTTGGTTTAGGCATAAGCCTCATGACATGACCATTCGAGTGAGACTTATGTATATTTGATTTATAAAACACTAGACTATTATAATTGGTTATAACATCCCGTAAAATTTTCCTACGATTAACACATTATTATAACACAAAATAACCATTTTTACCCATGACAATTTTTTTTTTTTTTTTTTTTTTTTACTTTTGACATCACAACATATTTACCAATTACTTTGTAACGGTACTCACATTTTATTTAAAAAAAATCTAAATATTACGCATTACTTAAAACTTTTTATATTTTTAGATAAATAACCAAACGTAGTCGACTTTAGATGTTTTAACTATATGCGTCTCATATTTTGTACCAAATCTCCTTTTCTAAAACAAATATAAACAAACTACATAATTTATAAAATCTTTTTAACCATTCTTGTACGTTTATAATAACAAGCATTCTTTGGGTGGCCCATGGTATACTTCACTGGACATACTTAGATAAAAACTTAATCCTACATTTAAGTTGTGGTGAAATTCATTTTTGTGAACTAAAGTCTATTCGAACTTAACAGTGAACTAAACTAGTCAAGTTTCAAAACCACGTCTAACCTCTCTCGGATTCTTATAATGCCACGTTAAATCTTTGGTTAACACACCACAAATATTCGATCACCAACCTTTAAAATGGAAACGTAAATTATGTTGTGTATGTTAGAAAACTACAAAACCAAATGGACTCTTAAACCTTCAATTTATTGAACATGCACTCTAGACGAACCTTATTTATTTTGCTTTTACTTGTCTTGGGTTTATTCCACCAAGAGCATTTCATCAAGCCACAAACCCAGTCCAAACGACCCTTATACTTTTCTTTTTCTCTTCTTTCTACTCCAGTCGAGACCAAGGCACCCTAAGTATATTTTTTCTCCTTCTTACTTCTTTCTCTTGGTCGATTAGGCGAGATCAAGAAACCACCTACATGTTACTTTCTTACAACAATCTGCACTTCAAATATATTTACGTTTCACTACTCTTCTTGTGGTACGCTACAGCACAAACGGCCCCTTATTTATATTTAGTTTCGTTTGGGCCTGATCTACCAAATACCACCAGGACAAACCCAACAAGGTCTATTTTAAAAACTCATTGTTTCTTTCTTTTCACTGCCACGACCAAGCACCAAATACATCCCGTTTTATCTAAATTCAATACACAACATATTCATGTTTATACACAAATCAAAGGGGCATGTTACAAAGAATGGAGGTGTACAAAGTTTGTGACCTCCCTCACTTATTTGCTGCCTCAGAAAAATGACCCAAATAACCGTGAAAGATCACCTGGTGTTAAACTAGCACAACGTGTCACAAGCATTCTATCAACCTCCCTTGCTCCCCAATGACTTTAAACATCTTAGAAGCTGTAAGAAACTACTTCACACTTATCATTGTCCATCTACTCGTGTGACATATGTAAACAATCGAGATGCATTCACACTCCATGTCTTGCTATATTCCTACTCCTCATCACCACTTGTCTAAGTATAACAGGAATATATAAATGGCAGTTCACACTTTCACCCTCCCTCACTCGATTTCCACCTCAGTTATAGCCTATGAAAACCAGGTACAACTTCTATATCACCTTCCTGCTCCAATTGCCACTTGTCGCATTCGAGTTTAATACTTATAGGCTACATATTGATCACAACTCTCTATAACTCACATCATATACAAACCTATAGTCTTTCTAGTCGAGCCATGGTGGAAGAGAAGCATGGTTATAGAAACTAGTAACTGATCTTGGTTCCTAGTTGAGCACTTAACCGAACCTTGCACCATCACGTTTTCACATCTCACTATCACAACATAAAAACCACGTATAATTCTTTCTTTGGGTTACTGTCGAGTAAGAATGAACAAGGGAGACAAGCTTGGTGTCAAGACAAGAAGTACAAACATCTTTTGGGTTTAGTCGTTCAGATTGTGGTGCGAGGTTAAAAGTCGTTCAGTTGTCCTCCGTTCGTAACCATCTACACTTACCTTCGTATCTCGTCACCATCTTAGGGGTGTTGTTATCTTTGAAGTCATTTCCATTCTACCTATGACATTACGTTATCTATGTCTATCATAACTCTCAGGTGAGTCATAGCCCCTACTCTTAATTGTTTTATAATGATTTATACACGTTTTTGGGGGAGATACATGCTTAATTATTGTTTTATACTTTTACAAGTACTCGTTAACTATTTACATATTACTATAAGTTCATAGCTACACTTTCTATCATTTAACTGTTTTATAAACTCTTTGGGAGAGATGCATGTGTAACAACTTTTCTAACGATTTTACTATCGATATTTGGAATAATGGAACAAACTGTTTAAATACGGTTCTCCACAAACTGTTCGGATACAGTTTCAACTGTTTAAATACGGTTCCCCGCAAACTGTTTGGATACAGTTTCAACTGTTTAAATATGTTTCCCCGCAAACTGTTTGGATACGGTTTCAACTGTTTAAATACGGTTCTCTACAAACTGTTCGGATACAGTTTCTGTTTAAATACGGTTCCCCGCAAACTGTTTGGATACAGTTTCAACTGTTTAAATATGTTTCCCCACAAACTGTTTGGATACGGTTTCAACTGTTTAAATACGGTTCTCTACAAACTGTTCGGATACAGTTTCAACTGTTTAACTACGGTTCCCCGTAAACTGTTTATGTTATGGACGCAACAACGTGGCCCAAATATCGAAACTCGTGTTAAATTAATTTATAAACCAACTACTATTTTGGGTGTTGACCCAGGGAAGGGCAAACCAATGGACTATTTTTGAATTATTAAGGAAATCACTCATTTTCTGATTTTGATAAACCAACGATTTAAGCTATGAATATTATGGATTTACTCTCACTTTACTTTGATAATCAACTGTTATTATAACTTCTATGAAATCACAAACTCTTTGATTTTGGAAATCGATATTTGAAACTATAAACTCTATGAACTCACCAACCTTTGTGTTGACACTTTTAGCATGTTTTTATCTCAGGTCCATAATGAGCAAGGATGGCACGGAGGAGCACGGATACTTATAAAGGCTATAAATTTTCCTATCATTCGAAAACTGATTTAATAAACTTTGGGACAAATAAGGACCTCTTTTAAAACTCTGATATTATGTTCGAATGATAGATCTTTAAAATGACTAAAATGACAAATCATTTTCTACTAAACTGTGCGCTACAAAGTAACACCCAATCTAATTTCCGCTGCATGTTTTCAAAACTGGGGGTGTTACATATTGGTATTCAGAGCCTTGGTTATAGCGAAACGGGTCTAAGTTAGATCCGAACTATAACCGGTTTTACAAACAAAACATTTTATAGCCTTACGCTCTCCGTGCTTTCCATCCGCCAGACGATTATGTGACTTTTAGATAGTTTATGCTACAAACAACACTCTAGTAATATGCTCACCAACTGTTTTGAATACTATACCAACCCTCCTTAATTATCTCACTCTCATCAGTATAGATGCGTATGGCATACTCTTTTCGTACTCTCGGAAAATCCGCGCATAAATTATTTTGTCAATTAGTATGGATGTTAAGTCAGAATCTTAAAATGATTTACAACGTCTTAATTTGAATGGATTGGGACGCCCTTTTATTCAAATCAAGAAATTGTAAATCATTGAACCATAAGTTTATATTTCTTTAGTTACATAGTTTGGGACGCTTCTCTATGTAAATAACGAAATATAGATAAATAGGTTTAATTATTTCTGAGTTAACAGGCACAAACCCCTAAATCTCACTAGAAACCACGAATATTGATACACAACGATATGACTAGCATCGGTAATACTAACGTTACGAAGATCATTAGGTAAACCTTGACGTCACTGAACGATTGATCCTCCCAGCCGATGAAAATACCATGTGCACTTACTTTTCCCCAAACTAAATTTCTATCCACAAAAGCTAATAAAAAAAAAAAAAAAAAAAAAAAAAAAAAAAAAAAAATCTCTACCCCCTTCCTTTTTGTAAAAATCTATATCAACAAAAACTCTTTTGTTTAACGGGTAGGTTACCCGCACGGATTTTTGTAATTATTAATTTATCTAACAGAATAAATTCTCACCCAAAGTATGATCACAAGGAATTTTATTCAAACACCATATTATTAAAAAGCAGACTGAACGGAAATACATAAAAACATTACAAACGATGCTAAATTTGAACATCACACTTCAGCGGTAGTCTGGGTGATCCCAAGTCTGAGAATTGTTAGAGTCATATCCATCATCATAAGGGTCAAAGCTTGCCAGGCTCTCTTTTTCTATTTGAGCCTCCAACCTACTCAGCTCCCGCTCCATGTCAGAAGTCCAACCACCATCATCGACCGCCACATTTTCCTCAAAACTTGGCTGGAATTGATCCAGATGAGGCAATTGTTGTTGTTGCACAACCACTCTTGGTGCAGAATAACTTGATGCACCTTGTTGTAGTGATTGCTGTTGTGGTTGTTGTGGTGGTGGTAGTGGATTTGGTTGTTGTTGTTGTTGTTGCTGTTGCTGTTGCTGTTGTTGTTGCTTTTGTTGTTGTTGTTGTTGATGTTGTTGTTGTTGTTGTAATTCAACCCTAGTAACTTCAACATTCTCTTCAAAACTCCAACGGATTTTGTTGGAAATTTGATTCTCTACCTGATGAACACAAGCCCATAACGATTCAATCACCGCAGCATCCTTACGATATTCGTCATGCAAGAACGTGTCGATCACATATTTTCTATCATCTGATATATCTGTACACCCTACGTAGCGTTCCCTAAGCCGTTGTTTCAGTTGTTTCGCGACCTCAAACTTCAGGATGACCTTCACAATAGCATTTTGGCGATCCAAATCACTATTCTCGGTTTCTGCCTTGATAAATTGTCGAAATTGTTCAGCGGTATGTGGTAGCTTGCAGGCCATTGATTGTTTTGTGTGTGTGAGTGGATAACCCAACACGTACCAATGGTATTTATAAGGAATTGAAAAGAAAAAAATCTCAATTATTGTATTAAATGTGACCGTTTGTTTTCAAACGGTAAAAATTTTCAAAAAGCCTGTGTCTATTAAAACTAGCAACAAATTTTTGAGATATGTGGTAAAATCCTATCTTGGCCTTCTCATTTCAACACAAGTGGCAAGACCAAATTCCGTTAAATACGTAACAACATAACTTAAATCATGAACGCGCCACATATGAATAATACCCTCTCACACGAATTGACCCCTCAGCCTCTAGGAATTATGAACGTATCAATAGTCTATACAAACTCTCGAATATTATACGAAACTTCAACTATCTAGTAACCTTATGTAACATGAAATAATAAAATACGTATCGATAAACACTTCATACTCGCTTAAACCAAATACACCTTCTTAACTTAGGCTTTGGCCATTGCTTCGTATGACAAACCTCCCTAATGACATTGGGCCTTAACCCACTACTTTCATATGCCAACACACCTTTAGGCCACAGGATTTCAGTAACCAAACGCACCGTTGTATTATCATTGGACTTGATCCAACAACTTAAGCCCGACATTACTCAAGCCCAAAATCTAAATACTACTCCTAACCGTCTCATGACCTATAGTTTCGAACCATTTTTCCGTGACATTTCTAAGCATCTTATCAATATTTTTTTTTTGTGCATCTCAAATTATCATGTACCCAAGAAACAAATGTGACGAATCTTTTTCAAATTAATCGATCCTTCGATGGTCAGATTTTCATCAAAGCTCAACCCAATTGCCATATCCAACGATACCAAAAATCATATGTATTTAAATACTCGGTTCCAAACAAAGACAGGCAAACTTCCATATAAAATTTCGGTTATAAATTTATTAAAACCCACCTTTGTAAACTTGACCAACCAACTCTAAAACGTTTTGGACACCTAATGACCTTCTATATATTAATCTAACAATTAATAAGCAGTAGAAATAAGCGAGAAATCAACATAAACTAACACAGCATAAAGCGAAATAAAAATTTCATTCATACGTTCGAAATTACATGGAAACACAACAAACCTTATTTCAACATTCCGACCACTACACTACGACACTATTCCTCACTTCCAAAACTTGTCAATAATGATCGATAGAACCACGAATGGTGCAAGAAACATTAAGATCCCAACCAACATAGCACGATCTTCGTTCGGAACATACACTAGATAGATAGCAGTAACAATGGCATACAAGATTGCAAGAATGGTGATGAAGTGCGGCATGTCGACCGAAAATGATAAAGTGAGAAAGAAAAGTTAGGTTTTATTTTGCTTTTACTTGTCTTGGGTTTATTCCACCAAGAGCATTTCATCAAGCCACAAACCCAGTCGAAACGACCCTTATAATTTTCTTTTTCTCTTCTTTCTACTCCAGTCGAGACCAAGGCACCCTAAGTATATTTTTTCTCCTTCTTACTTCTTTCTCTTGGTCGATTAGGCGAGATCAAGAAACCACCTACATGTTACTTTCTTACAACAATCTGCACTTCAAATATATTTACGTTTCACTACTCTTCTTGTGGTACGCTACAGCACAAACGGACCCTTATTTATATTTAGTTTCGTTTGGGCCTGATCTACCATATACCACCAGGACAAACCCAACAAGGTCTATTTTAAAAACTCGTTGTTTCTTTCTTTTCACTGCCACGACCAAGCACCAAATACATCCCGTTTTATCTAAATTCAATACACAACATATACATGTTTATACACAAATCAAAGGGGCATGTTACAAAGAATGGAGGTGTACAAAGTTTGTGACCTCCCTCACTTATTTGCTGCCTCAGAAAAACGATCCAAATAACCGTGAAAGATCACCTGGTGTTAAACTAGCACAATGTGTCACAAGCATTCTATCAACCTCCCTTGCTCCCCAATGACTTTAAACATCTTAGAAGCTGTAAGAAACTACTTCACACTTATCATTGTCCATCTACTCGTGTGACATATGTAAACAATCGAGATGCATTCACACTCCATGTCTTGCTATATTCCTGCTCCTCATCACCACTTGTCTAAGTATAACAGGAATATATAAGTGGCAGTTCACACTTTCACCCTCCCTCACTCGATTTCTACCTCAGTTATAGCCTATGAAAACCAGGTACAACTTCTATATCACCTTCCTGCTCCAATTGCCACTTGTCGCATTCGAGTTTAATACTTATAGGCTACATATTGATCACAACTCACATCATATACAAACCTATAGTCTTTCTAGTCGAGCCATGGTGGAAGAGAAGCATGGTTATGGAAACTAGTAACTAATCTTGGTTCCTAGTTGAGCACTTAACCGAACCTTGCACCATCACCTTTTCACATCTCACTATCACAACATAAAAACCACGTATAATTCTTTCTTTGGGTTACTGTCGAGTAAGAATGAACAAGGGAGACAAGCTTGGTGTCAAGACAAGAAGTACAAACATCTTTTGGGTTTAGTCGTTCAGATTGTGATGCGAGGTTAAAAGTCGAATCTCAGTTGTCCTCCGTTTGTAACCATCTACACTTACCTTCGTATCTCGTCACCATCTTAGGGGTGTTGTTATCTTTGAAGTCATTTCCATTCTACCTCTGACATTACGTTATCTATGTCTATCATAACTCTCAGGTGAGTCATAGCCCCTACTCTTAATTGTTTTATAATGATTTATACACATTTTTGGGGGAGATACATGCTTAACTATTGTTTTATACTTTTACAAGTACTCGTTAACTATTTACATATTACTATAAGTTCATAGCTACACTTTCTATCATTTAACTGTTTTATAAACTCTTTGGGAGAGATGCATGTGTAACAACTTTTCTAACGATTTTACTATCGATATTTGGAATAATGGAACAAACTGTTTAAATACGGTTCTCCACAAACTATTCGGATACAGTTTCAACTGTTTAAATACGGTTCCCCGCAAACTGTTTGGATACAGTTTCAACTGTTTAAATATGTTTCCCCGCAAACTGTTTGGATACGGTTTCAACTGTTTAAATACGGTTCTCTACAAACTGTTCGGATACAGTTTCAACTGTTTAAATACGGTTCTACGCAAACTGTTTGGATACAGTTCCAACTGTTTAAATATGTTTCCCCGCAAACTGTTTGGATACGGTTTCAACTGTTTAAATACGGTTCTCTACAAACTGTTCGGATACAGTTTCAACTGTTTAACTACGGTTCCCCGTAAACTGTTTATGTTATGGACGCAACAACGTGGCCCAAATATCGAAACTCGTGTTAAACTAATTTATAAACCAACTACTATTTTGGGTGTTGACCCAGGGAAGGGCAAACCAACTGACCATTTTTGAATTATTAAGGAAATCACTCATTTTCTGATTTTCATAAACCAACGATTTAAGCTATGAATATTATGGATTTACTCTCACTTTACTTTGATAATCAACTGTTATTATAACTTCTATGGAATCACAAACTCTTTGATTTTGGAAATCAATATTCGAAACTATAAACTCTATGAACTCACCAACCTTTGTGTTGACACTTTTAGCTTGTGTTTATCTCAGGTCCATAATGAGCAAGGATGGCACGGAGGAGCACGGATACTTATAAAGGCTATAAATTTTCCTATCATTCGAAAACTGATTTAATAAACTTTGGGACAAACAAGGACCTCTTTTAAAACTCTGATATTTATGTTCGAATGATAGATCTTTAAAATGACTAAAATGACAAATCATTTTCTACTAAACTGTGCGCTACGAAGTAACACCCAATCTAATTTCCGCTGCATGTTTTCAAAACTGGGGGTGTTACATTGGTTCTATAGGTCGAAAGGATTATCAATGATAATATGTTTTCCAAACTAAACATCCTAATATCCTTGTGATCATTTGCCCATACAAGTACGATCTTTGTGTGCTTACATCATGTTTCCATATTGCTTTTCTTGTTGGTTTGATCTGTGACAATCATAACCTTCAACTTGTTACTTGCTTAAATAATCAAACAACACGTGAGTACAACCAAGTCTCCTGGGAAGACCTTGACTTACCAATCCCTTACTACACACGGACGAGTATACTTGCTCGTATGTGTTCCTAGTTAACCGGTAATTCTTGTTTATAAATTTAAAACCCGGTGCTACACGCATCAACTCCTCAGCAAAATGGGATTGCTGAGAGGAAACATAGACACCTCCTTAATGTGGCTAGGAGTCTTATGTTTCAGCGAGGATTCCCTTGAATATGTGGCCTGAATGTGTTTTAACTGTTGTGTACTTGAATAACAGGCTTCCCTCCTCTGCCTTGTCTGGTACTTCCCCTTATTTTTTAGTGTATGGTAAGGATCCTAGTCTCTCTCATATCAGATCTTTTGGGTGTCTATGTTACTCTACTATTTTAAATTCAAATGATAAATTTGGTTCTCAATCTGAAAAATGTGTTTTGGTTGGTTTTTTTACTGTTAAAAAGGCTTATAAATTGTATGGTTTGGAAAGTAAGTCTATGTTTTTTTTCAAGAGATATAAGGTTCTATGAAACAATTTTTCCTTTTAAAATGAAGTCTTCAAATGTTTCAAATGATTCTGGAAATATTTCTAATAACTTAGATCCAATTTTTGATGAAAGTAGAGTAAACAGTTTAAACTTTTTTGATATCCAAGGGGCTGAAAGTTACAATGATGAAGAGGGGGACCCTTCTAATGTGGAAGGTAGTGGTATGGGATCTCCAGGAGACTATGTTAACATAGTCAGTGATGGAGGGGCAACCACAGCAACCCAGATAGGAGAGACTATCACCTCTGAGGGCAATAATCAAAACATTTTTAATGGTGAGGACCATAATATTCAAATGGAAGCATCACCAAGTCTTAGGAGGTCTTCTAGGAATAGAAGTCAACCTGTTAGGTTTAATGAGTTTGTTGTTGGTAGTAATGTGGAGTATGGTCTTGAAAAATATGTGTCTTATTCTAAACTCTCTAGAGTTAATATGTGTTTTTCTACCACTTTGAATAAGTCTTGTGAGCCAAAAACCCTTGCTGAGGCAACTCAGAATCCTATGTGGAGAGAAGCTATGAATTCTGATATGGAAGCTTTACATAGGAACAATACTTATGAATTGTGTGAGTTGCCTGAAGGCAGGTTTGCTATTTGTTGTAAGTGGATTTGGAAGCTTAAGTATAAGTCTTTTAGTGAAATTGATAGGTATAAAGCTAGGCTTATTGCCAAAGGCTTTAATCAAAGAGAGGGCATTGATTATGAGGAAATTTTTAGCCTTGTTGTGAAAATGGTCACTGTGAGGTGCTTAATTGCTTTATTTGTTCACAATAAATGGCCTTTGTTTCAACTTGATGTTAATAATGCTTTCTTATATAGTGATTTGTATGAAGATGTTTATATGCAGTTACCTCCTAGTTTATATAATAAAGATGAAACCAGGGTATGTAAATTGAACAAATCTCTTTATGGTTAAAACAGGCTCCAAGGCAGTGGAATGATAAACTTACCACTGCTTTGATTGAAAATGGTTTTAAACAAAGTGTTAATGATTACTCATTATACACTAAGGATAAAAATGGTGTTTTCTTGGCTTTGTTAGTCTATGTTGATGATATAGTCATTACTGGTAACAATGTTGATGAAATTGAAAAGTTTAAAAGTTTTCTGAACTCTAAATTTATGATTAAGGACCTTGGTCCTCTCGAATATTTTTTGGGTATTGAAGTTTTAGAAAACAAAGTTGGTATTTGTCTTTCACAAAGAAAGTATTATCTAGACCTGTTAAGTGAGTATGGTTTGTTGGCTTGTAAGCCTGCTGCTACTCCTATGCAGCAGAATGTTGTTTTGAGTCATGTTGAGACAGAAACTGACAAGTTTTTGTCTAACATGACTGAGTTTCAGAAGTTGATTGGAAAATTGATATATTTGTCTTTTACTAGGCCTGATATATCTTATTCCGTTCATTGTTAAGTCAGCATATGCATGCTCCTCTTAATTCTCATTTTACTGTTGCACTTAGAGTTTTGAGATATTTAAAGTAGACTCCTAGTACAAGTATTCAATTTGAGTATGGTGATAAGCTTAATCTGTATGCTTTCTCAGATGTAGATTGGGCTAAGTGTCCTCTTTCTAGGAAATCAATTTCAGGTTTTTGTGTTTATTTTTACAATTATCTGATTTCGTGGAAAAATAAGAAACAGGCTACTATTTCTAGGTCCTCAGCTGAATCTGAGTATAGATGTCTGGCATCTACTACTTGTGAGCTTGTTTGGATTGTTAATATTTTTAAGGACCTTGAAATAGATGGCTTGTTACCTGCAAGTTTATTTTGTGATAGCAGTTCTGCTATTCAAATAGCTGCTAATCCTGTTTTTCATGAGAAAACTAAACATTTTGAAATAGATTTGCATTTGATTAGGGAGAAGGTAGCTTCTGGGGTTATAAAAACCTTAAAAGTTGCCTCTGCTAATAATGTTGCAGATATATTTACTAAAGGGTTGAGTATTTCTCAATATAAGCAGTTTTGTGATAAGCTTGGTTTGGTGGATATGTTCAAGCCATGAGCTTGAGAGGGGGTGTTGAAATATGTTATGTTTTACAAGCTCATGTTTGTCATAATAAGTCTACAGACTTATTATGTCATATTTTACTCATGTTTGTATGTTTAGCTGGTTTTGGCAGGTTTTACATTCTTCAGGGGCTGAAGTGTAGTTTGCTTCTATATAAGCTGGAACCAGCCCTAGTAGCGATATCTTAGTCTTATTTTCTCACATATCAATTAATATTCTCTCTCAAGTCTTTGTGGTCTTATTTCTGGTATTCATCTCTTGATCATCTTGATCAATTGTGTAGTATAGTTTGGTTATTGTGAGTGTTTGTAGTGAGGCTGATTGTATTCATAACTTTGTAGTGAGTGATTGGATCCTTCTAAAGGGGACAATCAATTTCTTTTGTATTGGTTTGGCAAGCACTCGTTTGAGGACTTGTCTTCTTGTATTACTGAGTAATAAAAATAATTCACCAAGGGGTGGTTGGTTGGGTGAGATCTTATGTTGTGGTTGTGATTTCTGATCAGATCTATAGTTTTAACAGTTTTGTCGAAGTTTTTTTGTGAGTATTACAATTCACTTATAAGGTGTGAGTGTTGAAATGATGTGACACCCAACGGGGCTCAAATATCTAAAAAAAAATAGATATCTTGATACCTATTGCTCTAAGTATTTTTTTAGAAATACATTTTATCCACACAGTCACAACTATTTCGAACAAGATTTGAACCGACAACATCTTCATTAATGTACCACTTCTAGTACCACTTCTATAGGACCGCTAGACTAAAGATCATAGTTGTTAAGATCTCGATCCTGATTTTAGAATTTTACGTTTTCAAACACGATACTACAAACCAAAAACTTTCCGGACCCTACGTAGGATCTTAACAAGCTTAAAATCTTACAAGATCCCGATCTTGACCATAGGATCTTAAGATATAATCCAATCCGATCTTACTTTTCTGTAACCGCAAACAAAAAACTACAAAGTTATAGATTATGTTAAAAAAAAAAAAAAAAAAAAAAAAAAAAAAAAAAAAAAAAAACATGTTCATTTTATTAAATATTCAATATTCATAATTTAGGACAACATTTTGAAGAAACATTTATATACTTTTGTGTTTATGATATATAATAATTTCTAGATTTGAATAATATTACAAACACTATTAATAAAATGGCATTGTAGTAGGATATTAGGATCCCGATCCCGATCTTACAATTTCGATCTTGCAAAAGCGAAAACGATCCTGAGTAGGATCCCGATCTTCAAAACCTTGCTAAAGATCATTTAACTACTATAACCTTCTTCTATTAATGAGTACTACCATAATCAAATAGATTTGAAACAACATATGAAGGCCATCGACGAGAAAATTCCGATCAAAAATTTAGTCAAGAGTAATATGATATAGGGTTTACCGATGGATCAATAGAGCACAAAGTTTCAAGTTTTGTTTGCAAATTGCAATCTGGTTATCTCTTGCATCCATTTGTGTTGAGCAAAAAATTGTATTGGAAAGCTGGAAACACATGAAAACTTTGAAATAAATAAACTAGTCGATACGTAGCTATTACTCACCGAACAATATAACCAAACTTCTAGGATCCTTACTCGTCTCTATTCATTTACTTGTAGAGAGCGTTCCAAACTTGGGTCACCATCACATAGAGAAGTGTCAACCTTTTTATTTATTTTTTCAAAATAAGTTAAACAACGTTTTAAACTATTTTATGTAAGTTAGAGCTATAAAAGTGAGGACGTTGTCATCACTCTCGTCTAGTAGACAAAAGATAACTTTGGAGCTTCTTCTTCACATAAATTTTGAAACTAACTACGATAAAAGAAAAGCAATATTTAACGTGGGGCTCGTCTCTATGAGGCCATGATCGATAAGGGCATGATTGTCTAGAGGAATGACGAAGACCACAAGTCCATGAGTATAGGTGCTCCATGATCGTGATCTTCTAAAATTGAAGTGTATTAGGTTCCCTTTTTAGATAGTTCATCTTTATGCATGCATGAAACAAAGGCTAAGTGTTATGGTCATTAAATTCATCATATTTGCATCAACGCCATGTCATCATTCAGTACACCATCAAATCTATCATCAAACAGGTGTAATGGTCACCACCAACTCCATTTTTTTTAACAAATTTTACTAAAAACTAAATTGAACTTCATTTATAATTAAAAGACATTACATTACTAAAAACATAAACTTACGAAATTAAAAACATAAATCAATAATCTAAGTTATACTTCTCCTTGATCATCTGCTCCATGTGCAACACCTTTTTGAGATGGATTCCACTCAAGTGACCAACGATACTCATATGGAACAATTCATCTTCTTGTCATTGTTTTCTTTGTCAGAAGTTGAACATTTGTTGGTGTAGTTTAAACTTCTTTTGTACCATTTTCTTTTCTAGCCTTTTGATTTTCAAAAAGATGTTGTGGTATGTTTTCTTCATTGTAATGAATAACGATGTTTGGCTTGTAAATTTGTTGACCAATAACCTAGCCAACGCTTCATCACTGCTCGCTACTGACGATGCCGATGGAACGGATGATGTCGACGCTTTCTTCTTCACTTTGTCCCTACCCATTGGTCGAACTTCCAACCCCTCATTTTCTTCCTTGTGTCTAGCCATTTGAGTGAGAATAAAACCACCCTCGATTGACTTTGATGTGTTGAACAAGGTAGACCTCGATGAGTTAAATCTCTTAAAAGCTTGTTGTTTGCTTATTCAAATTAGAATTTCCACATCCTTCCATTTCGGAGACATCTTTAAAATTCTCCACGCATAAAGAAGCGTGAAAGTTACTCATACTCGACACGATATTCTTCAAGTGACTGTTCATTGTAATCCTTGTTATAGGCTACCCCGGGTCTTTCGAACCACATTAGCGTAGACTCCACAAAATTGAGCCACTTTAGGATGCAAATCCTTCCCTTTTCCGTCTAACGAATCGTAGGTTCGAGTGCCAGTTACCTTCATTTCTTTCTCAAGGTAACCTAATACCTCCGCCCAAAACCCATTTGCTTTCTTCGTATTACCTTTACGAATATCTTCAGATGTACGAACCCAAGCTTTGAGTAATGAAATTTCCTCTGCAACGGTCATGGAATGTTACGATGATCATCGTTGTCTTTTTTAGACGCATTTTGACAGCTTCTTCTTTAGAGGCGGGACGTATTCGACGGGAGAGTCGCCCATCAATGGGGTTAGACATAGACGGAGAAAGTTGAAGTTCATAAACTAGAAAATCATTAACATTGAATGGATAATGGGAGAAATAGGTGAAGGTGGTAATGAAGAACCATGAAACATTTATGGTGATGTAGGATCGTAAAACATTTGTGGTTGATACATTTTTGGTTGCTACATATTTTGTTTTTATTGTTGTGGAGATATGAATGGTGGGTTTTAATATTTTGTGTTTTGGTATTATGGGTTTGTGTTTCATAAACAAATTAATAATGGGGCTCAAAGTTTACCAGTGGTGAGTAACCGAGACAGAAATTTGAATCGGGTGTTTTTACATTTGGTTGTTGACGTTGTTTTTTTGGGTTTTATGTCTAGGTGTGTTTTGAGACATTTTTATAAAAGAGAAAGGAATGAGAGTAAATATAAAGATATAATAATGAGTTGCGTATAAAAATCATGGGATATAAGAGATGACTAATGATTTGCACACTCTATACTGCGCTATAAACAGTTGTACATTTGTTTGATGCTATTTTGTCAGTTTGTACATTGAAGTGTGCGGATAAAAAAAGAGAGTGTATCAATCAACTCTCATAAGGTATTTATAAGTAAATAAAATTATAAAGTTTAATAATTTTTTTTACACAAACCAAAAAGAGCCGTTTATAGGGCCCATTTTTTACAGTTGAAATGAAAAAAAGGTGCATTTGGTTCGATGGTTGTGACCACCAAATTATGGCCAAAAGCGAGGACCATGCGCGGTAGAGACCCCTGTGTTATGGGGACCACGACCACCTCCATATGACCCGGTCTAAAGTATCCATCCATAAACAAGTAGAAAAGGGCCGGGCCTAGTAATTTTCCACCATCATTTGATGTACGAGTTCAGGTTGAAACCAAATGTTTCTACGTTTTTAAAACAATGCTTCTGTCATTTACACATGTAATTTCCAAATAAAAATTACATTAGTTGATATATCATCTTTATATCCATATATATATACCAGTTGCGTGACTCACTTAACAATAAAGTCGTATTCTTGGTTGGTGCTTTCAGTTTTATAATGGCACACACACTTTATATTGGTACACTATTAACGATTCTTAATTATTCGTAGTTATATTATAGCTGCATAATTGATCTTAAACTCACTGAAAAATGATGGTTTCCTTATTCAATCGATGGTCCCTTTCATGGTCAAATGAAGAGGACAAAAACTAGCTAGAAGCTTTCTAATGAAAACAACCCTCCCAATTCTTTTCATGTTTTTGCTTTTCTATCTTGGTCATGCCATCTCCTTATAATCATAGAGTCGTTATCTCAAAAAATGATCATAAGCAGCACTCTTTCTAAAAATATTCATGTGTTTTGCTTGATATGACGCATGCTCCCTGGTTCCTAATTACATAATAAATTACAAGTATTAGTATTATATATGGTAATATATATAGATATAATATATTAATGAAAAGTTCATTTAACTATTTAAGTACTATCATTTTGCTGTGTACTAAAAGACTAGCATGGTACCCGCGCGATGCAGCGGCGGGTATCCTGTGACTAAATTTTTCAGCGAATAATTGTTATTTTGTTTAGGGCTACGGATTTCAGATTTATGTTTTGAAAGCTTAATTAGATTGTACTTTGTGGTTAAATAATTGTATATTTTAGTGAATGTGTAAATTAAATTATGTATTAATTGTATGTGTTAAATAATGTTTTTTAGTTTTATTTGTAAATTGTTCTTAGGTAGTTGTATGTATTGGTGATGGAGTGTTTTAAATTTTGTATTAATTGTATGTAAGAAATGATATTTGCTTAAAATCAATTGTGTTTTCTATAGTTGTACATTATGTTTTATAAGTAGTATTTGCTTAAAATTTAATTTAAGAAATTTTAAAATCATAAATATGAAAGAGAGTTTTATATGCTTTATAAGTAGTATAGATAAACTTCAGTCACTCATCATATAAAAGAAAATAAAGGAGTAGGTTAATTAATTTTTAAAATTAAACTCACTTACATCTTTTTTCTAAAAAAAATTTACATATCAGGAACCATAAATCATTAACCTACATAAGCTATGTCATCGTTATGAGAATTTGATTATCGTTCAATAAAGAGGCATTTTCATATACTTTCGACAAACTTTTTATTTTATTTTTTGTATAGAGTATTTTGCTTGATATATCACATATTATATAATACTAATAAGTTTGAACACTCAACATGTTGTCATAAAATGAATATAAATATATGTAAAACTTCAAATGATTCATCATTTTTGATATTGAAAACTACACATTTTAACCTACACAAAGAAGTTGAAAAAATAGAGTATTTTTTTTTTTTTTTTTTTTTTTTTTTTTTTTTTTTTTTTAATGATCAAGTCCGCTTAATATATCACATATAATATAACACTGAGTGAGGTAAAATATATATATATATATATATATATATATATATATATATATATATATATATATATATATGGGAAGGGATCCAATAAGAAGAATAATTAAAATGAGAAAGATAAGAAGTAACTCTAGCCACACATTTTAATTTGGGAGGGAAACGAGTTTCAAGACATTATGTTTAATTCCTAAATATTCATACTTTTATTATTTTTCATTTATAATCTATAAACTTTTTTTTGATGAATAAACTATTTGTCGAAAAAACGATTTGTTGCTATAAAGAATGTATAGCCAAATCTTGAAAAGTGAAATCTTAAAAGTTAAAGGTGAGAGAAATGCATAATATAATTAATATTCTTATTAAAACACCCCATAACTTTAAAGTGCAATAATTTATTCACAATATACAACCAATTAAAAATATATATATCAAATTAAAAACAACAAATTAAAACACCTCTTACTAAAAAGTACAATAAAATTTTCACAATGTACAATTTTAACAAGCTACAATATAATCTAAATATAAAATAATTAACACACTAACTAATGTTATTTTACACATTATACAAATTAATAAAACACACAAAGCTTCATACAAGTTAACAAGTTGATGGTACATATAGTTTTGAAAACTGGACCGGACCAACGGGTTCAATCGGGAACCGGTGTCGCCACCGGTTCGTCTAACTAATAAAAGCCATACGAAAACATATATTTCAAAATGAAACTATTAATACACATCGAAAACCGGGTTGACCTGGGACGCTTCAAACCCGGCGGGTTGACCCGGTTTAATTTGACTCGTTTTTTACCCAACCCGTCGGATTCACTCGATTTAAATCGACCCATTTTTCGTCCAGAACGAGTCGAACCGGGTTTCAAAACATTATGTTTAATCTCTAAATCTTCAAACTTTTATTATTTTTTGTTTTTAACCAATAAACTTTTTTTATCACTAAACGATCTGTCGCTATAAAATCTCGTTGCTATGCACGGGTACTCGTCTAGCAGGCTGCAAGCTCCTTAAGCAAAAGGAGCTCGGATGATTCAAACTGCTTATTTGTGTAAGGACCCCTATCATGTTTATTCTATGCATGTATATATAAAAGTGAAATAAATAGGGAGTAATATTTTTCAATTTTAATATTTTTTAGCTAGAGATTCAGGTGAGGAACTTTTCTGTTAAAAAGATATGAGCACCCATACGAGACATGCAACCAAAAGATATGGTATGCATACTCTTTAGCTAACTCAAATGTATGTTATCTAATATTATTTAGAAGTGACAAAATGAATGGGTCGTGCATGCAATGTAATAAGTCAAAGGAGTGGGTTAAAGACTTTTTTTTTTCTCAATTTATTGATAAAGAGTATGTAATTAGATTTTTAACTTGGTCAGCCTCACTTTTAATTGATAAATATAAGAAGGAATTCAAAGTGCAACCTTAATTTTTTTGTGTATATGCTTTTTATGCTGATGAAGTTATATTCTGAGATGGAAAATTGACCGGGTCGGGTGAGTTGGGTAATGGATCAAAATAGGTGATCTTTTGTATGGACTGAAATGGGCGAGTTAAACACTTTTTTTCCCAAAAAATCTTAATATTTTAACGAAATTAGTTTCTCAAGTATGATAGTAAATACACAATGACAATCCAAGCTTTTAAATAAAATGATTTAAGAAGGTATGGCCAAAAGTAAAATAGGAAGAAAAAACTAATTCAAAATTGACATTTTGTTGGCCATGTTTTACATTTTTTATTTGCGATGCTGGTGCAGTTGGGCATGTGGATATAGCTAATGAAATGCTTGTGGATTTGTTTCGGTGTGCTTCTTTTCGAGAGGCGCTAATTTGTAGGCTTGAGAATTGTAAAGTTTTTGCGATCTTCAACAAAGAGGTACACATGTAGCTGATGTAGTTGTTTGAATGTTTGTTATACTAAAATGTTTTATACTTGAACTATTTTAGTAGGTGACTTTAGCTCTAAATAATTGTTGTTGGGAGCTTGGGATTTAATCTCTTTGATTTTGATAGATTTAGGTTGTGTTTGTGAAAATTGATGACCATAAGCTATTTGGTTTTATCCAAACACTAAATATGCTTATTAGTTGTAATCTCCTTGATTTGGATAGATTTAGGTTGTGTTTGGGAAAATTGTTGAACATAATTGTTTCATTCTATCCAAACACTAAATATGCTTATTAGTTGAATCTCCTTGATTTTGATAGATTTAGGTTGTGTTTAAGAAAATTGTTAAACACAAGCTGTTTCATTCTATCCAAACACTAAATATGCTTATTAGTTGTATGATAATGTAATATGTTGATAAGATGTAAAAATAAGCTTACTTGAACACCCTTTAAGGGTAAGGATAGCGACATCCGAGTAGAAAATAATAGCCATTTTCATATTTGATGATTTCGTAGAATGTTGTGCAGATGCGGCATTAAGGGGACAGTAATAGACCGATCAAGAACAACAACAACATAGTAAGTTAATATGCATGCTGATTGGTCCCGAAACGGTCAGATATTATTGATCAAGGTCAATAAGTCAAAGACAGCCTCGTTCCAATTCTCCGGTGATAGTATTGTGTGTCCCCAGGTCGTTAAGTCCCAGCGAGATTGAAATGGTGTTTTTGGAAAACGTTTTTGGGAATGAGTGGCACTGAGGACAGTAGCCAAGATGATATGGAATTGATTTTTGCTACTGATATTTTGGTATTTGTACAATGATATAATATTCACAAATAACAGATATATAGATATATGCACAAATTTACAAGTTGGAATCACGTAACAGACAGGTAAGTGGGTTTTATCAGATTACAAACAACAGGGGGTGCAAGTGAACTTTTGAAAACTTAAAACTAAAAGAAAATTTAAAATGAAAATGAAATTATAAAAATGATTATTTTAATATTTAAATATTACTTAATTAATTAACATCTAATTTAAATCTAATTTAAAATAACTAATAATTATAAAGATTACAAATTAAACTAAAAACTTGCAAAACTAATTTCTAAACTTAAAAATGAACTTGAAGAAAGTATAAAAAATAAAAATAAATATTTTTGTCTTTTTATGAGTTTTTTATCAATTAAAAACTAATTATATTAATTAAACTAGTTAAACTATTTTAAATTACTAATAATACTAAATTAACTTAGAAAATTATGGAAAAATTTATAAAACTATTTAACCATCACAGGAATCCTAAAAAACAATAAAAACTTCTAAAAATTATTTTTAGACTAATTTACTAATTACTTACATTTTAATTAATTTAAATCTACTTTAAATAATTAAAATAAGAAAATTGGAAAATGAACAGTAGAAACTGAAAATATATTTTCTAAAAGTCTTAACTAATTTATAAAACTTAGAAAAATTATAAAAACCTATTGTTGTTAATAAAATTTTAAGAAAACTAATTAATTACTTATATTACCTATTTAATTATTTAAATTACTTTTAAATCTAATAAATAGTAAATTGTTTAGGAAAAATCTAAAAAAATTATTTTAAATACTTAAAGGTACAAGGAAATTAGGAAAATTATAAAAATGGAAAAGTGCTTATCAATAAGCTGAAATGAAAAATGAAAAATATAGAATCTATTAAATAGAAGCTATCACTAATTTTATGTTTGTTTTTTTGGTGTTTTTCTTTTTGACAGCTAATAATAAGATGAAAATAGGAAACTTTTGTGAAACAACTTTCTATAAAGCTTAAAAATAAGCTGTGTGCACCCCCTTAAGCAAAACAGTTGACTTTCTTTGACCAATTAGGCAAATAAGCTCAAATGACTGTATGTGGGGTCCACAATGATGAAACTTGATTCACTTAAGCAAAAGGGACTTAAATAAGCTAGAAACAACAAGCTACAATCACTAATAAGCTAATTAGAAAGAATTAAGCACTTTGATACTATAAGCTAAACACAGAAATAGGACAAACTTTGGCAGTGATTCCAGGTGGGGTCCACTAAGCCTAAGGTCAAAAAAATGGTCAAGGTTTGTATCCTGGTAGGAGGGGGGTTGGGAAAACCCAAGGTGGATCACTGGGACCCACTGAGGTGGCCTACAACAACCACCAAAGGTGGTGGTGTTGTGGTGTTTTGCTGATGCAGGGGAGGTCAGTCCCCCTGCAAGTGTTTTTGGCTAGGTGTGGGGTCCACAATAAAATTCAGAAAAATGTAGAAACACAAGAAATCAAAAGTTCAACTAATAGACTAATTACCCAAGAAATTTCAAAGCTTCAATCCTAGTACAAAAATCTACAAAATTCTTGCAATTTTAAGAAAAACTGAGATGCACTCTTTTTGACTTTTTGATCAAACTTGCTTAGTTGACTTTGATGAGTTTTGCTTGATCCTAAGTGACTGAAAATAAGTTAATAAGCTAGACTAAGGTTGATTTAAGTTGAAATAACACTCTAAGCTAAGTTATGAAGAACTTTTGGACTCCAAATCTCACACAGTTGACTGTGTGGGTGGGATCTTTGTAATTTTGACTTTGGACCAAAACACTTCTTGTTTTTATGCTCAAAATGATACACTAAGTACTTATGGATGCTGTATAAACTAATTTGGACCAACAAAACACAGAGATCAAAGGTGAACTTCACTAATCCAAACACTCCTATACTTAACAGTTTTGAAGATTTTCAATGAGTTTAACTTATTTCTTCCACAAATCTGTTTCCAAATGTTCTATTATGATCTAAATGGGTAAGTTAAGCCCATAAACACAGGTTATAACCACTGATTCACAAGAAGACAATATTATGGCTAATATGACAGTTTAAAGAAAGAGGTGAGCAACAAAGAAATCCAAGTAACAAACACCTAACTATGAACCACAAACAACATCTAATAAGCACAAGAGACACAGAATAGCAATAACAAGCAATCAACCAGAAATTATAAGGAACTAAGATTTTTAGAGGAAAATCAAAATAAGCAAAGCTTACAAACTACCCTTAGCATGAACAAAGGGTTTTCCACTGAAGCCTATCTTTAGATAGACTTATCCACTTCCAATCTTGCCCTTCAATGCCTCTGAATACCAGAAATCAAACTCAAACAAACCACAGTTGACTTATGTTGACTATTTTTATATTTTTGATTTTTTATACTAGTACTGAGTTTTATGGTCTCTACAAGCTTTAACAAGCTTAAGGGAACCTAAGTGACCCTATATCAGTCCATGATCATTAATACTATTGACAACTAAAGTTTTTGAGAAATTCAAAAACATGAGTGAATTGCATTAACAAAAACAGAACTGAAACTTGGATTTTTATTACTTAAAAAGACTTAGAGTACAACTAGAAAGCTACTACAATGCTTGAATTATGAAAATTACACTGAATTTGAAATCCTAATTTAATTCGACATAAAATTAGCTAAAATTGACTACTTGTCTTCTTCCTTGCAATCTCTTCTCTTTTATAGCTTGAATTAGGGCTCCCAGTTGTCTTCTGAATATTTCCCATTAGCAATCTGAGCCATTGGATGACTGAAACAATCTCAATCGTTCAAATCTTTTTCGCGCCAAAAAATGATCAGAGCAATTTGATTGATAGCGTGTAGGGGGGATGCATTTATTGTGGGTTGTCTAGTTGGGTGAGGGTGGTGATGATGTATTTAATGCAAGTGGAGGGGTGGTGGAGTTTGGCAGGTTGTGAGGAAGGGGTGGAAGGAGATGGCTGGGGTGGTGTTTGACTGGGTTGACCAAGGGTCAACGTTTGACCCTGGTTTTATAAAACGGGGGTGTTGGGCTGGTTTGTGGAGTGGGCCAAAAAGGGTGGGCTTGGGATTGGTTTATGGATTGGATTTGGAGTAGTATTATTATTTAAGGGTCCGGTTTGGTTTTGTATTTCACAAGGGCCATTTTTGTAATTTCTTGAATTTTGAGGGGTGAGTTTTGGCATTTTTCCAAAGTTTCCATAGGGTTGTTTCTTGCCAAGTGATGAATAGTGAGGTGCAAAGTTGATTTTGTACATATAAAAACCCAGGGACTAAATCTGCCAAATCACCAAATTTCAGGGACCTGTTTTGTAATTTCACCAAACTTGCAATCAAGGACCAATCCTGCCATAAGAGATTAGTGAAAGGACAAAATTTGTTTTTCTCAAAGTTTTAATATCCCAGGGACCATTTTTGACAATTTTCAAAACTTCAGGGACTAAACTTGACATTTTATGAAACTTTGCACCGAAGGACTATATGTGTAACTTTTTGATTTGAAAGGACCTTTGGTGACTTTTTCAAGTTTTTAGAACAACCAGGGACTAGATTTGACAACTTTTGAAAGTTGAGGGACTGAAACTGCCAATTTTGCAAACTTTGTACGTTTTTCATCTGTTTTTGATTATTTTGCATCTGAAACATATAAAACACATTCCTGGGATATTTTCACTATTTTGATTCAATATTGAGTGTTTTTAGATGTTTTGGCAGTTCAAAAAAGGTAAAAATGATGAGTATTTACACACTCATCAATCCCCCATACTAAAACATTGCTAGTCCCTAGCAATCTTTTGAGAAAAACTTGATGGATTTGAAAACCTCTTTACCAAAAGCCATCACTTCTGGAGTAGCCAGATGTAAGAACTGTGGCACACCTGATAACCGTGTGATTTTGAGCAAACCACCAGCTGTCAACGGATTTGATTAGTCTTTACCAAAAGTCGTTTGCTTCTGGACTAGCCAACTCTTGATGGACTAAGTCAACATCTTGGTAAGCTGATTACCAATTATGGATTTTCCACGGCCTTTACCACAAGCCATAATCTTGTGGGCTAGCCAACTCATTCGCTTTATGGGATATGGCGAGTTGATTTACCATACAATTTTTGGCAAATTGCAAGCCATCAACGGGTTTGAGATGTCTTTACCAAGAGCCGTTTGCTCCTGGACTAGCCAATCCATTTATCATTTAGACTTTGGCGGACTGATTACCACAAAAATTTTGAAAAATTTAGGCCAAAATGGGGGTACTTAGAAAGTATTTTGTGATAAAATTTGTAAGAATTCCCCCCCCCCCCCCCACACTAGAATTGAATATTGTCCTCAATATTCAAAGTCCCGGCTATTATGCCGAATCTCTGAACGGAAAAAGCTTATATTCGAAACTAACTGTGGAAATATCGATTTTATTTTTCACTTTATTTATCTGTACATATAAACATTTTCATCATTTTTTTTTTGAAACTTATATACATATTTACTTTTCAAAAGGTGGGGGACGGCCACTCCCCCACACTAGAGTGGTAGAAAGTAGAAAGAAGTCAGAAATACGGGTGAAAACCCATATATTTTGCTAATTTTTGTTCACCGAGTCACTAGCTTGACTCGATCCCCGAATTCATTGGTCCATGGGGAAAGTTTGGAGATCCGGGACAACCATGGGTGGTATGTCCTCTCCAAAATAATGTTTCAAACGATGACCATTCACTTTGAAGTTAGGACCTTCGGGTTGAGATAACTCAACATTCCCGTATGGATATACTTTAGCAACAGTGAATGGTCCAGTCCATCGGGTTTTTAATTTCCCCGAGAAGATCTTTAACCTTGAGTTGAAAAGAAGGACTCTGTCACCGACGTTGAAAACACAGTTCTTAATTTTAGAGTCGTGGATCTTCTTTGTCTTTTCTTTGTAGATTAAAGAGTTCTCGTAGGCTTGATTACGAAGTTCGTTTAATTCATTGAGTTGAACTTTACGGTGATCACCTGCTTTATGAAGATCATAGTTTGCATGTTTCAAGGCCCAGTAGGCTTTGTGCTCGAGCTCGATCGGTAAATGACACGCCTTCCCGTATACAAGCTTGTAGGGAGTACACCCGATGGGTGTTTTGTAAGCTGTACGGAAGGCCCAGAGTGCATCATCTAGTTTATCCGACCAGGAAGCACGGTTTTCACCTACGGTCCTTTCAATAATCCGTTTAATACCATGGTTTGAAACCTCCACCTGCCCACTTGTTTGTGGGTGATACGCGGTAGAAAGACGATGAGTAACACCGTACTTAAGCATGACTTTTGCGAATTGATCATTGCAAAAGTGAGTACCGCGATCACTAATGATGGCACGTGAAGTTCCAAAACGAGCAAAGAGGGATTTCAAGAATTTCACAACAACTCGGGCATCATTAGTGGGTAAGGCCTTAGCCTCAACCCATTTTGACAAGTAGTCAACAGCCACGAGAATGTTTTTGTTTCCACGAGAAGATGGGAATGGCCCCATAAAATCAATGCCCCAGACGTCAAAGATTTTACAAACTTGAATAGCATTTTGTGGTATTTCGTTCTTTTGTGAAATATTCCCGTGACGCTGACAAGCGTCACAAGCTTTGACTAACTCGTGGGCATCCTTATAGATCGTGGGCCAATAAATACCGGAATCAAACACCGTTTTGGCGGTGTAGTTAGGACTATGGTGGCCCCCGGTGGGTCCAGCATGGCAAGCCTTGAGAATATCAGCGGCTTCCTGTCCGTATACACATCGTCTGATGACTTGATCGGCACAGATTTTGAAGAGATAGGGGTCGTCCCAGAAGTAATGTTTAACGTCTTTGAAGAATTTGTTCTTCTGTTGGGACGTCATCCCCTTAACGATGAAGTTACCCGCATGGTAATTTGCAAAGTCGGCAAACCATGGGGTAGTAGAGTCACCACGAAAAGCAACCGCATTGAGTGTCTCAAGAGGGAATGTTTCATTTATTTCCTTTTTCTCGGACACATCCTGATGAGGGTTTTCTAATCGTGAGAGATGATCAGCAGCAAGGTTCTCGGCTCCTTTTTTATCACGGATAATGATATCAAATTCTTGGAGGAGGAGAACCCAACGGAGTAGCCTCGGCTTTACATCTTGCTATGCAAATAGGTACTTCAAAGCCGAGTGATCCGTATACACCACGCATTTTGTCAAGATTAAGTGATCCGTATACACCACAGCTAGGAGTTCTTTTTCAGTGGTGGTGTAATGACCTTGAGCCTCGGTCATAGTTTTGCTTGCGTAGTGTATAGGCTGAAAGTATTTTGCTTTTCGTTGCCCCAAGACCGCACCTATGGCAAAATCACTAGCATCGCACATAAGCTCAAAAGGGAGGTCCCAATCGGGGGCAACAAGAATCGGTGCCTCGGTAAGCTTTTTCTTTAATGTTTCAAAAGCTTCGATGCACTCAGGAGAGAAGATGAAAGGAGCATCTTTTTCGAGGAGATGGTTCATAGGCCGGGCAATCTTAGAGATATCTTGGATAAACCTACGGTAGAAGCCGACATGACCCAAAAAGCTCCTAACACCTTTAATGGTGGTGGGATGAGGTAGTTTAGCAATAACATCGATTTTGGCTTTGTCAACCACAATCCCGTTCTTTGAAATTTTATGGCCGAGGACAATGCCCTCCTTGACCATAAAGTGGCTCTTCTCCCAGTTGAGACTCAAATTTGTTTCTTTACAACGTTTAAGCATTTGTTCCAAGTGGGAGAGACAAGACTGGAATGAATCTCCGATGACTGAAAAGTCATCCATGAATACCTCCATGGTTTTCCCGATCATGTCGGAAAAGATAGACATCATGCACCTCTGGAACGTGCCTGGTGCATTACATAAGCCGAAAGGCATATGTCTGTAAGCAAAAGTTCCGTAGGGGCATGTGAAGGTAGTTTTCTCTTGATCCTGTGGATCAATGGGGATTTGGAAGTAACCCGAAAAACCATCGAGGAAGCAGTAGTATTCATTCCCCGCAAGTCTTTCGAGCATCTGGTCCATAAAAGGGAGAGGAAAATGGTCTTTACGGGTGGCTTCATTTAACTTTCGATAGTCAATACATACTCGCCAACCCGTGACCAAACGAGTTGGAATCAACTCGTTATCCTCGTTGGTGACAACGGTTATGCCACCCTTTTTAGGAACACAATGAATTGGGCTAACCCAAGGACTGTCAGATATAGGATAAATCAATCCCGCATCAAGAAGTTTTAGAACCTCTTGTTTGATAACTTCGTGGATTTTGGGATTTACCCTTTTCTGTTGTTGCACTGCTGGCTTAAAATCATCCTCCATTAAGATTTTGTGTGTACAAAAGTCCTGGCTAATGCCCTTAATGTCGGAGAGTTTCCAAGCAATTGCTTGTTTGTTTGCCTTAAGAACCTTTAGGAGTGCAGCCTTTTCCTCATCTTTTAAGTCTTTAGCGATATTGACGGGCAATTTATTATCACCCTCCAGAAATGCATATTCTAGATGAGGAGGCAAGTCCTTGAGCTCAACCTCGGGAAAGTCTTCAGTTATTTCAACATTTTTGACTTCCTCTTTATGAAGTATTTTTGGAGATGGAGAGGGTGAAGGATCGTCATTTAACAATCTTTCAAGAAGAAGAATGTCCCCCTCCAGGTCAAGATAGTTTTCATCAACCCCATTTGGGATTGAACTATCCTGAGCAAGAAAAGCCTCGACCTCTTCCAGAAGGCAGTCACTTCCCTCAAACGGAGTGAGAGAAGGGGAAGAGTCGAAAATGATTGGATCAGTAGAAAGAGTGGTACTGCCACTTGCTGAGAAACCAAGGACTTCTTTAGAATACTCCTCAGACGCTACATCGATGATGTCAATTCGGTTAACCGTTTCAGCGTCATAGTTGGAGGAGTATCTTGAAGTCTGATCAAGATTGAATGTGATGGCTTCACCACCAACACGTAGAGTGATTTCTTCTTCAAATACATCGATTAAAGCACGACCCGTTCTTAAGAACCCCCTCCCGAGAATGAGAGGAACTCTTGGGTCAGCATCGAAATCAACAATCACGAAATCTGCCGGAAAATGGAATTTTACTACTTTCACAAAGATATCTTCGGCAATGCCGAGAGGACGGGATATAGTACGGTCTGCAAGCTCGAGAGTCATGCAGGTAGGAGTGGGATGATGAGGCAAAAAATGATCCGTTTTTAGGGGGTCATTTAAGCCCGAATTCGAATTTATTTGATCAAATATTGCCCTAAATCGTTCCTTTTGTGATTTTAGGTACTTTGGGAGTGAAATCTGGCGTTTTTGGAGCATAAAAGTGAAGAAAACGCCAAAGTCTTAATTTTCCGTGCTGGGAACAGTAGGTGACGGCGTCAAGAGTAACTCCCTGACGGCGTCAAGAGCAAAATTCCATGACGATCCAGAAGAGATTTGACGGCGTCACGAAGGTAGGGCGTCAAGAGTAAAAGTCATGATGGCCTGGAAATGATTAAGTCTTGACGGCGTCAAATGTAGATCAAGGCAGTCCGAGAATAGTTTTGGCGGCGAGGTGACGGCGTCACAAGGTTGGTCTTGACGCCGTCAGACCTATTTTCCTATATATAGTTTTCTAATTTTTCACATTAAGGAGAGAAGTTTTGGAGAAACCCTAAGTACGATTTTGGTGCGAATTTTACAGGTTTTTCAAGGGTTCCAAGCCCTTGATACCTTACATGTGTAATTAAGATAAGTGTTCTTTCAATTCAATCAATATGTCTATGTGTTGGTTGTCTATATCTTGTTCTTGTCTTAATTCCATCATGCTAGGCTAGATCTATCATGTGTTTGCTTAGATCTAATGAAACCTAGATGTTAATTATGTGTTGATTACTTGTTTATACTTGTTTTGGATGAATGATTTATATGTCAGGCTTAAGAAAACTGGCAGATCTCCAATTGGTAACATGCTTGAACGTCTTAAGAAACATGAACCGACGCGCACTAGGTCTTTATTAGTTGTATTTAATGCATGAGCCACTGTTTACAATCCCTATAGTTGTGCTGGGCATGGTGTAGGAGGAGATAAGAGCTCATAGAATTGGGGAGTTAAGTGTGTCACCCCATGAATGGTATTAAGGAATACGATCCGTCATTCATGCATTTATAACAAGTAATTAACGTGTAAAAGATGTCTAGGGAGTAGTGAAATCTAAGTAAACACATTTTCTCCACTTACTGCTCACAACTTTAGTATAATTTAGTTTATTTTCATTTTTAGTATTTTATTTTGATTGCATCTTTAGTATTGGGTTAGTTGATTAGCAACTAATTCCGCCCAAATCCTTCAAACCCGAGATTTTTAATTGCTTTCTAAAAAATATAAAAACACAAAAATAATCATCCCTCACCTTTAGAACTAGTATTTAGGCTTTATAATCCTAGCGACACTATTCCTAAGCTGAACGATCAATCCCCCGGTACTTGTCACTATACTATACTACAACGATCAGGTACACTGCCTGGTGGGGGTTGTAAGCTTCTCGAGATCCCTCGAGAGGTAAAGCCTTTGCGATTCCCACGCATCAAGTTTTTGGCGCCGCAGCCCGGGGAATAGTTATTGTCTAGGTTAGAATTTCTTTTTATTAGGTCTACTTGCTAGATTCCTTTCTAGTAAGATTTTATTTTTATTTTTAGGTTCTCTTTAGTCTATCTTATTTCTTTGTGCCTTTGTTCGTAACCACCCGACATCATGGACAACAGGAACATCTTTGAACCCGTCATCCCACCACAACAAAACCCACCATTAGAACCCCTTAGGCCCCGAACCTTAGGAGAGTATTCCCGACCTAGCCACCAAGGCTATCGAAACACCATTGAGCTCACCGGAGCCAATGTGACCCCCTTGCGATCCGACACCATCCGGTTGGTGCAAAGCGGATGTGCATTCCATGGACTTCGTTCCGAAGATCCAAACCAACATCTTAAGGACTTCCTCAAAATCGTAGATTCCATAGACCTAGATGTTGCAACTAGAGAGACAACCCGATTACACCTATTCCAATTCTCTCTACGGGATCAAGCTAGTCAATGGCTTGAGCGTTTACCCGCGGGATCCATCACCACATGGGATGATCTCACCACTCGTTTCCTTGCTCAATTTTTCCCACCGGGGAGAACTACTAAGCTTAGAAATGACATCTTGGTGTTCCAAAAACGTCAAAATGAATCTCTTTATGAAGCATGGACTCGTTTCAAGGACTTACTCCAAAAAGTCCCTCATCATGGCATAGATCTTTGGCTCCAAGTCCAAATCTTTTATGACCATATCGACATCTCCACGAGGCGAGCCATTGACCAATCGGCCGGTGGTAAGCTACGTGATCTTAGTGCGGAACAATCATGGGAACTCATAGAAGATCTTGCTCTCTATGACAACGAAAGTTGGAATGATCCCCGTGACTTGAACAAAACGGTCAAGGCAATATCATTGCCTTCGAACAATTCTAGCACTCCCGACCGTAGGATCATGGAACTTGAGGACCAAGTCAAGTTTCTCATGAAATCTTACGAAGCTCCTAAGCCTTCAAGCCAAGTGAACAAAATCACTTCTTCATGCGAATTATGTAGTGGTCCCCATGACACTCGTGATTGTGTGGAACTCCCCGGAACAGCTTTTGCGGACTACGCATCCACGCGTACCGACGAAGCGGGAGATAAGTGGTACACTTTCAAGCCCGAGCCAAATACTTACGGTGATTCATACAACCCCTTTTGAAAAAATCACCCAAACCTTAGGTGGAAACAAAACCAACTCAATTCTTCCAACCCACCTAATCGTTACCAACTAACCGGTCCACCCTCCAACCGTACTTTCAACAACAATCCTTCTAACAACTTTGGTGGTACCAACAATCTTGAAGGATTGATGTCCAAGTTCATGGCATCTCAAGAGGCTCGCATAGCTAGGTTTAAAACCAAATTCAACCAACAACAAACAGAGTTGAACAACAGGATTGACAACTTATTGAAAGCCCTCAACAACCAAGCATTAGTCACACCTAGGAAGGACACTGATGAGTGCTCAAACACTCATCATTTTTTGTCTAATCTGAACTGCAAAACATACAAAAACACTCAGTAATGCATCAAAATACTGAAAATATTTCAAAATTGTGTTTTATATGTTTTAGATGCAAAATGAGCAAAAACAAATGAAAAATGTATAAAGTTTGCAAAATTGGCAGTTTCAGTCCCTCAACTTTCATAAAATTACAAAACTAGTCCCTGGATGTTCAAAATATAGAAAATTATCACCAAAGGTCATTTTGAAATCATAAGTTGTCATATTTAGTCCTTTGGTGAAAAATTGGAAAGTTTTGGAAATTTACAAAATCAGTCCTTGGAGTTTCAAATATTGGCAGAAAAGGTCCCTGGTGGGATAATTTTGAATGAAAAATCAATTTTGGTCCTTGGGAAGTCACAAAAATCACTTTTAATCCCTGGATGAAAATTTTGAGAAAATTACAAGTTTAGTCCCCGGAGTTTGGAAATTTGCAATTTTGGTCCCCGGGTATTTTAATTTTGGAAAATATAAATCTTTGAACTTGTAATTCTCAAATGTTGTCAAAATAGGTCCTTATGGTTACCTTGGGAAAGTTCCATTTCAGCCCTCACTTTTCATAAAAATTACAAAAGTGGTCCTTGTTATATATTCCTAAACCTAAACCCTTTTATTATTTACCACCCTTAATTAACAAAACCCAGCCCAAAATAAACCATGAACCTGATCCAGTAACCAACACCCAAGCCCAAACCTTACAAATCCGGCCCACTCCCTAACTAATAAACCTGGTCTTTGACCAGGTCAAACAACCCACTGTTCATCCCTAACCTCAGCTCCTACCACCATTACCACCCTAATCCAAGCAACCTTGTCTCTCCCCCTCTCCTCACCAACTATCATAAATGCTCACCTACATTCAACCCCCTTCCTCCCCTCATTTAATACCTACACCAAACCCCACCAACTGCCATGTGTAACTTTTCCCGCCAATACCATTTTGAATGGTTGAGATCAATAGAAGCCATCCTACGGTCAAGAGTGAAGTGGGAAAGTACTTGTGGACTCCAAGGCCTATAAAAGAAAAGAAGACAAGAAGAATAGGAGTAGTTAGTTATTATTTTTCATTTTAGTGTAATTTAGGTCATGATGTAGTTTAAATTATTGTAAACCTTTTAATTAAGTCTTGTAATATCTGTTTCAGTACTCAATTTACTGTTTTAAATAAAAGTATTCAGTCTTGTTGAAGATTAGTGTTAATTACTTTTTATAAGTTTGATTGAAAAATCAAAGTTTCTCAAATAGCTTTCATAAGCTTTAATAAGCTTGGTCCTGGTTTACTTAAGCTCAAGTTAACTCAACATAGTCATTAGTGGGAGGATTGTTCTACACTAACTGTTTTAGCAAAATTTTTCCACAAAGTCAACTCTGGTCAAACTTTGAGAAGTATAAGCTGTGAGCTTATTTAGAGCTTGTTGGGGATACAATTGGTTATTCTTAGTTATTCTCAGTAGACTTTTGAAGGTTTACCTTTTATATCTCTTTAAGCAAGCCCTTGTCATCATTGTAAGTTTTATTTTCATTTTTTTTTTATTATTGCTCATTCTAGGTTATCAGTGGTTATTGTTGTTTTCAGTTGTTGAAAGCTGCTTTTATATACTCATCTTAGGTTAGTGTTAGGTTTAGACTCAGTTTCATGGTTTAATTGTGCCATTTGCTTCATAAAATCTCATTTTCAGTCCATATAGGGGTGTTTGGCATTGATTGCTTTGCTGAGTTGTTGTTGTTGCCATTGGTTTAATTCCAACTTGCCATCACCCTTATGCTCAAAATAGTCCAAGTCAAGCTTTAAATTGATAGATTACAAGTTCTAAGTCAAATCAACCTCAATTCTACCCAACAGTCAACTGTTGGGTTAGTTGAGTCCAAAATCCACTCATTTTGATTAGGAAATTGTTTTTAAAGCTTAATCTACTCTTATTATAACTTAATAAAGCAATCTAAATCAGTTAGATCAAATAAAAGTTGAGCAAAGTCAACTTTCCTAGTTTCTTCAAAAGTCAAAATGTTCATGTTCTAATTTTTTCCAAATATTGAGAGATTTATATAGAATTGTGTGTTTGGATTGAAGTTGTGAAGTTTGTTCCTAACTGAAGTATCTCAGCTCATCTTTAAGTCCCTACCATTTCTATAATTTTGTGATTTTTTTGCTGGTCCCTAGCTTGCCTTAAACACACCTGTAGGGGGAGTAGCCTCCCCTGCATCAAACCACCATCACTCAACCACTACCTTTGGTGGTTGCTGTAGCCCACCACAGTGGTCCCCACTTACCTAACTTTGTTCCATTGCACCCTCCTCCTACCAGGCTTTGGATTTTGACCTTGGGTTTGACCTCAATCACCCTGGGTCCCATCTAATTTAGCTCACCTTTTCTGTCCCCATTTTCAGTCCTAAATTAGGTTTCCAAGTGCTTATTGCAGCTTATTGGCTTATTCTGTGGACTCTTTGTGCTTTTTCTTGCTTAAATAAGTTTATCTAACTTATTTACATCAGAATCATGCCTTGTGGACCCCACTTAATGCCATTTTAGCTCATTTTCCCCCTTGGTCAAACTTAGTCAACTGTCACCCTTTTTAAGTTGTATTCAGCTTATTTTAAGTTTATAAAAAAGTTGTTTTTACAAAAAGTGTTTGTTTTTAGGTATTAAATAGTTTGGTAAAAGATAAATCAAGAAAAAACAATTTAAATTTAAGTGATAGTTTCTATTTAATGTAATTTAATTTTAATTTTCATTTTTAAATTTTTATTAAGTACTTAGCTATTTTATATTTTTATTAAATTCCTCATATATTAAAGTATTTATAATAATTTTTTCAGATTTTTATTTTGTCATTAAGTATTTATTAGATTTAATCTTAGTTTTATTTATAATTAATTAATAATTAGTTTTAAATAGCATAATTACTTTTTATTAAGCAAAACCTAGTTTTTATATTTTTTATATCTTTTATATGTTATAAAATAATTTTATAAATTTTATTAGAATTTTTACTGTTTATTTTCTATTTTTCTTAATTTAAAATAGTTTATTTAGGTAATTAGTAATTAATTAATAGAAAAAGCACAAAAAGACAAAAAATACTTATTTTTAATTTTAAAACTTATTTTTAGTTATTTTATAATTTTAGAAATTTTATTTTCACCCTTTTTAGTATTTAATTAATATTGTATTATATTTAAGTGTTTTAAATATTAATAATAAGTAATAATTAGTAATTAATTAATATTAAATAATTAGTTAGTGTTGAAATTTATTTTCTTTTTCTAAAAATTTTCTTTTACTTTTAAGTTTGTAAAAAAAGTCATTTTCACCCCCTGGGTGTTTTCAGATTTCCGTTTTTACTTTTTATTTCGTACGTTTACGTTTTATTTAAACGTAACGTACGCGTTTTTAGGTTTTAATCGGTTCTGGTTTTTCCTAGCTTTCCAGTCTTATTCATACAGCTTGTTTAAGCTATTTCATTGTAGATTCGTTAGTCAAATCATTCACAAACCTTTTTTTATCCAAATTCACCCGATCACGAAACCGTTTTATAACCATTCACACCTCGTCGGGACATAACGACCCGGGGAAACCACTATATTCCGCGGAACATTGATCTAAGCTATTTGACTTTATTGACCATTCCTTGGTCAATATAAGTTGGTGGTTTAGCATCAATCAAATTTTGGCGCCGCTGCCGGGGAGGTTGTGTGTCTTTGGAATTCGTTCCATTGTACATTTATCCATCCTTTGTTCATATTTTCCCATTATCAAAACAAAACCGTTCCCGAAAACTTTTTAAATCAAGTTTTCAACGAACACAAAAACACAAACATTTTCTTTATCATTTGTACAAAATGTCTTTCCAAAAATCCAAAAACATTCTCCTTTACCCTCTCACATCTTTGATTCTTCATCCCAACCCCTCCCAAACCATTTGATTCTTTCTATGTCTCACCCACACCTTCTGGTTTGCCATTGGTGTGGTAATCCTTATAATGGTGGCACTTGCCCCAGTTGTGGCATGGTGGAGTCAGGAAACGGGTCTGTCTATAACCAGAATCCCTATTCCTTCCATGGCACGACTGATTCATTCCATCAGTTACCACACCATGAGACTCAACAGTTTTACTGTTGTGAGTACTGTGGTGGTTCACACTACAGTTCTGATTGTCAATCGGGAAACACGCTTGTCTATGAGCAGTTTCCTGATAACAATTATAACTTTAGCACATACGACTCACAGCCACATCAGTTTTACTGTTGTGAGTATTGTAGAGGTCCACACACTAGCTCTGATTGTCAAACAGGGAATCCGTTTCCTTGTAACAATTACGACTATTCGTTTTCAGACCCACCTCCACAGTACCAAATAACCCAAGCAACTCCTCTTGTTACTGAGCAAGACATTTTAATAGAGGCTCTTAAGATATTGAAAGAACTTAAGGAGGAGTTAGCTACTTCATCGTTTCAAAGCTCTCGTGAGAAATCTATGGCAGAATTACTTGCCGAAGAACGAGCTGCTAGAAACGAATTGAGCAAGGAGGAATTACTTGTCTTAGAACAAGCAGCTAAAACACGTGCTATATTTCGCAATGCTGATCTTCTTGACGATGATGATGATGATGTTACCCTTGATATTTCTCAATTTTGTAAGGGTTAATCAAGTTCATCTGTTGTGATTCCTTCCTCGGAAAATCAGGGAGAAAAGACTATGATAGAATTACTAGTAGAAGAACAAATGAAATTTATAAAACCCATGTCTGCTAGTCCTTCTCATCTCCCTCAGGTTGTTGTTATCACACCCGAAGTTCACACTCACTCTCTTAACATGGGGGATGAGCATCTTAGCACTGTTCCTAATAAGGAATCGGACGAATTAATAAAGTCTAGTGTTGAGATCCTTGTCCCAATCCCGAGAGAGTCACAGGGAACTTTGGATGATATGTGTGATATTCCTTCCCCTATTGAGTGTCCTAAAGATCAATTTGAGACTTTCTTAGATTTTAGCGATGATTGTATATCTTATGGAGACATCGAGTATATTGAGGCATCAGTTCCACAAACTAATGCTGATCATCTTCTTGAGGAGTTCACTGATGAACTTACTCACATCAATCCACTTTCATTGGAAAGTGATGATGGTCTCCTCGACTTTGAAGCCGATCTGGGAGAAATTGAAAGTCTCCTATATCATGATCTGTCACTCACTTCTTATCCCAGCAGTCCAATTGAGAATGTTAATCTCTTTATTCCCGAAACATTCAATACGACTCTCACCAATCCTCTATTTGAATTCGAATCTGAATTCACTATGATTTCTAACAATCCAATCTTTGACGAGGATTGTGATGTGTCCATAATGGAACATGAGTTCACAAATTCACATCTTGTGAATAATTCTCTTCATGAGGAGTTCTCCGGTGAACTCACTCATCATGTTATGACTCCTCCGGAGTTTGATAGCCCGGGGGGAGATGCTCTCAATCATGAGAATTTGCAAAATCCCACCCACCCTCCCGGGATATTTACGAGCTTAACCTTAGAAATCCAAACTCAGGCTATTGAGCCTCCTCTTGAGGAAGAAGATCAAATCATGATTTCCATCATGGTTTTCTTCCTTTTCTTCGCCTATAGGGTGACTTCTTCTCTTCTTCACTCCTTCGGGAGTGAGGACACTATATTTGACCCCGGCATTTTCATGTATCATTTTCTTGAGCCGGATACTTATCTCATCGGAGTGGAACTTTCACGTGCTTCAAATGTTTGTCCAAACATTTTGAATGAAAGTCCGATTGAGATTGTTTCTTCCACATCATGCTTCCCCAAGGACAAATGAATTCGGGGTCGAGTCAAGCTAGCGACTCGGTAAACAAAAACAGTAGCACGCTTATAGGGTTTTCACCCTAAGTGTGGGGGAGTCCCCCATGCTATGGTTACAAGAGTGAAAATACAAAATGGTGTTTTCCACGCTCAGCTTGTAATGTTGCCCTTTTATGTTCAAAATGTCGGCATAATAGCCGGGATTTTGAATATTGAGGACAATATTCATGCTTAGTGTGGGGGGGGGGGGGGGTATTCGCTAGCGAATTTTATCACATTTTACTATATAATACCCCCGTTTTAGCCAAATTTTCAAAAATTTTTCAAAATTTTTCACTGGTGCTTCAAAATTTTTGTGGTAATCAGTCCACCTTGTCTAAGCGACAAAAGGGATTGGCTAGTCCAGGAGCAAACGGCTCTTGGTAAAGACATCTCAAATCCGTTGATGGCTTGCAATTTGCCCAAAATTGTATGGTTCCTCAACTCCCCAAAAACAAATGAGTTGGCTAGCCCGCAAGATTATGGCTTGTGGTAAAGGCTGTGGAAAATCCATAATTGGTAATCAGCTCACCAAGATGTTGACTATTCCATCAAGAGCTGGCTAGTCCAGAAGCAAACGGCTTTTGGTAAAGACTACTCAAATCCGTTGACAGCTGGTGGTTTGCTCAAAATCACACGGTTATCAGGTGTGCCACAGTTCTTACACCTGGCTACTCAAGAAGTGATGGCTTTTGGTAAAGAGTTTAAAATCCATCAAGTTTTCAAAACAGTATTGCTAGGGACTAGCAATAGTTTAGTGTAGGGGATTGATGAGTGCTCAAACACTTATCATTTTTGGTCTAATCTGAACTGCAAAACATACAAAAACACTCAGTAATGCATCAAAATACTGAAAATATTTCAAAATTGTGTTTTATATGTTTTAGATGCAAAATGAGAAAAAACAAATGAAAAACGTATAAAGTTTGCAAAATTGGCAGTTTCAGTCCCTCAACTTTCATAAAATTACAAAACTAGTCCCTGGATGTTCAAAATATAGAAAATTATCACCAAAGGTCATTTTGAAATCATAAGTTGTCATATTTAGTCCTTTGGTAAAAAATTGGAAAGTTTTGGAAATTTACAAAATCAGTCCTTGGAGTTTCAAATATTGGCAGAAAAGGTCCCTGGTGGGATAATTTTGAATGAAAAATCAATTTTGGTCCTTGGGAAGTCACAAAAATCACTTTTAATCCCTGGATGAAAATTTTGAGAAAATTACAAGTTTAGTCCCCGGAGTTTGGAAATTTGCAATTTTGGTCCCCGGGTATTTTAATTTTGGAAAATATAAATCTTTGAACTTGTAATTCTCAAATGTTGTCAAAATAGGTCCTTATGGTTACCTTGGGAAAGTTCCATTTCAGCCCTCACTTTTCATAAAAATTACAAAAGTGGTCCTTGTTATATATTCCTAAACCTAAACCCTTTTATTATTTACCACCCTTAATTAACAAAACCCAACCCAAAATAAACCATGAACCTGATCCAGTAACCAACACCCAAGCCCAAACCTTACAAACCCGGCCCACTCCCTAACTAATAAACCTGGTCTTTGACCAGGTCAAACAACCCACTGTTCATCCCTAACCTCAGCTCCTACCACCATTACCACCCTAATCCAAGCAACCTTGTCTCCCCCCTCCTCACCAACTATCATAAATTCTCACCTACATTCAACCCCCCTCCTCCCCTCATTTAATACCTACACCAAACCCCACCAACTGCCATGTGTAACTTTTCCCGCCAATACCATTTTGAATGGTTGAGATCAATAGAAGCCATCCTACGGTCAAGAGTGAAGTGGGAAAGTACTTGTGGACTCCAAGGCCTATAAAATAAAAGAAGACAAGAAGAATAGGAGTAGTTAGTTTTTATTTTTCATTTTAGTGTAATTTAGGTCATGATGTAGTTTAAATTATTGTAAACCTTTTAATTAAGTCTTGTAATATCTGTTTCAGTACTCAATTTACTGTTTTAAATAAAAGTATTCAGTCTTGTTGAAGATCAGTGTTAATTACTTTTTATAAGTTTGATTGAAAAATCAAAGTTGCTCAAATAGCTTTCATAAGCTTTAATAAGCTTGGTCCTGGTTTACTTAAGCTCAAGTTAACTCAACATAGTCATTAGTGGGAGGATTGTTCTACACTAACTGTTTTAGCAAAATTTTTCCACAAAGTCAACTCTGGTCAAACTTTGAGAAGTATAAGCTGTGAGCTTATTTAGAGCTTGTTGGGGATACAATTGGTTATTCTTAGTTATTCTCAGTAGACTTTTAAAGGTTTACCTTTTATATCTCTTTAAGCAAGCCCTTGTCATCATTGTAAGTTTTATTTTCATTTTTTTTATTATTGCTCATTCTTGGTTATCAGTGGTTATTGTTGTTCTCAGTTGTTGAAAGCTGCTTTTATATACTCATCTTAGGTTAGTGTTAGGTTTAGACTCAGTTTCATGGTTTAATTGTGCCATTTGCTTCATAAAATCTCATTTTCAGTCCTTATAGGGGTGTTTGGCATTGATTGCTTTGCTGAGTTGTTGTTGTTGCCATTGGTTTAATTCCTACTTGCCATCACCCTTATGCTCAAAATAGTCCAAGTCAAGCTTTAAATTGATAGATTACAAGTTCTAAGTCAAATCAACCTCAATTCCACCCAACAGTCAACTGTTGGGTTAGTTGAGTCCAAAATCCACTCATTTTGATTAGGAAATTGTTTTTAAAGCTTAATCTACTCTTATTATAACTTAATAAAGCAATCTAAATCAGTTAGATCAAATCAAAGTTGAGCAAAGTCAACTTTCCTAGTTTCTTCAAATGTCAAAATGTTCATGTTCTAATTTTTTCCAAATATTGAGAGATTTATATAGAATTGTGTGTTTGGATTGAAGTTGTGAAGTTTGTTCCTAACTGAAGTATCTCAGCTCATCTTTAAGTCCCTACCATTTCTATAATTTTGTGATTTTTTTGCTAGTCCCTAGCTTGCCTTAAACACACCTGCAGGGGGAGTAGCCTCCCCTGCATCAGACCACCATCACTCAACCACCACCTTTGGTGGTGGCTGCAGCCCACCATAGTGGTCCCCACTTCCCTAACTTTGTTCCATTGCACCCTCCTCCTATCAGGCTTTGGATTTTGACCTTGGGTTTGACCTCAATCACCCTGGGTCCCATCTAATTTAGGTCACCTTTTCTGTCCCCATTTTCAGTCCTAAATTAGGTTTCCAAGTGCTTATTGCAGCTTATTGGCTTATTCTGTGGACTCTTTGTGCTTTTTCTTGCTTAAATAAGTTTATCTACCTTATTTTCATCAGAATCTTGCCTTGTGGACCCCACTTAATGCCATTTTAGCTCATTTTCTCCCTTGGTCAAACTTAGTCAATTGTCACCCTTTTTAAGTTGTATTCAGCTTATTTTAAGTTTATAAAAAAGTTGTTTTTACAAAAAGTGTTTGTTTTTAGGTATTAAATAGTTTGGTAAAAGAAAAATCAAGAAAAAACAATTTAAATTTAAGTGATAGTTTCTATTTAATGTAATTTAATTTTAATTTTCATTTTTAAATTTTTATTAAGTACTTAGCTATTTTATATTTTTATTAAATTCCTCATATATTAAAGTATTTATAATAATTTTTTCAGATTTTTATTTTGTCATTAAGTATTTATTAGATTTAATCTTAGTTTTATTTATAATTAATTAATAATTAGTTTTAAATAGCATAATTAGTTTTTATTAAGCAAAACCTAGTTTTTATATTTTTTATATCTTTTATATGTTATAAAATAATTTTATAAATTTTATTAGAATTTTTACTGTTCATTTTCTATTTTTCTTAATTTAAAATAGTTTATTTAGGTAATTAGTAATTAATTAGTAATTAATTAATAGAAAAAGCACAAAAAGACAAAAATACTTATTTTTAATTTTAAAACTTATTTTTAGTTATTTTATAATTTTAGAAATTTTATTTTCACCCTTTTTAGTATTTAATTAATATTGTATTATATTTAAGTGTTTTAAATATTAATAATAAGTAATAATTAGTAATTAATTAATATTAAATAATTAGTTAGTGTTGAAATTTATTTTCTTTTTCTAAAAATTTTCTTTTACTTTTAAGTTTGTAAAAAAAGTCATTTTCACCCCCTGGGTGTTTTCAGATTTCCGTTTTTACTTTTTATTTCGTACGTTTGCGTTTTATTTAAACGTAACGTACGCGTTTTTAGGTTTTAATCGGTTCTGGTTTTTCCTAGCTTTCCAGTCTTATTCATACAGCTTGTTTAAGATATTTCATTGTAGATTCCTTAGTCAAATCATTCACAAACCTTTTTTTATCCAAATTCACCCGATCACGAAACCGTTTTATAACCATTCACACCTCGTCGGGACATAACGACCCGGGGAAACCACTATATTCCGCGGAACATTGATCTAAGCTATTTGACTTTATTGACCATTCCTTGGTCAATATAAGTTGGTGGTTTAGCATCAATCAGACACTAGGGACACCAATAACGGAAACCAAATTAAGGACCCCTCATCATCCAAACATGTCCACTTTGTCAATTTTGTCACCATTAAGCCGATAGATAAGGAGATTGAAGAGAGTGACAAGGATGGAGTTAGAATAGAAGCTGAGACTAAGGATGAGAGTAGGGAAGTTGAGGTAGAGCCTATAGAAGAATACTTTGATAAGTTGCCCACCAAGGAAGAACGGGAATACCATAAGGATTTATTCGACAGTCCCGAGAGACCATATATCCTTGGCACCCCCCTTATCAAAATGGGAGACCCCTCTAACATTAACATCCCATGCAATATCGGGCACATGCATATATGGAAAGCTTACATCGACCCTAGATCCCCCGTGAATATCATGACTAGGACTTATTACAATTGGGTGATGAAGAAGCAACTTGATTTTAGGATGATGCCTGGTAAGAATCTGATAAGTAATTTTGCAGGAAGAGTGAAGGGACTGCATGTGATTATAGGGAATCTCACCTATGAGATCTATTTTATGATAGTTGAGGACACTCGTCCGGTGATAGATGCTTGCCTAAGCCAAATAATATTTGGAAAACCATTTGTTGAGGCCACTAGGATGAGTTATGATCCGACTTTAGGGATAGTTAGATTTAAGGAAGAGAATGATGAGGTTGCCTATCAAATGCCCTACAAGATTGAGCAATACCGCCTTCTCTCTAATTTCGAAAAGGAACACAAGCAAGCGGCTTATTATAGGAATGAGGAGGATTGACGTAGAGGAGTAAAGTATGTAAAGAATAGAATGCTTGGTTTCTACAAAGAATGCTTGCAACTAGGTCCGGAATACAAAACTGGTTTAGAAGACGACCTAGAAAGTGGAACCAATGATGAGGTCACGTAGTAACCCATGACCTTGAGTCTAGCTACAAGACTCGTAAATAAAGAAAAGCGCTTCTTGGGAGGCAACCCATGTTTTGTGTGATTTTATTTGTTTGTTTGTTATTTGCTTCCGTATGCATGTTTTATTTTTATTATTGGTAGATCATGTTTCTAAACTAAATAGTGGAAATACTTTACTTTTTTTGTTTTGGCCTAGTCTTAACTCCACCTAAAGGTATTTTTGCAAAAGATAAGTGTAAGGGGAAACCCCAAATATGTTTTTAAGAAACAAACCGATCATGATTCTCCACAATATTAAATGAACATGTATATTCGTATTTGTTAGAGTTAAATGCTTGTATTGAGTCATAATGAAGTTTTGCAGGATTTTCCAGGAAGTAGGACCAAGTTTTTCCAGAAATTTTCCAGAAACTTAACATAAGAATTTCTGCAGGTCACTTCTGACGGCGTCAAGTGTAAAAATCTGGAAATTTTACCGGTTTTGTTTTTCTAACGGAGTCTTATGGTTTTTGTGAATTATTAAGTTTTATAATCTCCAGGAGATCTGCAAACTTCATTCCACAAGCATTATATCTTATCTTGTTTTCTAGGATTTAGTAACTTATATAGGATGCCGCCGATTTTACGCGAGGTTGTCTTGTCTATTTTGTCAGGTTTTACAGGTTATGTATGACAAGAAGATGATTTATATTCTGGAAGGGAAGCTTTGATTGTTCATTTTCTTGGAGGAAGATTTAACCTGGCCATCTTATTATCCATACCGAGCGAATCAGGCGAGTATTTGATTTCATTCTCTTTACTTTTTCACTTTTACATTCTTTACTTGAACATTGGGGACAATGTTCATCTTAAGTGTAAGGGGAGGGTAAAAAGATGATACCTTACATATGCACTTTCGCGTGAGTTTGTTTGTTTAATGGTAGATGTGTAATAAGACTATGAGAAATACTTGTTAGTGCAATTTTAGCGCCAAATTTAAAATTTTTTACAACATTTAGGAGTGAAACTTTAGCCATAGCAAGCGTCTCATGGATAGGAGATTGTATGACTAGCACATAACCGTATATTCAGAAAAATTTTCCACCCAAATATGTGAGGTTCGCCTTTAGATTTGATAGGAAAAGCATTCATTATTAGTGCTTATGAGTGTACCGGTAGCATTTAGATTCTAGAACTTGCGTTAGTGATGCATCCCGAGACCGCTAGTGAGACTACATTCGTGTGGTAGGATTTACTACATGATAAGAGGTATTAGGATCACCCCTGTGTTAAACCCGTATTATAATTACTTGACCATTTAAGTCATATTGCTTGGCTAGTTAAGTCAACTAATTTTTCCCACACCCTTAGCGTTGTACTCATTTTTTAGTACACGATACCCCTAGTACATCCCTCCGAGCCTATCTTTTCGTTTCTAACTTTAAGCATTTTACTTAAAGGAAGAATTTGTTACACCCCACTTAAATGTACACCCAAATCGCCTTAGCCTTCCGTGTATGCGCTCATTTTTAGTGCATTATTGTTATTTGTTAAACCCTAAGTTAACTTTCTAATTGATTACATGGTTGCTAAGTCGAGTCATATCCTTGTACATATTGTTTTGGGACGATTGGGACTCATGGGTAAGTACTTATTTTATGGAGTAATGGGGAAGAACATCACTTATTACCCCCATATGTACGTTAATCTTAAAAGTGCTCCAAGTGTTTTAATTATCTTGATTCGAGTCATTAGATTAGTTAATTATAAAGTATGTAAAGATTCAAGTGTAAGGGAAATGTCCATTCCCTATGATGTATTATTTTGGATGGTAGGGTAAGAGTGTATGCAAAAAAAAAAAAAAAAAAAAAAAAAATCGAAAAATCAAGAAAAAAAAATAGAAAAAAGGAAAAAAAAGAAAAAAACATACGGACACCATCCCTTTTTATTCTATGTTCATTTTATATTTTTGTTATTTTTCATTTATTAGCTTAAGTCAAGTCTAGTTTTGGCTTAGCAACGCCATATTGTACATGTAATTAACCAAGATTGTTAACTCGCCACCAGTAAAACTTCCTTTATCCAACAAAACCGTGTATTTCATATCCCTACACCTAACGTTACAACCCTTTAAAAGACCTCTTTGATAGTTTATCCTAGGTGCTTACGCCATGTGGTGGAGGTTTGATCCTTTCCCAAGCCTATGGTAATCTATTTTGCTATGACAGGTAGTGAGAGATATCTTCCGTTTCCATATTGTAATTTACACTTTATTACACCCGAGAGATGTGAGTATCTAAACACTATTTGTGAGGTGCTTGTGTATGACCTCTGTGCTTGTGTATTGGTCTTTAGTGGAACGATTATTTGTTGTAATTACTTTTATATTAGTGTTAAATGACCCCTAACTTGTATTTTGACTAGAATAAAAGCGCATTTGCTTGAGGACAAGCAAATCTCAAGTGTAAGGGTATATGATGAGGCGAAAAATGATCCCTTTTTAGGGGGTCATTTAAGCCCGAATTCGAATTTATTTGATCAAATATTGCCCTAAATCGTTCCTTTTGTGATTTTAGGTACTTTGGGAGTGAAATCTGGAAAAGGAAGCAATTCGGACGTTTTTGGAGCATAAAAGTGAAGAAAACGCCAAAGTCTTAATTTTCCATGCTGGGAACAGTTGGTGACGGCGTCAAGAGTAACTCCCTTGTTGGAACCATAGTTTTACTATTTTATCAAGTCTCGGTCATTTGTAATAATGCTAGGTTGCTTAGTTATTATTTATAATTTGTATTAAGTTTACTAGGCTTAAGAATGTGATCCATGGGCCTCAAAGCCCATACGAATTGTAAGAAGGGAAGGAGTAGGATGTTGCCCTAGCTCCTTTCCTATAAATACTAGTCTTAGGCCTCTTGTAAACTTGGTTGGTTATTTGAAAACATTAAGGAAACTCTTGCATTTCATTTTCTCAATTTTCTCATAATCATCCCACTCTCATTCTCATCTCATTTCTCTTATCATTATACTTGTGTTTACAAAATGGTGACCTAACAAGTGGTATCATTCGCTAGAGGAAGGTGTAGTTCTTGTTTTCATTGATTTCTATCTTAAGAATTCGTTTTTACTTATCGAATTTGTGTGAAATTTTAAACTTTTGTTTTGTTTCTTGGTTTTTCTCACGTCTTTGCTTACAAACTTGTGTTTAAAATCAAAACAAACCATAAAGTTCCAAACTTTTATATAAATATTCGATTTAGCTTACTTGTACTTTTATCGAAATCTTATCAAGTTTGAAATTTTTTCTTAAAGTTTTCTACTTTCTTTAAGATCTACTCATTTTATACACAAAAGTACAAGTATCTTGAAATAAAAATGAATTTAAGGATTGCTTTCTTTGAAAACCAAAAATTACTAAATATCGAGAACCTACAAGTTCCCATTTTCGCGATCTTCTCAACGTGCACTACCTAGACTTCGTTTGTGTGAACTCGGTATTTTCTTTCTTGTATAAGAAAGTTAAGTACTTCGACATTTGGGAAAGTTTTCAAAATTGTATAATTTCGAAAACTGGTTTTATCGCAAAATTTTGTGTACTTTTCGAAAAACTTCCATTTTTTTCGAAATCACAAAGTTTTTCGAGAAATTTATTAAAGTTTTTCGAAATCCTAAGTTTTCGAAAAATCTGCCAAGTTTCGAAATACTATTTTCTCGATAACTTGGGAAATTATCGAAATCTTATTTTCTCGATAAAACTGTAAAGTCTCGAAATCTTTTCTCGATAAAATTCACAAAGTTTTCGATAACTGTGTTTCTTGAAAATCTGCCAAGTTTCGCAAAACATATTATCGAAATCTCATATTTCGCGATTTGAAGTTGTGCTAAATTTCTCGATACTTGGTTTATTCTACACCTTCTACAAGATCCATTTCTACACAAGTGTTTTAAGATGTCTCAACCACCGAATCATTACTTCCCTCATATTCAGCAACCTCAACATCAGCAGTCTCAGCAACCTCAGCATCAGCAGTATCACCAACAACAATACCTTCCGCACATAATGAATCAACAACCTCCTAAATACAATCCACAACAACATTACCTAATGATGCAACAACAACTCATTCCTCAACAGCAACCATATCAAGTGCTACAACAAACCACTCAGTTTTCCTCCAAACAACCTCACTGGTTTGACAGAATGTGTGAAGTTATTACAACTCAACAATCCCGACATGAGGCAGGATCACTTGAAACACCTCCAATGTTAACACCTGGGAATTATGTTCAATGGTCAAGTCGATTCTTAAGATTTCTTGAACTAAAGAAACCTCATGGGCAGTTCTTAAAGCAAGTGATACTTGAAGGACCATTTGAGTGGCCAACAAGATTTGAAGCTGGTGATCCAAATGCTGATCCTCCACGTCGTCCTGGTGAAAGACCTTTTCCAGAAACTGCACTCACTGAAGAACAGAAACTACATCGTGAAGCTGATCAGTATGCAATGGCTTATATACTTCAAGGTATACCTAATCCGATTTATCGAAGTGTCGATGCTCAGAAAACAGCCAAAGCTATGTGGGAACACGTTCATCTCCTTATGGAAGGCACTCAATTGAACAAAGATGACATGGAATCCAAGCTTTACATGGAATACACTGACATCACAATTGAACCTGGAGAGTCACTTGAATCCTACTATCATCGTTTCACAAATGTGGTCAATGATCTGGAACGTCATAAAATCACAGTACCAAGGATCGCTGTGAACTCCAAATTTGTTGGTAGTCTTGGCCCTGATTGGCATAAATATGTGACATTTGTTCGTCAAACAAAGAATCTTCATGATGCTCCATATGGTTTGTTGTATGATTTTCTGAAACACCATGAACCTGAAGTGGAAAAAGATCGAGCTCTACGAGGAGGATACACACCAACTTCAACACCAAATTCTTTGGCTCTCGTAGCTCAATCTCCCTATGCTCCACCACCAATGTCAAATCATGCATATGTTCAAGAGCAGAACTACTTCAGTTATCCACAATCTTCCACCTCGAACCAAATGATCCCTTATGATTCATCTTTACAAGATTCTTCTACTCAACTTGTTCAGTCCAACAACAATGATGCTGTGTACTACTCCAACTCCAATGATGATGACGATGATGACTTTAATACGTTGAATCAGTGACTTGCTCTTATTGCTCGTGCTTTCAGCAAATTCTCCAACAAAACAAACAACCGTCAACGTTCATCTTCAAACACAAGAAATCAAGCTGTTGTTAATGATGGAAGAGTGGAAATTCAGAATCGTAGCTATGGTCGATCTGGTTCAGGAAGCTCTTCAGAAAATTATGGGAATGGTCAGAGGTTTAGTAACAATACCGGGTTCAGAAACAACTCAGCATCTCCTCAACAAAGGCCTGACTCAGTTGCTACAAGGAACTCCAGCTCAGGGAATGCAGTGTGGTGCTACAATTGCAATGAACAAGGTCATATAGCCACAGCATGTCCCAAACCGAGAACTCGGGGTAGTAAGTTTCACAAGCAGGCATTACTCATGGCTCTTCAAGATGAAAAAGATGGACATTTCCCTGAACAGGACAACAACTTCATGGCAAATGTAAACAACGATGATGACATGGAAGATCTGGAAGCCAATGCTGCTGTGATGCTTATGGCCAACATGCAGGAACTTAAGCTCAATGATTCAGGTCCAGTGTATGACACTGACGGCTTGTCTCAGGTATATGACCTTAATGCATGCTGTATTAATGAAATAGTCTCACCTTCTGCTTCTGAATCAGATACGGCGCAAGTTGTTCCATCTATATCATCTTCATCCTCTCAAAAAGATGAACAAATAAGCACAGTTGTCATATTTGATGATGACACAGTTGTTTCATTTGATGATCCAATTGAGAATGATAAACATGATAATTTAGAACAACATGAACCATCATTTGATCCAGACCCTGACCTCATATTGTTATCTAAACAACTGGATGCTCAACAATTGCAAATTTTAAAATGCAACGAGAAAAATAAAGTTTTAAAAGAACAAAATGCGTCACTTGCACGAGACATTGAATGTTATAAAATTCAGCTTTCAAATCAAGAAGAGAAGCTTAAAAATGCAAAAAGTTTTGAAAAAGCTTTTCAAGATTCTTACAATAAAGAACAAGATCTTCAACGCAAAATACAAGATATAATTGAGTCAAATGGAAAGTTGATTTCGAAACTCGAAAATGAAAAGTGTGAATTCAAAATGCAAGCTGAACGTCTTCAAATAGCTCTTTCTAAAACAGAAACAGAATTGTCAAATTGCAAAAAGGAGTTTTGTGAACATAAAAAACGAAAAAGGAAATATATAGATGACTTACTCAATGATATTGTTGATCTTGAGAAACAACTCAAAGAATTTCGTCACATTGTTTACAAACACGGGAACTCTGTCACAACAATTCAAAAGTTTGCTTTAAAACCGAGACCCGATAAAGGATTTGCACTTTGCGATTTTAAATCAATGTTTCTTCACAAAGCTTTCAAAGAAAATCCTAAGATTTACAGTATCGATCATATGTTTGATAATACAATTGTGCGTGCTGTTGTTTTTGATACTGAGGAAGAAGAAGAACTTGAAGACGAGAGTCGATCAAAAATGAGTTATGTTCAATATTGGACACCATATGACTATTCAAAAGCTCCACCTCTTTCTAAATCTTTTGTTACTCAAAAAGATTTACCTAAGAAATCATGGTTTATCGAAGAGTCATATGTTTCATCTCATGATGAGGCCCCTGTCCAAACTGTAGCACAAATAAATGGTCCTTTACCATCATCCGGTGAACTTACACCTTTACCAAAAACTTGTCGTGTCTTAAATTATTTCAAAACAATTATGGAAGACATCGAAATTTTGGAGGAAACAATTGAACGTAATTCTGAAATAAAAATTGAAACTTTTCAATCCGCTTACGAGCAAGAAAAGAGAGATATTTTTCAAAAACAAATGAAGCCAATTGTTCAACACCTCCGTCTATGTGCTACACGTTGGGATCAGGAACTTCAAAAGGAGGTGCAAAATATGATTCACGTTTTCAACTCTACTGAAAATGAGATTTTGGCTCAAAAGCAAAGAAATAGAGTTTTAAAAAATGATGCTGAGCGACTCTTGGAACAAGTTCTCAATGCTGATATTTTGTCTGTTATCATGAATGATCTTTATAATTCTGGTACTTCTATGCTTAAGCATGATCATTGTGTTGATAATAACTTGTTGAATGAGAAAATTGAGACACTTAAACAGGAAAATGAAAAGTTGAGAATTAAAAATGATGATGTGACAAAACAATTTTCAAAAGAAATTTGTCAACTCAATCAAAGGCTTGAATGGTGTCAAGCTAAAAGTCTTGAAAGGGAATTGAAGTTTCAAACTCAAAATGTTTCAAACTCTTGTCAGATTTGCAAAAACAACGAGTCTTTAAAAGGTCGATGTTTCCAATACGAGAAAGAAATTGCGGATTTAAAAATTGAAAACGCCGAATGGCAACAAAACCGCGACGACATCAAATATTGCAATGGTTTACTTGAGTCTGAAATTCAGGACAAAAATCACATCATCATTGATTTGAAAGAGAAAGTTAAGCTACTTCAAAAAGGAAAAATGGTTGACACCACGGTGATAGCATCAGGGATGTATCAATTAAACAAAACTGATAAAGGAAAGGTTGTTCAAAATTCTAATGTTTGATAATTCCACTTCTACAGGACTAGTCTCCACTACTAGCGTTAGCAGACCCAAGCGAAAAAGTAAAAAGAAGAATAGGATCTTGCAACGTAAGAGAGAACACCTAGAAGCTCCGGAAGTAGAAGACCAACTTAGGACTTTGAATAAAACTCATGTTGCATCAGATTTAGATTCTAATCTGGCAAATTGTAATCAAAATCTAAATGTAACGAATGATGAACCTTTGAATGTTTTGAATATTAATGCATCTTGTGTGTTTTGTCGTAAAAGCGTATCATCTGGTGATCATACAAAATGTTTAGCTAATTCTCTTCTTAATCGTCATAAGAAACGTAGGACACGCATTCCTTCTAGGCCCCCTAATGCCTCTAAGTCTAACTTAGGAAAGTCGTCTTCTACGGTTTCTAATGAAGCTGAAGTTACCCCCATAGGTACTGCGAACAAATCTAGGAATGAGCCAACGACTAGTGCATTTAACATTAAGAAAGTAAAAACTAGTTGGAATTGGCAACGTTGGTTACAACACAAACCAGACTTTAAATGGATTCCTAAATTATTGAATATATGTGTGACTAACCAACAGGAACCCGCATTGTCTTTGGGTTCCACCCGTGTCTTCTTCTGGTGATGCAGGTGGTACAGATTGTTCTCTGGATTGTTGATAGCGGATGCACCCGACATATGACAGGCAATCTTAAACTGTTGAAAAACTTTGTCTCAAAGTTCATTGGCACTGTCAGATTTGGGAATGATCATGACGCACTTATCATGGGATATGGTGACTTTATCAGCGGGAACATTGAAATCAGTCGTGTTTATTATGTGGAAGGCCTTGGACACAACCTTTTCGCGGTTGGTCAATTCTGTGATGGGGATCTAGAAGTTGCATTTCGTGAGAAAATTTGCTTTGTTCGTGACTTACAAGGAAACGATCTAATGTCTGGCTCACGCGGCTCCAATCTTTATACAATATCAATGTCAGATATGATTGCAACATCTCCGATATGTCTTCTCTCCAAAGCAGAGTCAACTAAATCTTGGTTATGGCACAAACGTCTTTCGCACTTGAATTTCAAAACCATGACGGATCTTGCTCGTTATAAACTTGTTGATGGATTTCCAAGATTCCGTTTCACCAAAGATCACTTATGTCCAGCCTGTGAACAAGGCAAAAGTACTCGTGCTCATTTTCCGTCTAAACCTGAGCAAAGTACGAATCATGTCTTACAACTGCTACATATGGATTTGTGTGGACCAATGCGTGTTCAAAGTATCAACGGTAAACGCTACATACTAGTAATTGTGGATGACTTCTCCAGATGGACTTGGGTTTATTTCCTACGAAGTAAAGATCAGGCTCCTTCAATGATCATCACCTTTCTCACCAAAATTCAAGTTCAGTTACGCAACACGGTACGAATCGTCAGAACTGACAATGGAACTGAATTCAAGAATCAGACACTTAGGTCTTATTATGAGAAAGTGGGAATTGAACATCAAACGTCTATACCTAGAAGCCCAGAACAGAATGGTGTGGTTGAAAGACGCAACAGGACGTTAGTGGAAGCTGCTAGAACTATGTTGATTAATGCTCAATTACCAGATTACTTGTGGGCAGAAGCTGTTTCAACCGCATGTTATACTCAAAACCGTTGCATGATCACAAAACGCCATCGCAAAACACCATATCAAATTGTTCACAAACGAAAACCGAACATCGAATACTTTCATGTATTTGGAGCACTTTGCTATCCGAAAAATGATCGTGATGATTTAGGTAAACTCAAAGCTAAGGCTGACATCGGAGTGTTCGTTGGATATTGTGAAAATTCCAAAGGTTTTCGGATATGGAATCGTCGTACAAGAGAAATTCAAGAAACCATTCACGCTAATTTCGATGAACTCACCCAAATGGCTTCTGAGCAACACAGCTTAGGACCCGAATTCAACCGTCTCAACTCTCCGGCATCTTCAGCTGAACCATTGCCACTTAACCGCAAAGAATTAGAAACCTTGTTTGCTCCACTATTTGATGACACAATTGAATACCGTCCTACTGAGGTCTCACCTAATTCCGCTGCTCAACCTGATCACATTCCATTACCAGACTCACCTCAACAAACTTCTACAAGTGTTGAAAGAGACGGTCCTCCAATTGTATCACCATCTACAGCAGAACAAACTGGTTCTACTTCCCTCCATCCAGCTGAAGATCCAACACCACAATCAGTTCCACAATCCGCAGAGCATGATCCTGATGCGTTCATTAATCCGTTTGCACCAACTACTACAGTTCCTGATATAGCTGAGTCGTCAACACGCAACTTGGATCCTGCCAACATGCGAGATACGTATCAACTACACCCTTCAACACATAAATGGACTCGTGACCATCCACTAGTTCATATTATTGGCCATCCAGATGCACCTGTTATGACAAGACAACGACTTCACACCGATGGAGAAACTTGCATCTACGCACTCACAGTTTGTCATGAAGAACCCAAGAACATTAAAGATGCAATGACTTATGACAACTGGATTGAATCTATGCAAGAGGAATTTCAGCAATTCATAAGATTAGAAGTCTGGGAATTAGTTGAAAGACCTGACGGAGTCTTTGTCATCGGGTTAAAATGGATCTGGAAGAATAAGCTTGATGCAGAAGGGACTGTCATACGCAACAAATCACGTCTGGTAGCAAAAGGATACTCCCAACTGGAAGGACTTGATTTTGCTGAATCCTTTGCTCCAGTGGCTCGACATGAAGCTGTTCAGATCTTTTTGGCTTATGCTGCTCATAGGAATATGGTGGTTTACCAAATGGATGTGAAAACTGCATTTCTGAATGGAGAACTCCGTGAAGAAGTTTATGTCAGCCAACCTGAAGGCTTCGTTGATCCTGAGCGTCCTAATCACGTCTACCGACTCAAAAAGGCTCTCTACGGACTCAAGCAAGCCCCACGGGCGTGGATTGACAAACTATCCACTTTCTTGCTGGCCAATAAATTTTCTAAAGGATCGGTGGATCCAACACTGTTTACAAAAACCTACGGGGAGGACTTACTTGTTGTTCAAATATATGTCGATGACATCATTTTTGCCTCAACAAAACGAAGTTACTCTAATGATTTTGCAAAATTAATGAAAGATAATTTTGCAATGTCCATGATGGGTGAACTTACGTTCTTTCTAGGATTACAAGTTCATCAATCACCCCGTGGAATTTTTATAAATCAGTCCAAATATGCTCTCGAAATTCTTAAGAAACATGGAATGATGTCTTGTGATACTTTTAATACACCAATGGGCTATACCACAAAACTAGATGCTGATTTACATGGGACTCCTGTTGACCCTACCAAATACCGAAGTATGATTGGGTCCCTCATGTATCTCACATCTAGTAGACCTGATATAGTATTTGTTGTCTACATGTGCTCTCGCTATCAGTCCAGACCAACTGAAAAACACCTCAGTGAGGTCAAAAGAATCCTTCGATACATAAAGGGAACCATTAACTTGGGAATCTGGTATCTGAAGGATTCTGGTTTCGAACTAATTGCTTTTTCAGATGCTGACCATGCAGGATGTTTAGACACACGCAAAAGTACATCTGGTGGATTACAATTTCTCGGAGACAAACTTGTGTCATGGCAATCTAAGAAGCAGGACAGCACTTCACTGTCGTCTACAGAATCTGAATACGTAGCCATGTCTGCTTGTTGCGCTCAAGTCATTTGGATGAGATCACAACTTAAAGATTATGGCTACCTATTCAACAAGATTCCCATCTACTATGATTCAAAGAGTGCAATTGCTATCTCCTGCAACACTGTGCATCATTGCAAATCCAAACACATCGATTTCCGATATCATTTCATCAAAGAGCATGTGGAAAGGGGTACAGTTGAACTTTATTTTGTTGGAACTGAGTACCAATTGGCGGACTTACTTACCAAATCCCTGGCACCATCCAGGTTTGCTAGTTTAGTTCACCAAATTGGTATGAGATGTTTGACACCAGAAGATCTGGAAAAGTTTTTAAAATACAACTGATCGTCAAACATCACAACTATCTATGTATAATATTTTGTTTTCTTTCTTTACTATAAACTAATCAAAACACAAAAAGATTTTTCACAATTCATATTTAAAAAATAAAATAAAATAAAAAAAAAATAATAATGCAAGTATATCGCTTCCATTCAACACCTTGTTCATACTTTACAAGTGTTGAGGGGGAGTCACGCTTAAATCTTTTACCAATTTTAATTGGTATACTTGCATATTTCTCGCAGTTTACGGTTCTTCAGTATGTGTGGACGATTTCTTTTACGTCACTCTGTCTCATTTGTTTTTTTTTTTTTTTTTTTAATCATCATAAGTTAGGCATATCTTAATGGTACTTATGTTTTTGCAAGAAAACTTTAGGACACAAGTTTGCTTTATATAAAAGTCTAAGGACTAAAAGTGACTAAACTCTAAACTTTTCAAAAATTTATAAAACATACAAACCGTACCACCTAAAAACCCACAGTCTCAAAAAACCTTAAACCTCTTAAACCCCTTTCATCTAAACCTACGGCTCTCAATCATTCGTGATATCCACGACCTTGATCATTAAATTGTAAGTTCCTATGGATTCACTAGGGCATTACAAATATAGGATCTTGGTTAATTGGTTTTTCAACGGTTCGATCTCTTGATTTCTTGATGTCGAGAACTAGGGTTAGGATTTCGAAAATTGCGATTAACATGTTGTGGTGGTTAATTCTTGATGGGGTTTAGATACTTAGCTTGTTTCTAATACTTTCTCATCGTTTATTTTCTCATTCCATCATGTTTACTTTGTTTTCGAATTCGTAAGAATGGGTCGAAGTGGGTTTATAAGCTTCTGTGATTATTGGGTTGTTTTTAGTGGTGGGATTTGCTTCGTTGGTCTCATATTTGCATGCTTTATCTAGCTAGGATGTTTCACACCCTTGAACGTGATTCTCGATAAACCTTGCATGCCTCGTTTGTGAAAAATATCGAGATAAACGTGCCCTATGTGTTGTCTACTGTGCTATGTGTTTTGATAATGCATTATACAAGTAATTGTGATATGCTAGACGTTGTAATAATCAGTTGTCTCGAATTTATCAAGTTATCGAAAAATATGTTCTTGTGCATTATCGAAATCTTTGTGATTTTGCCTAAATTGTGATTAATCTACCATTGGTGGCAGGCCATAATCATTGGAAAAGTACTTAGTGAAGGAAATGTACGTATGATTTCTGCAAAATGAGATTTAATTCTTGTATAAGAATTTTCTCGAAAAACTGAATGTTATCGAAATCTTTTCTTATTATCGAGAAACTTAAGTTCTTCGATAAATATTATTCACAGCTCAAAGTTTTCGAAAATATCATTTTTTTCCGAAATCTTTCTGTGAACTTTATTTTTCGAAATCTTTAGTTTCTCGAAAAATTGTTTTATCGAGAAAAATTGTGATTTCTCGATAACTTTAAGTTTTTGTCGAAAAAGTCAATTCTGAGGAAATTGTTTCGAGAAATCACTTTCTCGATAAACTTTCAATTTTTCGAAATCTTTCTGTGAACGATACTTTTTCAAAATCTTTAGTTTCTCGAAATGTTGTTTTATCGCAAAACTTTATGTGTTTTTCTCGATAACTTAATTTTTCGATAAATTTCAATTCTGAGGAATATTTTATCGAAAAAGTCACTTTCTCAAAAAGTTTCATTAGTTTTTCGAAAACATCTAATTTTTCGAAAAAGGGATTAATCTCGATAAAAGTCAATAATGTGGAATTTTTTCGAGAAGTCAATTTCTCGATAAAAGTTTCACTATTACATTTTTGTCGAAATCTATCTCAATGATATTTTCTCGAAATCTTGTTTGGCTTTATCTATGTTACCTTGGTGTGATTCATTAGTGTTGTGTGATGTAATTGTGAATTGTGCTTGTCATGTTGTGATTATTTGCAATATGCATTATTTGACTCATAACAAAATGACACATTTGTGCTTAACTGTCTCAAGTAGATATCTGTATCCAAACTCTAAACTGTGCTAACACATTACAAATTTTGGATGTTTGGCTTATGGTGATACTTTTCAGATAAACATGGTTGAACACAATGAGAACGTTGCTGAACAAACTCTTCCATTACTCACCTTGGATGACATCACTCCCGAGAACTACAATGTCACAATTGGTAACAACAATCCCAGAGTCGATTTCAACAAGTTGAACATCACAGAGAAATCATGCAAGATTGTGAAAGATATCCTACTGGCACATCCTTGCAAACCACTGCTCACATGCTCTACTTCAGTTCCACTGTTCTACCTTCATCAGTTCTGGCTTACTGCTCGGGCCAACTTGGATGATGTGTCTTTCACTGTTACCTTAGATAGCCAAGATTACTCTGTAGATCATGACATTCTTCGTACAGCCCTTCTCATGCCACAAACTGACAACGAATTTGCTCCAATACTACCTGACCTGGAACTTCTTGACTTCTTCATTGAATTAGGATATGAGGTTGATGATGATGTACCTCTAGTCAAGCTTTCCCAATTTAATGCCAAGTATATCCCTCAGCCTTGGAGAACATTCTGTCTGTTGGTGGTGAGATCTATATCTGGAAGGAAAAGTGGTCATGAACATCCAAGGCTCGAACACCTGCAAACATTCTGGGGAATGGTGACTCTGACACCGATTGACTTTGCAGTTCCTATCATGAACGATATCGTCCACAGTATTCAGACAGAACGTGTGAAGACTATGATACCATTCACAAGATTTACCAAGCTTCTCATAGAACATCTCTGCAAAAGTTCTCCAGAATTCATCAAGAGAATGGCTGATCCTAATGAGCCGAAGCACCTCTTCGAGGACGAATTCACCACCTCATTCATCAAATCGACCACTTCCTCAACCAAGATCAAAGGAATGAGGATTCCCGAATACCTTCTGAATGACAATATCAAGAAAAGGGCGAACTTCAAGTTGTATGATCTGGCTTAGAAAGGGGAACAGGAAGAAGCCACAATAAAGACTCGTAGCAAAGGAGGTGTAAAGTCTGGGAGTACCACAAGCACCACTGCCTCACCACATACTAGATCTAAGGGTGCTCCTAAGTCTAAACCCAAGACTTCCACCAAACCTATACCTACATCCAAACCTAAACCTGCTACCAAGCCAAAGAAGAAGGCAACTCCTGAGTACTTTATTCGGGATGAACCTACTCCTCCACCTTCTGACACCGAGTCTGAGTTTGATGTAGAATCTGAAGAAGAAGAACCAGACTATGAACTGAGATACCGAGCACCTGATGAAGCATTTCCTGCAACAGAAATTGCCGTTCAACAAAGTCTTGTAACTTATGAAGAAGAGACAAGGAAAAGAAAAGGAGTCACTATCAATGAGCCGAATGATGATGAAGATGAACCAATCGTTGAACCATTAGTCGATAAACGCAAACTGAAGAGTATAGTTGTCGACACTAGAGCTGAAGAAAAGCAGCTTAGGAAAGAACAGAGGAAAGCAAGTCTTGAAAGCCGACTTCTATCACACCCTCCAACACCACCACCTATCGATCAGTCAGAACATGTAGGGGCTACAAGCAGTATGGTTCCTCCAACAACGTCAGAATCGGCTCCACAACCTGATGACAACGTTAAGGATACAGACAAGACTGAAGATGTCCACATGACTGAGACTGCTACTTTAGAGGAGAATGTTGGCGGTCAAGAAAACTTAGCTACGGATCAGGAACATGAATATCTTATTACTCCAGAGTTTCTTGCACGAGAAGCAGAGGAAGCAGAGGAACGTCGCAGAAAGGAAAACGAAGAGAAGAATGCGTTCGACACCAACATATTTCTTAAGTCATCCTCTCAGCAGACTTCCTCAGCACAACCTCCACCTCCTCAAGACTCTCCACCAAAGGATCCGACTCCTCCTGCTTCTTCTTCCGACTCTCACAACGAGTCATCGTCCGAATCATCACCCGAGCACTCATCTCCCACACCTTCTGAAACCGCATCTAAACAACATTCGATCTATGAACCAAAACAACCAGTTGATCTTCAGGAGCAAGTGAACAAACTCACCAACATGGTTACCAATCTTACCAAACAAGTTGAGGAATTCCAGGAGTCAACGCAGCTGATCGACAAGTTCTTGAAATCTGATTACGAAGGATTTATCAGAACTGCAACACATGATTTTCTCACTGAAAATCTGGTTGAGATGATCACTCCTGAGGTAGCAAACCTTCTCAAACCAATCAATGACAACTTGGATCACAGAATTAGAAGTGTAACAAGGAAAATGTTGTCTACTACACCATTCACGCTTCACACCGCAAAATCTTCTACTGTGGCTCCAACCGTCCAAGAATTGTCCTTCAATGACATGCTTGTCAAACTCTCGACAACCTTGCCACCAAAACCACACAGACAGCTGAAGAAAAAGGCCTGTATGATGCTATGGTAGCTTATATGTCAAAAGAGTCATGCAAAGATGCTGCTGGAACCCGAAAACGGACAAGAAAAGATGACGATCCTGACCCAAACTCCAAAGGCAAGAAATCTAAGTCTGGAACAGGTCCCTCATCCTCTCTACAACCACAAAAGGACTCCACTCCTCCTGGAACTCAACAACAACCCTCAGCTACTGGTAAAGGTCAAACTGAAGATGAAGAAATTTTCATGGAACAAACTGATGACTTCCAAGATCAACATGACACCGATTACCGTGCTCCACCTACTCATGATTCTCATGCTGGTCCATCATCACCGTCCAAAGCCAAAGACAAAGATGCTACATCCAAATCTAAGAAATCCAAGAAGAAAACACGTCATTCATGGCTCGACAATGATGACAATCCTCAGAATGATTGGCTGACAGAAATGGTCCAAGCTCAACCTCCTCTGGAAGATGAAGAACCTCTTCCTGGTAACACTCTTCAGTTCACCCAGGTCATTATGAAGGATCTTCACATCAACAAACTCACAAAGGCGGAGCTTAGAAGAATCAATAGGGATGCACAAGAATTCCTCAAGAAAAGATCTGGAAACAAAGTCGAATACGAATATCACATGCAGAATATAGCTAGTGCAATGTCTGCCGACTTTGACTGGTTAAATCCTGAAGTAAATATCGATCTAAGTTCCAAGAATCATGAAAAACCTTACTTCACCGACTGGACCAAACCATTACCATTGAAAGGATTTCCAGACAAACCCAAGATACCTTACAGCTTCTTCTTCAACAAAGATCTTCGTAACATCCAGCTCACTCAAGAGATATCCAAGAAGAAATATGCTTCCTCACTCACAATCTCAGTACCAGCCGCTAGATATGAAATTCCAGCCATTGAAGAAACCACCCGTATTTTTCAGCATCTCCATCGTAGCTTACGACAGAGATGCTCTACACGGAATTCAACATTGACCTGATCGTCGCCGTCTCGGTTATACCAGCAGATTAGGAGAAACATCATTGGAAAATGTGAAGCAGAAATCTAAGATCATCGCTATCTTGGAGATTCAGCAGTCAAAACGGTTTAACTACATTTTCATGCGTGAAATTGTTGTTAAACGACAAGATGAAAAGAAGTACAAGTTCTCCGAAGCCGACTTTCCCAACCTTAATCTCAATGACATCGAAGATATGTATCTTGAAAAGGTTCAAAGTAGAATGCGCGGATTCGATAGAGACGTACAGTACAACTTCATGGCATCACTACTTCTTTACATCCGACGACTGATTGTTCAAGAAAGAGTGGAAGATCTTCAGCTTGGAGTGGAAAGTTACCAACAAAAGATCAATTTGACAAAGCCACAATTCTACTTTGATGGTCTCTATGACACACCACAGTTTACTCTCATCCAAGAACCATTTGGTTTCACCTACATCAACAGCAAAAAGCTACAAAGCTTCATGAGGTTCGATGAAGTACACAAATTCTGTGATGTTACACTCAAATCAGTTCGTGATGGGCTTGTCAAAAGGTTGAATGATGATCGCCGTAAGATAGCTAAGGGGGAACAACCTAGATGGAAATCCAGCTCCAGAAGACAAGTTCGTAACTTTGTCTTAAAGATTGAAGAACGATTATTTCGACGGGAACAGATCGGACGACTGGAAAGCTACATCGGTGCCAGACCATCGTTTCCTGTCAGAAACTTCGAAAGACCAGAACCTAAGTTCACTAACTTCGATGCTCCACTTCCTGACGAAGAATAACTTGGTACATTTGGTCATAATTTTTTCATTATCAATTGTTTCATTGATTGAATCATTTTTCCATTATGGCTTGTGCACACATAACAGTGTACAACCCGAACTTGTAAAGAAAGGACCCTGAGGTACGCTTCAGTGCCTCAATCCTAAACATAAGGAGCGAAGGCTTCTTACTTTTGAGTAGAATTAATCAAACATTTATGATTTTTCATAATTCTGCTCAAAAGGACAAGTATTTCACCTCAATAAGACCTAATCACTTATTGAGGGGGAGCACTTGTCAAAACAAAATACTTTGCTCAACATCAAAAGTTCTTTGTGAATCTCCCCGTAAGACTCAAAAGGCATATTTAAAAAAAAAAAAAAATTGTCAAAAACATCATTTTATATGCTATTTTTGAGGGGGAGAAAATGAAAAAGTGATTAAAATATATGAAGTTTAAGCTGAAAGTTGTATCTTGTACGAGCTAGACTCAGATTAACCCAGGAATTGACGAGATAATACAAGTTAGTAACATCGAAAGGACTTATCCTCGACGGGTAATAACATCAAGTTAGTTACTAGAGCTAGTTGTCACCTAAAAGCTGACAATGTATCTCTTTAACTAGCCACGTAAGCGTGTCTCGAAAAGGATATGTCTGAGTAGAAATGTACCGTCTCGAGAAACTTTCTGTGAACTTGATCAGGCCGGGTAATAACTTCAAGCTAGTCTAACTAGTGATGTAAGCGTGTCTCGAATCGGTCTTGTTCACGGAAAGTGGATCAATTCAAAAGTGCTTGCTCCTCCCGCATGTGCAAATTTATTAAATACTTATGAGCACATGTGCAGGGGGAGCCCTTCAAAAGTGTACACAAAACTCTCAAAGTGTTAACCAAAATATTTGATTATCACAAACACTTTGAGAGATTTTCAATCAAAGGTTTCTTGGCTACTGTCGGAGTTATAAGGTGTTTAAGATAGGAATATTCGTCCTATGATCCGCCAGAGCCGGAGGGATCTACCCAAGGACATCTCCCATAGTTAGAATTAGAAGTCCTTAGGTATGATACGAAAGAAGGAGAAATGAATGAAAGGGAAAGAAGGAGTTGAAGAATTAAAAAAAAAAAAGTAAAGAAAAGGGTGAAAAGAAATAGCCCTCCATATGTTCAACCTTAGGGCAGACACCGGGTTCAATACGTATGCTACTGGTTGTTGCAAAAGACAACACCGGTATTGAAGATTAAGCCGTCATGGACCCAGTGACGCAATGCACTAAACCTTCTTAACCACTCAAGTTCTCTTAAAAAACTTGTTTCATTCTCACGGGGAACCCGCGTAACCTATCAACCTATCTCTTAGAGACGGTTGATATTGAAGCAGGAGACACCTCCCCAGTCTTCGCATAGGAAACCTAGGTGTGCACTTATAGAGTCTAGAGCCATGAGATACATCAAAGATCTCTTAGGAACACTTAGTATTTCTGCAACTGGTGTTCTACATCAATGAGCATCAGTTGTAAACTATCGAGTCCTTCGCAGATCTTAGCAATCTGCCGAGAACGTTTATGAGAGGATTACTTAGGTATTTCTCAATGATTGAACGGAAATCCTGCCAGGGTCAACATCAAACAGCCCTGACAGCAGGTCACTTCGGTAACCCCACAAGGGTTACGCTTAGTGTTTGCGGTGGTTCCATTACGGTCTACAGTCGTGGAGGGATCCCCAGCGACTCACCCAGTCATTGAGCTACCTAGTAGGTCTCGTAAGCTCCTTCGGGAGTATCTGATATGGGAACGGCCTGGATAAGGATTAGAAGGAGTCTTCACAATATGCTGTTGATGAGCTCTAATTCCTTATCCGTAAGTACCGGTGATTTATTGCTAACTGTCTACTCGCAGGTACCTCACTTCCATGATGACGGATTCCACATGCTCATACATGCATCTTGCTATCATCAAAAGCTCCCTCAAAGATCAAAGCAACCAAAGTTCAAAGTAAGATTCTACGCTAAAAAAGAAAAAAAAAAAAAAAAAAAAAAAAGAAGAATCTACAAAGTATAAAGACCAAAGATCTTAAGTGAAAGAAAGGGACTACATGCATGAATAAGTCAGAATTCAAAAGATGTATGAGCATGTTGGAATGGCGGACAACCACCACAGACGCAGGAGTGACGAACGGCAGATTACTTCATAACATAATCACTACAACATCATCAAAGAACAAAGACAAAGAGCAGAGTATATCCATCATTATTATCATTTCTAAAGACGTCTAAAGCTATGAAATTCAAAGATTAAGACGAAGACGTCAAGCAACCATGATGACCGTAGTTTTACTATTTTATCAAGTCTCGGTCATTTGTAATAATGCTAGGTTGCTTAGTTATTATTTATAATTTGTATTAAGTTTACTAGGCTTAAGAATGTGATCCATGGGCCTCAAAGCCCATACGAATTGTAAGAAGGGAAGGAGTAGGATGTTGCCCTAGCTCCTTTCCTATAAATACTAGTCTTAGGCCTCTTGTAAACTTGGTTGGTTATTTGAAAACATTAAGGAAACTCTTGCATTTCATTTTCTCAATTTTCTCATAATCATCCCACTCTCATTCTCATCTCATTTCTCTTATCATTATACTTGTGTTTACAAAATGGTGACCTAACATCCCTGACGGCGTCAAGAGCAAAATTCCATGACGATCCAGAAGAGATTTGACGGCGTCACGAAGGTAGGGCGTCAAGAGTAAAAGTCATGACGGCCTGGAAATGATTAAGTCTTGATGGCGTCAAATGTAGATCAAGGCAGTTCGAGAATAGTTTTGGCGGCGAGGTGACGGCGTCATAAGGTTGGTCTTGACACCGTCAGACTTCTTTTCCTATATATAGTTTTCTAATTTTTCACATTAAGGAGAGAAGTTTTGGAGAAACCCTAAGTACGATTTTGGTGCGAATTTTACAGGTTTTTCAAGGGTTCCAAGCCCTTGATACCTTACATATGTAATTAAGATAAGTGTTCTTTCAATTCAATCAATATGTCTATGTGTTGGTTGTCTATATCTTGTTCTTGTCTTAATTCCATCATGCTAGGCTAGATCTATCTTGTGTTTGCTTAGATCTAATGAAACCTAGATGTTAATTATGTGTTGATTACTTGTTTATACTTGTTTTGGATGAATGATTTATATGTTAGGCTTAAGAAAACTGGCAGATCTCCAATTGGTAACATGCTTGAACGTCTTAAGAAACATGAACCGACGCGCACTAGGTCTTTATTAGTTGTATTTAATGCATGAGCCACTGTTTACAATCCCTATAGTTGTGCTGGGCATAGTGTAGGAGGGGATAAGAGCTCATAGAATTGGGGAGTTAAGTGTGTCACCCCATGAATGGTATTAAGGAATACGATCCGTCATCCATGCATTTATAACAAGTAATTAACGTGTAAAAGATGTCTAGGGAGTAGTGAAATCTAAGTAAACACATTTTCTCCACTTACTGCTCACAACTTTAGTATAATTTAGTTTATTTTCATTTTTAGTATTTTATTTTGATTGCATCTTTAGTATTGGGTTAGTTGATTAGCAACTAATTCCGCCTAAATCCTTCAAACCCGAGATTTTTAATTGCTTTCTAAAAAATATAAAAACACAAAAATAATCATCCCTCACCTTTAGAACTAGTATTTAGGCTTTCTAATCCTAGCGACACTATTCCTAAGCTGAACGATCAATCCCCCGGTACTTGTCACTATACTATACTACAACGATCAGGTACACTGCCTGGTGGGGGTTGTAAGCTTCTCGAGATCCCTCGAGAGGTAAAGCCTGTTGCGATTCCCACGCATCATGGGAGCAGGAAGAGAGAGTCTTTTCCAGACTGTGTAAGGCATTAGGTTAATGCTTGCACCAAGATCGGCCAAGGCAAAGCATTCAACCATCCCCGGGAAAATACAAGGAATGAGAAATTTCCCGGGATCTCCAAGCTTTTCGGGAAGCTTTTTCAAGAGCACTGCTGAGCAATGCTCATTAAGTGGAGTTTTTACCATCTCACAGAGTTTTTCTTTGTTGCTTATCAGATTTTTTATTGTTGAAGCAAACTTAGGCATGAGAAGAAGAGCATCCGCGAAGCTAATATCAAAGTGTAATTATTGGAAAATTTGATAAAATTTTTCCATCTGATGGTTAGCTTTTTCGCGGTTCTTTTGATCATTCATACGTGAAGGATATGGAATTGAAGGCTTAGGATCGTTTTTTGGAATTTTATCAGAACTCACAGGAGGATCAAATACAACTTTCGACTTACAAGTCGGGACCGGGACAACTTGAGGGTGGACGTTGTTGGTGCCTCCATTATTTGTAGGAAGTACCGTGTCCGTGGTAACCTCAGGTTCACGTTCCGCTACCTTAGTAGGAGGAGAAGAAGAGGTAGAGGGAATCGCGTGTCCATTGTATGATACCCCAGTTCGGGTAGTGATCGCTTTGACATCGCCCCTCGGGTTAGCGATCGTGTTGCTCGGTGGTGTACCCGGGCCCGAGGGTCGATCATTTTAAGATTTCTGAATCTTAGAGATCTTGCTGATCAATGACCGATTCGTTTCCTCTTGTGCTTTCATGAATTGTTTTAGCACTTCATCGGATGAAGACGAGGGTGGAACAACGTTTTGATTTTGATTAGGAAGATTTTGAACACGGTTGTTTTGAAAATTCCCTTGATTTTGATTGTTGTTACCCTGAAAATTGTTTCTCTGATTGAAATTACCCTGATTGTAATTCACTTGATTTTGGTTTCTTTGAAAATTTCCTTGAAAACCTTGATTTTGATTGCCATTTTGAAAATTGTTTTGATTAAAATGACCTTGATTTTGGTTCGGGTTTTGGAAATTTGAGTTTTGACCTTGGTTAAAATCTCCTCGATTCTGATTCGAGTTACGGTTTTGATTTTGGTTAAAACCGGGAGGTCCGAGAAAATTGTTGAAACGATAGCTTAACAGATTACGGTCCCCTTGTGGTTGGTAAGAATTACCCCCCATGTTGTAGGAACCGTGAACAGCATAAACGTTCTCTTGAGGAAAACCAACAGTAGCTGGACACTCGGAATAAAGATGTGGGCCCCCACAAGTTTCACAACTTCGGGCCATGGCTTTCACTTGTTGATTTTGAACCTGATTTTGCATCGTTTGGTTCATTCTCAACACAGCCGTAGAAATATCATCCATCTTTTTGGTGAGAGCAATTATTTCAGGAGATGATGATGAAGGAATGATTAATTTGCATGACTCATCCCTCTCCGCAGAGGAATCCCAAAATTTATGATGGGCAGTCATGTTTTCAATCAAGTCATAGCATTCTTCGGGACGCCTTTTCATAAAGGTCCCACCAGCAGCAATGATGAGTGCTCAAACACTCATCATTTTTTATCTAATCTCAACTGCAAAACATACAAAAACACTCAGAAATGCATCAAAATACTGAAAATATTTCAAAATCGTGTTTTATATGTTTTAGATGCAAAATGAGCAAAAACAGATGAAAAACGTATAAAGTTTGCAAAATTGGCAGTTTCAGTCCCCCAACTTTCATAAAATTACAAAACTAGTCCATGGATATTCAAAATATAGAAAATTATCACCAAAGCTCCTTTTGAAATCATAAGTTGTCATATTTTGTCCTTTGGTGAAAAATTGGAAAAGTTTTGGAAAATTACAAAATTAGTCCCTGGAGTTTCAGATTTTCGCAGTTTTGGTCCCTGGTGGGATATTTTTGAAAGAAAAATCATTATTGGTCCATGGAAAGTCATAAGTGTCAAAATTAGTCCTTAAAATGAAAGTTTGAATAAATTTGCAATTTAGTCCTTAAAGTTTCACACACTTACAGTTTTAGTCCCTGAAGGACCAAAAATAGAAAATTGCAAATTATATCTTTGGACTACGAAAACTTGGCATGTTTCATCCTCACTTGTACTTTGGAACAGTTACAATTTCAGCCCCTTGCATTTTCAGAAATTACACCTTTGGTCCTTGTATTTATTAAACAAACCAAAAGGACCCTTTTGATAATTAAACCCAAAATAAAACCTGGTCCAACACAAAACCCCAAGCCCACCAAAATGGCCCAACCCCTAAACTAATACCACCCCTGGCTTTGACCACGGTCAAACCCCAGGTACTGTTCATCCCTAACCTCTAATCCCCCATAATTACCAGGTTTTTGTCCACCTCCCCCCTCCTCCTTTTCCACTAAACCCTCACCAACTCTTCACATACATCCCCCCTCTTCATTAATTACACCAACTGCCCACCAAACCCCACTCAAATTTACCAACTCAGTTTTCCCGCCAAAAACATTTTGAAGGGCTGGGATCGATTTGATGCATCCAACGGCCAAGAAGCAAGTGGGAATGAAAGAGAAAGTCTCCAAGGGTTATAAAAGAAAAGAAAAAAGATGGAAGAAGTATTAGTTAGAGTAGTAATAGATTTAGCTTAGTTTAAGCTTGTAGATTTTAATTTCCAATAATAAAATAAAATTACCTTGTAATCATGTTGTTGTAAGTTTAGTTTCTCATGTAATTCAGTTCCTTTAAAGCTAATTTAAGTCTTGTTCAATTTTTAAGATAATTCAAGTTTTACTTAAGTGTTCTCAATTTTTGTTAACTGTCAATCTCCACTTTAACTTATAGTCAAATTGTGCTCAGAAGCTTATTCAAGTGTATCATAAGTCTTTTACAGTTTCAAAATCAGAAAACTCAGGAAAGATAAATATATATATATATATATATATATATATATATATATATATATATATATATATATATATATATATATAAGAAAAATATTCAAGAAAAATAAAAAATGGTTGTCTCTGGTAATGAAGCAGTTGCAGAATGGGTTTTGGAATGGTTTTAGAGTCCCTAGGGGGGCATTAGGGTGTGGTTTTGTTCCTGGTTTCATCAGCTTCCATACCTTAGACCTCTTGTAAGATCATTTCCCATTTTCTTGCATAATTTGTGTGCATCAGTTACTGTTGTAGATTTGTGCTTGTTTTTGTTTATTTGTGTTTATTTTACCTTAAAATAAGTTTATTTTTTAGTTTCATGGATTAAATTCTAGTGTTGCTTGATATAACTTCATAAACTGTTTTTATAGGGGTGTTTGGTTCTGGGTGGTTCAGGGTGAATTAGGTGTATTTACTTGTTACTTGTAGTTTATTTTAATCACTTGGGTTGTAATAAAGCTAGTAACTGAGAAAATTGGCAGGTTTAACTTCAATTAGTCAAAATTCACTATCATTCCTTCCTAATTGTTAACTGTTGGTAGTTTTGAGGTGGAAATCCATAATTCCAATTCAATATTTGTTAAGTTAGCCTAGAGTAGCTTTACTTTATCATATTATATCCATATTAGTAGCTTAGATTCAATCAAAATCCATAAAAGTCAAAAGCTTAAGTTTTGCTCAAAAGTCAAATATGCATTCTCACGTTTTTTTCCAAAAGTTCACAAATTTAATTTGATTTTTGTGTTAGGAGTTAACCCTTGAAACTTGTTCCTACTCAAAGTGTCTCAGCTCATCTTTGAAAATCCACATAGCCTATATTTTTGTGATTTTTCTATTGGGCCCCACTAGCCTCCAAAGTTACTTGCAGGGCAAGAATTGCCCCTGCATCAGCAGACCACAGTCCCAAACCACCACTTGGTGGTGGCTTTCTAGACACCACAGTGGTCCTCAAGCCACCAACTTGGCTTCTTTCCACCCCCCTCCTACCATACTTCAGGTGTTGACCCTTGGGTTGACCTGAGAATCCCTGGGACCCACTTAGAATCACCCCACAAGTTTGTCCCAGTTTCAGTCAAATAGCAAGAAATCAAAATGCTTTTTGTTAACTTATAGCTTATTTTGTGGTCCCTTAGTGATTTTTCCAGCTTAATCATGTCCAAATAAGTTATTTGGATCAGAATTATCAAGAGTGGGTCCCACTTAAGCTCATTTGAGCTCATTTCCTCCCACAGTCAACAAAAGTCAACTGTCACTCCTTTTAGCTTCTACTTTGCTTATTTTTAAGTTGTAAAAAACTTGTTTTCACAAAAGTTGTTAGTTTTTAGTTATAAAGTAGGTTTGTGAAATAAAAATCAAGAAAAAAACAATTTAATATTAAGTGATAGTTTCTATTTAATGTAATTTAATTTTAATTTTTATTTTTAAATTTTTATTAAGTACTTAGCTATTTTATACTTTTCTTAAATTCCTCTTATATTAAAGTATTTATAGTAATTTTCTCAGATTTTTATTTTATCATTTAGTATTTATTAGAATTAACCTTAGTTTTATTAATAATTAATTAATATTAAGTTTTAAATAGCATAATTAGTTTTTATTAAGTAAGACCTAGTTTTTATATTTTTCTTAGCTCTTATATATTAAAATATAATTTCTGGAATTTTTCTAGAATTTTACTGTTCATTTAGTAGTTTTAATAATATAAAATAATTTAATTAGGTAATTAATATTTAATTAGTAATTAATTAATAGAAAAATCACAAAAAAAGACAAGAATACTTATTTTTAATTTTAAAACTTGTTTTTAGCTATTTTATAATTTTAGAAATTTTATTTTTATTTTTCTAGTATTAAATTAATATTATATTGTATTTAAGTATTTTAAATATTAATAATAAGTATTAAATAGTAATTAATTAACATTAAATAATTAAATAGTGTAAAAATTTATTTCTTTTTCTAAAAAATTTCTTTTACCTTTAAGTTTGTAAAAAAGTCATTTTCACCTCCTGGGTGTTTTCAGATTTCAGTTTTCACGTTTTATTTTGTACGTTTACGTTTTATTTAAATGTAAAAGTACGCGTTTTAGGTTTTAAATCGTTTCTAGTATTTCAAACCTTCCAGTCTTGTTCACATAGCTTATTTAAGCTATTTTATTGTAGATTCCTTAGTTCAGATCACTCACAAACCTTTTCCTGTCCAAATTCACCCGATCACGAAACCGTTTTATAAGCATCATACCTCGTCGGGACATAACGACTCGGGGAAACACTAAACTTCCACGGAGCATTGACTCTAGGCTGTTTGACTTTGTTGACCATTCTTTGGTCAATTTAGGTTAACCGTTTGGAGCCAATCAAATTTTGGCGCCGCTGCCGGGGAGGTGTGCGCGCTATTCTAAACGGTTTTTCTGATTAGTGATTTTGGAATTCGTTCCATTGTACATTTATCCATCCTTTGTTCATATTTTCTTATTATCAAAACAAAACCGTTCCAAAAAACATTTTAAAATCATTTTTCAACGAACACAAAAACCCAAAAACATTTTCTTTATCATTTGTACAAAATGTTTATTCAAAAATCCAAAAATATTCACCTTTACCCTCTCACATCTTTGATTCTTCATCCCTGCCCCTCTATACACATTTGATTCTTTCTATGTCTCATCCACACTTTCTGGTTTGCCAATGGTGTGGTAATCCTCATAATAGAGGCAATTGCCCCAGTTTTGGCATTGTAGAGTCAGGAAACGGGTCTGTCTATAACCAAGATCCCTATTCTTACCATGAGACGACTGATTCATTCCACCAGCTACCACACCATCAATCTCAGTAGTTTTACTGTTGTGAGTACTGTGGTGTTTCACACTACAGTTCTGATTGTCAATCGGGAAACACACTTGTCTATGAGCAGTTTCCTGATAACAATTATAACTTTAGCACATACGACTCACAGCCACATCAGTTTACTGTTGTGATTACTGTGGAGGTCCACACTTCAACTCCGATTGTCAAACAAGGAACCCGTTTCCTTGTAACACTTTTCACACATCGTATTATGACGAACCTCCATCTCCACCAATTCCTCAAAGTCTTCTCATTGATCTTTTGGATTTAGTGAAAGATTTGAGAGGAATCACACATACCCCAGATAATCCAAAACAAAAATCGATGGAAGAATTGCTAGCTGAAGAACAGGTTGCTAAAATAAATTCCCAAGATGCTTATGAAAACTCTATTAGGGAATCAATAGCAAAAGAAAAAGCAGCCAGATCTAGCTCTCGATTTCGTTTCATTCCTGATGACAGTGATGATGAGGATACACTTGATATCCTTGGATTTTATAAAGATTCATCAGGTTCATCAGATGAGATTCCATCAGTTGAGATTCCATCTCAACCCACTCTTATCACACCCGAGGTTCCCACTCACTCTCTGATCATGGGGGACGAGCATCTTGACACTGTTCATAATAAGGAATCGGACGAATTCATAAAGTCTAGTGTTGAGAACCTTGTCTCAATCCTAAGAGAGTCACAGAGAATTCTTGATCATATGTGTGATATCCCTCCTCCTCTTGTCTTCCCGACTGATCATGTTGAGATGTTCTCCGATTCTACTGATGACGATTCGTTATCTTATGGAGACATCGTTTTTATGAAAGAATTACCTTCTAAGCTAGTTAGCTTAGAAGAAGAGAATGATGAGATCGACACTGAAATCAAGGATGAAGCACTTCGTGCAACATTATTGAATGTCGATCTCCTCATTTCTAAAATCGAGGCTTTCAATATGAAACCTATTTCATCTCCTATCCCCATAAAGGATAGTGACATTTTCTCCGATGATCCTATTCCGGAGTTTGAAGCCTTTACCTTTGATCATATAGGAGAGAAGATTAGTGACAGTACCACTTCTCATTCTCAAATTTCTCTCCCCGATTATGATTTATTCACTTTTGAGGAGTTCTCCGGTGAACTCACTCATATCATATCTCCACCGGAGTATGATAACTTTTACTTTGATCTAGACAAAGTTAATCTTTGTTTTCCAGAGGGAAATATTCTCAACCCTGAGAATTTGATTGATATCAAAATCCCAACCCTCCCACCCATAATATGTCTAGATCATACGAGCTTTACTGATGAGATTCATGATACACCAATCATGAATTCTCTTTCTGATGATGATGAATCAATCTTGATTGTCATCAAGATCTTTTTTCCTTTCTTCACCTACCGGGTGACTTCTTCTCTTCTTCACTCCTTCGGGAATGAAGACACTATATTTGACCCCGGCATTTTCATGTAAAATTATCTTGAGCTGGGATTATATCTCATCGGTGTGGAACTTTCACGTGCTTCAAATGTTTGTCCAAACATCTTAAATGAAAGTCCGATTGAGATTATTTCTTCCACATCATGCTTCCCCAAGGACAAATGAATTCGGGGTCGAGTCAAGCTAGCGACTCGGTAAACAAAAACAGTAGCATGCTTATAGGGTTTTCACCCTAAGTGTGGGGGAGTCACCCATGCTATGGTTACTAATGAAGTGAAAAACAAAATGGTGTTTTCCACGCTTAGCTTGTAATGTTGCCCTTTTACGTTCAAAATGTCGGCATAATAGCCGGGACTTTGAATATTGAGGAAAATATTCATGCTAAGTGTGTGTGGGGGGGGGGGGGGGTATTTCGCTATTCTAGCGAATTTTATCACATTTTACTATCTAATACCCCCGTTTTTTTGCCAAAATTTCAAAAAAAAATTCACTAGTGCTTCAAAATTTTTGTGGTAATCAGTCCGCCATGTCTAACCGAAAAAGGGATTGGCTAGTCCAGGAGCAAACGGCTCTTGGTAAATACATCTCAAATCCGTTTATGGCTTGCAATTTGCCCAAAATTGTATGGTACCTCAACTCGCCATATCCCATAAAGCGAATGAGTTGGCTAGCCCGCAAGATTATGGCTTGTGGTAAAGGCAGTGGAAAATCCATAATTGGTAATCAGCTCACCAAGATGTTGACTATTCCATCAAGAGTTGGCTAGTCCAGAAGCAAACGGCTTTTAGTAAAGACTAATCAAATCCGTTGACAGCTGGTGGTTTGCTCAAAATCACACGGTTACCAGGTGTACCACAGTTCTCACACCTGGCTACTCCAGAAGTGATGGCTTTTCGTAAAGAGTTTAAAATCCTTCAAGTTTTCAAAACATTTTATTGCTAGGGACTAGCGATAGTTTAGTGTGGGGGATTGATGAGTGCTCAAACACTCATCATTTTTGGTCTAATCTGAACTACAAAACATACAAAAACACTCAGAAATGCATCAAAATACTAAAAATATTTCAAAATCGTGTTTTATATGTTTTAGATGCAAAATGAGCAAAAACAGATGAAAAACGTATAAAGTTTGCAAAATTGGCAGTTTCAGTCCCCTAACTTTCATAAAATTACAAAACTAGTCCCTGGATATTAAAAATATAGAAAATTATCACCAAAGGTCCTTTTGAAATCATAAGTTGTCATATTTTGTCCTTTGGTAAAAAATTGGAAAAGTTTTGGAAAATTACAAAATTAGTCCCTGGAGTTTCAGATTTTGGCAGTTTTGGTCCCTGGTGGGATATTTTTGAAAGAAAAATCATTATTGGTCCATGGAAAGTCATAAGTGTCAAAATTATTCCTTAAAATGAATGTTTGAATAAATTCGCAATTTAGTCCTTAAAGTTTCACACATTTACAGTTTTAGTCCCTTAAGGACCAAAAATGGAAAATTGCAAATTATGTCTTTGGACTAAGAAAACTTGGCATGTTTCATCCTCACTTGTACTTTGGAACAGTTACAATTTCAGCCCCTTGCATTTTCAGAAATTACACCTTTGGTCCTTGTATTTATTAAACAAACCAAAAGGACCCTTTTGATAATTAAACCCAAAACAAAACCTGGTCCAACACAAAACCCCAAGCCCACCAAAATGGCCCAACCCCTAAACTAATACCACCCCTGGCTTTGACCATGGTCAAACCCCAGGTACTGTTCATCCCTAACCTCTAATCCCCCATAATTACCAGGTTTTTGTCCACCTCCCCCCTCCTCCTTTTCCACTAAACCCTCACCAACTCTTCACATACATCCCCCCTCTTCATTAATACACCAACTGCCCACCAAACCCCACTCAAATTTACCCACTCAGTTTTCCCGTCAAAAACATTTTGAAGGGCTGGGATCGATTTGATGCATCCAACAGCCAAGAAGCAAGTGGGAATGAAAGAGAAAGTCTCCAAGGGTTATAAAAGAAAAGAAAAAAGATGGAAGAAGTATTAGTTAGAGTAGTAATAGATTTAGCTTAGTTTAAGCTTGTAGATTTTAATTTCCAATTGTAAAATAAAATTACCTTGTAATCTTGTTGTTGTAAGTTTAGTTTTCTCATGTAATTCAGTTCCTTTAAAGCTAATTTAAGTCTTGTTCAGTTTTTAAGATAACTCAAGTTTTACTTAAGTGTTCTCAGTTTTTTTTAACTGTCAATCTCCACTTTAACTTATAGTCAAATTGTGCTCAGAAGCTTATTCAAGTGTATCATAAGTCTTACAGTTTCAAAATTCAGAAAACTCAGGAAAGATAAATATATATATATAAGAAAAATATTCAAGAAAAATAAAAAATGGTTGTCTCTGGTAATGAAGCAGTTGCAGAATGGGTTTTGGAATGGTTTTAGAGTCCCAAGGGGGGGCATTAGGGTGTGGTTTTGTTCCTGGTTTCATCAGCTTCCATACCTTGGACCTCTTGTAAGATCATTTCCCATTTTCTTGCATAATATGTGTGCATCAGTTACTGTTGTAGATTTGTGCTTGTTTTTGTTTATTTGTGTTTATTTTACCTTAAAATAAATTTATTTTTTTTTTGTTTCATGGATTAAATTCTACTGTTGCTTTATATAACTTCATAAACTATTTTTATAGGGGTGTTTGGTTCTGGGTGGTTCAGGGTGAATTAGGTGGATTTACTTGTTACTTGTAGTTTATTTTAGTCACTTGGGTTGTAATAAAGCTAGTAACTGAGAAAATTGGCAGGTTTAACTCAATTAGTCAAAATTCACTATCATTCTTTCCTAATTGTTAACTGTTGGCAGTTTTGAGGTGGAAATCCATAATTTCAATTCAATATTTGTTAAGTTAGCCTAGAGTAGCTTTACTTTATCATATTATATCCATATCAGTAGCTTAGACTCAATCAAAATCCATAAAAGTCAAAAGCTTAAGTTTTGCTCAAAAGTCAAATATGCATTCTCAGGTTCTTTTCCAAAAGTTCACAGATTTAATTTGATTTTTGTGTTAGGAGTTAACCCTTGAAACATGTTCCTACTCAAAGTGTCTCAGCTCATCTTTGAAATTCCACATAACCTATATTTTTGTGATTTTTCTGATGGGCCTCACTAGCCTCCAAAGTTACTTGCAGGGCAAGCATTGCCCCTGCATCAGCAGACCACAGTTCCAAACCACCACTTGGTGGTGGCTTTCTAGCCACCACAGTGGTCTTCAAGCCACCAACTTGGCTTCTTTCCACCCCTCTCCTACCATACTTCAGGTGTTGGCCCTTGGGTTGACCTGAGAATCCCTGGGACCCACATAGAATCACCCCACAAGTTTGTCCCAATTTTAGACAAATAACAAGAAATCAAAATGCTTTTTGTTAGCTTATAGCTTATTCTGTGGTCCCTTAGTGATTTTTCCAGCTTAATCATGTCCAAATAAGTTATCTGGATCAGAATTATCAAGAGTGGGTCCCACTTAAGCTCATTTGAGCTCATTTCCTCCCACAGTCAACAAAAGTCAACTGTCACTCCTTTTAGCTTCTACTTTGCTTATTTTTAAGTTGTAAAAAAATTGTTTTCACAAAAGTTGTTAGTTTTTAGTTATAAAATAGGTTTGTAAAACAAAAATCAAGAAAAAATAATTTAATATTAAGTGATAGTTTCTATTTAATGTAATTTAATTTTAATTTTCATTTTTAAATTTTTATTAAGTACTTAGCTATTTTATATTTTTCTTAAATTCCTCTTATATTAAAGTATTTATAGTAATTTTCTCAGATTTTTATTTTATCATTTAGTATTTATTAGAATTAATCTTAGTTTTATTAATAATTAATTAATATTAAGTTTTAAATAGCATAATTAGTTTTTATTAAGTAAGACCTAGTTTTTATATTTTTCTTAGCTCTTATATATTAAAATATAATTTTAGGAATTTTTCTGGAATTTTTACTGTTCATTTAGTATTTTTAATAATTTAAAATAGTTTAATTAGGTAATTAATATTTAATTAGTAATTAATTAATAGAAAAATCAAAAAGACAAAAATACTTATTTTTAATTTTAAAACTTGTTGTTAGCTATTTTATAATTTTAGAAATTTTGTTTTTATTTTTCTAGTATTAAATTAATATTATATTGTATTTAAGTATTTTAAATATTAATAATAAGTATTAAATAGTAATTAATTAATATTAAATAATCAAATAGTGTAAAAATTTATTTTCTTTTTCTAAAAAATTTCTTTTACCTTTAAGTTTGTAAAAAAGTCATTTTCACCTCCTGTGTGTTTTCAGATTTCAGTTTTCACGTTTTATTTTGTACGTTTACGTTTTATTTAAATGTAAACGTACGCGTTTTAGGTTTTAATCGTTTCTGGTATTTCAAACCTTCCAGTCTTGTTCATATAGCTTATTTAAGCTATTTCATTGTAGATTCCTTAGTTCAGATCACTCACAAACCTTTTCCTGTCCAAATTCACCCGATCACGAAACCGTTTTATAACAATCACACCTCGTCGGGACATAACGACCTGGTGATACCCTTTATTACCCGGAAGCATTTGTCTAGGCTCTTTGACTTTGTTGACCATTCTTTGGTTAATATAAGTTGACGGTTTAGCATCAATCAAGCAGCATTGAGAATATCCCGGTGCCTCAGTGTCAGACCATTATAGAAGGTATCTATGATGGTAACTTGTAACATATTGTGGTTAGGGCACCGATCAATAGCTAGCTTATAACATTCTCAAGCCTCCAAAAGAGACTCATCGGGACGTTGCCGGAAGTTGCTGATATCATTTTGTAACTTGGTAACCATGGAAGGTGGAAAATATTTTGCTAAAAACTTGGTTACCATTTCATCAAAGGTACGAATAGAATTCTTTGGGAGTCGATCAAACCATGCAGTGGCATGATGAGTGAGAGAATAGGGGAAGAGATACAGCCGGAGGGCATCATCGGTGACACCATGTTGATATAAATAATGCCTAAAAACATTATTAACATGTTATCAATATCTCTATGTTTTAATTATCACAAAATATAAACTCATAGAACTAAAACTTGTGACATAAACAAGTATTTAGTGATTAATATTTCTCTTTACATCCAAATCACTTAAGGTATGAATAAACAAAGTGTTTAGTGCAATTTATGATCAAAGGGGTATTTAATTAACTAATGCAAAGTTTATTTAATTATATAAACATATTATATATTTTTGAAAAACACTTTTGGTAATAAAGAAAAATGTTTTATTCATACTAAATATATGAATTCAAATTTTTAACCAAAATCAGTTAGTTTTTCACCAAATAAACTTTCCTCACTAAAAGACAAAGTTTCTGGCCGTTTCAGCTGGGCGGCCCCTTTAATTATAAAGGACGGTCCCCTTAAAATTAAGGGGACCGGCCTTGATTTAAGGGGACCGGCCACGCCCCTCTGTCAGAATCTTTTGCCTATAAATACCACCTTAAACATGGATTTTTTCCTCACCTTTTGCACTTCTAAACTTTCTGATCTAGATCCAAATCTCTATTCTCTTATCCTTTGATCATAAGTGTATAATTCTTTGTTTCAGAGTGATCCAACCTTCATCCTCTCAAGTGCAAGAGAAGAATACTTCTATCCTGTAACACCCCGAAAAATGGAACTGAAACAGCGGAAGACTAACGGGGTATTACTTCATAGATACATTGCCACGATCATAGAAAACGACAATAAAGAGTCGTTTTAAGAAAATTCGTTATCATTCATTAAATTATTAAATCAGAGTAGCCACAAAGGGGTTTAAGGAGTTTAGAAATACATAATAGAAATGTCTTAAATAAACTTTGAATGATAACATTTTTGAGGGAAATCCAGATGAGTGCCCTGTTTCCCACTCCGTGCCATAGATGCAAGTTAAATACCTGAGATAAAACATGCTAAAAGAGTCAACACAAAGGTTGAGTGAATCCACAGTGTTTAAGTAATAATAGTTTGAACACAAGTCAAATGGTAATGAAATGGTAATAATGTAACATAGGATATTGCACTAAGCCTCATGACACGCAAACCTTAACATTGTACTGCTACCATAAGAGCTACATAAACCCTTATGGGAAATAAGCCTACACATAATAATATGATGCAGGTAAATAGTGCCCTCGGATACTAGGAGGTTGCCAGGTTCCTTTGTTATTCAAATATAGTGCATTCGGTTACCATTTCAGGCTAACATCAAATGGGGCGTCAACTGCCAATAGATCTATTCACTATATTCGCGTTCACTCGCAAGTGATTAATGGTTCATGAGATGAGGGACTTGTAGCAACAGCGTAACTTAGGCAATATCAATCAGGATAGCATACAGAAAAATACTTGTGTTCAGTTTTATAGCATGTATCTCCCCACGGGATTTAGAAACATAGTAAAATGTGGGACTATGAACTCACCTCAGTAAGTAGTAGTGATCCGAATGCAATACAGTCAAATAGTAGGTAATAGCTCCAACGCGTAACCTAAATTAGTATGACATATTTAGTTTACAATTCATAAGCTCCAAATAATATGGTTGTTTTGTGTGGCGTGGATTTAGTTTGAAAATAGTCTTTTAAATATTGGCTCATGGAAGGGGGGTACCCGTACAAACTAGTCGAAGGACGAATAACAAAAGCGTAGACAAATTTGGCACGATAAAGAGAGACGAGATGGACGAAAAGTGGTGATGAGTGAAGTTAAATTAGGAGACGTTATTTAGATGAACATAAGTGTATGATGAAAACAAAAGTATACGTATTTGTTGCTATAATGGTTTTACTAAAACATTTGTATTTAAAATATTTTTAAACAATGACTTAAGTATAAGTTTTTATTATACATTGATTAGATGTCAAAATTAAATTTTCGTTTATTGTTTCATAAAATCTTATCTAATGGTTTAAGTAATTTAGTTTTGAGAAATGGTTTATAGCTTTTTATGGGTTGGGAATGCTTAGGTGTTGAACGCATTTTGTATTTTAGTAAAATCCGTTTATAAGGTTTGGTGAGTTTAATATGTTTGAGGTATGTCGCCAAAAGTGAGTCGAGGGTGATTGAATACACGGGTCGTGGGATCGGAAATAAATAGTCATGTGTTGATCAAAATAATGGTTCGAGCAATGTTGTATCATTTTGTTTGTTTCCATAGTTTAAGTTTATAAAACGGATTTTTATACCTAATTAAGTATATATATAGAATACTGTGGTCGAGTGAAGGAAACGAGTCGGTAACATCACGTATCTTGTTTACTCGTTGCAAACAAATGCAGCTGGGCTTCAAGCATCATGGGCTGGTTTAATATGGCGTGGGCTGATATTTTCAATAATGTGGGCTGGTCATTTTGTGGCGTGGGCTGATGAGCTCTAAGGCCCAAGTGGAGAACATAATCCAGCAGCCAAACGTGAAATGTAATGTTTCAAATCCTTGGGAGGTTTTGCCGATGGTTACAAGCATCAAAACCTACTCCGAGCGAGTTGTGGAGTCGAGATATGTCGTGGGTACGAGGTCTCCCCATGATTCGCAGTCGATATGATGCAATAGGAGCACAAGTCCTATGTAGATCTAAGTATGTAGATACTAGAATGAGACCTAACGAAACCTAGTTTAGCATATCAAATTTTAGCACCAAGTTGCTAACGCCACACAAGTAATTCATCACAACTCAACACGCACCCAGGTTCGAGGACAAAACGAGACTTTAGAAGAATAAGCAGACCCAAATTCCAAACCAAGACAAGCAATTTTTCACACATCCCCAGTGGGTCTTTGTCGACTAAGAACAACCAAACTACGGTCCGAATCGTATTAACGCAGCAGTGACAAGAAAATAAGCAACCAGAATTTAAGATTTAAGCCAAAAGTATGGCGTTTCCAAATCGAGCCAATATCAATCGAGTTTTAGTTTGTCATATATATATTACGCCACACACAAAGTCATTATCTAACCGATTCATTTACAAAACTCAAATTAATAATCATGAATAAATACATACAAGGTATTATAAAGAGGACAAGATGTGAGTGAAAACCTTACAACAAGAATTGATCCAAAGTGAGACAACTTAGACAAACGAATCCACCAAGCCGAATCCGAGCAGGAACCACAAATAAACCTTTGTGTGATTTTAGTTAGGAGTGGTGTCTCCCCTGTGGATCGGTGGTAGATTTTAAAAGGAATAAAAGTGGATGTTTGACTCCCACTTTCATTGAACCGATTTTGATGTATACCCGATTAGAGAAAGATAGCCATCACACTCTTGTTGTGAATTGAACCCGTGACAATTCCTGGGTAGAAGAGAAAGTATGAGAGGGTGATGGGTCGACCTTATCTTGACCATAGCTCCTATTCTTGATGATAGTGAATCTCGATGAGGACACAACATAGGGTGAAGCGTTGAGAGAGTGTCTCCACAAGGTTTTTTTTTTTCTTTTGGGGAAGTAAAAAGACAAGGTAGGGGGACTATGAGGAGGGGCGGCTGATTTTCATTGAATAGGAAGGGGTGGATTTTGAGAATGGTTGAGGGGGGGCGTGATATGCAGAAAGAGGAAGGGAAGAAGTACAAGGAAAAAAAATGATTTTATTAAAAAGAAAAGGTGTGGTAGTGTGGTAAAAAAAAAAAGAAAAGAAAATGTATGTATATATATATTTTGTTTTATTTTGTACTAGTGCGTCGGATGTACTCCGTGTCCCGTTGAGCAAGGCTGTAAACGCGGTGTCTTAGTTTAGTAAACACGACTGTCATAATTCTGGATACGGTTATACGAGAACATTATAAAAAGAGTTCTATTGGTTCCGAAAACGGTTATAGAGTTTATGTCATACTAATATGGTGTCGGTGCGCACATGATTCCAATAACTATAAATATGAGTTTGTCATAATGATCGATCAGGGATAATATTCGTTGCTCTAGAAATGAAATGTATGTAAGAAGATATATTTCCGATACGGATCACAAATAGCCGTCATAACGTTTGAAAAATTTTATACTTCAGGCTCACAATAATTTAAATATTTAGGGAAATTTACGGGTTGTTACAGTACCTACCCCTAATTCTGAATTCCGTCCCGGAATTCTTAGTCCGTGGTAGTGGTCGGGGTCGTCTCGGTGAAAAGGTGTGGGTATTTAGCACGAATCTGGTCTTCACGCTCCCATGTGTACTCTGGTCCCCTGTTCGAGTTCCAACGGACCTTAACGATGGGAATGCGGCTCTGTTTTAGTTGTTTCACATCTCGGTCCATGATTTCTACTGGTTCTTCTACGAAGTTGAGTTTCTCATCGAGTCGAAGTCCTTTGAATGGAATGACAAGGGTTTCATCCGATAAACATTTCCTCAAATTGGACACGTGAAAGGTGTTGTGAACCCTACTGAGCTCCTCAGGGAGTTCAAGCTTGTATGCTACTGGACCAACTCTTTCCAGTATCTTGAATGGCCCCACGTATCTAGGATTTAGCTTTCCACGTTTCCCGAATCTGATCATTCCTTTCCAAGGGGATACCTTTAACAGAACCCTATCCCCAACTTGAAATTCCATAGGTTTTCGCCTTACATCAGCATAGCTCTTTTTCCGGTCACGGGCAGCCTACAAGCGCTGTCTAATCTGTACAATCTTCTCGGTGGTTTCATGGATAAGTTCAGGCCCTGAGAGTTGAACATCTCCAACTTCTGCCCAACACACTGGCGATCTGCACTTTCGTCCATAAAGTGCTTCAAATGGCGCAGCCTTGATGTTGGCGTGGTAACTGTTGTTGTAAGAGAACTCTGCCAATGGCAAGTGCTTATCCCATCCTTTCCCAAAATCGATCACACATGCCCGTAGCATGTCTTCCAAGGTCTGGATGGTTCTCTCACTCTGCCCATCAGTCTGCGGATGATACGCGGTGCTCATATCCAATTGAGTACCCAAGGACTTTTGCAAGGACTGCCAAAAGTGTGATGTGAAACGACTATCTCGATCTGAGATAATGGAAATTGGCACGCCATGTCGCGAGACTATTTCCTTCACATATAATCGTGCCAAAATTTCCATGTCGTCAGTCTCTTTAATTGGTAAGAAGTGTGCGGACTTAGTAAGACGGTCCACAATAACCCATATGGTGTCGTATCCTCCCGATGTCTTAGGTAGTTTTGTGATGAAATCCATTGTGATCCTCTCCCATTTCCACATTGGAATTTTGGGTTGTATCAATAGGCCGGACGGTTTTTGGTGCTCAGTTTTTACTCGTGAGCATGTTAGGCATTTCCCGACATATTCGGCGATGTCAGCCTTCATGTTAGGCCACCAATAAAGCTTCCTGAGATCCTGGTACATCTTGTCGGCACCCGGGTAAATGGAGTATTTGGACTTATGAGACTCGTGCATGATGAAGTCACGAATCCCTCCATAGAGTGGAATCCAGCTTCGGTCCTTGAAGCATAACCTCCCATCTGATTTCTTTATGAAACCATTCTCACTCTCAGGCATACCATAGATCTTCTCCTTGGGTCTATTTTCTTCTTTGAGGGCTTCAGTCTGAGCTTCTATTATTTTTGATGGTAACGGTGACTTGATTGTCATTCCCAAAGAGCGGACTCTAAGGGGTCTGATTCGCTCCTTTCGACTTAAGGCATCGGCTACGACATTTGCCTTTCCAGGGTGATAGCGAATCTCACAATCGTAGTCACTGAGTAACTCCAACCATCGGCGTTGTCTCATGTTCAATTCCTTCTGATCTAGAATATGTTGGAGACTCTTGTGATCTGTGTATACCGTACACTTGGTGCCATATAAGTAATGTCTCCACATTTTAAGAGCAAATACTACTGCTCCTAGTTCCAGGTCATGAGTGGTGTAGTTCTTCTCGTGAGTCTTGAGCTGTCTGGAAGCGTAGGCGATCACTTTACTTCTTTGCATCAATACGGCGCCTAAGCCTTGGTACGACGCATCGCAGTATACTACGAAGTCTTCACTTCCTTCCGGTAGTGCTAAGATTGGAGCTTCACAAAGCTTTTGTTTCAAGAGTTGGAATGACGACTCTTGCTTCTCTCCCCAGTCAAACTTCTTCTTCTTTTGAGTTAGCTCTGTCAAAGGTTTGGAAATCTTTAAGAAACCCTCGATAAATCTCCGGTAGTACCCAGCAAGCCCTAAGAATTGACGGATCTCTGTAGGACTTGTAGAAGACGCCCAATTCCTAACAGCTTCAACCTTTGCGGAGTCTACATGAATTCCTTTACTGTCGATTACGTGTCCCAGGAATTGTACTTTCTCAATCCAAAACTCACACTTGGAGAATTTCGCATACAACTTCTCCTCTTTGAGTAATTCTAGAAGGGTCTTCAAATGTTCCGAGTGCTCCTCTTTACTTCGGGAGTAAATGAGGATATCGTCAATGAATACAATTACAAACTTGTCCAAGTAGGGTTTGCACACTCGGTTCATTAGGTCCATAAACACTGCTGGTGCGTTAGTTAAGCCGAAGGGCATTACATGGAATTCGTAGTGACCATATCGTGTCCTGAAAGCTGTCTTGGGGATGTCTTCTTCCCTAACTCTCAGTTGATGGTACCCCGACCTTAGATCAATCTTTGAGTAAACGCTCGATCCTTGCAGCTGGTCAAACAGGTCGTCGATCCTGGGTAATGGATATCGATTCTTTATAGTAAGTTTATTCAACTCACGATAGTCAATACACATTCGGAAAGAGCCATCTTTCTTCTTGACGAATAATATTGGGGCTCCCCAGGGTGAAGAACTTGGTCGAATGAACCCTTTCTCTGACAACTCTTGCAATTGTTCAGACAATTCTTTCATCTCCGATGGCGCCAACCGGTATGGGGCTCTAGCCACTGGCGCTGCTCCTGGTATTAAGTCAATCTGGAATTCTACCTGACGAACTGGGGGAAGACCAGGCAACTCCTCAGGAAATACCTCAAGGAAATCCTTTACTACCGGCACATCTTCCGGGCGTTTTTCTTCCGACTTTTTCTCCGTCACTTGTGCCAAAAAGGCGTAACATCCCCTATCGATATACTTCACTGTCTTGACAAAGGATATGATGTTGAGACGCGTTTTACTATGTTCGCCGTGAACGATTAAAGTGCTACCTTGAAACGGAATGTGGACGGCCTTCTCGTCACAAATGATCCTAGCATGGTTCTTGGATAACCAATCCATTCCTATGACTACATCGAAACTACCTAGTTTAACAGGCATAAGATCGATTTCGAAGGGCTGGTCAAGTAAGAGTAAGGTACAACCTCATACTATGGTATTAGCGCTTTCAAGTTCTCCATTGGCTAATTCGATTTCGTAAGTAGTGTCTAACTGGGTTGGGGCGCGGTTAAGTAAAGATGCAAATGCTATGGAAACGAAACTTCTATCGGCTCCCGAATCAAATAAAACTTTAGCAAGGTGGTTATTGAGTGGAAACGTACCCGTGACTATATCTGGACCTTGCTGGTCATTCCCTTCTCCCATCACATAAGCCCGTCCACGAGCATTGTTGTTCTGGTTGGCAGTCAGTTTTGGGCACCGGTTCCTGTAATGCCCTTTCTCGCCACATTCATGGCACACTACGGCCACTGGTTGCAAATTGGCGCCGGTGACCTTACAGTCTCGAGTCTGGTGCCCGGTCCTTTGACACTTTCTACACTTGATATAACAGGGTCCATTGTGGTGCAGTTTGCATCTGGTACACATAGGAGCTAACCCAGCATAGCCTTTAGTTCCTGTGGGTGCGGCAACATAAGCCCTGGCGGCTTCCTGTCGACGATTCTGCTAGTTGTGGTGATGGTTGCGGTTCTGTTGGTAGTTCTGGTGATTGTGGCGGTTGTAGTTGTTATTGTTGTTGTTATTGGGATGAGGGTTGTTGTTGTTGGAGTTGTGGTTGTTCCTTCGGTCATCAAACTTCCGCTTATGACTGTTGTTGTTGAGGGTTTGGTTATGCTTAATCTCTCTTTCTAACAGTCTCTGAGCGAGTTCCATAGCCTCTTCCAGTGTTTGAGGTTTGGAAGCAGTGACATTCCCTTCTATGCTCCTAGGCAGACCCTCCACATACCTTTCCAGTAATTTCTCAAGGTTTGGCACTTTGGTGGGGCACAACACAGCTAATTCCTGAAACCTTCGATCATAGGTTTTGATATCAACCCCTTTTACCACCAAGCGGTCAAACTCATCCTCTAGTTTTCTGATCTCTGTGCGAGTGCAGTACTTCCTTAACATCCTTTGCTTGAAGTCAGCCCAAGTGATTTGGTGAGCTTCCTCTATGCCCATGTTTTGTGCAGTAGTGTTCCACCAGGACAAAGCATCTTCTAGTAGTGTACCAGTAGCAAATGAGACCCTGTTTTCATTAGAGCACCCGCTCCTAGAGAACACTGTTTCAGAGCGCTCGAACCAACGAGCAAGTTCAGACACTCCTTCAGTCCCTTTGAAGTATGTAGGCTTGCAAGCCATAAAATCCTTGTAAGTACACTTGCGTGTCCCAGAAGTCTCGCCCTCTCCATTTGGCCTGTTCGTACTGGTGGAACGTGCCATGGCCGCAGCCTGCTCTCCTAATGCAGCTGCAATACCGTCAGCAATCAACTTTTGAACTGCAGCTGGAGTCATAGGAGTTGTGGGGGTTGCAGGGGTTGTTGTTGTTGTTGCCTTCTTACGAGGAGCCATTCTTCAAAAAAAATCACAATACACACTTGAGAATTTGGTACCAAGATTAACACAATATAAAGAAATATTACAATCAATCCCATAACAATCGAGGTTATAATGCTATTCAACCATACAATGAGTACATCATCACCAACACAACCATATCAATCATAATAAGTATCACGACATGCTGGAAAAGAAATATAATTTCACAACACACATGACATTCATAATGAGTCACAACATGGCGGTACATGAGAGTAATCATAACATAAGATCAAATACTAGAACAACATAAATCAATATCCATACAATACAATCATAACCAACACGAGGTTTTAATAATCTGATACATTGTTCAAATAACAAGATACAACATTATTAATGCCACATAGGGCAAGCTAGATGTCCCTGCATGCAGTGATATGTCATAGATCTATGGGGCTCCAGGTGCGCCTCCCAACCTCCTCTCTAAGTCTCGAATGATCCGGATCATCCCTAACATCTCTGCATCTCTCGCTCGCTCTCGAGCTCGCACCTCCTCAAGGGATACTCTGAGTGCATGGACTGTAGCAGTGGTAGCAGCTAGCTCCTGTGCCTGATGCTCCAGCATCTGCTGCGTAATCACTGAAATCTCTCGCTGATCCTGCATCTCATGACTCTGAACGTCCAGCCTGTGACCCATCTCAGTAACAGTATCCATGGTCTCCTCCAACTCAGTGCCCATCATCTGAAATACCTGCTCTATCGCCACTCTATGAACCACGAGGTTGGTCACCTCCTCCTCTATGTTCTCCACCCGCTTAAGAGAAATCTCCTCCACAACACCTACAATATCATCGATCCTATCCTCATGCCTAACCAGTCTAGCTGCTAGTAGTGGAACAGTGTGGTGCACCTGCTCTCCGGTGACTGGTAGTACGGGTGTAGAACTCTCTCCAAGCTCAGACACTCTCGGGGGTCCCTCTATGAATCTCCAACGACGAATAGCCTCTGGCAGATATGACCAACTCTGGGCATCATCCCCATCATGGGTGTCGGGTGAGGGAACGGTCTCAGTGGCAACTGCTGGGGGTGTGGGAATAGGAGATGAAGTGGTAGGTGGTACAGGTACAGTAGTAGTCTGAGAGTAAAACACAGTAGGTGGCGGCATAGGTGGAAAAGTCTCAGTGGTGAATGTAGGTAGCATGTAGGGGGGAGGCGGGGGTAAAGGAGATGTCGGTGAAGCTAGTGGTGATGGTGAGGATGGTGGTGATGGAGAAAGAGGTAGGGGTAGTGATATAGCAGCAGGTGGGGCACGTGCTCGCTTACGAGCGGTGAAGCGAAGAGTAGGTCCACCTGGATGGTACTTGAACCTCTTTCCAAAAGGCTCAGGCCATAAGGCTCAAGGACACGCACATGCTTGCGCCGGCGAGCCGGGGCAGGCGGTGGTGGGGGTGGAGTGGGTGTAGTAGTATCAACAGTATCTGAGTCAGATGACTCCCCGTCAGCGTCAGACCCAGAGTGATGACTAGGGAGTGGGGTGGGGCAATCATCAGCTGCCAAGAACTGCTGAGACTGGAGGTACTGGTCCTGGAGGTACTGATCATAGGTCATAGGTCCGATGAGGGGACGGTAAAGTGGTCCATCAGCAAACGAATCATGGGGTGTTGGAGCGACTTCACCCTCCTCAAAGGGCTCCGTCTCTCCGGAAGCATTCCCGGAAGGGACATCAGAGGGGATAGCAGGGGAAACAGGTGGGGTGACATTAGACAGTATGATGGTAGGGGTGATGCCAGAGGTGCGTCGTCACTGTCAGACAAGATAATAATCGGAGGCGACATAGTACTGTAACATCCCAGAATGATACAAGGTAAAATAAGCCAAAGTAAAAATAAGTAAAACGAGCCTTCTTAGTATAAGTAATGTTAAATGTCTACTAGCCATGATATTTATAATTTATGCATCATCTGCTAAGCAAATCTCTATGCATGATACTCGTAAAGTGCAGGCACGGAGGGCACAAGGTAGTAAGGTGTAAAATAGTTCATTTTTAAACGTGGTTATAGTCCAGTGTTTTGAAAGTACACTTGGTTCTCTATAACCATGGCTCTGATACCATTCTGTAACACCCCGAAAAATGGAACTGAAACAGCGGAAGACTAACGGGGTATTACTTCATAGATACATTGCCACGATCATAGAAAACGACAATAAAGAGTCGTTTTAAGAAAATTCGTTATCATTCATTAAATTATTAAATCAGAGTAGCCACAAAGGGGTTTAAGGAGTTTAGAAATACATAATAGAAATGTCTTAAATAAACTTTGAATGATAACATTTTTGAGGGAAATCCAGATGAGTGCCTTGTTTCCCACTCCGTGCCATAGATGCAAGTTAAATACCTGAGATAAAACATGCTAAAAGAGTCAACACAAAGGTTGAGTGAATCCACAGTGTTTAAGTAATAATAGTTTGAACACAAGTCAAATGGTAATGAAATGGTAATAATGTAACATAGGATATTGCACTAAGCCTCATGACACGCAAACCTTAACATTGTACTGCTACCATAAGAGCTACATAAACCCTTATGGGAAATAAGCCTACACATAATAATATGATGCAGGTAAACAGTCCCCTAACTTTCATAAAATTACAAAACTAGTCCCTGGATATTAAAAATATAGAAAATTATCACCAAAGGTCCTTTTGAAATCATAAGTTGTCATATTTTGTCCTTTGGTAAAAAATTGGAAAAGTTTTGGAAAATTACAAAATTAGTCCCTGGAGTTTCAGATTTTGGCAGTTTTGGTCCCTGGTGGGATATTTTTGAAAGAAAAATCATTATTGGTCCATGGAAAGTCATAAGTGTCAAAATTATTCCTTAAAATGAATGTTTGAATAAATTCGCAATTTAGTCCTTAAAGTTTCACACATTTACAGTTTTAGTCCCTTAAGGACCAAAAATGGAAAATTGCAAATTATATCTTTGGACTAAGAAAACTTGGCATGTTTCATCCTCACTTGTACTTTGGAACAGTTACAATTTCAGCCCCTTGCATTTTCAGAAATTACACCTTTGGTCCTTGTATTTATTAAACAAACCAAAAGGACCCTTTTGATAATTAAACCCAAAACAAAACCTGGTCCAACACAAAACCCCAAGCCCACCAAAATGGCCCAACCCCTAAACTAATACCACCCCTGGCTTTGACCATGGTCAAACCCCAGGTACTGTTCATCCCTAACCTCTAATCCCCCCTAATTACCAGGTTTTTGTCCACCTCCCCCCTCCTCCTTTTCCACTAAACCCTCACCAACTCTTCACATACATCCCCCCTCTTCATTAATACACCAACTGCCCACCAAACCCCACTCAAATTTACCCACTCAGTTTTCCCGTCAAAAACATTTTGAAGGGCTGGGATCGATTTGATGCATCCAATAGCCAAGAAGCAAGTGGGAATGAAAGAGAAAGTCTCCAAGGGTTATAAAAGAAAAGAAAAAAGATGGAAGAAGTATTAGTTAGAGTAGTAATAGATTTAGCTTAGTTTAAGCTTGTAGATTTTAATTTCCAATTGTAAAATAAAATTACCTTGTAATCTTGTTGTTGTAAGTTTAGTTTTCTCATGTAATTCAGTTCCTTTAAAGCTAATTTAAGTCTTGTTCAGTTTTTAAGATAACTCAAGTTTTACTTAAGTGTTCTCAGTTTTTTTTAACTGTCAATCTCCACTTTAACTTATAGTCAAATTGTGCTCAGAAGCTTATTCAAGTGTATCATAAGTCTTACAGTTTCAAAATTCAGAAAACTCAGGAAAGATAAATATATATATATATAAGAAAAATATTCAAGAAAAATAAAAAATGGTTGTCTCTGGTAATGAAGCAGTTGCAGAATGGGTTTTGGAATGGTTTTAGAGTCCCAAGGGGGGGCATTAGGGTGTGGTTTTGTTCCTGGTTTCATCAGCTTCCATACCTTGGACCTCTTGTAAGATCATTTCCCATTTTCTTGCATAATATGTGTGCATCAGTTACTGTTGTAGATTTGTGCTTGTTTTTGTTTATTTGTGTTTATTTTACCTTAAAATAAATTTATTTTTTTTGTTTCATGGATTAAATTCTACTGTTGCTTTATATAACTTCATAAACTGTTTTTATAGGGGTGTTTGGTTCTGGGTGGTTCAGGGTGAATTAGGTGGATTTACTTGTTACTTGTAGTTTATTTTAGTCACTTGGGTTGTAATAAAGCTAGTAACTGAGAAAATTGGCAGGTTTAACTCAATTAGTCAAAATTCACTATCATTCCTTCCTAATTGTTAACTGTTGGCAGTTTTGAGGTGGAAATCCATAATTTCAATTCAATATTTGTTAAGTTAGCCTAGAGTAGCTTTACTTTATCATATTATATCCATATCAGTAGCTTAGACTCAATCAAAATCCATAAAAGTCAAAAGCTTAAGTTTTGCTCAAAAGTCAAATATGCATTCTCAGGTTCTTTTCCAAAAGTTCACAGATTTAATTTGATTTTTGTGTTAGGAGTTAACCCTTGAAACATGTTCCTACTCAAAGTGTCTCAGCTCATCCTTGAAATTCCACATAACCTATATTTTTGTGATTTTTCTGTTGGGCCCCACTAGCCTCCAAAGTTACTTGCAGGGCAAGCATTGCCCCTGCATCAGCAGACCACAGTTCCAAACCACCACTTGGTGGTGGCTTTCTAGCCACCACAGTGGTCTTCAAGCCACCAACTTGGCTTCTTTCCACCCCCTCCTACCATACTTCAGGTGTTGGCCCTTGGGTTGACCTGAGAATCCCTGGGACCCACATAGAATCACCCCACAAGTTTGTCCCAATTTTAGACAAATAACAAGAAATCAAAATGCTTTTTGTTAGCTTATAGCTTATTCTGTGGTCCCTTAGTGATTTTTCCAGCTTAATCATGTCCAAATAAGTTATTTGGATCAGAATTATCAAGAGTGGGTCCCACTTAAGCTCATTTGAGCTCATTTCCTCCCACAGTTAACAAAAGTCAACTGTCACTCCTTTTAGCTTCTACTTTGCTTATTTTTAAGTTGTAAAAAACTTGTTTTCACAAAAGTTGTTAGTTTTTAGTTATAAAATAGGTTTGTAAAGTAAAAATCAAGAAAAAATAATTTAATATTAAGTGATAGTTTCTATTTAATGTAATTTAATTTTAATTTTCATTTTTAAATTTTTATTAAGTACTTAGCTATTTTATATTTTTCTTAAATTCCTCTTATATTAAAGTATTTATAGTAATTTTCTCAGATTTTTATTTTATCATTTAGTATTTATTAGAATTAATCTTAGTTTTATTAATAATTAATTAATATTAAGTTTTAAATAGCATAATTAGTTTTTATTAAGTAAGACCTAGTTTTTATATTTTTCTTAGCTCTTATATATTAAAATATAATTTTAGGAATTTTTCTGGAATTTTTACTGTTCATTTAGTATTTTTAATAATTTAAAATAGTTTAATTAGGTAATTAATATTTAATTAGTAATTAATTAATAGAAAAATCAAAAAGACAAAAATACTTATTTTTAATTTTAAAACTTGTTGTTAGCTATTTTATAATTTTAGAAATTTTATTTTTATTTTTCTAGTATTAAATTAATATTATATTGTATTTAAGTATTTTAAATATTAATAATAAGTATTAAATAGTAATTAATTAATATTAAATAATCAAATAGTGTAAAAATTTATTTTCTTTTTCTAAAAATTTTCTTTTACCTTTAAGTTTGTAAAAAAGTCATTTTCACCTCCTGTGTGTTTTCAGATTTCAGTTTTCACGTTTTATTTTGTACGTTTACGTTTTATTTAAATGTAAACGTACGCATTTTAGGTTTTAATCGTTTCTGGTATTTCAAACCTTTCAGTCTTGTTCATATAGCTTATTTAAGCTATTTCATTGTAGATTCCTTAGTTCAGATCACTCACAAACCTTTTCCTGTCCAAATTCACCCGATCACGAAACCGTTTTATAACAATCACACCTCGTCGGGACATAACGACCTGGTGATACCCTTTATTACCCGGAAGCATTTGTCTAGGCTCTTTGACTTTGTTGACCATTCTTTGGTTAATATAAGTTGACGGTTTAGCATCAATCAAGCAGCATTGAGAATATCCCGGTGCCTCAGTGTCAGACCATTATAGAAGGTATCTATGATGGTAACTTGTAACATATTGTGGTTAGGGCACCGATCAATAGCTAGCTTATAACGTTCTCAAGCCTCCAAAAGAGACTCATCGGGACGTTGCCGGAAGTTGCTGATATCATTTTGTAACTTGGTAACCATGGAAGGTGGAAAATATTTTGCTAAAAACTTGGTTACCATTTCATCAAAGGTACGAATAGAATTCTTTGGGAGTCGGTCAAACCATGCAGTGGCATGATGAGTGAGAGAATAGGGGAAGAGATACAGCCGGAGGGCATCATCGGTGACACCATGTTGATATAAATAATGCCTAAAAACATTATTAACATGTTATCAATATCTCTATGTTTTAATTATCACAAAATATAAACTCATAGAACTAAAACTTGTGACATAAACAAGTATTTAGTGATTAATATTTCTCTTTACATCCAAATCACTTAAGGTATGAATAAACAAAGTGTTTAGTGCAATTTATGATCAAAGGGGTATTTAATTAACTAATGCAAAGTTTATTTAATTATATAAACATATTATATATTTTTGAAAAACACTTTTGGTAATAAAGAAAAATGTTTTATTCATACTAAATATATGAATTCAAATTTTTAACCAAAATCAGTTAGTTTTTCACCAAATAAACTTTCCTCACTAAAAGACAAAGTTTCTGGCCGTTTCAGCTGGGCGGCCCCCTTAATTATAAAGGACGGTCCCCTTAAAATTAAGGGGACCGGCCTTGATTTAAGGGGACCGGCCACGCCCCTCTGTCAGAATCTTTTGCCTATAAATACCACCTTAAACATGGATTTTTTCCTCACCTTTTGCACTTCTAAACTTTCTGATCTAGATCCAAATCTCTATTCTCTTATCCTTTGATCATAATTGTATAATTCTTTGTTTCAGAGTGATTCAACCTTCATCCTCTCAAGTGCAAGAGAAGAATACTTCTATCCTGTAACACCCCGAAAAATGGAACTGAAACAGCGGAAGACTAACGGGGTATTACTTCATAGATACATTGCCACGATCATAGAAAACGACAATAAAGAGTCGTTTTAAGAAAATTCGTTATCATTCATTAAATTATTAAATCAGAGTAGCCACAAAGGGGTTTAAGGAGTTTAGAAATACATAATAGAAATGTCTTAAATAAACTTTGAATGATAACATTTTTGAGGGAAATCCAGATGAGTGCCCTGTTTCCCACTCCGTGCCATAGATGCAAGTTAAATACCTGAGATAAAACATGCTAAAAGAGTCAACACAAAGGTTGAGTGAATCCACAGTGTTTAAGTAATAATAGTTTGAACACAAGTCAAATGGTAATGAAATGGTAATAATGTAACATAGGATATTGCACTAAGCCTCATGACACGCAAACCTTAACATTGTACTGCTACCATAAGAGCTACATAAACCCTTATGGGAAATAAGCCTACACATAATAATATGATGCAGGTAAATAGTGCCCTCGGATACTAGGAGGTTGCCAGGTTCCTTTGTTATTCAAATATAGTGCATTCGGTTACCATTTCAGGCTAACATCAAATGGGGCGTCAACTGCCAATAGATCTATTCACTATATTCGCGTTCACTCGCAAGTGATTAATGGTTCATGAGATGAGGGACTTGTAGCAACAGCGTAACTTAGGCAATATCAATCAGGATAGCATACAGAAAAATACTTGTGTTCAGTTTTATAGCATGTATCTCCCCACGGGATTTAGAAACTTAGTAAAATGTGGGACTATGAACTCACCTCAGTAAGTAGTAGTGATCCGAATGCAATACAGTCAAATAGTAGGTAATAGCTCCAACGCGTAACCTAAATTAGTATGACATATTTAGTTTACAATTCATAAGCTCCAAATAATATGGTTGTTTTGTGTGGCGTGGATTTAGTTTGAAAATAGTCTTTTAAATATTGGCTCATGGAAGGGGGGTACCCGTACAAACTAGTCGAAGGACGAATAACAAAAGCGTAGACAAATTTGGCACGATAAAGAGAGACGAGATGGACGAAAAGTGGTGATGAGTGAAGTTAAATTAGGAGACGTTATTTAGATGAACATAAGTGTATGATGAAAACAAAAGTATACGTATTTGTTGCTATAATGGTTTTACTAAAACATTTGTATTTAAAATATTTTTAAACAATGACTTAAGTATAAGTTTTTATTATACATTGATTAGATGTCAAAATTAAATTTTCGTTTATTGTTTCATAAAATCTTATCTAATGGTTTAAGTAATTTAGTTTTGAGAAATGGTTTATAGCTTTTTATGGGTTGGGAATGCTTAGGTGTTGAACGCATTTTGCATTTTAGTAAAATCCGTTTATAAGGTTTGGTGAGTTTAATATGTTTGAGGTATGTCGCCAAAAGTGAGTCGAGGGTGATTGAATACACGGGTCGTGGGATCGGAAATAAATAGTCATGTGTTGATCAAAATAATGGTTCGAGCAATGTTGTATCATTTTGTTTGTTTCCATAGTTTAAGTTTATAAAACGGATTTTTATACCTAATTAAGTATATATATAGAATACTGTGGTCGAGTGAAGGAAACGAGTCGGTAACATCACGTATCTTGTTTACTCGTTGCAAACAAATGCAGCTGGGCTTCAAGCATCATGGGCTGGTTTAATATGGCGTGGGCTGATATTTTCAATAATGTGGGCTGGTCATTTTGTGGCGTGGGCTGATGAGCTCTAAGGCCCAAGTGGAGAACATAATCCAGCAGCCAAACGTGAAATGTAATGTTTCAAATCCTTGGGAGGTTTTGCCGATGGTTACAAGCATCAAAACCTACTCCGAGCGAGTTGTGGAGTCGAGATATGTCGTGGGTACGAGGTCTCCCCATGATTCGCAGTCGATATGATGCAATAGGAGCACAAGTCCTATGTAGATCAAAGTATGTAGATACTAGAATGAGACCTAACGAAACCTAGTTTAGCATATCAAATTTTAGCACCAAGTTGCTAACGCCGCACAAGTAATTCATCACAACTCAACACGCACCCAGGTTCGAGGACAAAACGAGACTTTAGAAGAATAAGCAGACCCAAATTCCAAACCAAGACAAGCAATTTTTGACACATCCCCAGTGGGTCTTTGTCGACTAAGAACAACCAAACTACGGTCCGAATCGTATTAACGCAGCAGTGACAAGAAAATAAGCAACCAGAATTTAAGATTTAAGCCAAAAGTATGGTGTTTCCAAATCGAGCCAATATCAATCGAGTTTTAGTTTGTCATATATATATTACGCCACACACAAAGTCATTATCTAACCGATTCATTTACAAAACTCAAATTAATAATCATGAATAAATACATACAAGGTATTATAAAGAGGACAAGATGTGAGTGAAAACCTTACAACAAGAATTGATCCAAAGTGAGACAACTTAGACAAACGAATCCACCAAGCCGAATCCGAGCAGGAACCACAAATAAACCTTTGTGTGATTTTAGTTAGGAGTGGTGTCTCCCCTGTGGATCGGTGGTAGATTTTAAGAGGAATAAAAGTGGATGTTTGACTCCCACTTTCATTGAACCGATTTTGATGTATACCCGATTAGAGAAAGATAGCCATCACACTCTTGTTGTGAATTGAACCCGTGACAATTCCTGGGTAGAAGAGAAAGTATAAGAGGGTGATGGGTCGACCTTATCTTGACCATAGCTCCTATTCTTGATGATAGTGAATCTCGATGAGGACACAACATAGGGTGAAGCATTGAGAGAGTGTCTCCACAAGGTTTTTTTTTTTCTTTTGGGGAAGTAAAAAGACAGGGTAGGGGGACTATGAGGAGGGGCGGCTGATTTTCATTGAATAGGAAGGGGTGGATTTTGAGAATGGTTGAGGGGGGGCGTGATATGCAGAAAGAGGAAGGGAAGAAGTACAAGAAAAAAAATGATTTTATTAAAAAGAAAAGGTGTGGTAGTGTGGTAAAAAAAAAGAAAAGAAAATGTATGTATATATATATTTTGTTTTATTTTGTACTAGTGCGTCGGATGTACTCCGTGTCCCGTTGAGCAAGGCTGTAAACGCGATGTCTTAGTTTAGTAAACACGACTGTCATAATTCTGGATACGGTTATACGAGAACATTATAAAAAGAGTTCTATTGGTTCCGAAAACGGTTATATATTTTATGTCATACTAATATGGTGTCGGTACGCACATGATTCCAATAACTATAAATATGAGTTTGTCATAATGATCGATCAGGGATAATATTCGTTGCTCTAGAAATGAAATGTATGTAAGAAGATATATTTCCGATACGGATCACAAATAGCCGTCATAACGTTTGAAAAATTTTATACTTCAGGCTCACAATAATTTAAATATTTAGGGAAATTTACGGGTTGTTACATATCCCTCAAGACAAGAAGTATTACAACTTATTGTGATCTCCACATCAAGTTGTTGGTGCATCTTCAAAGATTATTTACATTATTCTTTGTGAAGATTGTTGTGAGTATTTGATTGTAGATAGTTGTGTTAGATATAGATTGTGTGATTAGTTAGTAGCTTGGTGTGAAGAAGAAAAGCTAGGAACTAGATTGGTGTGAAGAAGATAGGTGTGAAGTTGTTAGTTGTGAAGTAGAAACTGAAAATATATTTTCTAAAAGTCTTAACTAATTTATAAAACTTAGAAAAATTATAAAAAACTACTGTTGTTAATAAAATTTTAAGAAAACTAATTAATTACTTATATTACCTATTTAATTATTTAAACTACTTTTAAATCTAATAAATAGTAAACTGTTTAGGAAAAATTTAAGAAAATTATTTTAAATACTTAAAGGTAAAAGGAAATTAGGAAAATTATAAAAATGGAAAAGTGCTTATAAATAAGCTGAAATGAAAAATGAAAAAGATAGAATCTATTAAATAGAAGCTATCACTAATTTTATGTTTGTTTTTTTTGGTGTTTTTCTTTTTGACAGCTAATAATAAGATGAAAATAGGAAACTTTTGTGAAATAACTTTTTATAAAGCTTAAAAATAAGCTGTGTGCACCCCCTTAAGCAAAACAGTTGACTTTCTTTGACCAATTAGGTAAATAAGCTCAAATGACTGTATGTGGGGTCCACAATGATGAAACTTGATTCACTTAAGCAAAAGGGACTTAAATAAGCTAGAAACAACAAGCTACAATCACTGATAAGCTAATTAGAAAGAATTAAGCACTTTGATACTTTAAGCTAAACACAGAAATGGGACAAACTTTGGCAGTGATTCCAGGTGGGCCCACTAAGCCTAAGGTCAAACAAATGGTCAAGGCTTGGAGCCTGTTAGGAGGGGGTTGGGAAAACCCAAGGTGGATCACTGGGACCCACTGAGGTGGCCTATAACAACCACCAAAGGTGGTGGTGTTGTGGTGTTTTGCTGATTCAGGGGAGGTCAGTCCCCCTGCAAGTGTTTTTGGCTAGGTGTGGGGTCCACAATAAAATTCACAAAAACTTAGAAAAATAAGGAATCAAAAGTTCAGCTAATAGACTAATTACCTGTAGGACCGTAGAACAACCTATTTCACATATGATTCAAGCCTAAACCTAGAGAGAGAAAGTAAGCAGAGAGAGAGAGTGGATGGGAACTCTAGTGTGTGGAATAATAACTTTGTTAACACTAAATGAATCACTAAGAGAACCAACCTCTCAAATGAGGTTTACAAGAGTATTTATACTCAAAGTCTAGGGCTTCTCTAATCTTTGACCTTATTACATAACTAGCCCTTAGACTTTATAAAATCATGAAAACTACACATAAACTTCATCATAATGATATTCTAAAGCAACCTAAAACAATACGTTAATGACCGACACTTTTTATAAATAAAATATGATCCTAACAATCTCCCCCAAAGTGTTGGTCATTGAGGTTGCGTGACGTCATCATCTTTGTCTTTAAAATTTATCATTCATAGCTCTTGACGTCTTTAAGAATCACTAGATGAATCATAGTTCCAGTTCATCATGCTTCATTGTTGTTGAAGTGATCCGATGATGTCATCTGCCTTTCGTCACTTCTGTGTTTGTGGTGGTTGTCTGCCATTCCAACATGCTCATACGTCTTAAGTCTTTGTGATACATGCATTTGTTGTTTCCGTTCTTTTACTATGATCTTTGTCACTTTACTTTGTAGATTCTTCTTTTTGGCGTAGAATCTTTATTTGACTGTTGCTCTCCTTTGATCTTTGTGAGAACTTTCCCTTGACTTTGTGATGCATGTATGAGCATGTGGAATCTTTCGCCATGGAGATGATGTAAAGCTGCAGGTAAACAGTTAGCAATAAACAACCGGTACTTACAGATAAGGAATTAGAGATCGTCAACAGCATAGTGTGAAGACTCCTTCTAACCCTTACCATGGCCGTTCCCATATCAGATACTCCCAAAAGAGCTTACGAGACCTACTAAGTAGCTCAATGACTGGGTGAGTCGCTGGGGATCACTCCACGACTGTAGACCGTTTGAAACCACCGCGAACACTAAGCGTAACCCATAAAGAATTACCGAAGTGACCTGCTGTCAGGGCTGTTAGATGTTGACCCTGGCAGGAATTTCCGTTCAATCATTGAGAAATACATTTGTAAATTCTCTCATAAACGTTCTCGGCAGATTGCTAAGATCTGCGTAGGACTCTAAAGATTACATCTGGCGTCCTTAATGATGAACAACCAGTGTAGAAATATCATGTGTTCCTATGAGATCTTTTGATGAATCTCGGGGCTCTAGACTCGATAAGTGCACATTTGGTTTCCTATGTGGAGATTAGGGAGAGGTCTCCTGCTTCAATATCAACCATCTCTAAGAGACAGGTCGATAGATTATGCCGGTTCCCCGTGAGAATGAAACAAGCTCTTTTAAGAGAACTTGAGTAGCTAGAAGGTTTAGTGCAGTGCGTCACTGGGTACATGACGTCTTTATCTTCAATACCGGTGTCACCTTAGTAACAACCAGTAGCATATGAATTGAACCCGGTGTCTGCCCTAAGGTTGAACATATGGAGGGCAATTTATTTTCACCCTTTTTCATAACTTTTCTTTTTAATTCTTCAACCCCTTCTTTCTCCTTTCTCATTTTCTCCTTTTTTCAATCATACCTAAGGACTTCTAATTCTAATCTATTGGAATTGTCCTTGGGTAGATCCCTCCGGCTCTGGCGGATCATAGGACGGTTTTCCCTAACCTTAGTCACCTTATAACTCCATGAATCCTATAATTGCCATGAAACCTTTGATTGAAAATCTCTCAAAGTGTTTATGAATATAAACACATTTTTGTTGTCACTTTTAGAGTTTTTGTTTCTTATGAAGGACTCCCCCTTCACATGTGCTCATGAATTTTTAAGAAATTTGCACATGCGTGAGGAGTTTGCACTTTTTGAATTGATCCACTTTCAGTGAACATGACCGATTCGAGACACGCTTACATCACTAGTTAGACTAGCTTGAAGTTATTACCCGTCCTGGTCGAGTCCAAAGAAAGTCTCTCGATACGGTACATTCTACTCAGACAAGTCCTATTCGAGACACGCTTACATCACTAGTTGGACTAGCTTGAAATTATTACCCGTCCAGGACAAGTCTTTTCGATTACTGACATTTTAAGCTTCGTCAATTCATTGGTACATTCTGAGTCGAGCTCTTTTGAGATTCAGTCACAAGCTTTAAACATCTTTGATCACATTTTAATCATGTCTTCTCCCCCTCAAAAATAGCATATCGTGATATTTTTGATATCAACTGATTAAGAAAAAGCTTTTGGAGAGAAAGACATATTTCATTTTGCATGAATTCGGAACATTTTGTTTTTGAACTCCCCCTTAATGATAGCACATTTGAAAATCAATTAAGGGTTTAGAGGGAGTTATCTTGAGCACTCATTTGAAAGATTTTGAAAAATCTTTTGAGGAATCTTGAAAAAGTGCTCAAGATTTCTATTTTTGAAAACGAGTTTTTGTTTGAAGTCTTTTTCATTTGTTTAGACTCGAACTTTTTTGAAAAAGATTTCGTCCTTGAAAATACGAGTCCTTGATTTGAAATAATCAGAAGTCATCATTCGGGTTCGGGTTTCGTACTGAAGTATACGAAAGCCATTGTGAAGAAAGTTTTGAGAAACGACATGTTTTTAGAAAAACATATAAAGAGCTCCCGTTCAAGCATCTGTACATGTCCGTATCATTGTTGAATGACATTTCTAGAAACGTACAGAATATTGATTTATACGAGAGACATGTCGTGAGAAGAATATTTTTGGATTTTTTGATTTTATATTGTTTTTGTATTTTTTGAAATTTTATATTTTTGTATTTTGTTTTTGTTGGTTTTTCAAATTTTGTATTTTGTTTTTTTTTTCAAAAATATTTACAGCGAAGCGATTTTGAAAACTTTTTCAAGAAGATACGAGAAGACGTTCTAGCTCCTCAGGAGTTAGGCTTCGCATGCCAATTCGTCGAACTAAATAGTCAAACCTTTCTTTTGGAAGGGCTTTAGTAAATAGATCGGCGAGTTGGTAATCAGTCTTAACGAAAAATAATTCAACAGTACCCTCTTCCACGTGTTCTTTGATGAAATGGTAGCGGACTTTGATATGCTTCGTCTTAGAATGATGTACGGGATTGCACGAGATGGCTATGGCACTTTTTGAGTCACAATACATAGGTATTCTGTCAAAAGTAAAGCCATAATCTATGAGCTGTGTCCTCATCCAAAGAACTTGGGCACAACACGCAGATAGAGGCACATACTCGGCTTCGGCGGTTGATAGCGGAGTACAATCCTGTTTCTTTGACGACCAGCTTACTAGCTTTTCACCCAAAAATTGTGCTCCACCTGATGTACTTTTTGCTGTAACTTGATCTCCTGCATGGTCGGCATCTGAAAAGGCTGTTAGATTAAACCCCGAATCCTTCGGATACCAAAGTCCCATGTTAATGGTTCTTCGTAGGTACCGAAAGATCCTTTTAACCTCTTTGAGGTAAAGTTCGATAGGCTTTGCCTGAAACCGTGCTAACAAACAAACAGCAAATTGAATATCAGGTCGACTAGCAGTTAAGTACATGAGAGAACCAATCATGCTCCGATATTTCTTCGGATCGACGGGTTTCCCAAACAAATCAGCATCAATTTTTGGTGAAGTGACCACTGGAGTACCAACAGAATCACAATTTTCCATTCCATGTTTTTTCAAAATCTCTATTATATATTTAGCTTGATTGATAAAAATACCACGAGGGGATTGATGTATTTGTAAACCAAGAAAGAATTTTAGTTCCCTCATCATGGACATTTCAAATTTGCTTTTCATGAGATTTTCAAAATGTTTTGAATGGTTAGGATTGGTTGATCCAAAAATTATGTCGTCCACGTAAATTTGAACGATCAAAATGTCATCTTTGAATTTTTTGATAAACAAGGTGTCATCAACCGTTCCTTTTGTGAAATTGTTTTTGAGCAAGAAAGATGATAGTTCGTCATACCACGCTCTTGGAGCTTGTTTTAAACCATAGATGGCTTTCTTAAGCTTGTAGACGTAGTCTGGATGATCTTTGTCGATGAATCCCTCTGGCTGACTCACATACACTTCTTCTTTCAGAGTTCCATTCAAGAAAGCTGTCTTAATGTCCATCTGATATACTGTGATGTTTTTGTGAGCTGCATAGACTAAGAAAATCCGGACTGCTTCAAGTCTAGCTACAGGCGCGAATGATTCTTCGAAATCTATCCCTTCTTCTTGTGGATATCCTTTAGCCACGAGACGAGCTTTGTTACGAATTACAGTCATTTCCTCATCCAGTTTGTTCTTCCACAACGACTTGAGATCAAGAACGCGTTTATCAAGTGGTCGTTCAACAAGTTCCCAACTATCATGTAACAGGTATTGAAGAAGTTCCTCCTGCATCGCTTCAATCCAAGGGCTTTCTGCCATTGCTTCCCGAATGTTCTTTGGTTCTTTGAGGCTTATTGAGCAAATGTAAATGCACAATTCGAGATCGGTGGCAAGTTGTCTCCTCGTCTGAACTGGCTTTGAAGGTTCACCAATAACATGTTCTATTGGATGGTCTTTTGTCCATTGAAACGTAGAAGGGTACCTTGGGTTTAACGTATGTGTGTTAGACGGTTCTTGTAACCTTGAAGAAGATTCAGCAGAGTCTGTTGCAAACGGGTTTTCAAATACTTCTTCTCCTTCTTCTAACGCAACATCGTTTGAATTATTTGTTGGTTCTTCTTGAAAATTTGTGTTTTGATTTTGCTCATCAACTCTTGGTAGAACAGATTCAATAACTGGAGTGGCTTGAGTAGATGTAGATGATGTTGAGGTAGTTGGTGCTTCAGCTTCGATTGTTGTAGATGCATCCAGTGGTGGTGGTGGTGGTTGATTTTGAGCGGGTGCAGCGGAATGTTGTTGAGATGCATTTGTCGAAGTTCCACCATAATATTCATCAAACACTAACTCGAAGAAATTTTCCAGTTCTTGTTCTGAAGGTTTGTCCGTGTTTGTTGAATGAGCTCCATTAGGCACGAGTCCTGAACTGATGTGTCCAGAAGTCTGACTGTTTGGTGCGGGTCCTAATCCGTTTTGATTAGAAGCCATTGGATTAAGCGCGGGTTCTAGAGTTTATCTCTCAGAAGCCATCTGTGAAATCTCGTCAAACTTCACATTCATCGTCTCCATTATCCTTTTTGTTCTTCTATTATACACCCTGAATGCCCTCGAGTTTTCTGAATATCCAATGAAGATTCCAATATCACCCTTAGCTTTCAACTTTCCTAGATCTTCTCTGTCGTTCGTCGGATAGCACAAAGCGCCAAACACGTGAAGGTAAGAGATGTCAGGTTTCCGGTTATTCACTAGCTCATATGGGGTTTTATTGAATCTTAGATGGATTAGGGATCGGTTTTGAGTAAAACAAGCAGTGGCAACAACATCAGCCCATAAGTATAGTGGTGCACTAGAATAAATTAGCATTGTGCGAGCAGCTTCCACAAGAGTTCTGTTTCTTCTTTCAACTACCCCATTCTGCTGTGGAGTTCTAACAACTAATGTTTGATGTGTAATTCCAACATCTTCGAGGTAAGTTCTTAACTCCTGGTTTGTAAATTCTGTGCCATTGTCTGTTCTTATAATCCTTACTGGAGCTTGAAGTAGAACTTGAATACGCTTCAGAAAGGTGATGATGATGCCTGGTGCTTCGTCTTTTGATCTCAAAAACTTTACCCAAGTATATCTTGAATAATCATCAACAATAACGAGAATATACTTCTTCCCATTAATGCTTTCAACTCTCATTGGGCCACATAAGTCCATATGCAACATATGTAACCTTGCTTCCGAACTAGGTACGTTTTTGGGTTTATATGATGCTCTTTTACTTTTTCCTTGTTCGCATGATGGACATAGGTGTTCCTTGGTGTATTTGAACTTAGGAAGTCCAGTGACGATGTTGTCTTTGGCTTACTTGTTGATGGTGTCGAAATTGAGATGGGATAATCTTCTATGCCACAGCCAGGACTTAGTTTCGGTTGCCCTTGTCATAAGACAAATTGGTGATGTAGAAGCCATTTGGTTGATGTCGATAGCATACAAATTTGTACCACGATTACCAGTTAAGAGATCATCACCAACCAAATTTCTAATAAAAACCGTGTTTCTCCTGAATGCAACTTCTAAATCTGCATCACAAAACTGCCCAACTGAAAACAAGTTGTGTCCCAACCCTTCGACGTAGTAAACTCGAGTGATCAAAAAATTCCCAAACTGAAGATCTCCAAAACCCAGGATAGCTGCTACATGATCATTTCCAAAGCGTACAGTTCCCATGAATTTCCAAATGAAATTGATCAGCAGCTTTAAATTCCCGGTCATGTGCTTGGAGCAACCCGAGTCGACGATCCAAAGACATATTTCGACAACCTGCGAAGAACAGAAGATTTTGTATTTGGAAACCGTTTTGAATTTGGTTCCATTGGGTTAGGAGTAAAATCCATATCACACTCATAGAATGTTTCAACATGTTCAATTTGAACAACTTTCAATGTTCCATCATGCGCATTTGGCTTCCATACCACACTCCTGAATGAATTTTCTACCCGTTGGTTTCCATACACAATACTTAAGATAGTTCCTAGGCATTTGGCTACTAGTGGTAGACCTAAAGCGTGCAACTAATCTTTCAATAGATCTAGATCTAGCCCTAGTTCCTTTTGGAACTTTCTTCTGTTCAGGAGTAACATTCACATTCTTAGAAACACATTCATCATGAACATACTTAATTAAACATTTCTTGCATATCAAGCAAACAGAGTCATTACATGCATTAGAACCAGTACTCTCGACATTACATTCAGATGAAACATGTCTCTTATTTAAAAGCGATAAATTCCTAGGGTGTTCTTCTACTTTATTCTTGCTACTACTCGTAGAGGCAGGCGAGACTCTATTGTTCCTTGTATTGCTCCTAGGCTGTAGTCTGCTGCTCCTAGAGGTGCTTTCCAATCCTGTAGAAGTTGAGGCACACACATTAGGATTTATATTGTTGTCCTTTTTAGCATCACTAGACTCTTTAGAATTATCCTTTTTGCCCTCATAAGTCTCAGATGTGGATGCAAACGCATTAGTGGGACTAATCCTAAAAAGGCCAGGTGCTATCACTTTTGGTGTTTCGACAACCGCTTTTCCTTTATCAACAATCTTTCCATTTTCACTTTTCTTGGGCAAGGGTGTTGGAGTGACTGGTTTTGTCAAATCCTTTTTCTCATCGACTTTTGGAGCAAACCTTGAAATTGACATTTTTGGTTTTTGAAACATTTGGTTTCTCCGAAGTCGACGGTTTTGCAAACTTAGTTTCCTCACCCTTCCCTTTTTGACTGTCAAGCTGAGCCCTCAAAAGATCATTTTGCTCTTTCATTTTCTTTAATTCACGCTCATACGACAATTTGTCATATTTGCATTCTTCGCTTTTTCGATCAAGTTGTTTAAAATATGTCACATTTTCTTTTTCAAGCTTAATAAGAGCATTTTCATATTTTGAAACAATTTCGGAGGTCTCAGCTCTCAGTCTTTCATCGTCATGAACAGAATATGTTTGTAAAATGATGGACATAATATCAGTAGACAGAACTGCTTCGAAGAGAGAATCATTTAGGTTTTCCAAAACATTGATTTGCTCAAAAGATTCATTTGCCTTCTTTATCAGGGATTTGTGATCCGTGACGAAATCAGCTGTTTCTTTCAAAAATGCTTGTTCAAAATGAATTACTCGAGCATGGATGTTATTAATTTGAGGAGCAAATTCATTTTCGAGAATCTTTTTAAGCTGTAAATGAACCGTGGGATTCCAGTTGATCTCATTAAGTCTCGTTTTAGATTCTAAAGTCGTTTTAAGTTGCCCAATTCTGGTTTTAAGATCATCAAGATATCCCCGTGCAGCACTTGTGTTAAAAGTGTTGTTTGAGGAAATCTGTTCCATGTTAGAAATTGATTTGGAAGCAACTACTTTCTTAGAAAACATCTTTGAGAATGGTCGTTTTATGGAAAACACAGATGGTTCTTTTTGTGGAACAAAAGTAATTCCAGAAAGTTTGTTCAATTTGTTGTAATCAATGGGTTTCAAATCCTTTTGTTTCATTTTAGAAATGCTCTCTTCGACATGTTCTATCGTTTGCACAGAATCCCGAACGACAGGAGGATCATGTTTGGTGTAAAAAACACTACCATTATACAAGACGTTCTGTTCTTCCTGAGCTTTCTTGAGATTACAAGGATTGTTGTTACCAAGAGCCATTTTATGTTTCGTATGGTAAATCGGATTAGTTTGATTTGAAATCATTTTCATTGTTTGACTTGACTGACCCAATTTAACCACTAATTCTTCTAGATGTGCAATCTTGTGTTCTGACTCTACGATTTCTTCCAAAAGTTTATCTTCTTTCTTTGCAAAGTCCTTTTTCAACTCATCTCTTTCTTTTTCAAGATTGGTGTAAGCTGTTTCTTATTTTGAAAGTTGGTTTGTTAATTCAGAAATTTCTTGTTTTAAAGAGTTAATGGTTTTTGTTGAACTTATTTCAAGATTAGCAAACTTGGTTTTCCATTTCCTATCTTTAACAAGTAACTTCTTATAACCAATTTCAAATTCTGACTCGCGTTCTTTGTGAATTTGAAAACTTTTTGCATTTTCCTTGTATCTCTCAAGCTCAGTGGTCAATTTCTCATTCGCGGCCTTAACATCGCGATTGACCTTTTTCACTTTCTCGATTTCAATACCACAATTATTTAATAATGATTCAAATAAAGCACGTGTTTCCTCATCATTCTCAGCATGCTGTGAAACGAAGCCTCCATTATGATTCACATCTGGAGTTGCTGAAGAAGTATTGCTACTACTTGGCGTGTCAGGTATGTATCATAAGTGGGTGCTTGCTTCTCAGAATGTTGTTCCTCATGAGGAGACATATCAAATATATCATTATTATGACATGTGTTGAAATTTGATACCTCAGATGGTGCACTGGTGTCATAAACAGGAAGTGTGTCAGAATCCGTGTCATACTTAGCTTCGTGAAGATTCGCCATGAATATGCAGTTCACATCGATATCCTCTCTGTCTTCCATTTCATCCATAAGAGCCATAAAATCATGTTCTTCTGCATTCAACTGAAACCCTGCCTTCTCTTTTTGTGCCAACAGTACTGCTTTCTGCAAATACTCTAGATCTTTCTTGTTTGGCTTAGTAGGACAGTTCCTTGCCATATGACCTACTCCTTGGCAGTTGAAACACTTTACCGGATTACCCTGATTTACATTTCCATAATTCCCAACAACTGGAGCTGCCACATTCCTATTCTGATTACCCATTGCCTGATTACCAACATTCTGACCCCTCTGATTTCCAACATGCTGACCCATCTGATTCCCTGCATACTGACCATACTGATTCCCTGCATACTGACCTGCATTCTGCATATTCTGATTACCCATGTTAATTCCAGTAGCATATCCTTGCTGATTCCCATAAACTCCAACCATTTGGCCTCTATTGCCCATATTGAAACTCGGCTGAAAGTTCTGCCTGTTGCGAGTATTCGATGAAATCCTTTGGTTGTTGTTTGTTGGTGTAGAATAGCGTCCTTGGAATGCTTTTGTCAGAAAAGCAAACGCTTGTGTCAAGGCTGCAGTAGCTTCATCATTATCAGTGAATTCTGGTTCTTGGAAATGTGGGTATTGCTGTTGTGGAATAACATGTTGTTGCTGTGGGTAGAATTGTTGTTGGTAGATCGGTGTTGGTTGTTGAATGTAGGATGGTTGCAAGTAGTTGTGAGTGGAAGATGATGATAGTTGTTGTTGTGTGTTCACTGGTATAGGTGTTGGTGTATCAGCCATTAATGCTAGAGGATCATGCTTTTTAGCAAGTAATTCAGCTCTTACTTCATTAGCTTCATCTTGATTTTGCTTCAAGAAGTCATACACTTGATCATAAGTTACTTCATGCAAATTCTTTGTCTGATAAACAATAGTGACATATCTTCCCCATTCTGGTTGTAACTCATTCAGAAAAATGGTGTTGTTAGCAATATTTGTCTGACTGAGGTTGTGTCTTGATAAATCATTCATGATCTTACAGAATCTGTGGTAGTACGTCTCTATGGATTCACCAGGAATTGAAGTAAACTTGCGAAGTTCCTTAAGCAGTTGTGTTTCCATTTCCTGTTTCCCGTTGTCTGTCCCATACGTTAACCTCTTGACTCTTTCCCAGACTGCATGAGCACTTACTTCGCTGTCAACAGTAGCATAGATGGTTTCAGGTAAACCAAGAACGACGTAATGAAATGCCTGATCATCAACTTCAATCTGTTTTCTGTCTTCCACAGTGTATTCAGTCTCATTCTGTTCTCTGTAGTATGGTTGTACTGGGGGGTACCATTTGGATCACCAGGGTCTAGTACTTGTGATGGTTTGAAGGGTCCATCCACAATGGATTTGATGAGAAGACTTCCATTTGTTTTGCTCTTAAGATAACGCGTCATACGACTAGCCCACTATGAGTATCCACCCTTTGACAGCATAGGAGGTCGGTTTTCGGCACCGGCAGCATGAATATCTTGTTGTGTTGCCATGGATTGACTTCTAAGTGAAAAGTTGTTCTTAGGATCTTTTGAAAGATAACAAAGGTTGTTGTTGTAGATTAGATGTTTTGGAGAAGATGAAAAGCGATCTCGGTTGATTTTTTGTGAATTTCAAATTTTCCCTCCAAAAAATGAATCCGAAAATTTTCTTTCTCAAAATTTGAAAATCTCAAAGAAATACAATTCTAAGGTTACCAGAAAAATTTGAGTTTTGAAAATTTTTTCGTCAAATTTTACCGAAAAATTTTGAATTTTGGCCTAAAAATTTGAATTTCGGGCCAAAATTTTCAACGTTATACCAAAATTTAAATCTCGCGTAAAAATTGAACGTTTAGTCTCGTGTGAAAAATAAATTTTACTCAATAACTTTGGTGCTTAACTCGATAACTTGGTGCTTAACTCGATAACTTGGTGCCTAACTCGATAAGTTGGTTCTAACTCGATAACTTGGTGCTTAACTCGATAACTTGGTGCTTAACTCGATAAGTTGGTTCTAACTCGATAAGTCCATGAAATTTGGGCAGAGTTTCCCCTAACTCAATAAACGATAGACCTAACTCAATAAACGATTAGGTAAGACAGGCTAACTCACCAAAGTTGAGTTCCAAACTCGATAAGTTTAACTCCCAAACTCGGTAACACTTACACCTAACTCGATAACTTACACCTAACTCGATAACTTTTTCTCCTAACTCGATAAACACCAAATCCTAACTCGCTAAGATATTACACCAAACTCGATAAGAACAATGCACCTAACTCGATAGAATTGTACACCTAACTCTATAGAACTTAAAATCCAAACTCAATAGAATCTGAAAATTACATAACTCGATATGCTTTCACGATGAACAATAACCTCGAATCAAAAATCACTTTTAAACCATGTTTTTTTCAACCAAATCAAACCTAAAACAACCTATATTATCCCTAGGCGATTGATACCACTTGTAGGACCGTAGAACAACCTATTTCACATATGATTCAAGCCTAAACCTAGAGAGAGAAAGTAAGTAGAGAGAGAGAGTGGATGGGAAATCTAGTGTGTGGAATAATAACTTTGTTAACACTAAATGAATCACTAAGAGAACCAACCTGTCAAATGAGGTTTACAAGAGTATTTATACTCAAAGTCTAGGGCTTCTCTAATCTTTGACCTTATTACATAACTAGCCCTTAGACTTTATAAAATCATGAAAACTACACATAAACTTCATCATAATGATATTCTAAAGCAACCTAAAACAATACGTTAATGACCGACACTTTTTATAAATAAAATATGATCCTAACATTACCCAAGAAATTTCAAAGCTTCAATCCTAGTACAAAAATCTACAAAATTCTTGCAATTTTAAGAAAAACTGAGATGCACTCTTTTTGACTTTTTGAGTAAACTTGCTTAGTTGACTTTGATGAGTTTTGCTTGATCCTAAGTGACTGAAAATAAGTTAATAAGCTAGACTAGGGTTGATTTAAGTTGAAATAACACTCTAAGCTAAGTTATGAAGAACTTTTGGACTCCAAATCTCACACAGTTGACTGTGTGGGTGGGATCTTTGTAATTTTGACTTTGGACCAAAACACTTCTTGTTTTTATGCTCAAAATGATACACTAAGTACTTATGGATGTTGTATAACTGATGAGGTGAAAAATGAACCACTTTTAGGGGGTCATTTAAGCCCGGAATTGAATTTATTTGGTCAAATATTGCCCTAAATCGTTCCTTTTGTGATTTTAGGTACTTTGTGAGTGAAATCTGGAAAAGGAAGCAATTCAGACGTTTTTGGAGCATAAAAGTGAAGAAAACGCCAAAGACTTAATTTTCCAAGCTGGGAACAGTGTGTGACGGCGTCAAGAGCATTTTCCTGACGGCGTCAAGAGTAAATTTCATGACGGCCCAGTATAGAAATGAAGGCGTCACAAGGAAGAGCGTCAAGAGTAAAATACGTGACTACCTGGAAAAAGTTAATACATGACGGCATCAGATGTAGACCAAGGCAGTCAGAGAATTCTTTTGGCGGCGAGATGACGGTGTCACTAGATTGTTCTTGACGCCGTCAGCCTCAATTTTCTATATATAGTTTTCTAATTTTCATTTATCAAAAGGAACAAGTTTGGAGAAACCCTAAGGCCGAACCTTATACGAATTTTACAGGTTTTTCAAGGGTTTTCAGCCCTTGAACCCTTACATGTGCTATTGAGATAAGTGTTCTTTTAATTCAGTCAATATGTCTATGTGTTGGTTATCTATATCTTGTGCTTGTCTTGATTCCACCATGCTAGGCTAGATTTATCTTGTGTTTGCTTAGCTCTAATGAAACCTAGATGTTGATTATGTGTTGATTACTTGTTTATGGTTGTATTGGATGAATGATTTCAATGTTAGGCTTAAGAAAACTGGCAGATCTCCAAATGGTAACATGCTTGAACGTCTTAGGAAACATGAACCGATGTGTACTAGGTTTTATTGATTGTATTTAATGCATGAGTAAATTCTAATGATCCCATGTTAGGAGCTTCTTAGCCGGCTCGACATAGGAGTGAAGTAGGCACTCATAGGATTGGGGAGTTAAGTACGCCACCCCATGAATGGTATTAAGGAATACAATCCGTCATCCATGCAACTATAACAAGTAATTAACGTGTAAAAGATATCTAGGGAGTAGTGAAATCTAAGTAAACACATTTCTCCACTTATTGTTCACAACCTTAGTTTAATTTAGTTTATTTTCATTTCTAGTATTTTATTTTGATTGCATCTTAGTGTTGGGTTAGTTGACTAGCAACTAATTCCGCCCAAATCCTTCAAACCCGAGATTTTTACTTGCTTTCTAAAAAATATAAAAATACAAAAATAATCATCCTTCATCTTTAGAACTAGTATTTAGGTTTTCTAATCCTAGCGACACTATTCCTAGCTGAACGATCAATCCCCCGGTACTTGTCATTATACTATACTACATCAATCAGGTACACTGCCTGGTGGGGGTTGTAAGCTTCTCAAGATCCTTTGAGAGGTAAAGCCTGGTGCAATCCCTACGCATCAAGTTTTTGGCGCCGCAGCCCGGGAAATAGTTATTGTCTAGGTTAGAATCTCTTTTTATTAGGTCTACTTGCTAGATTCCTTTCTAGTAAGATTTTGTTTTTATTTGTAGGTTCTCTTTAGTCTATCTTTTCTTTGTGTCTTTGTTTGTAAAAACCTTTCCATTGACTATTCCGTTAGCCATTATGGAGAACGCGAATCCACAATACTACCAACCACGAAATTCACCCACTCCAAATGACATCTTGATGTTTAAACAACATGAGGATGAACCTATCTATGATGCATGGGCTCGTTTTAAATATTTACTCCGAAAAGTCCCTCATCATAATTTCGATCTGTGGTCCCAAATTGAAATATTTTACCATCGTGTCGACCACTATACCAAAATGGACATTGACCATTCCGCAGATGGGGACCTTTAGGGATTAAGTGTTGATGAAGCATGGGAAACCATAGAGAATTGTGCCATACTTGCCAAAAAAATGGACAACCTAACAAACGTTGTTACGGATCAATTGATAGCAAGTTTAAGGGAACAAGCAAGAAGATTGTTTGGGGATAAATCTATAGATGAGATAACTGGGCACACGGGGTGGTTTGATTTCACCACAATACAAGCTGAGCACATTGGTAATCCTGACAAGATGGAGGATAGAGTTGAAAACTTAAACCCACCAAGTAACCCACAAGTCCTACCATCATTTGAGGCATATACACCGCCCGTGACTTATTCGGATGAAGTAGAAGAGACTTTAGGAACTCCAATAGAGGTAGAACCTTTGAAACAAACACAACTAGAGGATATAGGTTTGAATACTTATAATGATAACCTTACTCTTAGTTTTAGGGAAGTTCCTAGTTTTGATGAATCGGAGCCTCAACCAAAACCGTAACCTAATCTTCCATCCTTGGATGAAAATTTAGGAATTGAAATAGGTTCTGATCCACCCATCAAACCATATAGTCCGGGTAGTCTTAGGATAAAGGTAGTGGACTCTAAGCCTTGTAGAGAGGAAGCCAATTTAGGAGTGGAACATGACCTTACATACTTACATCACCCATTCATGATTGATCATAAGAAACATTATGGGTTTAAACCGGGTTTATTATGTCAAGATGGATCCCCAACTAGTAGTCTCTTGAAGTTGATAGAAAATGATCCCTTTCTAGGAGAAAATCTTAATCCAACCACTAACCCGATTGAATTAGGTAAGGTTATGATGATAGGAGCACACCCCTTTGAGCATATAATTCATCCACCACTCTTTCCTCACGAAGCATATTTCTACCCTAAGTGTAGGGAAAGCCTCCCCTATTTCCGTTAAATAAGGGTAGAGTCAGGCTCGTGACTCGAACAAAAACAAGCGCTTCTTAGGAGGCAACCCATGCTTTGTGTGATTTTATTTTGTTTGTTTGTTATTTGCTTCCGTATGCATGCTTTATTTTTATTGTTGGTAGGTCATGTTTCAAAATTAAAAAGTGGAAATACTTTACTTTGTTGTTTTGGCCTAGTCTTAACTCCACCTAAAAGTATTTTTGCAAAAGATAAGTGTAAGGGGAAACCCCAAATATGTTTTTAAGAAACAAACCGATCATGATTCTCCACAATATTAAATGGACATGTATATTCGTATTCGTTAGAGTCAAATGCTTGTATCGAGTCATAATGAAGTTTTGCAGGATTTTCCAGCAAGTAGGACCAAGTTTTTCCAGAAATTTTCCGGAAACTTAACATAAGAATTTCTGCAGGTCACTTCTGACGGCGTCACGAGTTTACTCTTGACGGCGTCACGTGTAAAAACCTGGAAATTTTACCAGTTTTGTTTTTCTAACGGATTCTTAAAGTTTTTGTTGAATTATTAAGTTTTATAATCTCCAGGAAATCTGCAAACTTCATTCCACAAGCATTATATCTTATTTTGTTTTCTAGGATTTAGTAACTTATGTAGATTGCCGCCAATTTAATGCGAGGTTGCTTTGTTTGTTTTCTCAGGATTTACAGGTTATGTATGACAAGAAGATGATTTATATTCTGGAAGGGAAGCTTTGATTGTTCATTTTCTTGGAGGAAGATCTAACCTGGTCACCTTATTATCCATACCGAGTGAATCAGGGGAGTATTTGATTTCATTCTTTTTACTTTTTCACTTTTACATTCTTTACTTGAACATTGGGGACAATGTTCATCTTAAGTGTAAGGGGAGGGTAAAATGATGATACCTTACATATACACTTTCGCTTGAGTTTGTTTGTTTAATAGTTGATGTGTAATAAAACTATGAGAAATACTTGTTAGTGCAATTTTAGCGCCAAATTTAAAATTTTTTACAACATTTAGGAGTGAAACTTTAGCCATAACAAGCGTCTCATGGATAGGAGATTGTATGACTAGCACAAAACCGTATATTCAGAAAAATTTTCCACCCAAATATGTGAGGTTCACCTTTATATTTGATAGGAAAAGCATTTACTATTAGTGCTTATGAGTGTACCGGTAGCATTTAGATTCTAGAACTTGCGTTAGTGATGCATCCTGAGACCGCTAGTGAGACTACATTCGTGTAGTAGGATTTACTACATGATAAGAGGCATTAGGATCACCCTTATGTTAAACCCGTATCACGATTACTTGACCATTTAAGTCATATTACTTGGCTAGTTAAGTCAATTAATTTTTCTCACACCTTAGCGTTGTACTCATTTTTAGTACACGAAACCCCTAGTACACCCCTCCGAGCCTATCCTTTCGTTTCTAACTTTAAGCATTTTACTTAAAGCAAGAATTTGTTACACCCCACTTAAATGTACAACCAAATCGCCTTAGCCTTCCGTGTATGCGCTCATTTTTAGTGCATTATTGTTATTTGTTTAAACCCTAAGTTAACTATCTAATTGATTTCATGGTTGCTAAGTCGAGTCATATCCTTGTACATATTGTTTTGGGACGATTGGGACTCATGGGTAAAGTACTTATTTTATGGAGTACTGGGGAAGAACATCATATTATTACCCCCATATGTACGTTAATCTTCAAAGTACGCCAAGTGTTTTGATTTTCTTAATTCGAGTCATTAGATTAGTTTATTGTAAAGTATGTAAAGATTCAAGTGTAAGGGGAATGTTCATTCCCTATGATGTATTATTTTGGATGGTAGGGTAAGAGTGTATGCAAAAAAAAATAAAAAATAAAAAAAATACGAACTACCATCCCTTTTTATTCTATGTTTATTTTATCTTTTTGTTATTTTTCATTTATTAGCTTAAGTCGAGTCTAGTCTTGGCTTAGCAACGTCATATTATACATGTAATTAACCAAGATTGTTAACTCGCCACCATTAAAGAATGCCTATATCCAACAAAACCGTGTTTTCCATAGCCCTACACCTAACGTTACAACCCTTTAAAAGACCTCTTTGATAGTTTATCCTAGGTGCTTACGCCATGTGGTGGAGGTTTGATCCTTTCCCAAGCCTATGGTAATCTATTTTGCTATGACAGGTAGTGAGAGATATCTTTCGTTTCCATATTGTAATTTATACTCTATTACACCCGAGAGATATGAGTATCTAAACACTATTGGTGAGGTGCTAGTATATGACCTCCGTGCTTGTCTTTGGTCTTTAGTGGAACGATTATTTGTTGTAATTACTTTTATATTAGTGTTAAATGACCCCTAACTTGTATTTTGAGTAGAATAAGAGCGCATTTGCTTGAGGACAAGCAAATCTCAAGTGTAAGGGTATATGATGAGGCGAAAAATGAACCACTTTTAGGGGGTCATTTAAGCCCGGAATTGAATTTATTTGGTCAAATATTGTCCTAAATCGTTCCTTTTGTGATTTTAGGTACTTTGGGAGTGGAATCTGGAAAAGGAAGCAATTCGGACATTTTTGGAGCATAAAAGTGAAGAAAACGCCAAAGACTTAATTTTCCAAGCTGGGAACAGTGTGTGACGGCGTCAAGAGCATTTTCCTGACGGCGTCAAGAGTAAATTTCATGACGGCCCAGTACAGAAATGAAGGCGTCACAAGGAAGAGCGTCAAGAGTAAAATACGTGACGGCCTGGAAAAAGTTAATACATGACGGCGTCAGATATAGATCAAGGCAGTCCGAGAATTCTTTTGGCGGCGAGATGACGGCGTCACCAGATTGTTCTTGACGCCGTCAGCCACAATTTTCTATATATAGTTTTCTAATTTTCATTCATTAAGAGGAACAAGTTTGGAGAAACCCTAAGGCCGAACCTTGTACGAATTTTACAGGTTTTTCAAGGGTTTTCAGCCCTTGAACCCTTACATGTGCTATTGAGATAAGTGTTCTTTTAATTCAATCAATTTGTCTATGTGTTGGTTGTCTATATCTTGTGCTTGTCTTGATTCCACCATGCTAGGCTAGATTTATCTTGTGTTTGCTTAGATCTAATGAAACCTAGATGTTGATTATGTGTTGATTACTTGTTTATGGTTGTATTGGATGAATGATTTCAATGTTAGGCTTAAGAAAACTGGCAGATCTCCAAATGGTAACATGCTTGAACGTCTTAGGAAACATGAACCGATGTGTACTAGGTTTTATTGGTTGTATTTAATGCATGAGTAAATTCTAATGATCCCATGTTAGGAGCTTCTTAGCCGGCTCGACATAGGAGTGAAGTAGGCACTCATAGGATTGGGGAGTTAAGTACGCCACCCCATGACTGGTATTAAGGAATACAATCCGTCATCCACGCAACTATAACAAGTAATTAACGTGTAAAAGATATCTAGGGAGTAGTGAAATCTAAGTGAACACATTTCTCCACTTATTGCTCACAACCTTAGTTTAATTTAATTTATTTTCATTTCTAGTATTTTATTTTGATTGCATCTTAGTATTGGGTTAGTTGACTAGCAACTAATTCCGCCCAAATCCTTCAAACCCGAGATTTTTACTTGCTTTCTAAAAAATATAAAAATACAAAAATAATCATCCTTCATCTTTAGAACTAGTATTTAGGTTTTCTAATCCTAGCGACACTATTCCTAGCTGAATGATCAATCCCCCGGTACTTGTCATTATACTATACTACATCGATCAGGTACACTGCCTGGTGGGGGTTGTAAGCTTCTTAAGATCCCTTGAGAGGTAAAGCCTGGTGCAATCCCTACGCATCAATAAACTAATTTGGACCAACAAAACACAGAGATCAAAGGTGAACTTCACTAATCCAAACACTAACAGTTTTGAAGATTTTCAATGAGTTTAACTTATTTCTTCTACAAATATGTTTCCAAATGTTCTATTATGATCTAAATAGGTAAGTTAAGCCCAGAAACACAGGTTATAACCACTGATTCACAAGAAGACAATATTATGGCTAATATGGCAGTTTAAAGAAAGAGGTGAGCAACAAAGAAATCCAAGTAACAAACACCTAACTATGAACCACAAACAACATCTAATAAGCACAAGAGACACAGAATAGCAATAACAAGCAATCAACCAGAAATTATAAGGAACTAAGATTTTTAGAGGAAAGTCAAAATAAGCAAAGCTTACAAACTACCCTTAGCATGAACAAAGGGTTTTCCACTGAAGCCTATCTTTAGATAGACTTATCCACTTCCAATCTTGCCCTTCAATGCCTCTGAATACCTGAAATCAAACTCAAACAAACCACAGTTGACTTATGTTGACTATTTTTATATTTTTGATTTTTTATACTAGTACTGAGTTTTATGGTCTTTACAAGCTTTAACAAGCTTAAGGGAACCTAAGTGACCCTATATCGGTCCATGATCATTAATACTATTGACAACTAAAGTTATTGAGAAATTCAAAAACATGAGTAAATTGCATTAACAAAAACAGAACTGAAACTTGGATTTTTATTACTTAAAAAGACTTAGAGTACAACTAGAAAGCTACTACAATGCTTGAATTATGAAAATTACACTGAATTTGAAATCCTAATTTAATTCGACATAAAATTAGCTAAAATTGACTACTTGTCTTCTTCCTTGCAATCTCTTTTCTTTTATAGCTTGAATTAGGGCTCCCAGTTGTCTTCTGAATATTTCCCATTAGCAATCTGAGCCATTGGATGACTGAAACCAATCTCAACCGTTCAAATCTTTTTCGCGCCAAAAAATGATCAGAGCAATTTGATTGATAGCGTGTAGGGGGAGCATTTATTGTAGGTTGTCTAGTTGGGTGAGGGTGGTGGCCGGGGTGGTGATGATGTATTTAATGCAAGTGGAGGGGTGGTGGAGTTTGGCAGGTTGTGAGGAAGGGGAGAAGGAGATGGCTGGGGTGGTGTTTGACTAGATTGACCAAGGGTCAACGTTTGACCCTGGTTTTATAAAACGGGGGTGTTGGGCTGGTTTGTGGAGTTGGCCAAAAATGATGGGCTTGGGATTGGTTTATGGATTGGATTTAGAGTAGTATTATTATTTAAGGGTCCGGTTTGGTTTTGTATTTCACAAGGACCATTTTTGTAATTTCCTGAATTTTGAGGGGTGAGTTTTGGCATTTTTCCAAAGTTTCCATAAGGTTGTTTCTTGCCAAGTGATGAATAGTATGAGGTGCAAAGTTGATTTTTCACATATAAAACCCTAGGGACTAAATCTGCCAAATCACCAAATTTCAGGGACTTGTTTTGCAATTTCACCAAACTTGCAATCAAGGACCAATCCTGTCATAAGAGATTAGTGCAAGGACAAAATTTGTTTTTCTCAAAGTTTTAATATCCCAGGGACCATTTTTGACAATTTTCCAAACTTCAGGGACTAAACTTGACATTTTGTGAAACTTTGCACCAAAGGACTATATGTGTAACTTTTTGATTTGAAAGGACCTTTGGTGACTTTTTCAAGTTTTTAGAACAACCAGGGACTAGATTTGACAACTTTTGAAAGTTGAGGGACTGAAACTGTCAATTTTGCAAACTTTGTACGTTTTTCATCTGTTTTTGATTATTTTGCATCTGAAACATATAAAACACATTCCTGGGATATTTTCACTATTTTGATTCAATATTGAGTGTTTTTAGATGTTTTGGCAACTCAGAAAAGGTAAAAATGATGAGTATTTACACACTCATCACATGCTGATAAAAAAATAATTTTTAATATTTTTTTCCTCATTTGAAATTTATTGAAGAAGAGGTTTCAATACAAGATGAGTGAATCAGGCACTACAATCACATTTAACGTTTAAATTCATCTATTATCCATCTTCTATAATGCATATTCCGACATTTAACAAGTCTTGTGGAAGTGGTGAGTTTTAATAGCTATAACTTTTTATGTTGTTTTATATAGAGTTTAGGAATACTATTGATATACGGTTTTCCTTTGATCATATAGTACCTGCTTCAACCTTTCACGCAGTGGCGAGATTGGCTATTGCAATCGGGGAAACAATATGTATCAATTTCCTCGGTTGGTTCTCAATCTCTTATCTTAAATCATCGATCAAAATATTTACACTTTTTTATCTGACTAAATCCCTATCTGCAGCACTCGTCTTAGTACTCTTTTGTCTGGTGCTCAGATAATCTCAGACGACATATTATAGGCTGCAGGTTAGTAGTAAATAACTTTCATCATTAATGATCATTCTAAAATATTTGTTTATAATTCTTTGACACTTTTTTTGGTGTACATTTACTTTTTAGCCCACTCAACTGATTTTGAATCCAGTTGGTTCTCCCTTAGAAGCACTAACAAGTAATTCATTATTTCAATGCTCCTTTGGTAACTTCTTAAATTTTATAGACCCTTAATTGTTAGTGTTACTATTATTATCGATAAAAATGGTAAGAAAAAGCAGGTATATTTAAATCATTTTGTATTGAAAGGCTTTGCTTTTATAGTATCACAGGAATCATGTATTTGAATCTTCAAAATTTTCTTAATACAGTAAACCTGATATTATTCGGATGATGAATCATAAAGAAGTAACAAGAGTTCTGCTATAGTTATGGATTTGTAGTTCATGAAAATTTGTATAACGTCCCAACTTTAACGTGGATTTTTGAAAAAAAAAATGTATGCTACATATAATTGTAGGTTTCCTTCAATTTCAATGTCCCATTTGCTAATTTATGAAGAAAAGAATATATATATATATATATATATATATATATATATATATATATATATATATATATATATATATATATATATATATATATATATATATATATATATATTATGTTACAAAGTAAATATATGTTTTATTAATAGTCCGCTACATAAGTCTCAATCTTTAATTTGAATTCCTCAATAACAAATGGAGTAAGTTTTAGGGTATGCATATGCGTGTAACTAGTGTAAGTTTCATCGTCATATCATCTATCTCAGCTAAACAAAGCAACTCATGAGATAGTATTTAGATACGCTTATGTTGTATAAATATGGCCTAATCAGATAAGCAGTTGCATCTTTCAAAGAAAGGAAAAGGTAAGTATTCTGTCATGTATTTAAGTTGTTTTGTATCATGTAAGAAGAGTGTTTGGGAAATAGCTCAAGTAAAGCAATGCAGGATGAGATAGGTCACTGTTTGATTGTTTCGAAAATAATGATAACAATGTATTCGTTAATTATTTTTAGTTTCAAATAAGCAACTCCATTACTCTTAACTTTGTGTAACTTTTTGTGTGGATTAATTGCATGTCACTGAGATTATATAACTATTTCAATTAATCGCATTAGTTCTTTAATAGGAAATGCCCACATTAAGGTCTGACTCAAAAATGTAGATTACAATCTCAATTTTTGTTATGCTCTTCCACAAATTCAGTTATATATTCCGATTCTTTTTTTAAGTTTCATTGTAAATCAAAGTCAGTATTATCTGATTTGTGGAAATATTTGTTATTAATCAACTAAAATCTATGTTGTTTTGTTCAGTTTGATCTCGTGCAGTGTTTTTGAAGTTCATTAATGCAGCTTATTGGAAACAGTTGTTATTAATCAACTAAAATGTATGTTTGTTTGTTCTTCAAGGTGACATGTATGCCCTTCCCAGCGACTTATCACTTGGTGTGAGTGTGTGAAACATCTAATCCCAAGGATGTTTGTGGTTGATCCCATGAAGCGAATAACTATTCCTGAGATTTGTATGCACCCCTGGTTCCAGCCTCATCTTCCACATTATTTGGAAGTTCCTCTACTAGATTCTATGCAGCAAACGAAAAAGGTAGGTTGATCCTACACTTCTTTATAGACCATATAGTTTTGCTCTTTTCGACAATTTATAGTTGTGCACATATAAAGATAACACTAAATGTGTAGGTACTTAAACCAATTCTCTTTCTACAGATTGATGAAAATATTCTCTTAAGAGGTGGTTAAGATGGGGTTTGAAAGGGACACCCTCATTGAGTCACTTAGCAATTTAGTGCATAATGAGGTAACCATTATTTTTCTTTTAGCAAAGTTTGTCGATGTATATGTTGCTGATTAGTGCATATTTTCCAGGGTACCATGGCATATTACTTGCTTTTGGACAACAAGTTTCATAAATCAAGTGGCTATCTTGGAGCGGAATTCCAGAAACCCAAAGGTAAGAAAGTTTTTCTATAGCATTTACTTTTAACCCATTTTAAACAAATAACAACCCACTCGACCCATAATGAGATATCTTTTTCAAGCACAACAAGTTAGATGTAATGATGTATTCAGTTTACCCTTTTGGTTTTTAATGATTGATGCATTCTGAATCGTTGTTTTTTTATTATGTAACAATGAAATGTCAATCTGATGTGATTTTATATAGGTCGATGAGGATGTGTTTGCGTGCAAGCTATGCTTAAGGAGTATAATTCATCATCATTAACGTGGGTATGGAGGCCATTATGTGGTTAATTTCATATTTGACCCGTTTAATCCCGTGAGATGAAATATAACAAAACCTGACCGCAAAAATATGTCGAAGGGTAAATAATTGATTTTGGTCTTCCCAGTCATTTTTAAGCTTTATTAATGGTAGTTTTTTTAGACAGTTTGCTGCTTAAGACATTAGTAGACAAGGAAGAGGTGATTCTTGAACGACGATATAGATCTATTAGGTATATACTGTTTGTAGAATATTACAAGAGTCAAATGGGTCAAAATCGTATAAATATTTTTCAGATGATATTATTGTCGACAACGATTCAACTTTATACAAGATAACATATGGGTGTTTGGGGTTGCTATATATCAATTTATTTTAACATAATGCCTTCAACCAAAAACCTAATCCAGCTATGTAGAATATAGTATACTATACTATATTTTACCATTAACTTGATAGTAATATTATCCTATGAAATAAATAACTGATGGACAAATCCAGTGTACAAAGCAAAACATACGAAGCCGTTTCAGATATCAGACAGAACTGTGTAGGATATATGAGAATAAAAAACAAACTATCACTAATACTGACAAAATGATTACTAAGAAGTTGAGTTGCAATTTGCAATCCTAATCTCATATCAAACTATTGTAATTTTTATTTTTTATCTTTCAAGCAAACTTCTTAAAACTAGCCGCCCATCGGGCGGGCCTTGAAGCTAGTGTGTGTGTGTGTGTGTATATATATATATATATATATATATATATATATATATATATATATTGCAAGGGAAGCATAAAAATCGAACAAACTGGTAAACAGTGTTTGAAAAAATTTCAAAATAAAAGATGTTGGTAGATAAAAAAAAATTGTGAAGGAAATTTTTCTTAAAGTGTATAGTTTTTATGCATAGTATATACTAAAAAGTCTATTATTACAAAAAAAATAATAAATAAATAAATAAAAAATAAAGCTCGCTCATAGCCAAATTACGGCATTATAATTTTGGGGCGTAATATTAATAGGATAATATCAAAAAGTATTACTCACGAAAAATTTCATTTACATGACATCCGCTATCGCAACGCGTGGGTATCATACTAATACTCCATCCGTCATATATTGTCCATAATTGAATCTTTGGATGTCCCAAATTAAGTGTCCATATTCTATTTCAACAAATGAAATGAGACTTTAGTGGGTAAAAATGATACTCCCTCCGTCCCAAAATAATTGTCCTCATTTGACTTTTTAAAGTCTTAGTTTCTCAACTTTGATCTTTAATAATTTTGATTATGTTATATATTAATTAATGCAAAATACATGAATTGATTGGTTTTAAAATACTTTTTCATTGGTATAATTTTCATCAAGTATTATATAACACATACAAAAATATTTAAGATCAAAGTTGAGAAATTATGACTTTAAAAAGTCAAATGAGGACAATTATTTTGGGACGAAGGTAGTATTTAATTTGTGGAGAGTGTAGTTAGTGAAATTTTCTAAAACTTTATGCATGATGTAAGCGAACATTTAATATGGGACGGATGGAGTACTATATTAGACAGGTATATTGATTCAACTAAACATTCATCTTGTCACTCTCCTACTTCTTAAAATGTGAAAACCACCGATATACATCTTGTCACTCTCCTACTTCTTAAACAACTAAATCCCACTTGCAAATTAAATGTGTAAAGAACAGAATATTGTTAATAAAAAACGAGTATCTCAGCAAAGGATGTTGTACCAATTAAGGGAGGTTATTAAGTTTAGATAATATTAATTAACGAATATTATTGTACTAGTTAAGGTTATAATATCCAATATTGAAGATATGTATGTTACGTATTGCTTTTGTTTTCGAGAAATGTGACTCGGTTATTTTATTCAGAGAAAACAAATCATACAATTTTTTATTAGCAAGGAATAGTTTTGCTTTGAAAATTTGCTTTGAAAATTTTTTCCAATAAAGTAGCTAGGTTTTGATATTTACAGAAAAAAATCGTTAAATGTAACAAATTGACAAAGATTAACTAGTAGTATTTCAAATTTGTATGCAATCAAATTTTACTTGACCTTTAAGAGATACGCAACACACAAGTAGTGATGTTTTATTTTGGCGAGCAAGAGGAAACTGACACGGGTCATGGGGAAGCTCAAACCATGATGCATTGTATTGAGTTAAAAGACAACGATCAAATATACGTAAATCATCATTCCAATCATCGTATTAGACGTGTCTAACTATTTATAACCGAGTTCCTACTAGTCGGTGGTTAACGTCTTGTGTTTTAATATTGTTTTTGCCGCCAATTTCAAGTCCACTTATGAATAAGTGAAAAAGAAATATCAAGTAAAGCTTTGATTTATAAAATGACAGCTTGAGAAGGAATAAAACTAACAAACTCCCATTTTCCATTTTGAACCGTGCCTAAACTATAGCTACTGGGCCAAATAATATAAGTATTTTTTAGGCCTGGTATGATTAGCAGTTAATCAAGTATTTTGGGCTTTCTTTTTGCGGCAGCTATAACTCTTTCAACAGCAGAACAGAAAGTGGGAGATGCATAGAACCAACCAACTTAGTTTAGATGCATAGAATGTCAAAGAACCAAGAACAAATTAGTTATAAGCAGCAAGAGAAATAGCACGCATCATAGACAAATGCATAGTAAATGCAATAATCGTCTCACATAAGCAAACCACTTGCATATTATGGACAACTCCGGACAAAATGAATCCGGCAATCCCTTGAAGACCTTGGAAGCACTGTTAATTCTGAATAAAATAACTCTTCTTCGTCCAATTCTTTTAGTAGAGTTCCACGTAACTTTTAGTAGCCTCAAAACGTTTGAATTTCCTAACATGAACTTCAAGGATTCTATCTCATGTTCCAGTCCGTCAGTTTCAGCATATGTCATGGTCTTGAGGATCATAAGCATACATGAGGGAACAGACTTTGGTTCATCCCACCAACCTCCCTTTGGCTTTTAATTTAACAGAAACATGATACACAAAACGCAACATTAATACGTAGTAATTAATTATGCAATCATAAAAAAAAAATATACAGCAAAGCTTTTAAAAAGCCAGCTTGAATAAAGTACCTTTCAATGCATAAATGTTCCAACTTTGAACAACTTTCTAGAAGTTGAGGGATTAGCTTCCATTCGTACGCACTGTAATAACCCTTTAACTCCAAATGCTTCAAATTCAGAAACTTTGGTAAAGGAGAATCACATGAGTCAGGGGCGGATGTACATGTAGTTCAGGGGTAGCGGTTGCTACCCCTGAACTTTTACCCGGTAGTGGAATTTTTGGCGATTTTTTGCTATTTTTGGCCATTTTTTGGCGATTTCGCGACCCCTGAAACAAATTTTCGCTACCCCTAAACAAATTTTCGTATTTCGCTACCCCTAAACTTGGCTCCTAGTTCCGCCCCTGACATGAGTAGTGCAGCAGATTACGGTACTGTATACAGTTAGAAGAATAAGAAGCAGCATCATTCAGTGTGTACTAACAAATCAAAACTGGACAAAAGAATAATGCAACACTCTCTAAGTTCTCAAGAAAGAAACATACATTGATTGCTAAAGAGATGGATTTGGCTTCACTTATTCCTTAATTATAAAAGTTCAACCAGCAGATGATCATCATCTACCTCACATGATACTCTTGCCTCAACCAAAGACGAGAAATCTTCCATCACATAAAGTGAGCACAATACGACATCCAAATAAAGGTATTCAAGATTAGGGACATTTAAGAAAACTTGTTGATATTGGATAGGGATAGGAAGATTGCTCGCTTCAATCGCTTCAAAGTCGGTAAATTAATTTTGTAGTCTTCTTCATCTTCTTGTCGTCTTATTACCAGAGATAAATGTTCAAGTACAGGGCAGCCATTGATGAACTTGAAAGCATTATCACAAGTTTTGGAATCAAGAACAGCCTCAAGGGTTTTCAGATTAGGAAGATTGACGGAAGATGGGCACTCCCAAAGGCAACTTATGGTCTCCTTTCACTTTTATGTGAAGCTCACAAACATTTAACCTAATTGCTTCACTAATCCAAAATAGCACAATTGAGTGTGAGTGAAAAAATCCCCAATAGTGCATCCGGACGATTTTAACATGTGATATTAAGCCATGCTTGAGTATGCGATCCACAAATTGCCTAAGGTAATAAAAACTTAAGCCAGGGTGAATAACACTAAAGTTCAAAGTCAAGGTTATGGACCAACTTCCAGTTGTTTCTCCATCTTTTGGATAGAATGCTAGTTCGCACAGCAAATTTTGTAGGCATTAGAGATAGCACCTTAGACAGAAGCTCTTTCGGCAAGCTACTAAGCCTATCTACTTCCTCACCAGTAGAACTCATATCCTGAAGAATTGAAAACAACAAATTCAGAATCATTTCAGGACTTATCATTGATATCAAATTTTTTAGTTTTTATGAAGTTCTTCATTTCAACTAAAAATGTATGTTAATCCATATCATTTGCAAGAAAAGATTTGTGCACTTATCTTCTTTCCAAGAAATATAGACTCCGATGCCGGAATGAAAGTGTAATGTTAAAAGAATCATAAAAAGCAAATCGATACTTAGAGTATTTCTTGGATTGATTATTTTGTGCGCTTTTGTTTTCTGCTTATAGATAAGCACTTATAAACTTCTTAAATAAGTACCCAAAATAAGGTTTTTGGATTTGCTTATATGTACAAAACTGCAACCTAGCCAAAAAGAATGAAAATTTTATCCTATACATTTAAATAAGCACCTTTAAATAACTAATTGATACGATCCAGCAGTTTTAGGCAAATATTATAAGTGCAGGGGCTGATTTGATTTAGTTGTTTTTGTTATTAGTACTTTCCTTTTATATGTATTAGCTTGTTGGCTAAGCTAGAGAGTCTTATTTATAGGGCATTAGGGTTACAGGTTTAGGGTAGGCAGAATTTGGGGTCTTAAGACATTGGGAGGTCACCTACATCTCGAAAGTAGGCACTATCTTGTTCTTTATTTTCGTTCTTTTGATATTTTAATAATAATTCAGTCCTTGTTCGTATCAAATTGGCATCAGAGCAAGATTCTGGATCATTTTTTTTTCTCCAGAGGTACTGTTCATTCAAAAAAAAAATTAATGGCTAACAAGAAGATCGAGGGTCTGGAAACTGAGTTCGCACAGTTCCGTACTGAAATCAATACCAGGTTAGCTGAAATCAATGACAAGTTCGCTGCAATGCAACAAGAAAACAAGGCAATGCAACAAGAAAACAAGGCGATGCAAGAAGCGAATACAAAGCGATTGGATGATATGATGAAGGCCTTGGCAGCTTTGACCCTAGCACAAGTAAGTTCCAACTTGAGAATGAGAAAAAGAATACTGGTCTACAATATGATGATCTCGGGTTTCTCATGAACCACCGAAATTTAAATGAGACATTCGATCAGGAAAAAAAGGTGGAGGGTGTTGTGTTTCGGGATAAGAATAGCAGCGTGTTTGAAGTAGGATCTAGATCGAATGGGATAGAAAATCATTACAGAGGGGGATCTAAAAGGGGATCGTTTGGGGCTAATTTTCGCTTCCGGAAGTTAAAGATGCCGATATTCGAGGGTGAAGATGCTCATGGATGGATATATCGTATGGAATGGTATTTTGACATCCAAAAAATCCAGGAGATGGATCAGTTGTGGGCTGCGATCTTGTGTATGGAGGGTCCGGCCTTATCATGGTATCGTTTGAGTGAGGGAAGGGCTCCGTTTAGGTCTTGGGAAGGGTTAGAAAGACGATTATTGGAACGTTTTCAACAATCTTATGAGGGGACACTCTATGAACAATTTTTAGGCATCACTCAAGACGGCACTGCTAGGGAGTATGTGGCTTTATTTGAGAGATTGGCATGTCAACTGGTTGGAATTTCGGAACCGGTTTTGGAGGGCACATTTATTAATGGACTCAAACCTGAGCTGCGTGCATCCGTTCGTGTGATGCAACCAGAAGGGCTTAATCATGCCATGAAGTTGTCAATTTCTATTGATGGGAACAAGACTTGTTACAATGTATTATGGGGAGGTGGGTCACACCGTTCAACAATTGAGCAAACCACTTCGAAGGGAGAGAACTTCAGAAGATTAACGGATTCGGAACTACAAGCCAAGAAAGCTAAAGGATTGTGTTATCGTTGTGATAAGAAATTCGCCCCAGGTCACCGTTGCCCAAGTCAGACTTTACAAGTGATGCTGGTTGATGAAAGTGATGGAAGTGATGAGGAGGCTGCACCAGATCTTCAAGTCAAACGATGGGATCCCAGACAAAGATCGATTAAGAGGAAATTTTAAAGCCACACCTTGATGACAAGGTGTGTGTTTTGGCGGGGAGTATTGATCCGATCCATCAGTTTTAGGCAAATATTATAAGTGCAGGGGCTGATTTGATTTAGTTGTTTCTGTTATTAGTACTTTCCTTTTATATGTATTAGCTTGTTGGCTAAGCTAGAGAGTCTTATTTATAGGGCATTAGGGTTACAAGTTTAGGGTATGCAGAATTTGGGGTCTTAAGACATTGGGAGGTCACCTACATCTCGAAAGTAGGCACTATCTTGTTCTTTATTTTCGTTCTTTTGATATTTTAATAATAATTCAGTCCTGGTTCGTATCACTAATCATGTCAAATATTTGCTTATTAAAGAAAAAGCTCATGTGCAATGACATTAAGCTCTTCACATATACGTGAATCTCTAATTTGTACAAGAAAGTTTCATTTAGTTTTAGCAATCCTTGTAACACATTCTCTGTTTCTCGTCCCTAGCTTCTTGCTACGGTCTTTTTCTAATAAAACTGTTTTTCAAAAAAGAAAACTACTTAATTTGTCTCAAAAACACTTTAAACTCTTGAAGATAAGCGTAAACACAAACTAAACAATGGCAAACACCTTCTAACAAAAGGGCATAAATAACATCATCTTCTAAGCAGGTAATACAAACAAAACATATGTGTATGTGATCTAGTGCTACAACATAAACTATGACAATACAACCGATTAACCGAACAGAAGATTGAACAATTTTACAGCATACCACACCTTTAAACCTTCAACAACCAGATATTTTGATTGTATTATTTTATCCCTACCTCGTCTTTACCTTACATAAATATGTGATTGAAAGTTGAAATGCAGATAGCGTATTTTACTTATAGTGGAATCGAAAAAGGTAAATGAATAAATATGAACTCAAGCGTTCAAAGCAGGGGTGTCCATGGGCCTTGCTCGATAGTAGAAAAACAAAAATTTGTTATTGTGTGCAAGATTTTTAAGATCGGGATCATGTCTAGGATCATTTTCGTTTTTGCAAGATCGTGATAGTAAGTTCATATCGAAATCTTAAGATCCTATTATAGTGTCATTTTCTTAATAGGCGTCATAAACTAATGCAAAATAATTATATATTATAAGGAGTATATCATTAAAGTGTACATATTTCAAAATTATGATTATGAAGTATTTAATACAATTAGCCTCTTTTATTATATTCTATAAAACTAAATACATACATTTGTAGTTTTTTAGTTTGTGGTTCGAGAATAGTAAGATCGGATAGATCGAGATCTTAAAATCCTAAGATCAATATCAGGATCCTATTAAGATCCTATCTCGTTAAGATCCTACTTAGGATCGGGATCGTTTTTGTTTTGCAGTATCATAAAATCGTAAGATCCTAAGATCAAGATCGAGATCTTAACACATGATTGTGGGGATGTAGTTAATTTAATCTCACGACTTACGACCGACACACATTGTTAAGTGTTTACCTCGCGAGTCACGTACATGAAAAGGCTATTTTGCGGCTTAGTTCACGAGTACGCCATATTCTAATTTCAGTGTATTTTAAACAACTAGAAAAACATAACATGAAAAGTGAAAAAAAAAATCATGTTGAATATCACCTTACCTTAAGCAACATGAGAAAAGAAGAACGAGTGAGTGGGTGGGTGATAAAGCTAGCTACAATGGTGGGTGAAGGGTCACCACTACCACCCCCTTCACGCGCCACCAGCCAAAGAAACCTCCCCTCCTGACGTGTGGCACAAGGCAAAAAGAGAGAAAGAGGTAAGGGTGCTCACCGTTTTTTTTTTTTTTTTTTTTTTTTTTTTTTTTTTTTTTTTTTTTTTTTGTGTTGTATGTATGTATACAGTGTTTATTTTTAATGGTGTGACATTAAAGCTAAAAAGTGATGATAGTTGTAATGTGCTAAATGGTGATGTGACATTGACGTCGAGGTGAGGGTAATGGTCACCTTGTAATTAGTCTTAGGGATGACAATTACTCACACAAAATTAAATGAATCAAGACTCACATGAACATAAACAGACATGGTTTAGGTCTAAGTAGGTTTCGGGTTATGTTTGGATTAACCCTTCGTTTGAAAAAAATGGTTTAACCATAAGTACCCTAATTATTTAAACAGGGCGTGTTCGGATTAAAGTTCTTAAACCCACCGTTATGAACTCGTCAATCTAAACCCGACCCGAGTTACTCCATTCGTCCCAAAATTATTGTCTCTAGACAAAAAGAAGAAAAAATAAATAAATAAATAAATTTAAGAAAAATGAGACTACTACGCTCCTTAACCAAATAAATATAATACTTACGTAATTTTACTCTCATTTAATTGGTAGAAACAAAAGTTGAATAATTATTTTGAGATAGCTTTATCTATACTTACTACTTATAAAGAGTGAATACCTATTTTTGAGATCTAAAATATTGAAAACTTAAATTAATGTAGTTTGTCTAAATTACTTTTAGAGTAAAATGCGAAAAATGTCCCTGAACTTTGCCAAAATTGCGAAAGATGTCCTCGAAAAAAAATCTGCAAAATATTTTTCCTAACGTTTCAATTTTCTGCAAGTTGTGTCCTTGTCACGTTACTGTAGCTGCAGATTTAGTTTTTTGACTAACGGTCGTTAGTGTTGACCATGTGAAATGACTATTTTACCCTCGCTTATTAAAGGAACTTTTTTGGCAGTGTGAAATGACTATTTACCCTCGCATACTAGGGACATTTTTTTTGTAGTTTGCTATTCGTTTTCTTTTTCACTTCCCATCACCACCAGCCTCTACCACCACACAACCATCACCACCCTCTATCACCACGCGAATTTATAAAACTATGACAGCCAAACTTGCATTGACAGACTTGTCTTATTTATTATCCAAAATGGGTTGATTGTCATGGGACCGAATTAGAACATGGCATGCTAGAAAGACGTAAACAATGAAAAATAGTTGTACTTTGGGTGCATTAATAAACCCAAGATGTACATATGTGTATGATATGTATATAAGATGCTGATAGATACGTTAGCTTGGTATAAAGTTGTTTGACCCGAAACCCGTTTTCAAATGGGTATGACCTTAGATGAATTGACTAAGCCTTTTAAGAGCGGGAGACTCGATATGATTGGTTAGTCAATGAAAGTTAAGTTGTAGTCAAACCCAATAGTCAAGTAATAGTCAAAGTAAGTGTAATATGATTATAGAAAATATGATACATAAACTTAAGGGACTAAAGTCATTAAGTGCTAAATAAGTTATAAAGCCAATGTGGCCAATGTAGAAGCAAAGGGACTAAAAGTGTCAAATGGTGAAATAGCTTTAGTATGAAGAAAGCTTCATACTTATATTTCCAAATATTCTCAAAAGTTCCAGGGTGTTTGTGAAGTTTGGCATAGAACAAAAGAGGGGGAAAAGTAAAGATAATTGGATGATCAATTGATGAAGAGATTAGTGTTCCATGGCAAGAGTTTAGTCCCTAATTATGCTTCTCTTCAAGTAAGTAATCTTTAGCTAGTGATTTATGGAATTGATCAACATATAATCAAGATATGCTTATACGATGATTAGAAGTGTTTAGAGATGAGATATAGTTATATAAACCATTCTTATAGTGATTTGATTATAAATATTAAGTATTTATGTTATGATGATTTGACCTAGGATATAAAGAAAGTAATCTTTAGAGATGAGATATAGATATAGTTATATAAACCATTCTTATAGTGATTTGATTATAAATATTAAGTATTTATGTTATGATGATTTGACCTAGGATATAAAGAAAGGTTAATGATGATGATGAACTGATGATGATTATGGTGGATAATTTTAGCTTGGATTGCTAAGGTAAGTAACTATGATTATTATGTGATTAATAAGAATATTCTCATGTTATGTGATTATGAATGATTTTGTAAGGTTAAGTCTTGGATTGGTAAGGTTTGGAGTAATAGGAGACTTGTTTTAGTGAGACTATTCAAGTGATAGTTCATGACATGGAAAGATTAAGGAATGTGTTGTGATTGTTGTGTGTTAAAGATTTTTAGGTTTATATGTTATAGTTTATGATATTGTCATAGTGATGAATATGAGGATGGAATGGTCTCAAGCGTTCATGATGTACATATGTGAATTGATGTATTATTCATGTTATAATCTAATTACTTACTAAGCGAAAGCTTACGTTATAGTGTTCAATGTTTTGTAGGTTCTTGTGATGATGCCACGGTTTGGATTAAAGCTTAAGGATTGTAAATATGGAAGTTAGAAGCTTACTCGTAAATAGGAGCATATTCGTAGTTACCGAGCTCAAATTCAAGGTTGAAACCCCGATTGTCTTTTAATGGTTGTTTACATGTTGTCAAGTGTCATAATCTATGTCTTGGTTGTTCAAGTAAAGAATGTCAAATGGTTTGTTATAGTTATGACTAATTGTTATAAACGGGTCAAAAAGGGGTGTTTGGATTAGTGGCTATTTATACCCATTTTGGGTTGTAAATGGGTCAAATGGTTATGGAAATGATTTATTATGTTATGTTAATGAATTATAGAAGTTTTGGTATTATGTCGAGTTATAGAAGTTGGTTTTCCGGAATTAAAGAAAAGTATAAAGATACATTTATTTTGAAATGTTGTTGCAGGTACCATATAACTATATGAGATATTTCATATGGTCGTATGCTTGAATCAGTGGTTTGAAAAATTTCTGAGATGACCATACGGCCATATGAAATATTTCATACGGCCATATGGTCGGTTTTTCAGATTTTGTCAATTTTCGAAATTTCATATTATTAAACTGTAAGTCATCACGAGTCGTGTCACCCGTTGTTTCGAAGGTAATTGAGTCTAGTTTCATTTAAAAATATTTTCAAGGGTCGAACGGTAATAGATTCTTTATCAAATCATGAAAGAGTATGAGTAAGTCCGTTATAGTCAAAGCGTTTCGGCGTAAAAGTTTTAATTTTTAGTCAAACCGTACGCGGGGCGTAACAAAAGGCAACTGACACTACTCATTGACTTCAAAATCTCACTTGAAATTAATATCTAATACCCTCCAACCCAACTCCATTATTTAATACGAGTGGTGAAATTAGGCATACATTTAGGTCTCCTTATCATTTTTCATTATATGTTTTGCCTCCTAGTCTTCAAATGTATAGTTGCAGAGTCATTCAAAAGGTTCGTATTTTAGCTCATTATATTGAGAATATATATAACTTATCAATAGACCGAAACCCATCAATATTTTTTAGAAAAGATCCATTTGGTTAAATAAATTTGGGTTTTTCCGGAGGAGCTTTCGCCGTTGACGGCGGTGGGTTTTCAATTAGTGATTCGACGTTAGGATTAGGGCTAGGGTTAGTGTTTTTGGGTGGACCCACGTGTACAGACGGCGGCGGTTGTTCCAAAGGTGGTTCCTAATTCCTTCATGTCATGGTTTTGTTCGGTAGCTGACGATGGCAGTGACGGTGGAATTTCAACAACTTGTTCTTCCGGCGGCGGTGGTGGTTCACGGTGACGGTGGAATTTCAACAACTTGTTGTTGTGTGATGGGATTTTTGTTGTAGATCTGTGTTGTTCCTCTTCTTGAATTTCTTTTCTTTTTAACTTTTATAACCAATGAGGATTTAGTAGATCTGAGGTCAAAGAGTGGATGTTAGAAACATCTTTTCTTTTTAACTTTTATGACCAACGAGGATTTAGTAGATCTGAGGTCAAAGAGTGGATGTTAGAAATTGGGGTTTAAATCCGAATGTGTTATTTTCTTTTCGTTGACGTTGGATTCTTTACTCCGAGGCAATGATGGTGTTGTTGGCGGCACACGATTAGGATCTAGAGGCAGTGATTGAACCAAGGATGTTGAGAGTGGTGGTGTAGGTAGCTTTGGTGAATGTGACAGGGATGGTGGTGGTGGAGGCGGTTGTGGTGATGGTGGTGGCGGAGGTTTATGGGAGGAAACAGCGTGTGAGCAGCACCAAGAAGTGTTTTCTGGTGAGACGGCGGACGGACGGTGGTGGTGGTGGTTCGCGGTGGCGGAGCTGTTGTGTCTCCATTTGTGCGTGTCCTTGTTTGCATTTGTTTTTGTGATCACCCGTAAAATTTCCCTATGAATAGTAAAGTTAATCAAAAATTAATATATCATTACGTTAATTTATAACGTTTTTACCGATAACAAAAAAAATTTTTATTATTTATTTAAATATGCTATGATTACTCGAAATCACTACGATACTTAAAACCTTTTCTCTTCGGAACGATGCTCACACACGTACCACTATAGTCTAATAATCGCGAGAGTATAAAATTTTACCACTTACAAACTTACGTAACATATTTTTAACAAAACGCTTTCGACAACGTAAAAGTCTCACTAATTAAATACTAAACTAATTACTAATTATAATTAATATTTTTTACTAATTATACTTAACTCTAAACCGGACCCTTAATTACCCTAAGCCCAAATAAAGCTCGGCCTGTTACTATTCCTAAGCCCAAAACCAAATCAAGCCCATTCTCATGTTTTGTTTTCATTTTCACTCGACTAGGACAATTAGAAACGAGCTTGGTACTCTCAAATCCTCCACACGACACCCTTATATTTTTACACGTACTCATTCCTCCCATAGCCAAAAATTAGGATGTCGAGTTTTAGCTTTTCACGTTGAGTCTAGGCACGCTTTTACGAGGCAAAGTAAATGTCCCCAAACCGATTTTATAAAATGTCAACATGTTCAAAACTCAACCATTTTGACCCACGATTGTTTCTAAAACCTCCTAAACTCATTTTAAACTCAAATTAAGATCTAAATTTTGCCAAATTACCAAAATCCCACAAGCCACGACCAATCTACAAATCGGTTCACTAGATAAATGTGTAGTCGACATGTATTTCCAAAAATCAAACTTGTACTCCCCTAAATCAAGCACACACTACCTTATTTTACTCACTAGAGAAAGTACCTTGGTCCTTTTATACTATATATCTCTAGTACATTTCGTGTGAAAGATTTCCATGCCCACGTTTTCTTTGAAAGTTTGTGGAGGTCGACACAAGAAACCAAAACCTTGAGTGTCTAGTACTACTCTTACAACTTTAGACTTTTTGAAAACACGTAACCATCCAATCACTTTAAAACTTGGATACTAGGACACCCTTAGAACCTTATATATATACCGCATGCATGCATACATGCATTTCCCACTTCCATGCAAACTAAAACTCCACCAAATAATCCTAAAAAATGAACTAAGCAATAGGTCGAAGCTTTGGGTAGGAAATAAGGAGATTCGTGTGGGTTTAGGAGAAGCATTGGGTTGTTTGTGAACCTTGGTCGAGCAAACTAACACACTACGTACTCATCTCATTTAATCCTCGACTCTACGTCCTTTTTTTCCCACCATTTGGTGTCGTAAGTCTCTAAAGACTCATTTCAATTCTTTTTAATATACATTTAGTTGCATTGCATTGTTACACGACACACACAAACACACCTCATTATTTAAAATCTAGATAAACGACCTATATGTATTATACGACCATCTATATATTTGACGCCCTAAGAAATGAGCTACATAAAGATTTGGAACTAAAACACAACGTATAGACCATTTTGAAGTACCTTCCTAGCGTACCCCGACCCTTTTGAAAAACCCAAATATTTTTCTAAGTCTTTTATTTACAAAAATGCGTCCAAGGCTAGTCCAAAACACACGTATATCTTTACAAATTACTTAACGAGCATAACTTTTTATTTCACAAACCAATAGACCTCGTGGCATATAATCAATGTTGTGTAGAAACTTTGTGATGAAAGTCACGTTAAGACATAGTAATCGAGCCAAAGCAAATCGACCAAGAAACTGATTTGAAAAGTTAAATAATACCGATTGGGCCTTAAGGCCCAATCATTTCAAAATAAGCCAAGGAAATAAGCTGAGGGTATAAGCTATTGGACAACTTATTCATGATCCAAACCTTAGCCCTAAGCAAAGCCCAAAAACTTTAGGATATTTCAAAGTTTCGGTAAAATGTGTCATTTCGTAAACTTTAGGATAGAAACTGATTTTTATAAACTTTAGGGTGGAAAGTGTAAGAAAAATAAAGTTTTGGACTTAAAATGTAATTATATTTAATTTTGGACTAACGGCGTAACGCTAACGCCGTCAGGGTAAAAAGTGTAAATTTTTGAAGATACAAGGGCCATATACTAAAATTTATATTTTCATTTTTTTATTTTCATTATTACGAGTTCCCGTCACGACGTTACGGTTATTTTCAAACTAGTATTATTATTATTATTAAATGTCACGTTTAATTTCAAATTAATATTATTATTACTATTTTTATTATTAAACGTTACGTCTATTTTTTTTCGAACTACAATTATTATTACTATTAGTATTAATAAACGTTACGCATTATTTCAAACTATCGTTACTATTTTTATTATTAAACCCTATGTTATATATAACTAAACCAAAAGTACGATATACTATAAAACCAAAAGTCTTACTAAAAATAAACTAACAAATCACGCATTCAAAAACTACTCGCGATTTAAGACTATCAAACACTGAAAAATTGCCAAATATTATCTAGGTCGTGTGTGGAGCCGTTCCCATTTTTGCAAACTGAGTATCGATATTTTTATTCACTAAACCACTGAGGTGAGTTCATAGCCCACTTTTATAAAATTGTTTTCGTGGGGAGATACATGCTTAAAACTCTGAACACAAGTATTTTCTTATATTATGCCTGAAATTATTATTGCTTAAGTCCCTTTTTGCCAAAAGCCCCTCATATCATGAACCTTAGTCACCCAGGAGGTGAACGTAAATAATTGTGGATAGATCTATTAGGGATTGACCATCCCCGTTTGGGAGTTGAGAAAACAACCAAACGCACTTTATTTGAAATCTAATAGGTTAATTGGCAAGGACCTATCCCGAGGGCACCTGTTACTTTAATCCATCATTTATGATGAGATCTGTTAATCGGCTGAGTGTCATGAGCTTAATGCAATCATAAATGATTTTAAACTTATAATTGTAATTCGATGCAATTATCACTATCGCTTGTGTTCAAACTACCAAACTTAAACCTATGAATATCACTCAACTTTTGTTGACTTTTAGCATGTTTATCTCAGGAAATTAATGCGAAGGAGCTCGAGGCATGGAGAGGGCATTAAACCCCTATACGGGTGTTAAATAAAATGTTTTGTCATTCACTTTTAATAACTCATATCTCCTATGATATGTTAAAACTAATGGAACAACTTTGTATTTGAAAACTTACTTTTAAATGAATGATAAACATAATTTTAAAACGTCTCTTTGAGTCGTTTTCTATGACTTGACTTCGATCCTCTAAGTAATACCCCTCAAAGTCTTCCGCTGCTCTAGTTGAAATTTAGGGGGTGTTACAGATTGGCATCAGAGCCAAGGTTATAGAGAACCAGGTGTATTTTAAAACACTGGACTATAACTACGCTTTTAAAACGGACCAAATTTTATTTTTACAAAAGTCATGTTACGCCCTTCGTGCCTTCGCAGCTCCATCAACGGTTAGAAAATGTTATTTATCATATGAGCTTTTTATAATATTAAAGTAGTTTATGATTATATTAATGACTTGTATTTACTATTCAGGATTTTATACTGTACCATGTCGTCTTCTTCTCATCTTATCACCTTCTCATCTGACTCAGACTCAGAAACTTCTCTCCCAATACCACCACCCCCATCACCTGCCCAAAACCGTAGACATAGGCATGTCCGTCAACTCCAGATTTACGAGCCAGAACCCTTTGGTCAACCTTTCTGACGATACGGAGGAGGTCCTGTCTGTAAACACACCCCTAGGAAACAAGTGCATGCGACACTTACCCCACGTATACCACCACCATCTCCACCTCTACCTACTCCACTCGTATCACCACCACCAGTGATATTTCCCACCTCGCCTATGACTGGAATTAGGCCATCACCATCCTCATCCCTTGAGCACCCTAGGACTATCTGACTATCCCACCAAACCACCACCGTAACCGTAGGAGGCCACGTATTGTAGCTTCATCCCTATCTGTAACCTCTCGTAAATTTCCTCTTACGATTAGTAAATGCATACAAATAAATAAAACGATGTTACGATAAATTAACACTATTTTACGGGTAACAAATTTTTTTTTTATGATATGGCTTGATATTGAACCACTACGATAACTATGAATGACCGTTTACCCAGGAACGATGCTTACACACAACCTAGGTTGCCTATAATTATTGCAAATGATAAATAATTATATAACGCGTTTATATTTAATAATACGTTTCGTCTAAATAACGTATACTATTTATATATTCCCCGAACCTACGAAACTTCCCGAGAACGCTCACTAATATTTTTGAACTTCGACACGATAATCGAGACACCCCAGGTGGGCCCCCAACACCCTTTGGGCCACGAATCCAATTACCAAACCAAACGGACTACTTTTCCTTCTTTTCTTTTGCTTGGGCCGACACACAACCTGAGCCCAGTTACAAGCCCAGACGCACCCTATTGTTATTTTTCTTTCTTTGTTCCTGTCGCGATACACAACCAAACGCACCCTATTTCTTACAATTTTTATACACGACACATACATATTATTGCTTGCCTCGTCTCACCTAGTACCAAAGAAACAGAATTGATAATTGTTACAACCTCTCACCCTCGTTTACTACCCCAGAAACGCCCTAAGCAAACCACAAAACCTTCCATGGAGATAAGACCAAAAACGTGTCACAAGCATTCTACATGCCTCCCATACTTCCCAATCATCACAAAACTAACTATGTTCGTGTCAGGAATGAACAGGAGATCCTATGACACATTCCTTGCTTTGTAATATTTCGATTGGACACAAGGAGAGGTGATGCTATTCGCCTAACATGCTATACCTTCGTTCTCGTGATCTAGCAAATCTCTACGTACCTTAAACACCCTATATAAGCCTTACATGCAATCACAAATCATCACATACACTCATACGTACCACTACCACTAAAAATACTAACGAGAGAGAGCTAAGGAGGGACGAACGAATTGCCAAGTGTACCACGTTTCAAGACGAACCTAGGAAGCAAGCTTGGAGCTACTTGAACCTTGGAGAGACGTGAAGTGAACCACGGAGCTTTTGAACCATTCTACGAACCATACGCTACGTTTTACTCGACTTTTAGAGGAGAGGTGAGACCTTGGAGCCTTATTTCTATTTATATATATACACGTATCACTTATTTTGCACGAACACTTAACCTAAATGAAATGAGAAACTAAAACATAACATGCTATTATTATATATCGTATTGTATGTCTACTAAGTCATTAACGAGTACCTATAAAAGATTAAGACTAATAATAACGTATACACACTAAAAATCATACGTTTCTATGTTGTAATGAACATGCACGTAAAATACTAAAAGACTTAGTTTATTTTTCAACCTATATAGTTTTACGTATTGAGTTTTGGCTTACACTTTGACCTCGCCATTTCTAATTTCGACATACGACCACCTACTATTTTTGTACGATCTATTAGCCTAGCTTGTAAAGAAACGGGAATGATAAATACTTGGAGCTAATAACTTCGTTTAATCACCTAACGAGACCCAAAGTAAATCGGATTGAAAACTGTTTTCAGAAAACTTAAAAGCCTTAAGTGGGCCGTAAAGCCCAAAAAGCTCATTTTAGCTTATTACAATAAGCTGAGCGTATAAGCTGTTTTGAAATGAATTTGTAACTTAAAATAATGGATTTCTATAAACCTAGTGTTCCCCCAAACCCCTTGGATCTTAAAACCTTAACGGCCCCTTATTTTGGACTCGTTAAGCCCACTAAATGAAATAAGCTAATAATAAGCTAATAAGCTGTCGAATTAAGCTTTTCTAAATGTTCTGAGCTTATTGAAACAATAAAAATGCTAAATTTTGAATTTGGTAAAGTTTGGACTATTTTTGCAAATGTTCGAAAGTTAAGGACTAAAAATGCAAAGTTTGTAAAACTTAGGGTGAAAAGTATAAAACTGTTTTTCTAAGGGTATAAACTGTAAATATTGAAACTTAGGGATATTGAATGTAAATATTTGATATTTGGACTAAAAATGTAAATATATATAATTTTTGGACTAACGGCGTAAATGTTTTCCGTTAAGGGTAAAAAGTGAAAAATTGAGAAACATGAGGGATTGAATAATAATATTGATTTTTATAAAAATTTTATAATTATATATATATATATATATATATATATATATATATATATATATATATATATATATATATATATATATATATATATATATATATATATATAATACGGATGAAACTTATATAACGATAAATAAATTTAGACGAATAAAACAATACGTAACGATTATTTATTTTTATACGACGTAACACATCACATATGCACTTTATCGATTTCTCATAATTAATAATAAACGTTCGCAATAAAACGAGACTTAAGAACTGAAACGTGCCATATCTTTTAGGTTGTGTGTGAAGCCGTTGCCTTGCATCGTTGAGATTACAATTGCTCTACTATCCTACTAAGGTGAGTTCATAGCCCACACTTAACTGATTTCTGTGGGGGGGATACATGCTCAAAAACCGAACACAAGTCTTTTCCTGATCTTATTATTGCTTAAGTAGCTATTGCCAAAAGTCCCTCGATCATGAACCTTAATCACTTGAAAGGTAAACGTAAATAATTGTGAATAGATCTATTAGGGATTGACAATCCCCATTTGGTTGCTAGAGGAAAGTCACCAAATGCACGTTATTTGAATATAATAGGTTACTGGCAAATACCTATCTTGGGGGCTATATATTTGACATCATTATTATGAAAATATTGATGTCTGTTGAATCGTTGAGTGTCATGAGCTTAATGCAATAATGAATGTGATTTCTAACTTGTTTATTTGTATCGATATTACAATAAACATCTATCTCTTGTGTTCAAACTCTTAATTATAAACCTATGAATTTCACTCAACTTTTGTTGACTTTTAGCATGTTTATCTCAGGTAACTAAAAGGAATGGATGGCAACGGCACGAAGTGGGCAAATAAAGAAACGTTTATTTCTCTTTAAATAAAACTTGTTGTTGAATAACGAATTCTCTTGGAATTATGAATATTTGGTATTGTAAATAAAACTTAAAACGATCACTTGAATCGTTTTCTATAATTGTGACGAAAGATCCACAATATAATACCCCAAAAGTCTTCCACTGACATTTTAAGTCTTCCGCTGTATTGATCGATTTTGGGGGTGTTATAGATTGGCATCAGAGCTACGGTTATAGTGAACCAAGTGTTTTTGGAGCATTGGACTATAACTACACTTTAAACGGGACAAAATTTTCATAAAATACCATCCTACGCCCTTCGTGCCTACGCATCCCAGTAAATGGTAAAAAGTATTATTTACCTTATAGCATTTTAAATTTGGTTATAATTATGCTTACATTTACTAATCGGGAAATTTATTACAGTATCATGTCTTCGAACACCCACCCTATCAGCTTGTCCTCAAACTCAGGAACTGAAGATGTTACTTCAGCCTATGCTACCTCACATATGCCTATGTCTCCTGCTACCGACAGATACATGCAAAGCCAGCAATTTCTGCCAGCATCTGACACAGAGGCTTCTCATCTGGCAACATCTGGTCTGATTCGCCGATCTAGGCAAATTAGACAACTTCAGCCGTATGAAGCAAGTACTGTTGTACCAGCACCAGCTCTTGTCATACCACCTGAATCAGTTGTGCCATCACCACCTGCACCACCAGTAATACCACCAGTACCAACTATCTTCTACAGCCAAACTACTACTGTACCACTAACACCATCACCTATAGTATCACCTCCACTAGCATCACCACCAGCACCTTACCGAAGTGTCCCTCTATCACCTCACCGAAAGACTTACCCAATCCGCCCAACCGCCTCAGAATCTAGTATTCACCGTAGCCGCCGAAGGACCCACAAGCGGGCAGATGCTCGTAAATGGTCTTTCTTATTGCCCATTATGCGATATTGGAGATCTCAAGAAGGAACACCAACAACAAGGGAACTTGGGGAAAGTTCTTACTCTACCTCCCGAATTCTGCCAGTCACTGGGGAACCCATACACCATACCATACCATTGTTAGCTGCAAGAATGGTTCGCCACGAAGACCGACTTGATTCCATCGCTAGTATACTCAACAAGATTCCGCAGGAACTTCTAGAAACCTTTGAAGAGGATATGAACAGTCTCATAATTGGTCATCTTGCAATAGAAGATAAGGTCGAAAAGTTGGATTCCTTATTTTGGGAATCAATGGAATTCATAGGAGCTTTATGTGGGGCTAACACTTCGACCGAAATAGCATTGGGGACTTTAGACCGAGAAATTGAGAGGATCAACACTGAAAACCTACGCCTTAGGCAAGCCCTGCTAGAAGCTCGAGAAAGGGAAAGAGCTCGAGATCAAACCATGGAAACCATGACCACTGCCATTCAAGGACTCCAAACTGCCTAGACAAGGCCTTAGGAAAACCATGAGACCATCACCTTGTTAAGAAAAATCAATGTCCTACAAATAAGAATATCTTGTCGTGTTTTGTAAACATTTGCACAAGTACTAATAAGTGTTGTAACACCGTGATATTGATTTATGGAAGTTTATTTTATCTTTATTTACGTTGCATTATATCGTAATATATTGGTTCATACAGGTCAAACTTATTTGTTATGTGTGTCATCCCAACATACGAAAATTTACAATGATCGAATCATTGTAACTACGACCTATATTTAACTATTCATTACTCGATATGTATTTTCAATGTGATAAGATTATTATAAATGTTCTAATAATATACCTTCTTTTATAGCAATATGGCTAGAACTAGGAGAACAACCACGAACGCCGCACCAGCAAACCCCGAAGTTATGACCCCGGCTGCAATCCAACAAGCAATCGCTGATGGCGTTAATGCCGTTTTAGCTGAACAAACCCGTAATAGAGACGGAAATGCACCGGCACCCCGCTACTGCACATATAAAGACTTCATAGCATGTCAACCGACTTATTTCAAAGGAACTGAAGGAGTGTCGGAATTAGCTCAATGGTTTAAAAGAAGTGAAACTGTTTTCCAAAGAAGTGGATGCTCGGAAAACAACAAGGTAAGCTTCGCAACGGGAACACTAATGCAAGACGCTCTATCCTGATGGAACTCTACCGTTCAAACACTAGGAGCAGAAGCAGCACATCAACTTACTTGGATTGAATTCAAGGCTAAAATACTAAAGAAGTATTGTCCCCGTTCCGAACTACGAAAACTCGAGGATGAGTTCCATGCCTTAATAGTGAAAGGAATTGATTTGAGAAGTTACAACCGGAGATTCCAAGAACTTAGGATACTATGCCCTACCATGGTACCCGATCATGAGAAGACATTAGAGAAATATGTCAAAGGACTCCATAGGAGTATTGAAGGAAATGTCACCTCAGCAAACCCGCCAACCATGGAAGCAGCAATGGAACTTGCTCAAAAACTTCTAGATCGAGAAGTGAAATACAATGAACTTAAAAGGAAATTGGACGATAAAAGAACCACTCACCATCACAACAACAACCAGCAAAACTACAACAGTCATCACCGCAACAACAACCAACGCAACAATAATCGGAACCACCAACCATATCACAACACTCGAAGCACTCAGCAGCAGAATCAAAGACAAGAAAAACCCCGAGTCTACACCACTACGGAAGGTGTAGGGTACAACGGACAGAAACCCCTGTGCCAGCGATGCAAACTTCATCACGAGGGTCGTTGTACCGTCCGATGTGACAAATGTCATAAAATCGGGCATCAAACCAGAAACTATAGGATTCCTGCTACAGGAAGCAACACATTAGCTGTATCACCCACTTGTTTCGGATGCGGAGAAGTAGGACACATCCAGAGAAACTGCCCAAAAGGAAACGAACCAGCCAACGCCCAAGCTAGGGTATACCTACTCGGAGATGGAAACGGACCCGATGTAGTCACCGGTACGTTTCTACTAAACCATCATAATGCTAGAGTATTGTTTGATTCGGGCGCCGATAAGAGTTTTATATCAGATACGTTTGCCCCTTTACTTAATGTTACCCCCTCTAAGCTAAACACCACCTACGAAGTCGAAATGGCTGACGGAAATTTAATAGATACCAATACTATCATGAAAGATTGCACCCTAACCTTATCCGAAAAACCTTTTGCCATTGATCTTATGCCGGTTCAACTTGGTAGTTTCGACGCTATCGTCGGCATGGATTGGCTATCCCACCATCGTGCTAGGAATCACTGTGACGAAAAGGCCGTCCATATACCACTCAAGGATGAAACACTCATTGTCCAGGGCGAAAAAAGCAAATCTCGATATGGAATTATCTCATGTATGCGAGTAATAAAATACATGAAAGAAGGATGTCAAGTATTCATGGCTCAAGTTACGGAAAGTAAGTCATCCGAGAAGCAGTTTGATGACGTACCTATCGTTAGGGATTTTCCTGAGGTATTCCCTGAAGAATTACCTGGTATTCCACCCGTACGTCAAGTAGAATTTCAGATTGAACTAGTGCCTGGAGCGGCACCAGTGGCTAAAGCACCTTATAGACTAGCACCATCTGAAATGGAAGAGTTGTCAGAACAGCTAAAGGAATTATCGGATAAAGGATTTATTCGACCAAGCTCATCACCTTGGGGAGCTCCAATTTTATTCGTTAAGAAGAAGGATGGATCCTTTCGAATGTGCATCGATTACCGGGAGTTGAATAAACTTACGGTAAAGAATCGATACCCATTACCTCGAATTGATGATCTGTTTGATCAATTGCAAGGATCAAGTGTGTACTCAAAAATTGATCTGAGATCAGGATATCATCAGCTAAGAGTTCGAGAAGAAGATATTCCGAAAACGGCATTCAGAACGCTATGGTCACTACGAATTTCAAGTAATGCCGTTCGGCCTGACCAATGCACCAGCAGTTTTCATGGATTTAATGAATCGAGTATACAAACCTTACTTGGATAAGTTTGTAATAGTATTCATCGATGATATTTTGATCTACTCTCGCAACGAAAAAGAACACGCGGGACATTTACGAATCATTCTAGAACTGCTCAGGAAGGAAGAATTGTACGCTAAGTTCTCTAAATGCGCCTTTTGGATTCACACCGTACAGTGTTTAGGACACATCATCGATAGTCAAGGCATTCACGTAGACTCTGCAAAGATTGAGGCTGTTAAAGGTTGGTCATCTCCTACAAACCCCACAGAGATTCGTCAATTTTTAGGTCTCGCAGGTTACTACCGAAGATTTATAGAAGGATTCTCCAAGATTACAAAACCTTTGACTAAACTGACCCAAAAGAATGAGAAGTACATCTGGGAAGAAAAGGAAGAAGCAGCCTTCCAGTTGTTAAAACAAAAGCTTTGTGAAGCTCCAATATTAGCCCTCCCAGAAGGAAACGAGGACTTTATAGTATATTGCGACGCATCTTATCATGGACTAGGAATGGTCTTGATGCAAAGAAGCAAAGTGATAGCTTATGCATCTCGGCAACTGAAGAAACATGAGGAAAACTACACGACTCATGACTTGGAGTTAGGAGCTATAGTGTTTGCGCTCAAGTTGTGGAGACACTACTTATATGGCACCAAATGTACCGTATACACCGACCACAAGAGTCTTCAACACATTTTGGATCAGAAGGATTTGAATATGAGGCAACGTCGCTGGCTAGAGTTGCTCAGCGATTATGATTGTGAGATCCGTTACCACCCAGGAAAGGCTAATGTAGTAGCAGATGCGTTAAGCCGAAAAGAACGATTGAAACCCCTTCGAGTTAGATCACTAGGGATGACTATCCACTCACCCCTTCCATCCCAAATCCTTACCGCGCAGAACGAAGCACTTAAAGAAGAAAACCGACCCAAAGAAAAGATTTACGGTATGCCCGAGAATAAGAATGGTTTCGTGAAGAAATCCGATGGAACACTGTGTTTCAAGGACAGAAGTTGGATCCCTATGATCGGAGGTATTCGTGAACTCATCATGTATGAGTCCCACAAGTCAAAATACTCCATTCATCCAGGTTCCGACAAGATGTATCAGGATTTAAAGAGACTATATTGGTGGCCAAACATGAAGGCTGACATCGCAGAATATGTCAGTAAATGTTTGACATGTTCAAGGGTAAAGGCAGAACATCAGAAACCTTCAGGCTTACTTGTACAACCAGAACTTCCTATGTGGAAATAGGAACGAATCACTATGGACTTCATCACCAAACTCCCAAGAACCTCATCCGGACACGACACAATATGGGTTATTGTGGATCGTCTAACAAAATCCGCTCATTTTATACCCATCAAAGAAACCGATGAGATGAATACACTAGCTCAGATATATGTGAAGGAAATTGTCACTCGACATGGAGTGCCAATTTCGATTATCTCGGATCGAGATAGTCGTTTCACCTCTCACTTTTGGAAATCATTACAGAAAGCCTTAGGAACTAAACTAGATATGAGCACCGCATACCACCCTCAAACTGATGGTCAAAGTGAAAGAACTATCCAAACCTTGGAAGATATGCTCCGAGCATGCGTTATCGATTTTGGAAAAGGTTGGGATAAGCACTTACCATTAGCAGAGTTTTCATACAACAATAGTTACCACACCAGCATAAAAGCAGCACCATTCGAAGCACTGTATGGTAGAAAGTGCAGATCGCCCGTCTGTTGGGCAGAAGTCGGAGAAAGACAACTTATAGGACCAAACCTTGTTCGGGAAACAACCGAGAAAATCATTAAGATTAAGCAACGATTACAAGCAGCCCGAGATCGACAGAAAAGCTACGCAGACCTAAAAAGGAAACCCATGGAATTTCAAATAGGAGACAGAGTCTTATTGAAAGTATCTCCCTGGAAGGGAATGGTACGATTTGGAAAGCATGGAAAGTTGAACCCCAGATACATCGGTCCGTTCAAAATCCTGGAAAGGATAGGACCCGTGGCTTATAAACTAGAACTACCCGAAGAACTTAGTCGGATTCACGACATCTTTCATGTGTCAAACCTTAAGAAGTGTTTATCCGATGAATCTCTCGTGATTCCATTGAAAGAGATCCGACTAGATGATAACCTTATCTTTACCGAGGAACCCATTGAAATTATGGATAGAGAAGTCAAACAACTAAAACAGAACCGTATCCCTATTGTCAAAGTTCGTTGGGACTCCAAGCGAGGACCGGAATATACCTGGGAGCGCGAGGATCAGATTCGCTCCAAGTATCCACATCTCTTCACCTAAGACACCCTTGACAACTATCTTAGACTACAATTCCGGGACGGAATTCCCTGTAAGAGGTAGGTAATGTAACCTCTCGTAAATTTCCCCTTACGATTAGTAAATGCATACAAATAAATAAAACGATGTTACGATAAATTAACACTATTTTACGGGTAACAAAATTTTTTTTTATGATATGGCTTGATATTGAACCACTACGATAACTATGAATGACCGTTTACCCAGGAACGATGCTTACACACAACCTAGGTTGCCTATAATTATTGCAAACGATAAATAATTATATAACGCGTTTATATTTAATAATACGTTTCGTCTAAATAACGTATACTATTTATATATTCCCCGAACCTACGAAACTTCCCGAGAACGCTCACTAATATTTTTGAACTTCGACACGATAATCGAGACACCCCAGGTGGGCCCCCAACACCCTTTGGGCCACGAATCCAATTACCAAACCAAACGGACTACTTTTCCTTCTTTTCTTTTGCTTGGGCCGACACACAACCTGAGCCCAGTTACAAGCCCATACGCACCCTATTGTTATTTTTCTTTCTTTGTTCCTGTCGCGATACACAACCAAACGCACCCTATTTCTTACAATTTTTATACACGACACATACATATTATTGCTTGCCTCGTCTCACCTAGTACCAAAGAAACAGAATTGATAATTGTTACAACCTCTCACCCTCGTTTACTACCCCAGAAACGCCCTAAGCAAACCACAAAACCTTCCATGGAGATAAGACCAAAAACGTGTCACAAGCATTCTACATGCCTCCCATACTTCCCAATCATCACAAAACTAACTATGTTCATGTCAGGAATGAACAGGAGATCCTATGACACATTCCTTGCTTTGTAATATTTCGATTGGACACAAGGAGAGGTGATGCTATTCGCCTAACATGCTATACCTTCGTTCTCGTGATCTAGCAAATCTCTACGTACCTTAAACACCCTATATAAGCCTTACATGCAATCACAAATCATCACATACACTCATACGTACCACTACCACTAAAAATACTAACGAGAGAGAGCTAAGGAGGGACGAACGAATTGCCAAGTGTACCACGTTTCAAGACGAACCTAGGAAGCAAGCTTGGAGCTACTTGAACCTTGGAGAGACGTGAAGTGAACCACGGAGCTTTTGAACCATTCTATGAACCATACGCTACGTTTTACTCCACCTTTTAGAGGAGAGGTGAGACCTTGGAGCCTTATTTCTATTTATATATATACACGTATCACTTATTTTGCACGAACACTTAACCTAAATGAAATGAGAAACTAAAACGTAACATGCTATTATTATATATCGTATTGTATGTCTACTAAGTCATTAACGAGTACCTATAAAAGATTAAGACTAATAATAACGTATACACACTAAAAATCATACGTTTCTTTATTGTAATGAACATGCACGTAAAATACTAAAAGACTTAGTTTATTTTTCAACCTATATAGTTTTTATGTATTGAGTTTTGGCTTACACTTTGACCTCGCCATTTCTAATTTCGACATACGACCACCTACTATTTTTGTACGATCTATTAGCCTAGCTTGTAAAGAAACGGGAATGATAAATACTTGGAGCTAATAACTTCGTTTAATCACCTAACGAGACCCAAAGTAAATCGGATTGAAAACTGTTGTCAGAAAACTTAAAAGCCTTAATTGGGCCGTAAAGCCCAAAAAGCTCATTTTAGCTTATTACAATAAGCTGAGCATATAAGCTGTTTTGAAATGAATTTGTAACTTAAAATAATGGATTTCTATAAACCTAGTGTTCCCCCAAACCCCTTGGATCTTAAAACCTTAACGGGCCCTTATTTTGGACTCGTTAAGCCCACTAAATGAAATAAGCTAATAATAAGCTAATAAGCTGTCGAATTAAGCTTTTCTAAATGTTCTGAGCTTATTGAAACAATAAAAATGCTAAATTTTGAATTTGGTAAAGTTTGGACTATTTTTGCAAATATTCGAAAGTTAAGGACTAAAAATGTAAAGTTTGTAAAACTTAGGGTGAAAAGTATAAAACTGTTTTTCTAAGGGTATAAACTGTAAATATTGAAACTTAGGGATAATAAATGTAAATATTTGATATTTGGACTAAAAATGTAAATATATATAATTTTTGGACTAACGGCGTAAATGTTTTCCGTTAAGGGTAAAAAGTGAAAAATTGAGAAACATGAGGGATTGAATAATAATATTGATTTTTATAAAAAATTTATATATATATATATATATATATATATATATATATATATATATATATATATATATATATATATATTTGAATATATATTAAAACGATAAATAATAAACTTAACTTATTTATATATTTATATATATATATATATATATATATATATATATATATATATATATATATATATATATAATACGGATGAAACTTATATAACGATAAATAAATTTAGACGAATAAAACAATACGTAACCATTATTTATTTTTATACGACGTAACACATCACATATGCACTTTATCGATTTCTCATAATTAATAATAAACGTTCGCAATAAAACGAGACTTAAGAACTGAAACGTACCATATCTTTTAGGTTGTGTGTGAAGCCGTTGCCTTGCATCGTTGAGATTACAATTGCTCTACTATCCTACTAAGGTGAGTTCATAGCCCACACTTAACTGATTTCTGTGGGGGGGATACATGCTCAAAAACCGAACACAAGTCTTTTCCTGATCTTATTATTGCTTAAGTAGCTATTGCCAAAAGTCCCTCGATCATGAACCTTAATCACTTGAAAGGTGAACGTAAATAATTGTGAATAGATCTATTAGGGATTGACAATCCCCATTTGGTTGCTAGAGGAAAGTCACCAAATGCACGTTATTTGAATATAATAGGTTACTGGCAAATACCTATCTTGGGGGCTATATATTTGACATCATTATTATGAAAATATTGATGTCTGTTGAATCGTTGAGTGTCATGAGCTTAATGCAATAATGAATGTGATTTCTAACTTGTTTATTTGTATCGATATTACAATAAACATCTATCTCTTGTGTTCAAACTCTTAATTATAAACCTATGAATTTCACTCAACTTTTGTTGACTTTTAGCATGTTTATCTCAGGTAACTAAAAGGAATGGATGGCAACGGCACGAAGTGGGCAAATAAAGAAACGTTTATTTCTCTTTAAATAAAACTTGTTGTTGAATAACGAATTCTCTTGGAATTATGAATATTTGGTATTTTAAATAAAACTTAAAACGATCACTTGAATCGTTTTCTATAATTGTGACGAAAGATCCACAATATAATACCCCAAAAGTCTTCCGCTGACATTTTAAGTCTTCCGCTGTATTGATCGATTTTGGGGGTGTTATACTATCCGACCCCTGTGAACAAACTGTAACCGAGACTACCTCCCGCCCTAAGACCCGTAGGAGGGTCGATGCTCGAAAATGGTCTTTCTTGCTTCCAATCCTTCAGTACTGGAGATCTCAGGAAGGTGCTCCAAGTGCTAGGGAACTAGGAGAGAGTTCACCCTCAGCTGCTTCTAGGATTCTTCCAGTTACCGGAGAACCCATCCACCATACCATACCCTTACTAGCCTCTAGGATAGCCCGCCATGAGGATCGTTTTGATGACATTGTTAGAGTTATCGATGATTTCCCACTAGAGCAGATTGAGGCTATAGGAGAAGATGTAGGAAACCTTGAGATTGGTCAGTTGGCCATGGAGGAGAGTTTTGAGCTGATGAGCACCCATCTGGAGGGGCCATCGAGACGATACGTACCTTGGGAGGTATTGCTATCATGATGCAGGGAGAGATCGATTCGCAGGATGACGAGATGGACAGGATGAGCATTCAGGTCCTAAACCTGAGGACTATGATTAGAGACACCCAGGCCAGAGAGAGAGCCAGAGACTTGACTATAGAGACCAGGATGACTATGATTGAAGACCTTCAGCGCAGAGTCAGAGGTGCACCAGGGAATCCATAGATCTGGGACATATCATTATAGCTAAGGACTATCTTAGCCTGCCAATGTGGCATTAATAAATAAATCTTGTATTGTTATGTTTTCTTGTAAAACTAATGAACGAGACATTATTAATATTATGTTGTCAGTTACTTTGTAATATATTGATGTTTATCTATGCTTTCTGTGGTTGTATCTTTATGCGTTGTTGTGTTCTTATATATATGTTGTCACAGGGCATGTCAGTCTATACAAACCAAACCAAGCATTTATACTTCTATTGTGTGTTGTGATTTATCCAAGCATGTCGTGTTGATTATTTATAATGTTATAAATTTTACGCGATAATTTCTCAACATAACGTAGTTATATATGTGATATTGATAGAGCCATGGCTAGGACAAGGAAAGCGACTGCGACTACAACACCCGAAACCGCAACACCTGTAACCGAAACGTCCACACCGACTATGACTCCGGCTGACATCGAGAAAGCAATTGCTGACGGTGTAGCCGCTGGTTTGGAAGCAAATGCACGAAATAGTGGCACCAGTTTACCACCAGGAGGAAGTGGAACCTCTGTACCCCGCAAGTGTACCTATAAAGATTTTATAGGTTGTCAACCAAGTTTTTACAAGGGTACAGAAGGAGTGACTGGACTTACTCAGTGGTTCGAGAGAACCGAAACAGTCTTTCAGAGGAGTGGCTGTTCGGAGGACTGCAAAGTTACCTTTGCTACCGGAACCCTTTTGCAAGATGCTCTGTCTTGGTGGAATTCTATCACCCAGACTATGGGAATGGCTGAAGCATTCCAACTCACCTGGAAAGAATTCAAAGCAAAAATACTGAGGAAGTACTGCCCTCGTTCAAAGCAAAGATGAGTTCCACGAGTTAATGGAGAAAGGAATTGATCTCAGGACATATAACAGGAGGTTCCAAGAACTATCAGCACTATGCCCCACGATGGTGCCGGATTTCGAAAGAACCCTGGAGAAATATGTTGAGGGACTTCCTCGGAGCATCGAAGGAGATGTTACCTCGTCAAACCCACCAACTCTGGAAGTGGCAATGACCCTTGCTCAGAAGCTGTTGGACCGAGAGGTCAAGTGTAACAAAGAACTCAAGCGAAAGCTTGATGATAAAAGGACCACACACACCAACAGTAGCAACCATTACCACAACAACTCCAACAACAACTCTAGGAACAACAATCAGAACCGCCATAACTACCACCACTGCAACAGTCAACAGAACCCTAGGCAGGAGACTGCCAAAGCATACACCGCCACTGGAAGCGGTGGATATGCAGGTCCAAAACCACAATGCCATAGGTGCAAGTTACACCACTATGGACAGTGCACCATTAAGTGTACCAAGTGTCAGAAAGTGGGCCATCAAGCTAGGGAGTGCAAGATCCCTGCTACCGGGAGCAATCTGCAACCCGTGACCCCAACATGTTACACTTGTGGAGAAATTGGCCATTACAAGAGCCAATGTACCAAAGGAAATGGTCAGGCAAACAACGCTCGTGGGAGAGCCTATGTGATGGGAGAAGGAAATACGTCCCAGAACCCAGACGTAGTCACGGGTACGTTCCTACTCAATCATCATAGTGCTAAAGTATTATTTGACTCCGGAGCCGATAAGAGTTTTGTGTCTACTACCTTTGCCCCCTTGCTTAACATAACACCCTCTAAGTTAGATACCGCCTATGATATAGAAATGGCCAACGGAGATTTAATAGGCATAGACACCGCAATTCAGAATTGCACCATAACCTTAGAAAACGAAACCTTTCCCATCAACCTCCTGCCTACACAGCTAGGTAGTTTTGATGTCGTCGTCGGAATGGATTGGTTATCCAAAAACCATGCTAGAATCATCTGTGATGAGAAAGCAGTCTGTTATATCCAAGAAACACGTTCGGGAGGTCGCGGTTGATCGAAATACAACATGGTTTTAGAGAGAGAAAGTAGAGAGAGAAAGGTGGAGAAAAGGGTTCATATTAAATATGAAATGAATGAAACAATACACACACTTTCCCACACCCCTCATGGAGAGTCATGAGGGGTATTTATAGGCTCATTACATCACATGTTTGCCTATATTACAATAATAGTCCCTAAAGTACTATTTGTATGATATCTAGTCCATTTATTTATGTGTGACGTTATCTTTTATAAAATAGCAAGGCTAACAATCTCCCTCCAAGATATCGTCACACATGAATGGATACAATGTGACCTATAAACACATAAACATGTAAATTACAACAATAGTAAACTATGTTGACGTTGTTGAAGCGCAGAGTCTCTGTAGTCTAGATACTGAGGCAGACTTGAAGTTCTATCTTCCGACAATCTCGGCGTATGATCTTTAACACTGATGGCAAAGGTCTTTGTAGCTCTGAACTTCAACTATAATGGTCTAGCTAGGTCATTACTCCCTCCTAACTAGTGAGCCTTTATTCTTTTTCTTTTGCTCCCTCCTGAACTGACAACTCTCTTCTCATCTCGCAGCGGATAAGGTAGATACTAATGAGTTTGCACAATGGTTGTCATTCTGGGAGCATCATAGCATAACTCACATAGTATTGCACAGAAGGTTGGTAATACGCTCTGATGTACACAGCATTAGTACTTCTTCAGTTCTAGTGTAAGCACAATTCCCTCGATCAACCAACGTACTAGAGATGAAACACTACTTCTTTTGGCGTGTTCTTCTCCCTCCTGATGGTTGCGATGTATCAAAATCATCATACTATTGTGTGTTCATGCCAAACTTACCCGTACTATACACTTCTGATGCAATGTAGATAGACCATGAAAGCATAATTTGTGAGAATATGCTGATAGGATATGACTCTCTTTATTCTACAATCTCTTCTCTTCTCTTCAACCTTTAAGCGACCTTTTCAAATTCCAATCGGCTAGTAAATGACCAATGACTATAGAAACAACCCAATCTGACAATAAAGTAAACATCCCGTAGATATGTTACTTAATATTGTACTATGGTGTGACAAAGAACGGTGTAGAGAGTTCGTACACCATCGAATCTCTGAGTACTCTATACTCTTCAACCAACCAACCATCAAGTATAAGACGTACATCACCTCTTGATTATCCACAACTTCGTGTGACACTGAGCACTACAACGTAACTCCTTTAAGTGATAGTTATAACCCGTGAGCACTACAATGTAACTCCTTACATCGGGTATAACTAGATAATCCAAGTCTTAATCACTATCTTTAGTGTTTGCCCAAACAAGTATCTTCGAAAGTCATGCATCCATCCACCCCTAGACTTTGAGATAAATAAGTACACATGCCCTTGAAATGAACTTTAAACCCAGAAAAGTGATAAAGAATTATCCCCATAATCACAAAATCCAATACTAGCCGTTGTCATTTGAATGTGATTCTTGATCAGGATCGTTTAAGCAATTCATGGTGTGTTTTGGTGAAGCTTGAAATTCTATTTCGGGTGATTCGTAGTGATTTCGTATTTTCCCTCCAAAAATAAAATTGGAAAATTTTCTCGCCCATAATTTGCAAATCACTATGAAATGCAATTCTAAGGTTACCAGAAAAATTTGAGTTTTGAAAATTTTTACGCAAAATTTCAGCGAAAAAAATTGAATTTTGGCCTAAAAATTTGAATTTTCGGCCGAAATTTTCAACGTTATACCAAATTTTGAATTTCGCGTAAAATTGAACGTTTAGTCTCCTCTCAAAAATAAATTTTACTCAAATTTTCCCGCCAAAAAACTCTTTTTTTTTTTTGGCTAACTCGATAATCTCCTAACTTGGTAACCTTCCCAAACTCGATAACCATTCAAACTCGGTAAGTCTGTCAAACTTGAAACCTGCTCTAACTCGATATTGTTCCTAACTCGATAAGCTATAAGAATTTGAGCAGAGTTTCGGCTTAGGAGAACCCAAATGAGACCTTACTCGACATGCGATAAGGTTGAGCCATGCCTAACTCGGCAACCATATGAAGCATACGTAAAACATGACCAAACTCGGTATCAATCCAAACTCGATATCAACCCAAACTCAACCCTAACTCGAAAAACATCTACCCTAACTCGGTATAAGCTCAAACTCGGTAGAATATTTTTTCCAAACTCGGTAACCAGGTATCCAAACTCAGTAAACATGTATCCAAACTCGATAAGAAAACATGCTAACTCGATAGAAAATGGATCCAAACTTGATAAAATACATGCTAACTCGATAAAAATTTTCTAACTCGAAAAATTTTTCAAACTCGACAAAATTTCGATGAACAGTACCAGATCCGTTTTTTTTACCCAAAAACACCACGATTCACCCCCGGTTAGCTCTGATGCCACTTGTTATATCCAAGAAACACGTTTGGGAGGTCGCGGTTGATCGAAATACAACATGGTTTTAGAGAGAGAAAGTTGAGAGAGAAAGGTGGAGAAAAGGGTTTATATTAAATATGAAATGAATGAAACAATACACACACTTTCCCACACCCCTCATGGAGAGTCATGAGGGGTATTTATAGGCTCATTACATCACATGTTTGCCTATATTACAATAATAGTCCCTAAAGTACTATTTGTATGATATCTAGTCCATTTATTTATGTGTGACGTTATCTTTTATAAAATAGCAAGGCTAACACAGTCCATATTCCATATAACGGTGAAACTCTAGTTATCCAAGGCGATAAGAGTAAACCACGACACGGTATCATCTCGTACATCCGAACGGTGAAATACTTGAATCAAGGGTGTCAAGTATTCATGGTTCGAGTAACGGAAGATAAATCAAAGGAAAGACGACTCGAGGACGTTCCCGTCGTCAAGGAGTTTCCAGAAGTTTTTCCTGACATTTACCCGGCCTTCCACCTACCCGCCAAGTAAAATTCCAGATAGATCTCGTGCCTGGAGTAGGATCGGTGGCAAGAGCACCTTATAGGTTAGCCCCGTCCGAGATGAAGGAATTGGCCGAACAACTAGAAGAGTTGTCATATAAGGGTTTCATCCGACCAAGTTCATCACCTTGGGGAGCTCCAGTCCTATTCGTTAAGAAGAAAGACGGAACTTTCCGAATGTGCATTGACTACCAAGAGTTAAACAAATTAACCGTGAAGAATCGGTATCCTCTACCCAGGATCGATGATTTGTTTGATCAACTACAAGGATCAAGTGTCTATTCGAAGATAGACTTGAGGTCAGGGTACCATCAACTAAGAGTTAAGGAGGAAGATATTCCCAAAACAGCTTTTAGGACTCGATATGGACACTTCGAATTCCAAGTGATGCCTTTTGGTTTAACCAATGTGCCCGCAGTGTTTATGGATTTGATGAATCGAGTATGTAAACCATACTTAGCTAAATTTGTGATTGTATTCATAGATAACATCTTAATCTATTCTCGCAACGAGAAAGAACATGCGGAACACTTGAGGATCATCTTAGAGCTGCTCAAGAAGGAAGAGTTGTACGCCAAGTTCTCTAAGTGTGATTTTTGGATTAGGACTGTACAATTTCTGGGTCATGTTATCGATAGTCAAGGCATCCATGTGGATCCGGCAAAGATTGAGGCCGTTAAGGATTGGGCAGCTCCTACCAACCCTACGGAAATACGCCAATTCTTAGGTCTTGCCGGTTACTACAGGCGATTCATTGAAGGTTTTTCAAAAATCGCCAAGCCTTTGACTGAGTTAACACAAAAGAATAAGAAGTACAGTTGGGAGGAGAAGCAGGAATCGGCTTTTCAGTTGTTAAAGAAGAAACTCTGTGAAGCACCGATTTTCGCACTACCGGAAGGAAGTGAAGACTTCGTAGTGTACTGCGACGCGTCGTACCATGGTTTAGGTGCGGTACTGATGCAGAGAGACAAAGTGATAGCCTATGCATCACGACAACTTAAGACGCATAAAGTAAACTATACAACTCATGATTTAGAATTAGGAGCGGTAGTATTTGCTCTTAAGATATGGAGACACTATCTGTACGGCACCAAGTGCACGGTATACACAGATCACAAGAGTCTTCAACATATCCTAGATCAGAAGGAGTTGAATATGAGGCAACGTCGATGGTTAGAATTGCTTAGCTACTACGATTGTGAGATTCGCTACCATCAGGGAAAAGCGAACGTCGTGGCAGACGCTTTAAGCAGGAAAGAACGAATAAAACCTCTCAGGGTTAGGTCATTGGGAATGACTGTTTATTCGCCTCTTCCATCGCAAATACTTCAAGCACAATCCGAAGCTCTTCGAGAAGAGAACAGACCAAATGAGAGAATCTACGGTATGCCGGAAAATTCAAATGGTTTTGTGAAGAGATCAAACGGAATACTCCGTTTTAAGGAAAGAAGTTGGGTTCCACTTTATGGAGGATTACGTAACCTCATCATGCATGAGTCGCACAAATCCAAGTACTCCATCCACCCAGGTTCCGACAAGATGTACCAGGATCTCAAGGAACTCTACTGGTGGCCAAACATGAAAGCCGACATAGCAGAGTACGTCGAAAAATGTTTGACCTGTGCGATAGTAAAAGTAGAGTATCAGAAACCATCAGGATTGTTGGTACAACCCGAACTTCCCATGTGGAAATGGGAGCGGATTACAATGGACTTCATCACCAAACTACCCAAGACATCAACAGGATATGATACCATATGGGTCATCGTTGATCGTCTCACCAAATCCGCTCACTTTCTGCCTATTAAAGAAACCGACGAAATGAATACACTCTCACAGTTGTACTTAAAAGAGATTGTTACCCGACATGGAGTGCCTATCTCAATCATCTCTGATCGAGATAGTCGATTCACGTCTCATTTCTGGAAATCTTTGCAGAAAGCTCTAGGAACTAAGTTAGACATGAGCACCGCATACCATCCACAGACCGATGGTCAAAGTGAGAGAACCATCCAAACCTTATAAGACATGCTCCGAGCATGTGTGATCGACTTCGGAAAAGGTTGGGACAAACACTTACCATTGGTAGAATTCTCCTACAACAATAGTTACCACACTAGTATTAAGGCAGCCCCATTCGAAGCACTGTATGGAAGAAAGTGCCGATCACCCGTTTGTTGGGCCGAAGTAGGTGACGTACAACTCACCGGGCCCGAACTCATTCATGAGACAACGGAGAAAATAGTTAAGATCAAGCAACGGCTGCAAGCTGCAAGAGATAGGCAGAAAAGCTATGCCGACATAAGACGAAAACCTATGGAATTTCAGGTTGGAGATAGGGTAATGTTGAAAGTTTCTCCTTGGAAAGGAATGATACGCTTTGGAAAGCGTGGAAAGTTAAACCCTAGATACATCGGACCATTTAGCATCCTAGAACGGATTGGACCAGTGGCATATAAGCTAGAGTTGCCAGAAGAACTTAGCCGAGTACACCCTACCTTCCACGTGTCAAACCTTAAGAAGTGTTTATCCGATGAATCTCTAGTGATCCCACTCAAAGAGATTCAACTCGACGATAAACTTGTCTTTACAGAAGAACCAGTAGAAATCATGGATAGGGAAGTCAAACGATTAAAACAAAACCGTATTCCCATAGTCAAGGTTAGATGGAACTCTAAGCGAGGACCAGAATACACTTGGGAACGTGAGGACCAAATTCGTGCCAAATATCCTCATCTATTTTCTTAGACACCCCTGACGACCATCTTAGACTAGAATTCCGGGACGGAATTCAGAATGAAGGGTAGGTATTGTGATCCCTATGAATAGTAAAGTTAATCAAAAATTAATATATCATTACGTTAATTTATAACGTTTTTACCGATAACAAATTTTTTTTATTATTTATTTAAATATGCTATGATTACTCGAAATCACTACGATACTTAAAACCTTTTCTCTTCGGAACGATGCTCACACACGTACTACTATAGTCTAATAATCGCGAGAGTATAAAATTTTACCACTTACAAACTTACGTAACATATTTTAAACAAAACGCTTTCGACAAACGTAAAAGTCCCACTAATTAAATACTAAACTAATTACTAATTATAATTAATAATTTTTACTAATTATACTTAACTCTAAACCGGACCCTTAATTACCCTAAGCCCAAATAAAGCTCGGCCTGTTACTATTCCTAAGCCCAAAACCAAATCAAGCCCATTCTCATGTTTTGTTTTCATTTTCACTCGACTAGGACAATTAGAAACAAGCTTGGTACGCTCAAATCCTCCACACGACACCCTTATATTTTTACACGTACTCATTCCTCCCCTAGCCAAAAATTAGGATGTCGAGTTTTAGCTTTTCACGTTGAGTCTAGGCACGCTTTTACGAGGCAAAGTAAATGTCCCCAAACCGATTTTATAAAATGTCAACATGTTCAAAACTCAACCATTTTGACCCACGATTGTTTCTAAAACCTCCTAAACTCATTTTAAACTCAAATTAAGATCTAAGTTTTGCCAAATTACCAAAATCCCACAAGCCACGACCAATCTACAAATCGGTTCACTAGATAAATGTGTAGTCGACATGTATTTCCAAAAATCAAACTTGTACTCCCCTAAATCAAGCACACACTACCTTATTTTACTCACTAGAGAAAGTACCTTGGTCCTTTTATACTATATATCTCTAGTACATTTCGTGTGAAAGATTTCCATGCCCACGTTTCTTTGAAAGTTTGTGGAGGTCGACACAAGAAACCAAAACCTTGAGTGTCTAGTACTACTCTTACAACTTTAGACTTTTTGAAAACACGTAACCATCCAATCACTTTAAAACTTGGATACTAGGACACCCTTAGAACCTTATATATATACCGCATGCATGCATACATGCATTTCCCACTTCCATGCAAACTAAAACTCCACCAAATAATCCTAAGAAATGAACTAAGCAATAGGTCGAAGCTTTGGGTAGGAAATAAGGAGATTCGTGTGGGTTTAGGAGAAGCATTGGGTTGTTTGTGAACCTTGGTCGAGCAAACTAACACACTACGTACTCATTTTGTTTAATCCTCGACTCTACGTCCTTTTTTTCCCACCATTTGGTGTCGTAAGTCTCTAAAGACTCATTTCAATTCTTTTTAATATACATTTAGTTGCATTGCATTGTTACACGACACACACAAACACACCTCATTATTTAAAATCTAGATAAACGACCTATATGTATTATACGACCATCTATATATTTGACGCCCTAAGAAATGAGCTACGTAAAGATTTGGAACGAAAACACAACGTATAGACCATTTTTAAGTACCTTCCTAGCGTACCCCGACCCTTTTGAAAAACCCAAATATTTTTCTAAGTCTTTTATTTACAAAAATGCGTCCAAGGCTAGTCCAAAACACACGTATATCTTTACAAATTACTTAACGAGCATAACTTTTTATTTCACAAACCAATAGACCTCGTGACATACAATCAATGTTGTGTAGAAACTTTGTGATGAAAGTCACGTTAAGACTTAGTAATCGAGCCAAAGCAAATCGACCAAGAAACTGATTTGAAAAGTTAAATAATATCGATTGGGCCTTAAGGCCCAATCATTTCAAAATAAGCCAAGGAAATAAGCCGAGGGTATAAGCTATTGGACAACTTATTCACGATCCAAACCTTAGCCCTAAGCAAAGCCCAAAAACCCCGTAAGCCCATTGGACCTAAAAGTACTAACGGGCCTTAAATTTTCGTTAATAAGCCCATAAGCAAACCATGAACTTTTTCGAACTAATAAGCTGTCGAAATAAGCTTAATAAGCTGTTTTGAAACCATTTAGAAAATGAAAATCTTAAGTTTTGAAAATTTTGATTTTGGACTAGATTTGCAAAATTTATGAAATTCGGGTCAAAAATGTAAATATTTCAAAGTTTTGGTAAAATGTGTCATTTCGTAAACTTTAGGATAGAAACTGATTTTTATAAACTTTATTGTGGAAAGTGTAAGAAAAATAAAGTTTTGGACTTAAAATGTAATTATATTTAATTTTGGACTAACGGCGTAACGCTAACGCCGTTAGGGTTAAAAGTGTAAATTTTTGAAGATACAAGGGCCATATACTAAAAGTTATATTTTCATTTTTTATTTTCATTATTACGAGTTCCCGTCACGACGTTACGGTTATTTTCAAACTAGTATTATTATTATTATTAAACGTCACGTTTAATTTCAAATTAATATTATTATTACTATTTTTATTATTAAACGTTACGTCTATTTTTTTCGAACTACAATTATTATTACTATTAGTATTAATAAACGTTACGCATTATTTCAAACTATCGTTACTATTTTTATTATTAAACCCTATGTTATATATATATATATATATATATATATATATATATATATATATATATATATATATATATATATATATATATATATATATATATAACTAAACCAAAAGTACGATATACTATAAAACCAAAAGTCTTACTAAAAATAAACTAACAAATCACGCATTCAAAAACTACTCGCGATTTAAGACTATCAAACACTGAAAAATTGCCAAATATTATCTAGGTCGTGTGTGGAGCCGTTCCCATTTTTGCAAACTGAGTATCGATATTTTTATTCACTAAACCACTGAGGTGAGTTCATAGCCCACTTTTATAAAACTGTTTTCGTGGAGAGATACATGCTTAAAACTCTGAACACAAGTATTTTCTTATATTATGCCTGAAATTATTATTGCTTAACTCCCTTTTTGCCAAAAGCCCCTCATATCATGAACCTTAGTCACCCAGGAGGTGAACATAAATAATTATGGATAGATCTATTAGGGATTGACCATCCCCGTTTGGGAGTTGAGAAAACAACCAAACGCACTTTATTTGAAATCTAATAGGTTACTGACAAGATCCCGAGGGCACCTGTTACTTTAATCCATCATTTATGATGAGATCTGTTAATCGGCTGAGTGTCATGAGCTTAATGCAATAATAAATTATTTTAAACTTATAATTGTAATTCGATGCAATTATCACTATCGCTTGTGTTCAAACTACCAAATTTAAACCTATGAATATCACTCAACTTTTGTTGACTTTTAGCATGTTTATCTCAGGAAATTAATGCGAAGGAGCTCGAGGCATGGAGAGGGCATTAAACCCCTATACGGGTGTTAAATAAAATGTTTTGTCATTCACTTTTAATAACTCATATCTCCTATGATATGTTAAAACTAATGGAACAACTTTGTATTTGAAAACTTACTTTTAAATGAATGATAAGCATAATTTTAAAACGTCTCTTTGAGTCATTTTCTATGACTTGACTTCGATCCTCTAAGTAATACCCCACAAAGTCTTCCGCTGCTCTAGTTGAAATTTAGGGGGTGTTACAGTTTTCCCGCCGCATATCATATAAGCAAGATGATTCGGTATGTTTATCAAAGTATTAATTGAATAACTTTTTATATCTTTTACAAAAGTAGTCAAACATTGTTGGAACTCGTCTTTGACTATGTATTTTCCACAGTGCTGAATTGAAAACACATGTTAATTTTCAGTATTTGTTTTGAGAAGATAAGTTATCTAATTAAAATATAGAGTATAATGATATGGATTGATGTTTTGTACAGATATGATGATTCGTGTTCTTGGTTTTAATCTTTAAAAAATCTGGGTGTTCTTGGTGGTTGGTGGTTGTGTGGTGGTAAAGGGTAGTAGAGGTTGGTGGTGGTGGTGGAGAGTGGTGGTGATGGTTGTGTGGCGGTAGAGGGTGGTGGTGATGGGAAGTGAGAAAGAAGCAAAAAATGTCCTTAGTAGGCTAGTTTCACACGGCTAAAAAAAAAGTCCCTTTAATAGGTGAGGGTAAAATAGTCATTTCATACGGCCAAAACTAACGACCGTTAATCAAAAAAACTAAATTTTGCAGCTACAACAAAGCGGTAAGGACACAACTTGTAGAAAATAAAAACGTTAGGGACAATATTTGCAGATTTTTTTCAAAGACATCTTTCGCAATTTTGGAAAAGTTTAGAGACATTTTTCGCATTTTACTCTTACTTTTAAATATCCCTTAATACACCTTGATCAATTTATAAACTTTGTGAATTTTCAAAACCACACTATATTAATTTTAAAAAACACATGTTTTGTATTTCAAAAAACACACGCTTTACACCAAAAGTTGAAGTAGAATCACAATTTTACGAGTATAATTATTTACCGCTATATAACATCTCTTTGCGCGGGTATACATCTAATATAAAAAATAAATAAATAAAAATAATAATAAAAAAAATGGAACGAATGGAGTGTCACTCTACCTACACTACCTAGTATCTATATATATCTACTAACTATATAAAGCATGGTTTTGAAAAGTCATCTCTAACCCAAACTACCTCTAAATTCGCCATGTGGATATTCATCTGATCCAGTGGCCTAAAACGCGTTTTAACAAAAAAAAAATACCTCTAAAGCATTTAATGTGGGGAAATTTTTTGGCGCCAGTTACTAACATTTATACATTTTGATAAAACATAACAAAAAACACACAGCCACTTCTCTCTCTTTATCCCCAAATGAAAACCCTAATCGACAAATCAAATCCCAATATCCATTCAAATTAACACGTTAAATCAGAATCATAAATCAAAATCCATAAATCAAATCAAAATCATTATCCAAACTTCATTGATTGCAATAATATTTCCATGTTAATTTGTTTAATTAGAACAATCATAGTGAATAGATCATCTTGGGGAAAAAATAAATTCCTTATCAACCTCTTTTATTTTCGATTACGTTCATGTATCGAAGAAGATTAGGTTTTTTTTTTTTTTTTTTTTTAATATCATTTTGGGGCAATTGTTAGTTGCAATAAGGCTCGACTTTAATTTTATGTTTATTATTCATTAATTATCATTTTATGATTTGTTTTTTAACATTCTTCCGATTTCCTGAAGAAATTGAACGAAAAAGTTAAGGATTGCCCTATGCTCATCTTTTTGATTTCCTAATCGCAATAAGGTAATATTTATTATTCATTTATATTGATTTTTTGATTTTCTTTTAATTTTTATAAGCATATGAGATATTCTAGAAATCAGATCATATATAGCTTCTAAATAAATAGAATGATTTTTTTGATTGTTTTTTTTTTATCTTTTTTAATGAATAATGCAGGAAAGTCATATTTTTAAAAATTTGCTTACAAAACGCCCCATTAATTGTAAGTAACAAACTTCCTTGATTCTTGGCAAAACTTTAGAATTTTGAATTGTTTTCCTAAATATCGTCCATTTTTCAACATTTCCTGGCTTATCATCTCACCCCCAAAACTCATCTCACCCGTACACTTGAATATGGTAAAGATTTTTTGCAATTTTCAATTGCAGGAAAAAGGCCAAGGCCACTGAGTAATGATCATAGTGGAAACGGGTCAAAAAATTTCAAAATTTTTCTTAGGAAAATGGTAGTTGCTAAAAACCTGTGTTTACATCGGGTGAGGTTCGAGTCTTGAAGGCGGTTAATGTTCTAGCATTGCATCATATGGTGGATTATGTACGAGTCTTTATGCCATTTGCTATAGTATCACTGTATGTTAATGTTTGGAATGTCTTTTGCTACTATTCATAATTAATTACATGTGAATATAATTGCAGGCCTCATCCAAATGAATATTCTGGAAGTCATTTAGATGGAGATATATACTTTGTGTGCTGTGATCCGGATCTAATTCCACCTAGGCAAGTCGAGCCAATGGATTATATCCCAACATCAAGTGTTGAACTGGATCGCAATGCTACTATTCAGGTACATATGCTTTACTATGACCATTTGTGTATTACAGAAAATTAAAGAATTTCTATTTTAGACTAACTTTCGAATATGATAAATCCTGTACAACAATTTAAGGATGTTTAAGCATATGAATATATTCTTAGTGACTTTTGATAGGTTGGATATGGAGAAAGTGAACCAAATCCAAAACAATCACTAAAGAGTGAAGCATCAAATTTGAAGAACTTGCAAACCAATGCAACTTTGCTCTAAGTTGTATATTGTGGGAGTGTCGATAGGATCATATCCCACATGAAGCTGTGTGAAGAACATGCCCTAAAGGCATATAAACAGGACTTCCTTGATTCCATTTCTTAATGTCTGTTGCTATAATTTGTGGGACTAAAAGAATTGAAATGATGTGTTTTTATGCAGGCTATTAGGAGTTGGTTTAGTAGTTCCGTTTATAAACTACAGATGGCCGTCACTCCTTTATAATCTTATACAAGATGATTACAGGAATAACCTTTCAAAATATATGGTTTTGATTGCTTGCCACATCCCAGGTTTGCTGTACTGGTGGCTGACTCAGAAATGTTCCCTTTATCTTTTATTCTTGATAGAAATGCAAACTTTTTTAGTATTAAAGGCTTGGAATCTTAAAAATCACTCCTGGATATCAGTTGCTCAATAAGGTAAATTAGTCTTATACCAGTTGTGAGTTGTAATCGATTGCCCCCAAAAAGATGACTTACATCCTGATTGGTTCATACTCTGTAGTACTATTATAAAAATGTTAAAATTATGAATAATTTCATAATTCAAATTCCGTCATCCGCTTTTGTTATTTTATGATTGCTCACTGCATATAGATAATTAGATTGCTGTTATTTACTAGAGTGTTGCGTATTAAGATAAACGTTGTATTGGTTGTGTCTACATCCATAACATAAAAAAATTTATTCTTAATAAGCTTTTGCTTATTTTGGGACTGTATTGGCTTATTGCAACTACATATATATGTAATAATGTGTTTGGAGCTCTTTGAAATAGCTAAAGCTCAACCAAAATCATTATTGTGCTTTGATGCATTAGATTAATAGTTATGATGATGTTTGGGGATTGCTTACGAGTTGGTTTGGAAGTAGTTGGGTCTGCATTTGAAACCATTGATGTTGTTATGTAGTTTAAGATTTTACAGTGAACTTAAGCTTAAATTATTGTTTGGTTGTTTGCAATAAGTGCCAAGTGAAAGCGATTTGGTGATGGGCAAAATAAAAGAAATGTCTAGTGTTGATATCAAATGGATAAGGAAGTAAAAGAAGAAGAAAGTTCAAGCTCATAATTGTTAGATTGATGTTATGCCGACAGTAAAACGAAAAGAGGAGACGGCTACTTAAGGTACTTCATGTTCTTTTTTTCATTGTATTTATTACTACATAGATGGTTTTCTAAAAGTTTAACGATCAACAAAATTATGACGAGTATGATATCTGATGGTAATAATGATGAGTCTACAGTTGTACACTATATATACATGAGAGGAAAGAGCTTGAAAATGTCACCCCATCTGCCACACTTAAATATTGTTTCTATCAACAAACGAAGTATGACCTCACAATCGAAGGTCAATATCTAAATATTCCAAACGTACTTTAGTAATAAACATATTGATATGCAAACTTTCAGTGAACGGACATTTTAAAAAGGGGCAATTTCATATCTCCCCTCCTAAAACATGAAAATTTCATATATATACCCAAATCATGCTTTAAAAGCATTGTACGTAATACACTCAATGATTGTATTATGAGTATATATGAAATTTATGATAAAGAAAGGCTGATATATGAAATTCTCTTTTAAAAATACCAACGAAAAGCATGAGATTCTAAGAAAGAGGCTATTGAATGATATTAACAAAATAATAATAATAATAATAAAATAAAAAATGAATAAAAAAGTTTGCATCGATGAATTAAGCTTACTGTGTGCTTATGAGGTATCCTTACTTTGGGATTGAGGGAGTTATGCATAGCATTGTTCCTATATAATGACAAGTGAAAATGATCGCTTATGTTCAACAAAGATAGGTGATCCAAGAATAACTATTTCTTGAACTTGCATATGTCTTAGGCTAAATTTATATGATGTTGTATTATTTTAGCTTAGTACCAGCCTTGAAAAACAAATACTGCATTTGGGATAATTTATAATATGGTTTATAGTAATGGTATAAAGAAAATAGGTACTAATGTGTACTGTGTCCATGTATTCTTTGCTTGAAAGCTTCGTAGTGTATTAGTTATAAAGTTGCTTAGTGTGGGTCTGACTATTCGTGTTGTAGGATATGAGCCCTGTGAAAAAAAGCACATTCCTACATGATGTGATCGAGTCTTATATCCCGATAATCTTTTTAGATATGCTTGGACAGAGGTTATATAACAACATGTATGGAGATTGGTCTCTGAGATAAACAAAGGTTATAGTCTACTGATTGATTTTTTATGCGATTCTTGAAATTCTACTTCATTGGGTATAAGGGACATCGTGGAAAATAAAGAATCTGAAAGGAGAGCTTAATCGCAAGCTGAGGTTGTAACAAAAGCTTTTGATGAACACGGTTTAGAATTGAGGATTTGATTGTCATCTAAATCATGTATTTGATTTTTGTTGTGGTTGAATGAAATGATGTATAGGACAACTTTTAACTTAAGTTTACTTTTGCTTCACATTTACTCGCTTTGAACACAGTGACATAAATCATAATATGTTGCTTCATATGCAAAACCATTGATTGATTGAACTATTTTTGGGTACATGAATATCTAACTTAACTTCAGGGACATAACATCTCTTTCTGGATACATGAATAATTGTAGCTAGATGTATATTATCTGTAATTTGTCTTTAATGGTAACATTTACTATTTGTTGTACATAAACTTTAAAAGGTTATTAACTTTACTTTTTTGAATACAAGCAAGAATTAAAAAAAAAGTTTTTGTTTACTTAGCACTTCATAAGATGCAATCAAAAGATAACCACTTTAAAGTTTCTGTTTAAGCGGAATCAGCAATTTTGACTAAATTATAAATGGGTCGGGGTGTCTGTTCAAATCGATTAAACTCATGATTCCCCTTAAATCTTTATATTTTTCACATTATACTATCATTTAAATGATATGTTTTTTAAATCACACTTTAACAAAAGTTAAAGCCAAACTTTGTCTAAGCTGGTATTATATTTGGAACAACAAACTTTTTCACACGGATAACTTTATGTAGCCGTTTCGAAAGTAAAAAGCATGAATGATCTAAACGTGTTATGTTGTGACAAATATTACTACAACAATTCCACAAACAACGTTGTCTTTAAACAAATCCTTGACATATTATAAGTTTGTTCTTATTTATTGTTCTCCTTTTTTCCTACAATCATGTATATGTAGTCTGAAACGGTTTTGCAAGAGATATAAGTTTATTTTTTAATTTTTTAATATTGGGTCATTGCACGTTATTGTATCAAACATTTTACTACTACTTTTATCTTTTAAAAACTTCTTAAAGCTAACCGCCCATCGGGCAGACCTTGAAGCTAGTACTAATATATAAAGTGTTTGGACTTCCTATAAAATAAAGACTTTAGAATATTAATTATACGCTAGCCATTTATAAAATCTATTTGAAGGTTTCTAAACAAGACAAGTTCTAAAATTATGTTTACAATTATTTAATGCACAAAACATTAATTCAATACTTATAATTAATAATATTATTAAAATACCTCTTTACTTAAAAATACAATTAGTGCGTTTGGTTGGGATGATTTGGGTGGGGTTTTGATGTGTGGATTGCGGTCTATACAAAAGTTTTACTTCTCAAGGGATCTTGAGAAGCTTACAATCCCCACCAAGCAGTGTACCTGACCGATGTAGTATATTAAAGTGGCAAGTACCGGGGGATTGATCATTCTCCACAGGGAATAGTGTTCGTTATGATTGAAATTAATCTAACTAGGTCTAGGGGTAAGGGATGATTCTTTTTGTATTTTATATTTTATGAAAGCAAGTAAAATCTCGGGTATTGGAAGATGTGGGCGGAATTAGTTGCTAGTCAACTAACCCAATTAACTACTAATGCCATTAAAAATAAAATGACAATAAAATAAAATGAGAAAACTATATATGGAGAAAACGTGTTTACTTAGACTTCATTACTCCCTAGTTATCTTTTATTCATTGATAAGCTTGTTACAATTGCGTGGGTGACGGGTTGCATTCCTTAATACCATTTGTGGGGCCGTGTACGATCTTCCCCAACTCTATAAGCTTCTATCTCTTCCTATGGTGACACGTTAAGTATCTTAACTATGGCCTCCTTAATAGTAACTTATGCATTAAATACAACCATTAAAATCGTAGTACACATCCGATTCATGTTTCTTAAGACGTTCAAGCAAGTTACCGTATAGGAGATTAGCCAGTTTTCTTAAGCCTAATATCGATTATCAATCACCCAACAACGACTAACAACGAACCATCAATCAATAATCAATAACTAGGTTTCATTACATCTAAGCAAACACAAATAAACCTAGCCTAGCATGTTAAAAGAAAGACAAGTGTAAGATTTAATCAAACAACACATAGACATATTGAATGATTGATGGATTACTTATCTTTAATTGAACATGGAAGAAACAAGGGTATGAAACCCTTAAAAACTTCTGAAATTCGTACTAGGGTATGTGTGTATGTTCCACCAAAAAGTTCCTCCCCTAATGAATGAAAAATCAAAAACTATATATAGATTTACATGGGTGAAGGCATCACCTTTTGATGGTTGACGTTGTCATCTCGCGGCGGCTAGGGTTACTTGTCGCCCAATCCAACTTCTTGATGCCGTCACTCTTTATTACTTCTGGGCCGTCACGCTTTAATGTTATACGTGACGGCCTACCCCAGGTAGAACGTGACGTTGTCACGTGTAAACCTCAAATTGTCTTCTGGCGCGCCAAGTGTAAATGCAATATCCACCTCTTGTCACAAAGACTGACGTCGTCCCCTTGATCTTCCTGACGCCGTCAAGTGTGAATTCCAGCATGGATTCTTGACTTTGTCGTTTTCTTCACTTTTTACTCAAAAAATGTCCAAAATGCTTCCTTTTCCAGAATTCTCTTTAAAAGTACCTAAAATGATAAAAGGAACTATTTAGGGTAATAATTGATCACATTATCACGACTTAGGGCTTAAATGACCCCTTAAAGCGTAACAAATTTCGCCTCATCAAATACCTTTACACTTGAGATTTGCTTGTCCTCAAGCAAATGAGCTTTTATTCTAATTAAAATACAAGCTAGGGGTCATTTAACATTGATATAAAAATAATTACAACACATGATCGTTCCACCTTAATCAAAACAAGCACGGAGTTTATATACTAGCATTTCACAAATAGTATTTGGATACTCTTATCTCTCGGGTGTTATAAACCTAAATATAACTAATAGAAATGGAAAAATATCACTCACTACCTGTCATAGCAAATAGATTACCATAGGCTTGAGAAAGAATCAAAAACCTCCATCACTTGGCGTAAGCACATAGGAAAACTATCAAAGAGGTCTTTTTCAAGGGTTATAACATTAGGTGTAGGGATATGGAAAACACGGTTTGTTGGATAAAGAAATATTTTACTGGTGGCAAGTTAATTATCTTAGTTAATTACATGTACAATGCGGCGTTGCTAAGCCAAGACTCGACTCAACTTAGGCTAATCATAAAAAACATAAACTTAAACTAACATAAAAGGAAACGGGATGGTAGTCCGTATGTTTTTTCTCTTTTTCTTTTTCTATTTTTTTTTCTTGATTTTTTTTGATTTTTTTCAATTTTATTTTATTTTATTTATTTATTTTTTATTATTTTTTTTTTGCATACACTCTTGCCCTACCATACAAAATAACACATAAATGGGGCTCGGTTCTCCACTTACACTTGAACTTTTACATACTTTACATGTAACTAATCTAATGACTCAAATTGAGATGATCAAAACACTTGGAGTACTTTAAATATTACTACGTAACATACATATGGGGGTAAGTTGACGTTCTTCCCCATTACTCCATAACAATAGTACTTTACAAATGAGTCCCAATCGTCCCAAAACAATATGTACAAGATATGACTCGATTTAGTAACCATGTAATCAATTAGACAATTAACTAACGATTTAAACAATGTTGTAACAGTAATGCACTAAAGATGAGTGCATACAAGGAAAGCTAAATCGATTTGGGTGTACATTTGGGGGTTGATTGTAAACAAATTTTTCCTTTAAGTAAAATGCTTAAAGTTAGAAACGAAAAAGATAGGCTCTGAGGGGTGTACTAGGGGTATCGTGTACTAAAAATGAGTACATCGCAAAGGTGTGGGAAAATTACTTGACCAATGAAGTCAATTTAATTATAACAAGAAACAGGCTTAAAAATATGGGTTATCCTAATGCCTCTTATCATGTAGTAATTCCAACTACACGAATGTAGTCTCACATGTGGTCTTGGAATTAATCACTAACGCAAGTTCTAGAATCTAAATGCTGCCGGTACACACATAAGCACTAAGGTTTTCCCTAATAAATCTAGGGGCGAACCTCACATATTTGGGGTGGAAATTTTTGAGTGGTACGGTTTTTGTTTGCTAGTCATATAACTCCTATCCATGAGACGCTTATTAAGACTAAAGTTTTACTCCTACATGTCGCAAAAAAATTTAAATGTGGTGCTAAAATTACCCTAACAAGTGTTTCTCTCAGTTTTATTACACATCTACTATTAGACAAGACAAAAATCAAGTGCAATTGTAATCTCTAAGGGATCTTCATTTACCCCCCCCCCCCCCCCTACACTTAAGTTGAACATTGTCCCGAATGTTTAATTGAAAGAAAGTAAAAGTAAGGAAAATGAAATAATGAAACCAATACTCCCCTGATTCATTTGTTGTGGATGATGTAGTAACATGGTTAAATCCTCCTCCAAGAAAATGTTAAAAGAAAGACAAACGTAAGATATAATCAAACAACATATAGACATATAGAATGATTTATGGATTACTTATCTTTAATTGAACATGGAAGAAACAAATGTATGAAACCCTTAAAAGCTTCTGAAATTCGTACTAGGGTTTGTGTGTGTTCCACCAAAAAGTTCCTCCTCTAATGAATGAAAAATCAAAAACTATATATAGATTTACATGGGTGACGCGAATCACCTTTTTATGGTTGACGCCGTCATCTAGCCGCGGCTAGAATTTCTTGTCGCCCAATCCAACTTCTTGACGCCGTCACTCTTTATTACTTCTGGGCCGTCACATTTTACTGTTATACGTGACAGCCTACCCCTGGTAGAACGTGACGCCGTCACGTGTAAAACCTCAAATTATATTCTGGCGCGTCAAGTGTAAATGCAATATCCACCTCTTGTCACAAAGGCTGATGTCGTCCCCTTGATCTTCCTGACGCCGTCAAGTGTGAATTCCAGCATGGATTCTTGACTTTGTCGTTTTCTTCACTTTTTGCTCAAAAAACGTCCAAAATGCTTCCTTTTCCAGAATTCTCTTCAAAAGTACCTAAAATGACAAAATGAACGATTTAGGGTAATAATTGATCACATTATCACGACTTAGGGCTTAAACGACCCCTTAAAAACGTAACAAATTTTGCCTCATCAGGTTTGGATTTGTATTATGAAAATTGATTGTTTGGTTGGCGGTTTAGATTTTAAATAGTGACAATGGGCCCAAAAAATTCATAGGAGGCAAAGGGTGTGGGGTTTGAGTGAATTACACTCTCTCACACATTTTAATTTTTAAATAATAATTTTAAATTTTAATTAAATATATCTTTTTTCTCTTACCCCAAAACCAAATTTAAATTCAAATCCAAATCTAAACCAAATCCAAATCCAATTCTAATCCCGTCTATAAACCAAACGCAACCATACCACATGGTTAAGCCAAATTAAATAACATATTATTTCTCTATTTAAAATAATTACGTATTTAATGCACAATAAATAAACATACAAATTACTGTAAATAACATATTTTTTTTCATATTTAAAGTAATTATGTATTTAATGCACAATAAATGAACTATAATAATTAGTGAGTTTTTTCATACTTATTTTGTTAACTATTGCTCAATGGGCATTGATTAGTAAAACCCTAAAAGGGTTATACTCGCTCACTCAAATTTACAATTAATATATCACATAGTCCAAAACAATAATGGATAAATCATCATTTTCTTTTTTCCTTTTATATAATACCCACTAAATGAAATATATAAATCATTAATGGCATTATAAAATATACTTCCTCACTCAAAAAGTCAAAAATACAATTAATATATTACATGATACAAAACAATAATGCATAAATCATCTTATCATATTTTTTTTTCCTTTTAAAATCACCCACTAAATGAAATTTATAATTCTCATTAATGATATTAACGGATGCCCACTGGGCCTTTTCTAAGCGGTAAACAAATGAAAAGTTTGAGTGTATTAAGTGAAAAATCACATTCAATTATAGTAGTTTAAAAGTTTAATTAATGTTTATTAAATGCATTTTCTATTTAAAATGAAAACTTTAGGGTAAATTGCAAAAATAGTCCTTAACGTTTCACGAAATTGCAAAAACGGGACCGAGACAAAAAGTAGCGCAAAAAAGACACCAACATTCCGAATTTTTGCAAAATCGCCACCGAGAGGCCTTTTCCGTTAGTTTCATCGTTAAGTGTCATGTCACCGAGGGTATTATCGTCATTTCACTGCTTTAAGGTCCACGTGGCATATCACTATTGATTCAGGAACTAAATTTGCAAAGTTATTTTTATCTTTTATTTCACATCTACCACCACCACCACACAACCAACACCATCACCCTTTACCTTCATCTTCATCTTCTCCGGTGACCAAACCCAGATTCCGGTATGTAGATTAGAATGTGTAGCTTAACTCATTGAACAATGGCGTATGGTCGGATACAGCACGGGGCATGAGGGTGCTTGGCCCCCTTAATATGCAGACTCATTAATATTACGCAAAATCACATTACTTCTCCCTGGTAGAAATTTTTATTAGGATATTAACTTGTGACTGTTTGTGTAACATTAATATTGGTGATTTAAAGTTTATAATATATAGTTATTTTTTACTGCTGCTGATAGTTTTTGTATTTGTGCTAATCAATTAGATGATGATATGATTGCTTTGATGGTATAAATATGCTCCTGTATAGGAACTAAGTTTTTAACTAGTTTAGCTCATGATAAAGCATATTGTTGCTTATGGTTCATAAATAAATTTTGGAGATTAAGCTTTGCAAAACACGGGTTTTTAAGATCTTAGTTTATTTGTTTAAGAAAAGTTTCTTTGTTCTTTTGTTTTCCAAATTATGAGACTTAGTTTTAGTTGTTATCATACAATATTTATATATAATATTTTGCAATGTAGTAAGTTCGTTAACTTTAAAGCATGGGTTAACTCCTGTCACTGGGAAGTGTCTTTTTTCAGTTGTATTACAATTTTAGTAAGTTGCTTATGTGTTGGTATTGTGCTCGGTCCTTATTGCTGAACAGGGCATTATGAAAACAATCAATGTTAACAAGATGACATCTGCTGGTTGCAAAGTTAAAATATGGATAGCAGATTGGTTTGCTCAATTAAACAACAAAATGGGTGGAGATTTGAAGAAAATCTGAGTTGTTGGAGACTACCTGATTGAAATTTGGAAAGCTGCTGGAATGGATTTAGAAAACGTTGAATTCATTTAAAAGAAAAAGAAAAGGAAAAAAGTGACCGGAATCTGGGTTTGGTCACCTGAGAAGATGAAGATGAAGGGTAAAGGGTGGTGGTGTTGGTTGTGTGGTGGTAGAGAGTGGTGGTGGTAGATGTGAAATAAAAGATAAAAATAACTTTGCAAATTTAGTCCCTGAATCAATAGTGATATGCCACGTGGACCTTAAAGCAGTGAAATGACGATAATACCCTCGGTGACATGGCACTTAACGATGAAACTAACGGAAAAGGCCTCTCGGTGGCGATTTTGCAAAAATGTGAAATGTTGGTGTCTTTTTTGCGCTACTTTTTGTCTCGGTCCCGTTTTTGCAATTTCGTGAAACGTTAAGGACCATTTTTGCAATTTACCCAAAACTTTAAGTATATTAACTACATGTTAAATGCAATTTTTATATTTTATAAGATGCCCGGTGGGCACCTGTTAGCAAATCTGATTATTAAAATACCCCCGCATTCAAAAGTACACATAATATAGCACAAAACAATAATGCATAAATCATCTTATATATTTTTTTTCTTTTTTTCTTTAAAACACCCGCTAAATGAAATTTACAAATCATTAAAGTGGTCGTACAAACCAATCTTTTGTGTAGCCAGACTTTGTGGCACCACCTTTTTCAACCACGCAATGGACCACCATTTACGGCCACAACTTAGCAATATAAATGCCACCAGATGGCGTTAAACCACTACTTTAAAACACCCTCTATGTTTAAACGTAATATAATATTGCACGTCTAAAACAACTAGCAATAATGGTGACTGTGGGTTTTCTGCCATTTTTTTTTATAAAATAGTGTGGTAAAGTTGTTTCTTAAAGTTATTGCCACGCATAAAGTTAGCATCATGAAAAACATATAATCATTCACCAAAAATTTTATAAAAGCTGTTACTAAGGGTGCGTTTGGTACCCATTTCTGGGAATCAACTATCACTATGAAAGTAATAGTTGGTGTTTGTTTAGGGTGTCTGGGCCCACAACTATAACTATGAAAGTCCATTATTTTCCATACTCCATATATGGCTAGAGAGTGGGGAATGAAACTTTCATAGTTGAGTACTATCAAACTCATACCCATTGTCATTCATCCCAGCATACCAAACGCAATAAACATTTTTTTTTTCTTCTTCTATAAAATCAAGGGAAAATTGTCCAGAAATGCATCAAACTTGCCACTTGTTCCTATTGTATGGTGTGAACTTTTTTTTTCCTATTATATACACGAACTTTCTTAATCTTTCTATCGTATACATGAGTCTGACGTGGCAAGGAGTTAATTAAATAAATTTACATGAATCGTCCTTATGGCTCAAAACAATTACACCATTCGTCCTTGAAACAATTGCATAAAAGGTCCCTGTAGCTCAAGAGTTAAAATATTTGCATCGTTAGTCCACCCACCACCGCCACCGCCACCTACCAACACCCACCGCCACCACCCACCACCTCCACCCACCACCGCCACCACTACCTACCAAACCACCACCGGCCACCACCGCCACCCACCACCACCACCGCCCACTACCGCCACCCACCACCACCGCCGCCCACCACCGCCACCTACCAACACCCACCACCACCACCCACCACCTCCACCCACCACCGCCACCACCACCTACTGCCACCACCACCCACCTCCACCTCCGCCACCCACCACCCACACCCACCACCACCCACCACCTACCACCACCACCACTACCGCCACCCACCACCACCACCGCCCACCACCGCCACCTACCAACACCCACCTACCACCACCACCCACCACCCACCACCCACCACCTACCACCTACCACCACCACCCACCACCACCACCTAATTCTATAGCCATGTAAATCTGTAGCAAGTTATCAAGTTCAAATTAATGGATTACTATTAACTGGGACAAACTCATAAGGTGTGGTAGGATCACACTTTATTTTAGGTTATGAAATGTAAATTTTTATTATAAAATATATTTTTTTAACATGTGCAATCTTTTATTTTACTTAATAAATTATTTATAAGGCAACATTAGTAGTTATAATAATAATAATAATAATAATAATAATAATAATAATAATAATAATAATAATAATAATAATACAACATCTTCTCAAATATCTTAAGTCCGTCTCTTGTCTATAAACATCATTCCTGTTACAGGGACCTTTTATGCAATTGGGTGGTGGTGGCGGTGGTGGGCAGTGGTGGGGGTGGGTGGTGGTGGCGGTAGGTGGTGGTGGGTGTGGGTGGTGGGTGGCGGAGGTGGAGGTGGGTGGTGGTGGCAGTAGGTGGTGGTGGCGGTGGTGGGTGGAGGTGGTGGGTAGTGGTGGTGGGTGTTGGTAGGTGGCGGTGGTAGGCGGTGGTGGTGGGTGGCGGTGGTGGGCGGTGGTGGTGGTGGGTGGCGGTGGTGGCCGGTGGTGGTGGCGGTGGTGGTGGTGGTGGCGGTGGTGGGTGGAGGTGGTGGGTGGTGGTGGTGGCGGTGGGTGTTGGTAGGTGGCGGTGGCGGTGGTGGGTGGACTAACGATGCAAATATTTTAACAATTGAGCTACAGGGACCTTTTATGCAATTGTTTCAAGGACGAATGGTGTAATTGTTTTGAGCCACAGGGACGATTCATGTAAATTTATTTAATTAACTCCATGTCACGTCACATTCATGTATACAATAGGAAGATTAAGAAAGTTCGTGTATATAATAGGAAGATTAAGAAAGTTCGTGTATATAATAGGAAAAAAAAAAAATTCACACCATACAATAGGAACAAGTGACAAATTTGATGCATTTCTAGACAATTTTCCCTAAAATCAATCTTTAAAACATATAATCACATCCTCTATTTTATATGCATTTTGGTCATTTACAGTTGGAACTCTAATTTTGACAGTTTTATCTCGACTTTTACAAAACTCCAGATCCAACACCTGAGATAATAAAAACTTTTGTGGACCCAAACGTACACATCATCCCAATCATCTTTCTATTTTTGAGCAAAACTAAAACTCACCGGAAACATGACTTCACTCACTAATACCTGTTATCAATGGATGCAGTAACTTTTGGAGTCATAGTCGGGATAATAATCCTTTTCTTTATAATTATTTGTTTCATCACAATTGAAGGCACTTGTAAACGCAGATCTTGAAAATTGGATTTAGGGGTTTTGAAATGAAGGGGTGTTTGGGTAAAAAGATTGTTGATTTGATATGGGTTTTGGTTTTAATTTGTGGGTTTTGTTTGGATTTGAGTTTTGGGCATCAGTGTGAGCATCATGAGTCTAGTGTGGTACATGAGGTGAGTCATCATCATCATGGGTGTGATCATGGGCATGAACATCATGGGCATGTTGAGTATGGTTTTGGGGTGAAGAAGTTGCCTGAAGAATTGGCTGAAGAGGAGGATCTTAGGATGGAATTTATGTCTCATCATGACCATCATCATCATGGCCATGGGCATGATGGTCATGATCATGGTTCTGAGCTTTCTGGTGTTGGTAATGTTGCTTGCATTTTGAATTTATGTGCTTTTTGTATTGTGATTGTATTTCTGGAAGGAGTCTCTATAGCGTCGGTTAGGGGGAGGGACTAAACTAGGATAATATTTGACCAGGTGCATTTAATGAAAACTAAGCAATGCTAAGAAGACAGTTTTTTGGACGAGGTGCATTTAGGAAAAATTGAGGTTTTTCACAAAACTTAGAACTACGCTGCAAAAATCCATGAGTGTCCCGTGAACCCCCGGACCCACCCTAGTTCCATCTATGGGTAGGGGTATGAGAGTCTTAATTCTGCCTCCCTCTAGTTCCATCCATGGGTAGGGGTATGAGAGTCTTAATTCTGCCTCCCCATACATTGCTCTGGCGAGATTGGGTATTGTTGTTGATGCATTTCGGATAAAATTGAGTTATGTGGTAAAAGTGTTACTAATTTTGTATAGTGGAGTTCCTTGATAAAAGGTGCTCCCTTTTGGATTCTTAATAAGAGTAATTAGCAAAGTTAGAATGACCTAATTGCATGAGACGTTGGGTATGTTTGACAAAAATAGTTGGAGCTGCTGGTGTAGCTAAATAGGTGTAAAATGACATACTCCATAAATAGTTATTAGGTTTGTAGAATTGTGGTATTTAGGTAATTTTGCTTTCAAAAGCTTCAAGCTTTTTTCTTCAAAGCTACTCTGATTGGCTTATTTTTTTTCCAAAATCAAAGCTAAAGCTTTGTCATCCAAATGACACTTTCAATGGGAGCACAATAAAGCTTTAGCTCCCAAAAGCTGCAGCAACATACCCATTGAATCAATTTGATGGCGTATTGGGGACTGATAGTTGTAAGATAAACGGATCCATCTTTTATGTGCCGTGTGACAGTTTGCTTAAATAATATACGGCGAGTGGCAATGCAGCATGCAGAAATGCAGAATAGAGTAGTTTTGTGTAGTTCTAGTAGCGAAAAACAGGCTGGATTGTTTATTGTTAATTGTGTTCCACTAATTATTGGTAACGTGTTGACCTCGTTGAGTAGGCTATTTGTATAAATCGGCAGTCTCAACTAACTTAAATTCTTGCATTTAATATAGGCCTTTGGATTCAAGCAATGGGATGCTCACTCTTGGTGAGCTTGGCTTCTCTAGTTTGTCTGATTCTACTACCTCTGATATTCTGTAAGTTTCTTAATCACCGAGAATTCATTTTTTATAGTTATTTCCTGTAACTTGGATATGTTTTTCTTAATCAAACGTGCTTCCACTTATGTAAACTCTTGCAGTTCAAGGAAAACCATCAAAGGCGTTTGTTGATGCGCTGGCTGTATTTGGGGTTAGACTATATCTTGTTTTTAGTTTTTTACATATGCTATGTTCCAGTTGCTAAACAAGACATTTGATTATCCACTTGGCATTTTAGGCAGGAGCTATGCTTGGGGATGCTTTTCTTCATCAACTGCCACACGCATTTGGTATGCTAAATTATGTTTTTTTTTTTTTTTTTTTTTTTTTTTTTTTTTTTTGGGTAACATATTTTTGCTGTACATTTATATTAAATAGTTGAATTTATTGATCAGGCGGTGGACATTCTCATGAGCACAGTGCCTCTGGACATGATGGTCATGGTCACGATCATGATCATGATCATTCCCCTTCACATTCTCATTCTATTGAAGATCTTTCAGTTGGATTATCCATTTTGTGTACGTGGTGATAAACTTGAAATAACTGCTTTCATTATATTTTTTAAAGAATTTAACTAATCTATGCATTATTGTTGCTTAAACTACTGCAGTTGGAATTGTTGTTTTCCTTTTTGTGGAAAAGGTTGTGAGGTATGTAGAAGCAAGGTCAGGAGATAATTCATGGGGTCATGGTCATCATCATCATCACCATAAGAAGAGCGAACCAGTGCAGGATGTCAACGGTGATGATGACAACAGTGAGAAGATGACTCCTGATGATGAAAAATCATCAGAACCATCCGGTGAATCTTTAAAAACAGATAAACAACGTGAATCTTCCGTTCTCCGCAAGGTATAACTGAATCATCATATGTTAAGCAGTTGATAAGTTTTTCGTTAAAAACTTCTTATTGAGCACCAGTTCTATTTGGTGGTCCATATTTAGATGCCCCAGTGCTTCTTTGTTGCCATAAGTTGTATCTAAACATTTTTCACACAAAGTTATATTTGTAGATGTTTAAGAACTTTAATGTGTATTCAGTCTAAGCACATTAAATATCATATGTTTGTTTAGTTCTGCTCCATGTACATCACCTTATAATTTTGTAGTATAAATTGAAAATATTTCCCTTACACCTTTTTTGCTGGTTAATATTATAGCATAACTTATTATCTTAATAAATATTGTTCAGAGAAACACTGTTACTAACGGTGTTGAAGACAAGATTGATTCAATTGCTGAAAATGGACCCGAAAGTAATACGAAGTCCATGGTTGAAAAAGAACCAGTAAAGTCATCAAGTCTCGTGTTAGGTTATCTGAATCTGTTCTCTGATGGCGTTGTAAGTGTTCCTTAACCTTCTGTTATGTTTTTATCTTGCAAACTTGCACTATTCTGTTCAGTAGTTTCAATAGCATATGCTTTAACTTTTGCTAAACTGATAACAAAATGTTGCTATTTGTGATGGATATCAACAAACATGGACCAATTGTGAAATTGTAATCCAATATATGTTTAACAAAATTCTAATGTGTTCTTATGAACCGCAGCATAATTTCACTGATGGCATGGCTTTAGGAAGTGCTTTTCTATTATATGGGTCTGTTGGTGGGTGGTCAAGAACGCTTTTTTTACTTGCACATGAGCTTCCGCAAGAGGTATTTTTCATCTGTTTATTGTGGAATGTAAATCTTTCTTATAAATTTATTATCTTTTTATGTTATGTTTAAATATTCACTATTTGCAACTTATTAATCCTAACTGTTACAGATAGGTGATTTTGGAATATTGGTGAGGTCGGGTTTCAGTGTATCCAAAGCTCTTTTCTTTAACTTCCTCTCTGCATTAGTAGCTCTAGCAGGAACTGCATTGGTTAGTTACTCATTCCCATAAATTACCAAAAAATAATAAGTTAATTTTATCTAAACCATGAAAACTAACAATACTATGACAATTGCGATATTCTAGGCGTTATCTTTGGGACAAGATCCAGGGCAATCATCATTAATCGAGGTACAACTTCTTTCACATCTTTCCGTGTGAACTATAATCGACGATCATGAAATTCAAGTAACACGGTGTTATTTTCTAATTTTGAATTAAACAGGGCTTTACGGCAGGTGGTTTTATATACATAGCAGTTGGCGTGATGGCCGAAATGAATAATGGCAGCTCCTCATTGAAAAATAGTGCAATACAATTAACCTCTTTGGTAATGGGTATGTCTGTTGCCCTCTTTATATCTCTTATTGAATAAACAAATTTTCAGTAAGTTATAGTTTAAAGCTAGTTTACAAAAGCCAGGCTTGGAAATTAAATGTAAAACTCTTTTATCTAGAAATGCACCTCACCATCATCCAATTGTTGTTCTTTATTACTAACCTAGTAACTAGGTGAAACTTTTAATTCGCTTACTTGTGAATGGGCCAATTTGGGTTGTGTTTTATCTCAAAATTGTCAAATGGGTATAACCAAAATTATTGTGAATGGGTCAAACCGGTTGAAAGTCTCTCAGCGTCTTATTTTAGTCCATTCAACATCATAAATCGTTTTATGCTGAGTGATAGATTGTTTCTTTTTAACTATATATTTAGTTATCATGTTTAACACATTACACATTTATTGTTTATATATGTTTAACCCATCCATCTTATCATCTTGTCACCTCTATCAAATTTTCTTTATGTTGTCTCATAGAAATTTATAGATTTTTTTTTTTTTTTTTTTTTTTTTTTTTTTTTTTAAATTTTTTATGTCATGGTATTTAGAGTTCTAAGTGATACAGATTAATGTGTGTTAGAAATTGGCTAACGGGGTTGTTATGATAATCTTGGATATCTTCTCGAATCGTGTAAGTTCACTTTCCATATAAAGTATTTCGACCCTATTCGTGCTTGGGTATCTCGAAATCCTTATCATGATAATTCAAGTAGAACACTTTGTTTGTAGGCACAAGAGAAAACAACAAAACAGAGAGAATTGTGTGTTTTCGTATGTTAGAATGCGACCAGATGTGTTTGTTATGTAACAGACTAATTAGACAGTTATGGTGGTTAATTTCGGTTAAAAACCAAAGGTCACAACATTTCACCAACAGACATGTCGGCTTAGGGATGAGTATGGGGAAACCGGTTGGAATCAGAACCGGACCTGATGGATCCGAGAACCGAATTTTATGAAAAGTAGGAACTAAAAACCGAACCGAATATAATTTTCGGTTCCAGTTCTTCGGGTCTACTCGGCTAGGAATCGTTTTTTTTTTTTTTTTTTTTTTTTTTTTTTTTTTTTTTTTTTTTTTTTTTTTTTTAATAAAATAAAAAAACTCGTGCATTAATAAATTAGGCCAATAAAAAGCAAAAGCTATATGAATATTTTAAGCAGTGTTGTAAAAAGCGGCTTAGGCGGCGCCTAGGCGCTAGTCGGTCACCAACCGCCCCGATTTGCAGCAAATCAGCCGAATTAGACGGTCAACGATGGTCAACACCGGTACACGCTCCTCTAACTTCAAATCTAGGGTTTTATCTTTATATTCACGCCTCTTTTTACACAAGTTACCACTATACGACTTCTAACTTCAAATGAGCACCGATTGGAACACATTGTTGGGGTTTGAATTTTCTTGATTTTGTTTTAATTTGATCCAGATGTTGTTTAGATATTGTGGGGTTGTGTTATAGATATTGTGGGGTTGTGCATATATTTACAGAGAGATTAAGAGAGAAGAGGAGGATGAAGTAAGCTTTGTTATAGTGTTAGAAAAGAGAGCAGGTAAGTCAGGTAACCCTAAAAATATAATACATGGCCCATTAAAAAAAACTTATACAATAGGCCCAATTAATAACTATGTAAAGACCAAAACTAATCAAAATCATGTAAATTATGCATCTTTTATACCAAATACATATAATGTTTAAATTTTTTATATAGAAAAGTTCAATCCGCCTAGGCGCTAGGCGATGGTCGACCGCCCGGTTAGCACCTAGCGTTTTTGCAACATTGATTTTAAGCGTTTATAATTATTTACATTTAAACAATCACGTTTAACAACTAAAGCATAAACTCAAACAAACAATAATTTTATAGTTTCACGTTGTTCAAATGTTTAACAAAATAATGACACATGTTAATTCAAAAAACCAAATAATAACTTCAAACTTTGTCCAACCAAATAACTAAAACTCTTTATGGTTCCACTGTTTGTTTCTCTTTATCTCTTCCAATTAATTTCTCTAATTGTTGTTCCATATCTTTCAATTACATCGTCTTTAATAAGGAAGTGTAAAAGAACAAGAGAATCTGAATGAAAATGAGTTGTGGTTTTATTAGATTCAACCAAGAAGTGTCGGTGACTTGCTCATGGTTTTAGAAACAAATGTATTCCATGAAGTGTTTTGAGTATGGAAGTAAAGAAAATTGCACATTTTTAGAATTATTGGGTACTCTGTTCCGAAACCGAGAACCAGTAGAGTCGAACCAAACCAACCCAAGAACCGAAAAATCTCAAACTCATGAACCAGAACTGGAACCATCGAGTCTGGATCCAGTTTGGTTCTTCTCGATTTCGGTCCGGTTCTATGATTCTTTTGCTCATCCTTACCGACTGGGTTTTTGGCGGGAAAATTTGTTAAGCCCTTCGATACCAATTTATAAAAATCGTTTAGGTTTTAGGGCACTGCCCAAACCCCTCGACCCCCTCCTGCTCACTTTGGAACAGGACCCCAACAAGGGGCGCTGCCCCTTGACCCTCCAAGGAGGTATAGCTCCCTTGACCCCGTATCTTTGTCTGGTTGAAAACATATTAGCTCAACGAGTGTGCACTCCGCACTTCCTTAACTCGTATCCGAGCTTAATATGAAATCTCATTGATATCTATTAAATCACAATTACCTAAAATAGTTGATGGTACTAAAATCACTAACAATGTGAAGTAGGCTAAAATTTACTACTCCGTACTACTGAAACCAATCCTTCAAGCATTGACCTCAATATATTTTGGGTCAAGTTCTTGTGCCTTTGTCTTGTTCCTACGGCAACATTTATCCTGGTTGGTTGTTCATAAGTAAGGAGTTTGACAAGATTTGTAATAGATAACCTATAAAACAATGATGAACTTATTAAGTGCATTATGTTTGTCCTAGAATAAGTATGGAGTACTATATTGGGAAGTTTGACAAAGTATAGATCAAATTTGTCCTGATCTATGACAAAGTAAATTAGCTAAAACGAGTGGGGTACCCGCACGTTGCTGCGAGAATGTTTTGTTTAATCTAAACTCTTAATGAAACGGTTGTAAAAAATTATTTTTGTTATTAAGAACTATATATGAAAAAAGTCGATAACCGCAAGTACTATTTTCGTAAAGTGTTTTTGATAATAATATGATTTTTTACGGCATGAGATTGTCGGTATGTTGCAAAGTTAGTCCTTAGGGACTAACTTTGAAATTAAAAGTTAACATGAGGGGCTTTTTATGTACAATATTAACGGCCGTTAAGCACTAACTCTGCAATAGATCTATAACCATAGGGTCTAAAAGCAAAAATTGGGTGATGAATAGTGCAAAACAGTGCTTCTACTATTCATCATAATGATTTTTAGTATATAATATATAATTTCTCCAGAAACATGATTCGTTGAAATTTTATCAATTTGATAAAGAGACATCTAGAAGAGCACTAGGTGACGTTTGGTGTGTAATAAAAAGTGTTGTTATGCCATTTTTCACCTAATAACTCATAATCTATAACTTAACCCAAAATCAACCTCCCTCGTCACTCAAGTTATAAGACACTCCCGGGTCTCACAGTTTTATAATTTTTTTTCATTTACTAAATAAACAACACATTAAAATAAATACATTACATAATTTAAATAAAACAAAACATTACATTTAAACCAAATGTTATATAATATAGGACTAACAATGCTAAACCAACAAGGACTAACAGTGCAAGAAACTAACAATTAGGGACTAAGAATAAAATAGTAAAATCTATATGGTTATTTTCTACTTCATGCTTCTTTGGTTCTTCATCCCTGAAGCTCGCGTGCAACAAATATACACATAAAATTATAAAAAAGAAAAACAAATGGAAAATGTGCTATAACTTGGCTGGTGGGGGCGGCGCTGGACCCTATAGCGCGACCACCAATATAGTGGTTCACGCCATAGGTGGTTGTTATGTCCTATAATGCGCCCTCACTGGGTGCTCTAACCATCACTGGACCCTAGTTTCTACTTTCTACCATCAAAGTAACTATTTAGATCAAGAGAACGTTAATTCGACAAGGTTACAAAACTAAATCATTGTGAAAAATAAAACGCTAAAACTATGGAAAGTATGTATAATATTAGTGTAGGGGAAGGGATCCAGTACGTATAATATTATCTGACTTGATATTTTAAGCTAAGGGCATTTAATACTTTCGAGCATTCAGTATTACTAGCAGGGTACCCGCGCGATGCGGCGGCGGGTACCCTGTAACTAAATTTTCCGGCGAACAATTGTTATTTTGTTTTGGGCTTGTGGATTTCAGATTTATGTTTTGAAAGATTAATTAGATTGTATTTTGTGATTAAATAGTTGTATATTTTTGTGAATGAGTGAATTAAATTGTGTATTAGAGAGTGTTTGGGATTGCTTATTGAAAATAGATTATTCGTTTTGAAAATGGATAATCAGTAGTTGCAAAACGTAGTTTTTAAATATAGTGTTTGGATTTGATTATGTTGTTTGATATCACAATAATTAAATGATCAGTTTTTTGAGTGTTGGGAAAAATCAGATTATCAATTTGTTGTCAACAGGTAAAATATCTAAAATAGACATCATATTAACATATAATTATATGATCAAATTTAAGATATAATGATAACAAATTGTTTGAAACAAGTTACCAACATAATACATATGATAAAAATCTATTATACTTCCTTCCTAAGGTTCTCAATGGGCCATTTAGAATGAGAGAACTGGGCTTTAGAAAACAAAATTTGTGAAGAAAATAATTAGGATATACATTCTATTTGGTAGCCGCTCTCTATACATATTTTTCTCTTCTCTAGTTCTCTATGTTCTTTCTTTCTCTCTGTCACTGTCATGACCGTCTCATTCTCTTCAGCCAACTGCTTGCAACGGAGTAAGTTTTTGGACAGAGAATTATGCAACGTTTTTCATAGAGTAACAAGAAGTAAATGGTTTTCGGTGATAAATGTGGGTGTTTTGGTAATTTGCCCCTAAACCCAAAATCACGTTTGCAAAAAGCATGAGGGGAGTTGCTTTTACAAAACTGCGTTTTGAGCCTCTGAAAACGCAAATAATCGATTTTCGGTTCTTTCTACGCAAACACTCATTTTGGATTAAATGCGTTCTAAAAACGCAATAATCAGATAATTTGATTAAAAATGCACAGCCAAACAGACCCTTAATTAATTGTATGTTGAATAATGTTTTTTAATTATATTTGTACGTTGTGCTTAGGTAGTTGTAAATATTGGTGAAGGGGTGCTTTTAATTAAGGCTGAGCAATCCTGACCGACACCAGCGTCCCGTCCCGATTCCGACTATCCCGACCTGGCCGATCCCGATTCTGACCAGTTTCGGTTCGGGACTCGATTTGGTTTTCCAGCGAAGTCGGTTTCGAGACTTGTCGGTATCGAGTCGGTTCGGGATGGAAACCGAAAAATAACACATAAAACCGACAATTCAGACCGATCTCGACATGTCGAGACTGTCCCGATACCAAACCGACAGGATTCGGGTCGGGAGTCGGTTTGGGTTTTCCGGCGAAGTCGGTTTCGGGAGTTGTCTGTATCGGGTCGGGTCGGGACGGGACCGGCCGATGCTCACCCCTATTTTTAATAGTGTATTTTAATAGGAGAGATGGTCATCCATCCATTATAAGTAGTATATATTGTACATTGTGCTTAAATGGTTGTAATTATTGGTGTATGGGTGTTTTTAATAGCATTAATGTAGAATTGATAGAAAACTGGTCTGAATTTCGTTCCATGCTATTTTTTGTTGTACACCATGTTTTGGTTGTTGTAACTATGAAAATTGGTTGCTTTAAAGTGTTGTAAATCATGCATCATTTTTTGTAAATATGAAATTTTTGGTGAGAGAGTGCTTTCTCTATTATATGTAGTATAGATATAACTGGCTAGATACTTTGCGTAACTCTGATTGTATCCATATTAAGTGGTATGTGAGTTGCCTATCAATCTAAAGGTTGTGGGTTTAAGCGTCACTTAAGGCATTTGTAAGATATATTGTGAGATATGTGGTATATGATGTGAAAAATTACTATTGAAAAATAAAAGTATTTTATAGAGAAAATTCTTCAAAAAGATGAATTTGTTGGCACTTTATATATATCCCATATATTTCAGTATATTGCACAAATATCAGGAAGACCTGAGCGACCAAAAATCTAGTATTCTAGTGTATGAACACTTGACAAAACCTCGGCACATGCATATTTTGGAAAGTCAAAAAGATGTAGTGGTTAACTGGATGATATTTAGTATTTACTACAATTTATTGTATAGTAAGATATTGAATCCTCGAATCACAATCAAGTATTTGTTGTGCCTTCATGTTTATCGGAATTGTAACCAATGAAATTATTCATGGTTAGGTAACAAAATAAATTTGGTTATTTGTTGTGCCTTCATGTTTATCGGAATTGTAACCAATGAAATTATTCATGGTTAGGTAACAAAATAAATTTGGTTAATCACAGCTCCAAGAGTTGTCGTTTGCAAAATCAAAACATATATTGTATTTTGGTCTTGTATTGGCGAACAGTAGTTCCTATGAAGTAAAGACAAGACGAGTATGCCTATTTGGTAGCATGGTGCTAAGACTAGTATGCAAGGTGGTTAAACCTTCACCACCTGGGCCCACTTCACACACTATTAGCCTTGCCCACCACCTATGCTCACACATGAAGCACAAATATCAAAACAAGAATTGGTGGTCAGACCACCTTTCTCTCTCTCACTTGTTTTATAATTTTTTATTTTGTGTGTGAGTGTGTGTGAGGTATTTAGTGGGGTATATTTGTATAAAGTGGATATTTAATGAAAAGTGAAGTTAGAGGTGACCTTGACTACTAAATGGTGAAGTGAGGTGAAGGGAGGGTGAGAGGAGAGAGAAAGCTAATGTGGCACTGATGTGTATGGTGAAAAAAACCTTTCTTGCCTACCAGCCTAAAGGTACTAGTGCAACCCAACAAACCTCTTGATCTAAATAAACTTTCACGCCTAACTTTACGATTGGCAATAGTCGTGGCATGCCACCAATCGCATGTCATGCGTGTGACTAGCTTAGTGAAAATATAATTACAGTGATAAAGAAAAAAAATTTTCAAAATGGTCTCATTTTCCCTTTGTTCTACAAAAAGGAACTCGATTTTTGAAATTGGTCATGCTAGACCTTCCGACTTGTCGTCCCACTAAAAAATTTGACACTTATCGAACAAAGTACAAGTTATAAAAAAAATACAAGTCGCACAAAATTACACAAGTCGAGCAAAAGTACTGAAATTGATTATCTATACCAGGTTGTGGGCCTCGCATTATATATTTTACTTGTAAAATAGATTTACCTTTAGAGCAAAATGATGAGTGTATAAGTAATATATATATATATATATATATATATATATATATATATATATATATATATATATATATATATATATATATATATATATATATTTATCAATTTTGTGTATAAAATTGATGACATATATATATCGTAAATGACCTATCTTTTTTTTTCTTTTTTTTTAAATCGTTTATATCACAATAGCTTTTTTATTAGAAAAAAATTCAAAAAAATTAAGAAATAAAAAGGATAAAAAATTATTAAGAATCGCTGAATTTTTTTTAAAAAAAAAAAATCGTTTTCATCGTTAAAGTTATTGTGATATTAGTGTCTAATTTTGACTTTTTTTACAAAAGTCAAGATCTGATCTTGACTCAGATCTTGATATCACATAAACTTTTTTTTTTTTTTTAATAAAAATTTTATTATCACAATAAATTTTTTGATATCACAGAAACTTATTCTTAATAAAATTGTTAATATCATGTGTTTTTTAATATCACGGTTCATTTTTATATGTAAAAAAACTTAGTATCACGGTTGGTTTTATAATATCACCGTTTTATAAAAATCACCGTATCTTTCTTAATATCAAAAGTTAATTGTTTTTAATATCGTCGTAACTTTTATTAATATTGTAATAAAAAAAACAGTGATATTAAGTTTTTTTACAAATATTAAAGTAACTTTTTAAGTAAATATCGTTAATATCACAGTAGGACTCATAAACATTCTTACTATCACAGTAGCACTCATAATCACAAAAGAAAAAGTGCTCAGAAAAATTTGAAAAAATAAAAAAATGTAAAGATTACAACAATAGTAAGGATCGCTCAAAAGGAAAAAAAATTAAAAAAATCATTTTAATGGTCGATTGGTACCGTGATGTTAGTGCGCATGTGTGATTAGATCTAGATCAGATCTGAATGGACGGTCTAGATATGTCCGTATGTCCGCACTAAAATCCAAAATCCACACGTGATACTCAACCTATATATATATATATATATATATATATATATATATATATATATATATATATATATATATATATATATATATATATATAAAATTGAGATCAAATGAGAAATTTCTTAAAGTTGTAAAAATGAGAACCAACCAAAATCTCACAAATGACACTCAACTTAAAAGAAAATAAAAACATAATTAATTACAACTAAAATTGTTAAAGATTTTATGGGTTTTCTTATGAAAATTGACGTAAACTAAGTGATACACTTTGATTTAACGTGTAATGTGTATCAAGATTTAGTATTGTGTATCAAGTTTTTTGTGATTGTTGTGTATTAGGTGTATCAATTTATGTATAAGAAATTACTTTTTTTTAGATTTTAATGTATATGTATCAAAAATTTAATTGTGTATCAGTAATATGGTTCTCATGTATGAGTTGGTTATTAGTCGATTTAATGTTAACTTGTACTAGTATTAGTATATAATATTTTGGTGCATCTTTGCTAAGATAGTTATGTATCAATGTTTTAATGATATTTTAGAATAGTTCTCATTTTTACAACTTTAAAAAAGTTCTCATATTAACCTTCCCATATATAGGGGAAGGTTAATGTGAGAACTTTCTTAAAGTTGTAAAAATGAGAACTATTCTAAATACCATTAAAATATTGATACATAACCATTTTAGCAAAGATGCAGCAAAATATTATATATTAATACAAGTTAACATTAAATCGACTAATAACCAACTCATACATGAGAAACGGATTACTGATACACAATTAAATTTTTGATACATATACAATAAAATCTCAAAAAACTAATTTCTTATACATAAGTTGATACATCTAATACACAACAACCACTAAAAACTTAATACACAATACTAACCTTGATACACATCACACGTTGAATCAAAGTGTATCACTTAGTTTACGTCAATTTTCATAAGAAAACCCATCAAATCTTTAACAATTTTAGTTGTAATTAATTATGTTTTTATTTTCTTTTAAGATGAGTGTCATTTGTGAGATTTTGGTTGGTTCTCATTTTTACAACTTTAAGAAAGTTCTTATTTGATCTCAATTATATATATATATATATATATATATATATATATATATATATATATATTCTTCGAAATTGGTCTTTTTTTAATAAGACAAAAATACAAATTGCACAAAAGTACACAACTTGATCAATATGTCGCTTCGGTCGAGAAAGTCGTGAGGTCTAGCATGACTAATATGGAAATTTCATTTTTTTTCTTTTATGTAAACTAGGCGAGTACCCGTGCATAGCAACGGAAATTCCTAACGGCAGACAATTAACGATATGTGATATTGTCGTAAGTGTTTCATGTAACGTTCAAAATAGAACATGAAAAGATTAAAATGTAATTGCAAACGGCTGTAACATGTGATAATTTATCTCAAGCAAAAATTCTTAACATGTATCAAAGAACATAAAAACATTTAATGAAACTTAAAATAAAACATTACATCAATTAAAACGATTTGAAAAGTTGTCACATGCAAATCAAAATCAATTCCGCATATAATTCAAATAAGTTATTGTATATTCAAAATATATATATTTTTATTGCTAACAGTTTGGAACAAAATTAGATGTTGCAAAAATGTATGTATAGCATTGTTAGATGAACAAAAACGTAGAAAGGATTATAGGTATCTTAAGGGTTTGTAGTTACCACTTAAAAACACACTTGCCAAAAGAGTTTGTGCTGAATTACAAACATATTTTAATAATGCACTTTGCATAATGTATATCAATTGTATTCTTTGGAACCGAATATTGACGGGTCTTCATTTAGTATGCATGATGAATATTATGACCCAAAATATAAAGTGTCCTCATTTATATAGAAATTAGTTGGTTGATTATTTATTTGGCTAAAATAATGGTCAATTCTGTTAAATGTATATTGAATTATTAACAAAGTTTTCAACAATAGAGAAATTGCATAAATTAGTAATCAATTTTACTTAAAACGTATTAAATGAGTTTAAACCTTGCTTTTTTGTAATTCACGTAATTGATTTAGTCATGATGTATTCTTGTCTAGTAATAATAGCAACACAAAATACCACCCTAAAATATCACACAACATATCAATCACATATTATTTTGAATATGCATATTGATTTAGACCAGTTTTCACATTTCCTGTCATGACTTACAACATCTTCTTTTCACTACAACAAATCTTGTTTTGGTCATGTAGATTGATTTTTAGTACGAGTAGCATTATAAACCAGTGTAGCACAAAAAACATATATTGATAAGAAATAAGGCTATACTAACTATACAACTCACTTACATACCTATGATTCCATACAACAATTATAACTCACGAAACATATTTTAACCTCTTACACATAATATAAAAAATAGAAAGCACATTGAACTATTCTACTTATCAAACTTTCTCATGAAATGCTACATATGGAAAGTTGTAAAATAATGAACTAAACAGTCCAAAACATATACCAAATTATTATGAAAACCAATAATTTTCAACCGTGCATGTGATGTTCATCAATAATCACTGATTTACTTTTACTCGACCATGTGATGTCCATCAAAAATTTTAGAAACCAAAAAATTTGTATCAATGTAATGCACAGTCTACTATAAATCGAATTGAAAAAAAATGAGAAAGCAAACATGAAACTAAAGCATGTTGACAAAGTATATATACCGTTACATGTGTTGTAAATTCAACACAAAGCATGTTGACCTCTTGATTGTGTGGAACAGTTCTTCATGCGAGTTCATAATGAAAAGCCTAATGACGAATTATCAACTCGAAGTAGATTGTGACCTTGTCTAATGAATTATTCACAACCATTATATTAATGTTGAATATTTATAATGAAAATATTATTCATCTATCGTCCTTATGGTTGGTACGACCAAATTAAATGTTCCACAAATTGTTTTTTTTTTTTTTTTTTTTTTTTTTTTTTTTTTTTTCATATACATGCATGTACTAATATATTGTAATTGATTTGCAGTTATACATGCATGTAATAATATATTGTAATATATGTTCCACAAATAGATCCTTTTTTTTGTTATTCTCACATGCTTTGTAGTGGTCAACAAACTAAAAAATTGAAATGTCATAAACACTGATTTGTAGTCATCCATTCATTAACGTCACAAACACTTAATATAACAAACTAAAAGATTGAAAGAAATATATAAGAACTTGTTGAATCATTACAAGACAATTATTATGAAAACGATGCATATGTTTCTAGTTTAAACAAGATGTTTTAACAAGAAACAAACGACATTGATACTTAAAACAAACGACACGGATACTTAAACGATGCATATGTTTCAAATGCAAAGAAACGGCGGATGTGAAATCAACCTCAAGATCATCTTCAACATATTTTGCATTGCCATGTCTTGCGATTCAAAGTAAAGCAGTGCGAGTGAAAGTATAGAAGAAGATGAACTAAATCAATAAATTAGTGTTCTTTATATAGGCATTTGGAAAACCCTTGCCATATACAGTAAAACCTCTATAAATTAATAGTATTGGGACCGGGATATTTTATTAATTTAGCGAGATATTATTATATCGATAAATATATAATTTATTAATTTAAAGGGGTTTTACATATGACTTTTAAATTTTCAAGTGTAATACTAGATACAATGTATACTCGTTAAAAATGAAAAATAAATTTGAAAAACAAGTTCCGATTAAATTTTTTTATAAATTCATATTCACACTTTATGAAAATAAAATTAACACTTTTAGTTGCAATACGAGAAGACAACACACCAACTCTTTAATGCAATAAGGAGATTTTGAGATAAACTCAATATAGATTTGAAGTTCAACAAAAAAATAACAAGGGATAATGAATTCATCTTTTACTAAACAATCTTAGGATTTTGAAGTGTATCTCTCAAACACAAACATATATAAATATATATGAAATTTTTAGTAATTATTAATTTATAGTTTTGTTGGGACTAATATATATATACATTAGGGTTTCAAAAAAAATATTATCTTGTTATTTTATCGATTGGGGTCCAAATTTGCACTGGTCCCAAGTTGGGACCAGACAAAAAATTAATTTTATCGAGGTTATTAATTTATCGAGTATTAATTTATAGAGGTTTTACTGTATAATGTTTGAAGTTTGAAGTTTGAAATGAAGAAGAGATGAATGGGTTTAAAGAGAGGAATCAATAAGAAATTGTTTCCTAATGTTGCCATGCGTATGGTATAAATGGTATGAAAGTTATGTATAGCTATATGGTATGCCATGCAAGCTTGCCATAAAAATTCAACAATTTATGTGAAAACAGTGAAGCATCAACAATTTACAAAAATTTTAACATTCATTTTCAACATTATTGACTTTCAACAATTCAACATATTCAAGGTTGACCATGTAGTTAAGATAGTTACCATTAATATGTGCAAAATACTTATTTGCAAAATAGTTTCCTTTCAACTTTGCATTGATAATAGTTTCCTTTCAACTTTGCATTGATTTTTGAATTTCAGTAATATCCGTGACTATGTAATTCAAATGTATTTCAATGTTTGACCAAAATTTAAGAATTTCACTTTCAAGATTGACCATACATCTATTATATTTAGTTAAGATTGCATGTGAAACGTTTATTAAACCGAAACAACGAAACAATAAATCTATTTTCTAACCTGAAGGTCATCGTTAATGTTCCTTTCATTTTGCATTTCCATTCTTTCTTGTAGTGAAATGATTTGTTGGATGAATAATGGTAAAATAGTGTGTTTATATATGTAATATGCAATGTTAAACTCAATTCCTTTTCCCGCCAAGTGAAATATGGGTTTGAAATCTGAATGTTTGTCCAGCCATGTAACAATTCGCATTTTCAGATTAATTACTATTCCCGGAAAATTTCACTATTCATTTTTACTATTCACTTTTACTATTCATTTTCACTATTCACTCCCGAAATTTTTATTTCATATTCTCGTAAGTTAAACTATTTTAATGATAATCCGAGAATTTGACACTCGTCGGATCATTTCTGCAAAAATCACGAAACCGTGTCCGAGATTTACTTTTAGGTTTAAACGTCATTCCAGCATCCCGATATGTCCATAAAACATTATAAACAATAGAAATATGATTTTCTCTCATTTTAGGACAATTCCAAAAGTTTTGGAATTTTACGTTTTCCAGTTCAGCGTTTTATGCGAATTACGCGTTTTAGACCCGCGTTTCCAGTTTTAGCAGCGTTTAAGCAACCCGATAGAACTTATCACTCATTAAATAGGCTAAGATAGGTTATATTAATAAGTTCTAACATATTTATAAATTTCATATTTTTAGGATACCCGATTTTAAGTTTCATGACTTAACGACTTACTGTTAGCGATTACCGGGACCAAAACTCACTCCGTAACTTAGATAAGACCATGACTACTCATCTAGTCACCCCTTATCCCATATGAACGTGTATCACAAGCCTTGTTGGCTTGTGATAAGTCTTGAGGACTTTAGGGAGCAAACATGTGTAAAACTTCCTAAGTAAGCCTCCTAAATATCCTAAAAACTAACCTCCTTAAGGCACCTTCCTTGCACCTCCTCTTCATGCTATAAATACAAGGCTCATATCTTCCTTTCTTCATAATAAAAACGCCACACCATTAATCTCTAGCACCATGATCCTTTGATCTTCAAACTACAAGTTACACTACAAAGTTCAAGGTCTTAGTATTCTCTACCTAGTCCTTAAGTTTGTTTGGTGATTTCATGGTTGAATTAGGAGCTACACAAGGTTATTAGGGGCTGAAGTTAATTGGTTTTCAAAAGGGTTAGGTCAATGGTTAGCAAGTGTTGTGGTGATTGGTTGAAAGCTTAGGTTTAGTGTCCTAGTTCCATACTTGATTCCCTTTCTTAAGTGAAAGCCAAAAGTTGTAAGCAAACCCTATTACACTTTCTTGCTTAATATCATTATCATGCTTATTATGTTTCTTTCATGCTATATATGGTCTTTGTATTATGTTCATGATGTATAAAAACTAGTAAAACAAGTTATGGTATATATATGTTAACTTATGTTATTTAAACAAGTAAACTAGTGACTTTTATGGAGAACCACGATCAAAATAGTATAACTATGATATTTGACACTTACTTACTGTTAAAGAGGACTTAACAAGGAAAACATAGCAATTTGAATCACCCAAAACGAGTACACGAGTCAAAAGTTATGGCCATAAGAAGTTAGTGAAACCAAAACGGCAAAACTGCCTATACCCTACTGTTTTGCATTCTGCCATTTTGAAAGTCACCCTTCTGGTCCGATTCATCAAAATGTTAAAACACGAAAGTTGTCCGGAACGACGTTTTCGTTCAGGAATAAAGAAGCTCGAGCCCTAAAAACGCTTTTCGAGTGATATTTTCTTCAAATTCTTAACAGCCCATTTTTAGACCAAAGTCACTATATAATAGTTATGATTTACTAAGACCAAGAGGTCTAATGACCTAAAGCCAAGACCACAACCATGGCTAAAGCCAAGGTTGAGTCTCAAGACCATGGTAACAATGACCAAGGTCACGGGAAAGCCACGGCTAAAGACCATATAACTTTTAAAGATCAAAAACTTTTATATATATATACAACCTATACATGTTATCAAATACTACAATAGTAGGGAGCCTCATGTGAGGAGTTCATTAAGTAAGTCGTCGAGATGAGTTGTGGATTTACGAATTAAAGTGTCCTGGCTCCTCGAACGTTTACTCCATGACTTCTGAATTATGTCGGCCCGAACGGTAGTAAGAGATATACAACCTATACATGTTTCATAAACCATTTATATTCAAAGACTTACACTATATACTAAGTACTACATCATGAACATTATGCAAGACATATATAGGCAATTCTTCGTATTCTTAGACGTTACTCCAAACCTAAGTCGCGACGTTATATTATAGGTTACTCTTAGAGACTGTTGCGATTCAACTATCATACTCACTACATAACTTAAGGTGAGTCATAGCCCCTACTCTTTTCATACTTGTTTTAAACTCTTTTGGGGAGATACATGCTTAAACTACTTGCTTTCTCTTTTACTAAAGACAATTTTACTCATATGATATGCTATACTTTTATACTCTTAAACATGATGTGTAGTTTTATTACGATATGTGCCTTAATGTGTGAAAACTATTCTATACGCTATATTCTTTAAACCACTGTTTAACTCCTGGATGGAGTCGATGGAGAGGTATTGATAGTACTATCGGGCTGACGCCCCCACCATTGCCATATATTCCTGGCCTTGGGTGAATATAATCCAGCTTTGAAGCATTTGTGCTTATTCTTGTCAAGAGGTTCAGTAGGCAGTGATACTTTACATTAAGCGTGCATATATCGTATACACATATATTGAAATCATGATATACTTTAGCAGTGGGTTGTGAACACACAGGTTGCAAGTGTTGTTATGGGCGGGACTTGCAACTGAGTGGATTCACGATGCCTTTGCTGTGCGAATATTTTTTTAAGGCTTTTCAACTGTTTTAAGACAAACTCTATGAAGTCACCAACCATTGTGTTGACACTTTAGCATGTTTATCTCAGGTTAGTAAGGCGATAGCTAGTGCGTGGAACTTAGAGTCAAGCTGCATATTCCGAAGACTTACGTTTTTTATCATTTACCATTCAAAACATTTTGTATACATTTATGTATCATACTTTGGAATCTCATGTTTGTAACTTTGAATTCATTAATCGAATGGTAACTTTTCAAAACGTCTCATTTAGAGTTCGTTTTCTATAACTTGTACTTTGTATTATGAAGTAGCACCCCTATGACACAGTCTTCCGCTGCGGTATTTTGGGGGTGTTACAAGCCATGCGAATTTATGTCCAGCCATGCAAGTTGTAGTTTCCTTTATGAATTGTTTCAATATTTCAATGCCATAATTAGTTTCCTTTATGAATTGTTTTATAGTTTCCTTTATGAATGCCATTAGTAGTTGACTTTCGAATTTTATGAATTGTTTTATACACGGATATGGGATCAGTAAATAATTCAAGATTGACCAAAGTTTCAAGAGTTCAATATTTCAAGATTGACCAAAGTTTCAAGAATTCACTTTCAAGGTTGACCATTTTTACATTATAGGTAGTTAAGATCAAGAGGGGAAAACTAGACCATTAATTTTTTTTCTTGAAAAAATGTCTTGTGAGCATAAATTGATTGTGTATTTTCCTCATAACCTAATTTTCTCTATTCTAAAAATAGGTGGTTTTTACTTTTAATCCCTTACATGTAAGTTAAAATTAGGGTTGTGTTAACCACACCCTTTGGCCCACTTTTGTCCCCATGTTGTCCCTCTATTTTATTTCAGTACAACACAGTTTTTTGTCAGTTTTTATTCCGTATTTTTGACAGTTTTAAACGTTTTATATTTTTTGTTCCGCACTTTTAGATTTATAGCTTTTTGATATATACAAAAATAAAAAAATAAAAAATAAATAAAAAAAATCTTAAAAAAAAAAAAAAAAAAAAAAAAAAAAAAAAAAAAAAGGATGGTGGGGATAACAACACAGGGAGGGTGGGGATATCCCATCCCTAAAATTATTGTAGGCATTTGCTAGTTGCTACTGGTTTACACAAAAACATTTACTCCAATATTACGTATGAGTTATGACAATAAGTTAAGTGTTGCTTACGGTGTTGTAGAAAATCTAAAAAGAAGCAGTGAATCACGTCATATGACAGTGAAGAGTCTCTTTATAAGAACTTCAGTTGTCGGATCTAATATCGATAAAAGATCAAACATTGGGACCGTTTGGTTTGTTATCAACCAAGTTTCCAAAATTCTATTCCGATTTTACCCTTTTTAGCAAATCCAAATCCAATTTTTACCTCAAATCTAGCAAGGTTTTGTTCCACTTTTTGGGGCTCAAAAAATGTAACATTAGCCCCACGAAGAGGCCCAAAGGTAAAAGCAATAGTTATTTGTCTGTCCTTTTCTTGGGGGATGTATCCCTTCAACAGGTGAATTCCTAGTAATTACTGTTCAGGTAGAGTAACTAGGAGTATTAAACATCTTATCAAATTGTATAAAACATAAAACCAAATAGTCTACATGCATGTAACAATCTCATCAATTCAGTTGTACACAAGTTTTTTATTTACCATCAACATTAAAATGAAACAGATGTAACAAAACAACTAACTTTATCATTTAAACATATTCCACTTACACACAAATATATCAAAAAAATAATAATAATATATAAATAAAATAACATCACAGCTCACACACACAACCAACATCACAAGTCAGTCATGTCGGCAACCAACTTTTTTTTAAACCCAAGACAGGGCGTCTATGGGTTGTGTTCAAGGAAGACGTGTCGTTGGGACAAGACACGTCTTAGATGCCCCAGTTACCCCATCCTTATGAAACTGTTATAAAATTTCGGCAAAGAATATTTTGTCGAAGATAGTTTATGTTTCAACCAGTGACGGACCCAGGATTTTAAATAGGGTGTTGCACTAAAGAATCGTTGGGCTAAATTGAGTTACATTGTAAGAAATGAAAGTAGAAAATAAAAATTTGAGGGTTGCACATACCAGAAAACGACAGTTTTTAAACTTTTTTTACACTATGTGACCTAAAATCCGGTGTAGCCCGTGCCACACCTGACATCCATGTAGATCCGTCCGGCCGTCACTGGTTCCAACATCTTTTTCTGTTAAAGTCTAAAATGAAAATGTTATGAAATGTTTAATATTTGACACATTGCTAAAACTTTATTTCATGCATATAAGCGATAGACTTAAGTTGGCAAGATACTTTTAAAAATATACAAATTATACGTGAACTTTAAAAATACAAATATCGTACACGTGCTTTCAAAATTCATTTTTGTTATCATCATAAACTTTTTTTTTAATATGTCAAATTTCACATTATATGCGTATGACATGTCATTATATGTCACTCATTCACTGTCATGATAAATTTTGTATAGTGTATATTTAGCTAAATTTTTCAATTCGCTTCACAATATATTTATGCTACTCGAAGTGCATTTTTTTATGTTATCATCATAAACTTATTTTTAATATGTCAAATTTCACATTATATGTATATGACATGTCATTATATGTCACTCATTCACTGTCATGATGAATTTTGTATAGTGTATATTTAGTTAAAAATTTTAATTCGCTTCACAATCTATTTATGCTACTCACGTTTTTTTATGTACCAGAAGTGTGTTGTTATAACGCAGCGGAACTTAGTTTTACTACAAAGTATTAATTATTAAACAAATGAATAACATGAGAAAATTTGTTCTGTCGTTAAACTTATTCAAATGATGATATACAACTGGATAATTATTAAGGAAGAACATCGATTGTTTTCTCATTCAATTTCTTGATGCCATTGATTTACAATTATTTTATTCATATTTGTGTATATAGAGTGTTTGTAATGATATATACGAAAATATAAGTAAGATAAAATAAACATTTAAAGTAATCTTCACATCACCAATAATAATCATTAACAATGTCGTATAACTTATTTAACCGGTGACTAATCATGCCACGTCCACTTACCCCGTGTGTTATGTATTTAGTGTATTAAACAAGTTTTTAGTCATAATTCTCCAAATGCTGATTCCTACTTATAATCTTCTTTTTACGTACTTTCTTTCTAAATAAGTATATTTGTAGGTGTATTGTGGACCACAGATAAACGACCTTCACTCTCATTTGCACAATACCATTTTTTTTGGTAACACCACAAATTATTTATATTTTGTCTTGTTTGATACATCAAGTAAAAGTAATTAATCCCTATATTTATTTGTTAATCTAATCGGGAAATCTAACAAGCCTAAGCTAGTCTGCAAAAGCTAGTGATCGATAATGACAAAAAGAGTTATATGTATTTGGAAACGATTTTGTCTTTAAACTTTAATGATTTTGTGTACCTCTCCAAATCCAAGGAGGTGCAAAAAGTGGCAAATTGGTATCGAATTTCAAACTATTGTAGTATATTGTTGTTTAAAGCAAGCTTTAATAAAGGGGGAGAAAGTGCAAAAGCATCTATATGTCATGTGTGTGTGACTGTTATATTCTAAGTTATGTTTTGAAAGTAATTATATATCTAAGTTACATTTTCATGTCGATCGTATGTAGATGTAGCTATTTAGTTTTCACTTAATTAGTTTAGAAGTAGTTGTGACATAAGTGATTTTTATTTGTCATTTGCGTATCTTGAATAATCAAAATTTGTCAAACGTTCAAACTATACATTGCTCGTTAGCGTATATCAAACACTCGAACATTCAATCATCTTATTATCACAACTTTAAACGTTTAAGGAAAACATTACCTCTAGCTATCTTCATCAATCAGTCACACGGCTAACATAAGAAGGTAAACCGTGTAACACCAGATTAAAAAGTCACAAAAACTAATCTTGAACATATTATTTTCGCTTTATGTTGCATGTCTTTCACCATTATGATATCATCATGGGGACACCATCTAAAAACCATCTTGTTAGCTAGTTTTGTTACTTATCTAATTCTGATTATTAAATAGATTAGATGTTATTTTTTTCGTAAAATGATTAAATATATGTTAGCTCATACGCATACAGAAACACAGTTGGAAATGACAGGGACCCAAATAAAGAAAGAAGGAAAGAATGGTCAGTAACCAGCAGGGGACTAAAATGATGATGAGGAATCTTTTTTCCTCTTTTACTGTTCCTTTAACAGTCCCCATTTCCTCCTTTTTTATACACACTTTGCTTTTAGTTTTGTGTGTTATTTTAGGTGTCATGTTTTTGGATGTGTGTTAATGTCAGTTTACTACATGGGGTTTTCATTAGGTGGTGATGACCTTGTAAGTTTCTATTATCTCTCACCTTGCTTACTTTGTAGCATCCCTATATCTCCTCCTTTCAACTTTCACTCACATAGTTTCATCATATTGTTTTTATGTGTTACCATGATCTTTTGTACTTGTGTTATGATATAATGTCAATGGACTAGCTTGCATGCTCATTTTCCTGCATTACTAATACACATAAACACCATTTGATGTCCTTTACTTTTGAACCATTGAGCTTGAGTTGTAGTCTAAAATGTCAATTCTTGATATGGGTTCCTCATTCTTGGATGATCTTGTAAGTGTTGCTTTTTTGTGTGTTAAAGTAATATGCATTGTGATCTAGATTAATTATGTATATGGGTGTTTCATTTGGGAATGGCTTTATGCTAATGGTGTGATTGAACTGACTAACTTGCAAGCTTTAAATATCGACTTGGGATACACTACACTTAATAATAAGCATTTACACTTATATTCTACCATCTACAATTTAGTCTCCTTGAGCTTGTAGATAACTACATCAAGTAGTTGAGCTTCAGCTTGCAAATAAAGGCTTGATTGAGCTAGAGTAGCAGTTTTCAAGCCTACTAAAGTCTTGTTGTCTCCTTATCACTAGTCTTACTTTCGCGCGCGCACACACTTGTTCACATTTTGATTGTTTAAATAATTGATGTTTGTGATGCTTTTGACATGCCTAAGTTCTAAAACTTGACTTTTCTTTATTACAGTAGTATTTAATTTGTTAATGACTTAATATGTTTCTTTAGTTTCCCCCTTTTTCCGTTGCGCTTTTGTGTGTTTAACTTGAGCTTGGTATTTCTTAAAGAATTTCGTTTTGTTATGATCTAAAATCTTGTTAAATATGCATCCAACTGTTTTTTCGCAACGAACTTTTATAGGAAATGAAAGACGATATGGTGATTGAACTGAAGGATGACACTAGAGAGAGTAGAAATACTATCATGATTGAAAATGTGGGAATCAATGGTATTGATTTTGAAGCCGAGTTTGAGTTTTGGCCTATCCAACACCCATCCGAACCGTCCCATGAAGATAGACCTGTCCAATGTCCTATGCCTCACTCGTCCCACTTGATTAAGGTAAGCCTTCTTCCCTATGTTCATGAATATGCTAAAATGAGTCCAAAATGCATGGTTTTGCGCTTAGCGGTTATATTTTGTATAACACACAAGTACTTTTTCATTTGTCGTGTTTTAGCGATAGTTTTTGTACATCTGAGTCATTTAAAGATAGGTATTTCTTCTATTTACATCATTTTATAAACCATGATCTTTAAAATATTTTGTACTAGTATATGAGAACATTTTATACAAATATAACTTTGTTCCTAACATATAAAAGGTCACATTTTAGTTTATATTTGAACGCAGATATTTTAAGAGTTTATGATTTACATTTATGCAATCGCTAACAAGAGACATAAAAGAAGTACGCTGTTGCTATTAGATGCAAGTTATAATAGTAAATATTAGTACCAAATGTTTTAACTTTTGGTGTTACCGTTATATGTCTTTACAGGATGAAAGAATGCAGGATGATCGGTTATCAGAACGCAAGAGACGAGAAGCATCAATGATTCATCAGAAAGAAAGTAGTGCACTAGAAGCTACAGAACCACGCATAAGAGCAGTACGGAAGAGGCATCATGACCATACAGATACCATCACACAGAAGCTCCAAACACCGTCTATTGACCTTCATTTGCACCAGAAGATGAATACAGCCGTCTCAGATAAGCTTCAGCAAGTTCAAAGGTTTGAATCTTGACATAGGCCATTCCCATCCTAAACTCCTAATTGAGGTGTTAGTTATCGGTTTTAGTTTTAATGGTATTGGGGACACTTAACATAGAGTAAATGTGATCTTAATAGTGAACTTAAACTCGAAATGGATGTTGTAGTACTTTGATGTAACTCTTATATATGTATAATACAGTATGAGTCTTTGTTGTTCTACCCGTTGACTAATACGGAGTAATTTCATAGGTTTTGAACCCTCATATACTCAAACCAGCTGACAAAACTTACTTTATGAAGATTGGCAAAACAACAACCTATTATAAATGGTATCCACTGGAATCAAACTATAGAGACATCTTCATGATCCAATGTCGTTCGCGACTTATAATGGAGCTTTTCCGAAAGTAGGCTTCTTTTTGGGATTATGGCCAAATGTATGTTTGTTTGTGTCATCTATTACAACACTATGCTTGTACTGAAGAATAGTTTAAAAGTAAAAGAAAAAGCCATATATTATCTCTCTTTCACCCCTCAACACCCTCCTCCCCATTTTCTTTTCCCGTTTTTGGAATATGCACTCCCTCTAAAATTCATACTAAAACAAAAAATTGGTGGATCTAATGGTAGCTTCCCATTGATCTAAAATAACTTAAGATACAGTTTTTTGAAAAGACAGTTAAATTAGGAAAATGATCTAGCAGAAAGCTTGTTTAAGTTACAAGGACGAGAGGTTTATGCTTCATCACATTGGGAAGAAGCTCTAAGTTTTGTTGCTTTGAAAAAAGACGACATGAATTCTATATCTCCATATGGGCCAAATAGTTGTTTGAAGAACCAAATTTACTGCATTTTGCTCATCTTGTAATGTTAGAATTAACAATTGATAATCAAAGATGAAGAACAAGAGAAGAAACAAGAATCACAAATTTGCGGAAGCTTTTCTTTATTACTAAACAAAATTCAAAGGTACAAAGTCTTAATCTTATGATTCCCTATATATAAGCTAAAGTAACCGACCTAAACAACCGACCCATAATACTTTCCTAATACTAAGATACGAAAAATACCAAACGACCCTTAGGAGTTCTAATCACATTCATAACAATCTCCACCATGATTGAAACTCCTAAGGAAGACCAAATGTTCCAAATTAAATTCAAAATTTCAAATGCTAGAAATACTAGCCTAATTCAAACAAATGATTGATTCCCCAAAAACAATCCAAAAGAAATCAATCCAAAACAAATGCTGATGACTTCAAAAATGAATAACCAAACGTTAACCGAAACGGTTAACCATTCAAAGCAGCTCACATTCTGAACCCGAGTAGCACGACTCGTCCTTAGCAGTAGCCGCAACCAAATTTTTCTCCTTTTGTTTAGGACAATCAATCTTCCAATGACCGGTCTCTTTGCAGTAGTTACAAATATCTCGAGGATTGGGACCTCAAGAACTTGATGATGCTCTACCTTTATCTTTACCTTTTTCAAATCGATATCGACCCTTATCACGACTTGTGGTTGATAAACCCATGGATTGGGACTCATAACCACTTCCTGAAGCTTGTTAACAAAGCTCTCTTGAATGCAAACTAGATCTAACATCTTCCAAAGTGATAGTGTCTTTACCGACAACAAATGAGCTAACAAAACTTTCAAACGAAGGAGGTAACGACACTAGAAGAACAAGAGCCGCATCTTCATCTTCATTTCAACATTCTTCAAATCCATCAATATCGAGTTCAAAGCATCAAGATGCTCCTTCAGAGATGAGCCATCTTTCATTCGAAGAGAAAACAAACGTTGTTTCAACAATAACTTATTCGTCAACGACTTTGTCATGTAATTTTTTTCTAACTTATCCCAAATTCCTTTTGCCGTTTCCTCGTCACCAACTTCATAAAGAACTTCATCTGATAAACATAGCAAAATAGTAGAGTGTGTCTTTTCTTCTTGCAACTTATTGTTAGCATTAGTCATATCAGCCGGTTTTGTACCGCTAATGGGTGCCCAAATGCCTTGTTGTTTTAGTAAGGCTCGAATCTTGATACGCCACAAGCTAAGTTGCTCTTTCCCGAAACTTCTCAATATTAGTGATTTGAGAAGAAGACATGATTTTCGAACAAATATCAAACAAATATATTCAAACGAATCAAAAACGAATTGCAAATGTTGATGTTACTAATTCAAAAAACAAAACCAAATTCCAGTAGCCTACTTTATAATAAGTGCAGCCCAATTTCAAAACAGAAGCCCAAAAACAAAACACAATAAAAACAGCCTATTAAAAAAAACTGACAAAAAAGATCAGTACCTTCTTCTCCAAAACAATAACCAGTCAAGGACTAGGGTTCTTGAGATAGCAGATGGGATCCAAAATCGAAATACAAATAATTCCAAATCAATCGGTGCAAATCAAAATCACATTCAAAACCAGATTCAAAACAAACCTTCAAACCAAACTCCAAAATCCAAAACCCTAAATTCGAACAAATTCAAACGAAACCCTAAATCCACAAACGATTCAAGCTTCTCCTAATACTCACAATGATCGACAATCTCTGATACCACTTGTTAGAATTAACAACTGATAATCAAAGATGAAGAACAAGAGAAGAAACAAGAATCACAAATTTGCGGAAGCTTTTCTTTATTACTAAACGAAATTCGAAGGTACAAACTCTTAATCTTATGATTCCCTATATATAAGCAAAAGTAACCGACCTAAACAACCGACCCATAATACTTTCCTAATACTAAGATACGAAAAATACCAAACGACCCTTAGGAGTTCTAATCACATTCATAACATGTAACGATCCAAATTCTTTACTGCTTTGATATTCAACTGAACTTGTGTAATAATAATATGCTTTACCACTAACAAAAACTTGGTGACTTGCAATATTTACCATACAGAGGAGGGGTAAAATAGAATATGGTATTAGCTTAAGTTATAAATCAAAAGCATAGTTTGGGAATCCCTTTAACAAACAAGCAGTCAAGCATACAACACATGTATCAGCATATTGAAAAAGAAGCATTGACTTGGAATCAACTCCTTACAATGATTATCCTCTTGGAATACTAAACTACAAAACCCAGGAAAGCATCATTTATCTCTGTGTGTAATGTACACGTTCTTTTCCCTTTCCCTACCATATTTGAAATTTCTACCTTCTGCTAGAATTCCGTTTGCGTTTGCGTAAATTATTGTATACACAATTTATAAATCAGGCAAATGTAACGCTGCCAATACACATAACCCTTTGACCTTTGTTGGTCAAAAATTTGAGATTCGAACCTAAAAACATTTGGACTTATTGTTGTTCTTTAATCAACATTTACTAAGAGGTTCAAGTTAAACTTATTGAAATAGTTTGTGTATTACAGAAGTGTAGAAAGTGTATACCATAACATAACATAAAAGATGTGAAACGGTTAGATTAACGTTGTAAAAAAGTTGGAAGTTGTTGAATTCTGCACTTATTTCCAGTTTAAGTTTTCTGTTTTTGTGCATCTTTTCTCTTATGGAATGTTGAGTAATTGCAAGGATCGAATATTGTTGATTGGAGTGATTACAGGGATTGATGGTACACACTTTGGAAAGTATCTTGGACTATGGCTAATTGATTGCTGGAATCAAGGGACTAAATGTGGCAAGTCTGTCCATGCTATATAAGAAGCTCCCTCTTGTCTTCTATAGACACGCAACACATAGAGATCAAAAGAGAGAATATCATCTCTTTATCATTTATATACCAATCTCATCATTCTACTCTGTGTAATCGTTTGCATATTACAATCATTCTCATAATATAAAGGGCTTGTGTATCTCTTTGATATCCAAACCCCAAACATTGTAATTGTTCGAATATTGTCAATCATTCAATAAAGATTACTACTTATTGTGTTGTTTATCTTCTGGATTCAACTTTAAGTCTGGTTAAGGTTGACTTGTTCCTTAAATTTTACATGGTACCTGATGAGTGCTCAAACATTCATCATTTTTGACGTATTTAAACTGCCAAAACATACAAAAACAATCAAAAAGATATCAAAATACTTAAATTATCTCAGGGATTGTGTTTTATGTGTTTTAAATGCAAAATGAGCAAAAACAAAGGAAAAACGATCAAAGTTTGCAATATTGGCAGTTTCAGTCTCCCAAGTTCCAAAACTTGTCAAAATTAGTCCCTATGCATTTATTTTGAAAGGAAAAGTCAACCCAAGATTTTGAAAGTCAAATTTCACAAAATATTACACTTGGGTCATAAGTTTTCCAAAATTACATGTTTAGTCCCTGAGATTTCAAAAATGGCAAAATAGGTCCCTGGGAAATTTTGAAAATTGGAAAATGCAAAGATGATTCTTGGATTTTGGAATTATGACATGTTTGGTCCTTGGTAGCAACTTGGGAAAGTTACATACTCAGTCCTTCAAGTTTGGTAAAATTGCAAAAATGGTCCTTGTTACTTCATAAACCAACTGGACCCTTATTATTATTTCCAAAACCAAAACCAAACCCAAATCCATTTCACAAACCAAACCCCAAAGCCCAGTCTACCATCAGTCCAGCCCACTTCCCATTTTTAATAAAAAAAAACCACCCCGGTCAAACTCCTATTAGACCGTCTTCTTCCCCCCAACACCCAACGCAAAACCAGGGCTGTGTCCCCCCTTCCTCTCGCCTTTTTCACCAAGAGCCACCCCAATTAATACACCCCACCAAACTATCCCACCACAATAAATTCCCCATAACAACTCCCACCCGTCCCACTTATATTGGTCGTTTCATTTTTTGGCGGGAAATCACAATCAGATGCTAGGATGGGTCAAGATGCAATTGGATGGTGAGGATTTGGTCAAGGGGTCAACACAAAGACTTTGGGACTCTCAATTGCCATGTGGGAAGACTTAGATCTTATTTTTATGTCGATTATATATATGTAGCTCATATGAGCCTTTTAATCAGTGTAGTATGTAGTTTATGTTAACGTAGTGTCTAATTGTACCTCTGTAATCTATTTTAAAGTTAATGAAACATCAGTTTTCAGTTTACTCACTTTTGCAATTTTTCAAGTTTACTTAGAAATCTCAAATCATTGTTCAAAGCTTCTTATTGATATATAGTTGTTTGATCACTCTTATAAACCCTCACATATCTGTTTTAAATAAGTTTTCAAGCTGTGGAAAGGTTTTACCTAAGTTTAAGAAAAATAGCAAAAATAATAAAAAAATAAAAATAAAATAAAAAAAATTGTGAAAGGGAAGAAGAAAGCAAGGAGCACAGTATATGTTGGATGGCTGTGGGTTAGAGACCTCATGGGAGGCCATTAGGTTGGTTTATATGGTTCTTGGTTCATGATTTTAGCTTGGAAAGCTTTTGTAAGTCTTTGGTTCCATTTTTCATTCCACTGTGTTTGTGCTTAATTCTGCTTAGCTTTGAATCTTTTGTGTTTATTAGGTGTAGTTTAGTTGAATTGTAGCTTAATATTGGATAGTTATAGCTTAGATTTGCTTGTTGCTCAAATTTTCATATTTGACTGTCATTTTGGTCATACTAGTAACTCTAAGTAATTGTAGTCTAAACCTGTGTTTTTTAGTTCATAATTACCTATTATAGCATAACAAATCAATAGGGTATAGTCTTGTAGGTTTGAATCTCATTTTGTTTCTAAAAGCTTCAAATCAGTTCTAGATAGGGGTGTTTGGTTTAAGCTTGTTTGCGGTGTTCTAGTGGCTATATAATACATCTATGTGTTTCATTGAGTCACTTGGGTGAATACAAGTTCAGGAAAACCATTTCATTAGTCACAAATACACCCAAAAGTCAAAATTCTAAGAAAGCTCATTACCATAGTTAACTGTGGTGATTTTTGGACCCAAAACCCATCAACCCTTTTCACAAGTTTGTGTTTTTACTTAAGTTGGTCTTTATATAGCTTATCATAACATATTCAAGAAATAAAAAGGATCTGAGTTTCATAAAAGTCAAAATATTAAATTTTTCCAAAAGTCAAAAACACAAGTGTCAGATTTTTCCCAATATGGGATGAATTTTCTTGATTTTTGTGGGATGTTTTAGGTTTTGAAACTTTTTGAGGTTGTTGTCTACCAGTAGAACTTTAGATTCATGCCATGGTTTGATTTTTGTAATTTTTTTTAGTGAACTATTTTACCCCTGGAAGACACTTGCAGGGCAAGGGTCTGCCCTGTGCACCAGCAACTCAGTCACAACCACCACTTTAGTGGTTCATTGTGACCACTTTAGTGGGTCCCACTGACCAAATCTTGGCCCATTCAACCCCACTCCTACCAGGGTTGGGTTTTTGACCATTTGTTTGATCATTAGACCTGTGGACCCCACCTGGAATTGCTCCAAAAGATTGTCCCTTTTCTGCCTCAGAACCAAATAAGCAAAGTGCTTATTGTGGTGTTTTAGCTTATTCAGTTAGCTTATTTGTGTGAAATTTGCTTAACCTTGTTCATATAACTTATTTGCATCAGTTTTCACCATTGTGGGCCTCACACTTGGCCATTTGTACTTATTTCTCTTCCAAGTCAAAGAAAGTCAATTGTCAAGGGTATAAGCACTTGAAGTGCTTAGTCACTTGGTCTCAGCCAAACTCATTTCACAGTAGTTGCTTAAAATCATATAATAAGCAGTTTTGAAAAAGAAAATTCCAAATAAGCCCAACTTAATAGAAGTGATAGCTTCTATTTAAGCCAATTGGCTTATTCTTCAGCTTACTAATAAGCAATTCCCATTTTTATAATTTTTCTAGGCTTCTGGTATATAAAAATAATTTCTATAATTTTTTCAGATTTTTCTTGCATCATTTAGTATTTTTCTTAATTAAAGTTAGCTTTAAGTAATTATTAAATAGTTAATAATTAATAATAATTAATTAGAAAATCAGAAAAATATAAATTAAATTTTAAAATTAGTTTTTAGTTATTTTTTATTTTTCCAAATTTAATTTTCAATTTTCTAGTGTAATTTAATAATTAATTAAAATTTAGGATAATTTAAATAATTAAAAAGTAATTAATAATTAGTTAATAATTAGTAATAATTAATTAAAAAGTCTTAAAAATATATTTTCATTTCTAAAAATAGTTTATAGTATTTTAGATTTTTCTAAGTTTAATTTTTATTTTTCTAAGTTAATTTCATATTTATTTGAATTTTAGGTTAATTTAGTTAATTAAAAATAATTAGAAAATTCGTATTTAATTAAAAGTAATTATAAAATTAGTGTAAAAATTAATTTTAAATTTCCAAAAATTTTCTTTAATCATTAGGTTTGTAAAAATACTATTTTCATACCAGTAGCCTTTTCAGATCACCTCGTTCACTTTTATCCCACGTACGTTTGTTCGCGTTTTCAGCAAACGTACGGTTTTTGAGTTTTAAGTAGTTTCTTCTTAATCTTAATTCCCGTAATCATTCACATAGCTTTCCTAAGCTATCTTGTTTAGCACTTGACCATTTTTGGCGCCGCTGCCGGGGAGGTGTGCGCGTTTCTGCAGCGTCTTTTGAGATTAGTGTTATCTCACCTCACTCACCGTACAAATACCACCACTTGTGTAAATTTTCAAATCAAAACACAAAAAAAAGTCATTAACACTTTTCCTAAAGTGTTAAAACACCAAAAAAATTAAAAACAGCAAAATATATCGTAACGTTTTCTGATTCGGTTTTCTTTTAAGGTGATTCTTAAAGAAAAACGATTTTAGATTACGAGACGATACCAAAAATATTGTCCAAAAAGTTTTTATCCCTAGTGCATGCGCACTCGTTCTTCAAGGTCCACTAGCCCATTACGTGAGCTTGTCCGGAAACCTCGAAGACCTCGTCGACGTTCTGCACCAACAGTCGGATCTGAGATCCGTACTGTTGTCACACCCACTGTCACCATGGCGGAAGACCTCCCCATGTGTGAGCTTCTCCAAGCACCCATCGAGCGTTATGGAGATGCCATTGTTGTTCCAGCCATCGTGGCTGATAATTTTGAGCTCAAAACCGGGTTACTCAATCTTGTAACCTCAAGTCAATTCTACGGTTTTGAGAGGGACGATCCTCATGCTCACATTCGATGTTTCAATAAAATCACTTCGACCATCAAGTACAAAAATGTCCCTTGTGAAGCAATAAAACTTCTCCTCTTCCCATTCTCCCTGGAGGGACAAGCCCGGATTTGGCTTGAAAAACAACCTCCACGATCTATTCAGACATGGGAAGATCTTGTGAAAAAATTTGTGAATGAATTCTTCCCACCTTCGAAGACCACGAGTCTTAAGAACGAAATCACCAAGTTCACTCAGAAATATGATGAATCTTTTGGTGAAGCGTGGGATCGTTTCAAAGAATTACTTAGCAAGTGTCCACATCATGGTTTCTCAGAGTTGATGCAACTCGATACTTTCTACAATGGCGTGAGCCAAGCTGATCAGGATTCTCTTAATGCCTCCGCGGGAGTTAATTTCTTGAGTAGAACCACAAAAGAAGCTTTACAGATCATAGAAAACAAGTCCAAGTTCCTCTCTACAAAAAGCAAACCAATTGTTTCTCAAATCAATGCGGGTCCTTCTTCTTCATATTCTGTGGGTCAATCTAGCACGGATGCTAAGCTTGACAAGCTCACTGAAGCGATCCAAGCTTTGGTTCTTGCCAAAACAAAGAAAGTCTCATTTCCACAACATCCTCCCCCTGCTGAGGTTAAAAAAGTGGAAGTCTGTGTGACTTGTGGTGGGCCGCATGCCTACTACAATTGCACAGCTATTGATGGTACTCCATATGAAGCTCATGCTGTTGTCGGGTCCCAAAATCAAGGAGGCAATCAATACCGCCCTCCTATGGACCCGAACTATCGTCCTCACCATTATCCTGGACCTCCCGGTTTTAATCAAAACCAAAATGTCCAAAACCGTGGCCAAAATCAAAATAGAGTGAACCAAGGTTATCAAAACCATGGTAACTTCAATCAGGGTCACGGTTTCCAAAATCAAAACCAAGGTTTCCAAAATCAAGGTTTCCAACACCAAAATCAAGGAAACTTTAACCGGAACCAAGGTCAGGGTAATTTCAATCCCGGGAACTTTCATGGAAACAATCACCAGAATCAAGGGAATTTCCATCATCAAAACCAAGGAAATTTCAATCACGGTCCCAATCCGAACAATCGAGCTCAAAATCTTCCTAATCCGAATCAAGCCATTGTTCTAACCGGGCCTTCATCTGATGAGTTGTTAAAACAATTCATGAAGTCCCAAGATGTGTTGAACAAGTTGCTGGTCAGCCAGATTTCTGATATCAAGAAGTCTTTAAATGATCGACCCTCTGGCTCAGGTACTACTTTACCGAGCAACACGATCGCTAACCCGAGGGGCGATGCTAAGGCAATCACAACACGAAGTGGTGCTTCATATGATGAACCCGCGATTCCTACTACCTCTTCTCCTTCTCCTCCAAAGGTAGTGGATCGTGAGCCTGAGGTGACAAAGGACAAGGTGCAAACTCCTAGCCCACGAAGTACAGCACACGTCCAACCTCAGGTTAATCCTGAAACCAGATGTAAGCCTGGAGTTGTCTTTGAACCACCAGAAACTCCAGGGGACAACCCAAAATCCAAAACTTCTATTCCTTATCCATCACGTCTCAATGAACAAAAGCTCCGCGAAAAATCTAATCACCAAATGGATAAATTTTTCCAAATCTTCCAAGATTTGCACTTTGATAATAGCTTCGCGGACGCTATTCTCTTGATGCCCAAATTTGCATCGGCAATCAAAAATCTGTTGAGTAATAAAGAAAAACTCTTTGAGATGGCAAGAACTCCTATGAATGAGCACTGCTCAGCAGTTCTCTTGAAAAAGCTTCCTGAAAAGCTTGGAGACCCCGGGAAATTTCTCATTCCTTGTACTTTCCCGGGTATGGTTGAATGCTTCGCCTTAGCTGATTTAGGTGCTAGCATTAACCTGATGCCATATTCTGTGTGGAAGAAACTTTCTCTTCCCGAACTCACTCCCACGTGCATGATTTTAGAGCTTGCCGATCGTTCGATTTCTCATCCTCTCGGCATTGCTGAGGACGTATTCGTTAAAGTGGGAAAGTTCCATTTTCTGACAGATTTTGTGATTGTTGACTTTGATGCCGATTCTAGGGTCCCTCTCATTCTTGGAAGGGGATTCCTTAGAACTGGGCGCGCTCTTATCGATGTATTTGAGCATGAGATCACATTATGTGTTGGATCGGAAGCCGTCACCTTCAACCTAAATCAAACTTCGAGATACTCCTCCAATTATGACTGTGAATCGGTGAATCAAATTGATGTCATCGATGTTGCTGCTGAGGAGTATGCTCAAGAGATTTTAGGTTTCATTGATGATTCTTCGAGTGAAAACCTTACTCAATCTTCTTATCCCATCATAGCCAATTCTTCTCCTTCCCTCACTCCGTTTGAGGGAAGTGACTTCATCTTAGAAGAAATTGAGGCCTTTCTCAAAAGTGACTGGATTCCCGGTGGAATCGATAACCAAGAGATTGACCCCGAGAGGGATATTCTCCTACTTGAGAAGTTATTAAACGAAGATCCCTCTCCTCTTCCTATTCTACCACAAACACTTCATAAGGAGGAAGTAAAAAATGTTGAGAAAACTGATGACTTTGCCGAGGTTGAACTTAAGGACTTGCCGCCTCATCTTGAATATGCATTTCTGGAGGGTGATGATAAATTGCCCGTCATAATTGCTAAAGACTTAAGTGTTGAGGAAAAGGCTGCTCTTATAAAGGTTTTGAAGTCTCATAAACAAGCAATTTCTTGGCGACTCTCTGACATCAAGGGCATTGACCCTGAATTTTGTACTCACAAGATTTTAATGGAGGACGATTTCAAACCTGCAATCCAACAACAAAGAAGGGTGAATCCAAAAATTAACGAGGTTATCAAATAAGAGGTTTTAAAACTTCTTGATGCCGGATTGATTTACCCTATCTCGGACAGTCCTTGGGTTAGCCCGATTCATTGTGTTCCAAAAAAGGGTGGCATTACTGTTGTCACAAACGAGGAAAATGAGTTAATTCCAACTCGTTTGGTTACGGGATGGCGTGTCTGTATTGACTATCGCAAGTTAAATGACGCCACCCGTAAGGATCATTTTCCTCTGCCCTTTATGGATCAGATGCTCGAGAGATTAGTGGGGAATGAGTACTATTGCTTCCTCGATGGTTTCTCGGGTTACTTTCAGATTCCCATTGATCCGCAAGACCAGGAAAAGACCACTTTTACGTGCCCCTATAGAACTTTTGCATATAAACGTATGCCATTTGGCTTATGTAATGCTCCGGGCACGTTTCAAAGATGTATGATGGCCATATTTTCCGACATGATCGGGAAAACTATGGAGGTCTTTATGGACGATTTTTCGGTCATTAGGAATTCGTTCCAATCATGTCTCTCCCATTTAGACAGCATGCTAAAACGTTGTGAAGACACAAAGTTATGTCTAAATTGGGAGAAGAGTCACTTTATGGTCAAAGAGGGCATTGTCCTCGACCATAAAACTTCAAAGAACGGGATTCAGGTTGACAGAGCCAAAGTGGACGTCATTGCAAAATTGCCTCATCCCACAACCGTAAAAGGTGTTAGGAGCTTTTTGGGTCACGCCGGTTTCTATCGTAGGTTTATTCAAGATTTTTCTAAAATCGCCCGGCCTATGACCCATCTCCTCGAAAAGGATGCTCCTTTTATCTTCTCCCCCGAGTGCATCGAAGCCTTTGAAACATTAAAAAAAAGGCTTACCGAGGCACCGATTCTTGTTGCCCCCGATTGGGACTTGCCCTTCGAGCTCATGTGTGATGCTAGTGATTATGCGATAGAGGGCAGTCTTGGGGCAACGTAAAACAAAACATTTTCAGCCTATACACTATGCCAGCAAGACTATGACCGAGGCTCAAAGTCATTACACCACCACTGAAAAAGAATTATTAGCTGTGGTGTATGCTTTTGAAAAATTCCGGCCATACTTGATTCTGACCAAAAGCATAGTGTATACGGATCACTCGGCTTTGAAGTACCTCTTTGCAAAACAAGATGCAAAGCCGAGACTCCTCCGTTGGGTTCTCCTCCTACAGGAATTTGATATCATAATTCGTGATAAAAAAGGAACTGAGAACCTAGCTGCTGATCATCTCTCCCGTCTTGAAAACCCTCACCAAGATGCTTTCAAGAAAAAGGAAATAAACGAAACATTTCCTCTCGAAACCCTCAATGCGGTTTCATTTCGTGGAGACTCGATTACCCCATGGTTTGCCGACTTTGCAAACTATCTTGCGGGTAATTTCATTGTGAAAGGGGTGTCGTCCCAACAAAAAAAATAAATTTTTCAAAGATGTAAAACATTACTTCTAGGACGACCCCTACTTGTTCAAAATATGCGCGGATCAAGTCATCCGGCAGTGTGTGTATGGTCAGGAAGCCGCAAAAATTTTAAAGGCTTGCCATGCTGGTCCCACGGGGGGCCACCACAATCCCAACTACACCGCCAAAAAGGTGTTTGATTCCGCCTTTATTGGCCCACGATTTACAAGGATGCCCAAGAACTGGTCAAGTCCTGTGACGCTTGTCAACGTCACGGGAACATTTCACAAAAGAATGAAATGCCTCAGAATGCAATTCAAGTTTGTGAAATCTTTGATATCTGGGGCATCGACTTTATGGGGCCATTTCCGTCTTCTCATGGCAACAAATACATACTCGTGGCATTTGACTATTTGTCAAAATGGGTTGAAGCGGAAGCTTTACCCACAAATGATGCCCGAGTAGTTGTGAAATTCCTAAAAGCTCTTTTTGCCCGATTCGGAACTCCACGTGCTATTATTAGTTATCGTGGTACGCACTTCTGTAGTGACAAATTCGACAAAGTCATGCAAAAGTACGGTGTAACTCACCGTCTTTCTACTGCGTACCACCCTCAAACAAGTGGACAAGTCGAAGTTTCCAATCGGGGCATTAAAAGAATTTTAGAAAGAACTGTAGGTGAAAATCGTGCATCGTGGTCGGATAAACTAGATGATGCACTTTGGGCTTTCCGTACGGCTTACAAAACACCCATTAGGTGTACGCCTTATAAACTTGTGTACGGGAAAGCGTACCATCTTCCGATCGAGCTTGAGCACAAAGCCTATTGGGCTTTCAAGCATGCCAATTTTGACCTCAAAACGGCGGGTGATCATAGAAAAGTTCAACTAAATGAATTAAACGAACTTCGTGATCAAGCTTACGAGAACTCTTTGATCTATAAAGAAAAGACAAAGAAGATTCATGACTCAAAAATCAAAAACCGCGTTTTTAACGTTGGTGATCGAGTCCTTCTTTTCAACTCTAGACTCAAGATTTTCTCGGGAAAGCTCAAAACCCGATGGACTGGTCCATTCACTATCGCTAAGGTTTATCCTTATGGCACCGTCGAATTATCTCAAAATGACGGTCCAAATTTCAAAGTGAATGGACATCGTTTAAAGCACTACTTTGGAGAGGACATACCATCCATGGTTGTCCCGGATCTCCAAACTTTCCCGAAGGACAATTGAATTCGGGGATCGAGTCAAGCTAACGACTCGATGAACAAAAACAATAGCACAATACGGGTTTTCACCCGTATCTCTGATTCTTTCTACTTTCTACCACCTAGTGTGGGGGAATGGCCAACCCCTCGCTGTTTGAAAAATGTATATATGTATATAAGTTTCAAAAAAAAAATGTGTATATATATAGAAATAAAGTGAAATTTGGTGTTTCCACAGTTAGATTCGAATATTAGCTTTTTACGTTCAAAGAGTCGGCATAATAGCCGAGACTTTGAATATTGAGGACAATATTCATTTCTAAGTGTGGGGGGGGGGGGGGGGAATTCTAGCAAATTTTATCAAAATATATCTTCTAGTACCCCCGTTTTGGCCCAAAATTTTCTAAAAATTTTCACTTTATTTCAAAATTTTTGTGGTAATCAGTCCGCCAGGTCTACCGACAAAGGGATTGGCTAATCCAGGAGCAAACGACTCTTGGTAAAGAAAACTCAAATCCGTTTATGGCTTGCAATTTGCCCAAAATTGTATGGTAAATCAACTCGCCATATCCCATAAAGCGAATGAGTTGGCTAGCCCGCAAGATTATGGCTTGTGGTAAAGGCAGTGGAAAATCCATAATTGGTAATCAGCTCACCAAGATGTTGACTAGGTCCATCAAGAGTTGGCTAGTCAAGAAGCAAACGGCTTTTGGTAAAGACTAATAAAATCCGTTGACAGCTGGTGGTTTGCTCAAAATCACACGGTTATCAGGTGTACCATAGTTCTCACACCTGGCTACTCCAGAAGTGATGGCTTTTGGTAAAGAGTTTTTCAAATCCATCAAGTTTTCTAAAAAGATTGCTAGGGACTAGCAATAGTTTACTGTGGGGATTGATGAGTGCTCAAACACTCATCATTTTTGACGTATTTAAACTGCCAAAACATACAAAAACAATCAAAAAGATATCAAAATACTTAAATTATCTCAGGGATTGTGTTTTATGTGTTTTAAATGCAAAATGAGCAAAAACAAAGGAAAAACGACCAAAGTTTGCAATATTGGCAGTTTCAGTCCCCCAAGTTTCAAAACTTGTCAAAATTAGTCCCTATGCATTTATTTTGAAAGGAAAAGTCAACCCAAGCTTTTGAAAGTCAAATTTCACAAAATATTACACTTGAGTCATAAGTTTTCCAAAATTACATGTTTAGTCCCTGAGATTTCAAAAATGGCAAAATAGGTCCCTGGGAAATTTTGAAAATTGGAAAATGCAAAAATGATTCTTGGATTTTAGAATAATGACATGTTTGGTCCTTGGTACCAACTTGGGAAAGTTACATATTCAGTCCTTCAAGTTTTGTAAAATTGCAAAAATGGTCCTTGTTACTTCATAAACCAACCGGACCCTTATTATTATTTCCAAAACCAAAACCAAACCCAAATCCGTTTCACAAACCAAACCCCAAAGCCCAGTCCACCATCAGTCCAGCCCACTTCCCATTTTTAATAAAAAAACCCACCCCGGTCAAACTCCCATTTGACCGTCTTCTTCCCCCCAACACCCAACGCAAAACCAGGGCTGTGTCCCCCCCCCCCCCCTCCTCTCACCTTTTTCACCAAGAGCCACCCCAATTAATACACCCCACCAAACTATCCCACAACAATAAATTCCCCACAACAACTCCCACCCGTCCCACTTATATTGGCCGTTTCATTTTTTGGCGGGAAATCACAATCAGAGGCTAGGATAGGTCATGATGCAATTGGATGGTGAGGATTTGGTCAAGGGGTCAACACAAAGACTTTGGGACTCTCAATTTAGACCAGGAAGCCATGTGGGAAGACTTAGGTCTTATTTTTATGTCGATTATATATATGTAGCTCATATGAGCCTTTTAATCAGTGTAGTATGTAGTTTATGTTAATGTAGTGTCTAATTGTACCTCTGTAATCTATTTTAAAGTTAATGAAACATCAGTTTTCAGTTTACTCACTTTTGCAATTTTTCAAGTTTACTTAGAAATCTCAAATCATTGTTCAAAGCTTCTTATTGATATATAGTTGTTTGATCACTCTTATAAACCCTCACATATCTGTTTTAAATAAGTTTTCAAGCTGTGGAAAGGTTTTACCTAAGTTTAAGAAAAATAGCAAAAAAAAAAATATAAATAAAATAAAAATAAAATAAAAAAATTGTGAAAGGGAAGAAGAAAGCAAGGAGCACAATATATGTTGGATGGCTGTGGGTTAGAGACCTCATGGGAGGTCATTAGGTTGGTTTATATGGTTCTTGGTTCATGATTTTAGCTTGGAAAGCTTTTGTAAGTCTTTGGTTCCATTTTTCATTCCACTGTGTTTGTGCTTAATTCTGCTTAGCTTTGAATATTTTGTGTTTATTAGGTGTAGTTTAGTTGAATTGTAGCTTAATATTGGATAGTTATAGCATAGATTTGCTTGTTGCTCAAATTTTCATATTTGATTGTCATTTTGGTCATACTAGTAACTCTAAGTAATTGTAGTCTAAACCTGTGTTTTTTAGTTCATAATTACCTATTATAGCATAACAAATCAGTAGGGTATAGTCTTGTAGGTTTGAATCTCATTTTGTTTCTAAAAGCTTCAAATCAGTTCTAGATGGGGGTGTTTGTTTTAAGCTTGTTTGTGGTGTTCTAGTGGCTTTATAATACATCTCTGTGTTTCATTGAGTCACTTGGGTGAATACAAGTTTAGGAAAACCATTTCATTAGTCACAAATACACCCAAAAGTTAAAATTCAAGCTCATTACCACAGTTAACTGTGGTGATTTTTGGACATAAAACCCATCAAACCTTTTCACAAGTTTGTGTTTTTACTTAAGTTGGTCTTTATATAGCTTATCATAACAGATTCAAGCAATAAAAAGGAACTGAGTTTCATAAAAGTCAAAATATTAAATTTTTCCAAAAAGTCAAAAACACAAGTGTCAGATTTTTCCCAATATGGGATGAATTTTCTTGATTTTTGTGGGATGTTTTAGGTTTTGAAACTTGTTGAGATTGTTATCTACCAGTAGAACTTTAGATTCATGCCATGGTTTGATTTTTGTAATTTTTTTTGTGGACTATTTTACCCCTGGAAGACACTTGCAGGGCAAGGGTCTGCCCTGTGCACCAGCAACTCAGTCACAACCACCACTTTGGTGGTTCATTGTGACCACTCTAGTGGGTCCCACTGACCAAATCATGGCCCATTCAACCCCCCTCCTACCAGGGTTGGGTTTTTGACCATTTGTTTGACCATTAGACCGGTGGACCCCACCTGGAATTGCTCCAAAAGATTGTCCCTTTTCTGCCTCAGAACCAAATAAGCAAAGTGCTTATTGTGGTGTTTTAGCTTATTCAGTTAGCTTATTTGTGTGAAATTTGCTTAACCTTGTTCATATAACTTATTTGCATCAGTTTTCACCATTGTGGGCCCCACATTTGGCCATTTGTACTTATTGCTCTTCCAAGTCAAAGTAAGTCAACTGTCAAGGGTATAAGCACTTGAAGCGCTTATTCACTTGGTCTCAGCCAAACTCATTTCACAATAGTTGCTTAAAATCATATAATAAGCAGTTTTGAAAAAGAAAATTCCAAATAAGCCCAACTTAATAGAAGTGATAGCTTCTATTTAAGCCAATTGGCTTATTCTTCAGCTTATTAATAAGCAATTCCCATTTTTATAATTTTCCTAGGCTTCTGGTATATAAAACTAATTTCTGTAATTTTTTCAGATTTTTCTTGCATCATTTAGTATTTTTATTAATTAAAGTTAGCTTTTAGTAATTATTAAATAGTTAATAATTAATAATAATTAATTAGAAAATCAAAAAAATATAAATTAAATTTTAAAATTAGTTTTTAGTTATTTTTTATTTTTCCAAATTTTATTTTCAATTTTCTAGTGTAATTTAATAATTAATTAGAATTTAGGATAATTTAAATAATTAAAAAGTAATTAATAATTAATTAATAATTAGTAATAATTAATTAAAAACTCTTTAAAATATATTTTCATTTCTAAAAATAGTTTTATAGTATTTTAGATTTTTCTAAGTTTAATTTTTATTTTTCTAAGTTAATTTCATATTTATTTGTATTTTAGGTTAATTTAGTTAATTAAAAATAATTAGAAAATTAGTATTTAATTAAAAGTAATTATAAAATTACTGTAAAAATTAATTTTAAATTTTGAAAAATTTTCTTTAATCGTTAGGTTTGTAAAAATACTATTTTCATACCAGTAGCCTTTTCAGATCACCTCGTTCACTTTTATCCCACGTACGTTTGTTCGCGTTTTCAGCAATCGTACGGTTTTTGAGTTTTAAATAGTTTCTTCTTAATCTTAATTCCCGTAATCACCCGATCAAAAAGCACGCTCAGTCACAATTCACACCTTGTCGGGATTTAACGACCTAGTGATACCTTATATTACCCGGAGATTGTTTCTAGGCTTCTTAACTTTGTTGACCATTCTTTGGTCAATATAAGTTGACGGTTTAGCACCAATCAGTACCAGAGACATAGCACTCTGATTACTATCGTGTTAAGGAATCCTACTCAATTGAGTTAGGGTTTCTGGTCCGAAGTGTTCCTAAATCAATAAAAGGCGTGGGAACACGATTAATTTCTTGCTGGTGTGGTTCACTGCTGAGATTAAAAAATTAGGGTTTTGTCAAGAACCCTAATTTTTGGGGATTTCTGTCCACACTTGATTGCCTCAAGTGTGAGGCGCTTTTCTACATTCCGCTGCCAATATTCACTGTAAGATCATTCCTCTCACCTGATCTTGGTAAAATCAGGAACCTCTTTGTGTGCTTAATTGAAAATCAGTTGGATATCTTGTTTTTCAAATTTCTTAAATTATTAAGTCATGCCAGAAGGAGATGATGCTCCACCAAGTGGGGCTAGCTCCAGTGCTAGTGCTGCTAGCAAACTCATCTTTGGTGATGAGTTATATCTGCATCCGACTGATGCCAGTAGCACTCCTTTGATTAATCTTAAGTTAACTGGCACTGATAACTATAATGTTTGGAAACATGCTATGACACTTGCTTTACAGTCAAAAAACAAACTTGGTTTTATAAATGGAACTTGTAAAAAACCAAGTGATAAGTCCCTGATCACTCAATGGGAAATGCGCAATTCTGTAGTCTTGGGTTGGTTACTTGGTTCAATTTCTGAGGAGTTATACCTTGGACAAATTTTTTTAAAAGTCCCTTCTGAAATTTGGGATGAACTAAAAGAGACCTATGACAAAGTCAATGGGTCTGTCACTTTTGACCTACATCATCAAATTAATACTTTAAATCAAAATGGGTCAAGTCTTTCTGATTACTATCACAAACTGAATTCCCTTTGGAAGCAGTTTGACTCTTTGATTCAACTTCCTGCCTGCACTTGTGCATCAGCAAAAGATTTAAAAAAAAACATAAAGACCTCTTAAAACTCATGCAATTTCTAATGGGGTTAGATGAATTGTACTTACCATTGAGAAGTAATCTTTTGACCAGGGACCCTATACCCATTGTTCTTAAAGGCGCGAGGCGTGGCCTCGCCACCATGAAATGGACCTTGGCGGCTGATCTAGGCATGGGGCAAAAAGGCGTGAGATAAGGCGAGAAAAGGCGGGAAAAGGCGCGCCTTTTGGTAAGGCGTGGCGCCACTTTTTGAACCAGTTTATTTTTTTATTATTTATATTTTTTTATTATTTATTTTTTGAACTAGTGTTTGGAATTTAGGCTATTTGGTACATAGGCCTGGCAATTATATCGTAAGTAGTAGTTTAAATGTCTAATATAGTACGAGTAATATGATCTAAAGTTATAAATACATAAATCTATAAATATTTTTTTATCGCTTTAGTGACGCTTTAAGAAACGCAAAAGCTCCGCCATAACGCGTAAGGCTTGACGCACGACCATGCCGCCATGTCACGCCTCACGCCTTTTATAACCTCTATACCTGATGTTACGACCGCCTTCTTTGTTATTTCCAGAAAGGAATCTCATCATCTGTTGCTGGAAATAAACCTCATGCCTTTGTTTTTGCTGCTAAAAGTTATAATGAAACCAACAATAAAGGGCATAATCACAATAACAGGAAGAATGATCAAAACTCTAATTTAATATGCTCAAACCCTAAGTGTGGTTTTCTGATGAGGCGAAAAATGATCCGTTTTTAGAGGGTCATTTAAGCCCGAATCCGAATTTATTTGATCAAATATTGCCCTAAATCGTTCCTTTTGTGATTTTAGGTACTTGGAGAGTGAATTCTGGAAAAGAAGCCATTTTGGACGTTTTTGGAGCATAAAAGTGAAGAAAACGGCAAAGTTTCAATTTTCCATGCTGGAACAGTACATGAAGGCGTCAAGAGTTAACCCATGATGGCGTCAAACCCCAAGAATTAAAATCCGTAGCTCATGACGGCGTCACACAGGGCGTCAGAAGTAGATCAAGGCCGTCCGAGGAAGTATTTGGCGGCGAGATGACGGCGTCACACCTTTGTTCTTGACGCCGTCATCCCGATTTTCCTATATATAGTTTTCTAGTTTTTCACATTAAAAGAGAGAAGTTTTGGAGAAACCCTAAAGACGATTTTGGTGCAACTTTTACAGGTTTTTCAAGGGTTCCAAACCCTTGATACCTTGTATTGTAATTGAGATAAGTGTTCTCCTAATTCAATCAATATGTCTATGTGTTGGTTGTCTATATCTTGTTCTTGTCTCAATTCCATTATGCTAGGCTAGATCTCTTTTGTGTTTGCTTAGATCTAATGAAACCTAGATATTGATTATGTGTTGATTACTTGTTTATTCTTGTCTTGGATGAATGATTTTATATGTTAGGCTTAAGAAAACTGGGAGATCTCCAAATGGTAACATGCTTGAACGTCTTAAGAAACATGAACCGAGGCATACTAGGTCTTTATTGGTTGTATTTAATGCATGAGCCATTGTTTACAATCCCTATAGTTGTGTTGGGCATGGTGTAGGAGGAGATAAGAGCTCATAGAATTGGGGAGTTATGTATGCCACCCCATGAATGGTATTAAGGAATACAATCCGTCATCCATGCAATTATAACAAGTAATTAACGTGTAAAAGATATCTAGGGAGTAGTGAAATCTAAGTAAACACATTTTCTCCAATTACTGCTCACAACCTTAGTTTAATTAGTTTATTTTCATTTTTAGTATTTTATTTTGATTGCATCTTAGTTTTGGGTTAGTTGGATAGCAACTAATTCCGCCCACTCTTCCAAAACCGATATTTTTAATTGCTTTCCATAAAATATAAAAACACAAAAATAATCATCCCTCATCTTTAGAACTAGTAATTAGGCTTTCTAATCCTAGCGACACTATTCCTAAGCTGAACGATCAATCCCCCGGTACTTGTCACTATACTATACTACAACGATCAGGTACACTGCCTGGTGGGGGTTGTAAGCTTCTCGAGATCCCTCGAGAGGTAAAGCCTGTTGCGATTCCCACGCATCAAGTTTTTGGAGCCGTTGCCGGGGAAATAGTTATTGTCTAGGTTATGATTTCTTTTTATTAGGTCTACTTGCTAGATTCCTTTCTAGTAAGATTTTATTTTTATTTTTAGGTCTTCTTTAGTCTATCTTATTTCTTCGTGCCTTTGTTCGTAACTCTTTACCATCCGACATCATGGAAGGTGGTAACATCTTTGAACCCGTCATCCCACCACAACAAAACCCACCATTAGAACCCCTTAGGCCCCTTAGGAGAGTACTCCCGACCTAGCCACCAAGGCTACCGAAACACCATTGAGCTCACCGGAGCCAATGTGACCCCCTTGCGATCCGACACCATCCGGTTGGTGCAAAGCGGATGTGCATTCCATGGACTTCGTTCCGAAGATCCAAACCAACATCTTAAGGACTTTCTCAAAATCGTAGATTCCATAGACCTAGGTGTTGAAACTAGAGAGACTACCCGTTTACGCCTATTCCAATTCTCTCTACAGGATCAAGCTAGTCAATGGCTTGAGCGTTTACCCGCGGGATCCATCACCACATGGGATGATCTCACCACTCGTTTCCTTGCTCAATTTTTCCCACCGGGGAGAACTACTAAGCTTAGAAATGACATCTTGATGTTCCAACAACGTCAAAATGAATCTCTTTATGAAGCATGGACTCGTTTCAAGGACTTACTCCAAAAAGTCCCTCATCATGGCATAGATCTTTGGCTCCAAGTCCAAATCTTCTATGACCATATCGACATCTCCACGAGGCGAGCCATTGACCAATCGGCCGGTGGTAAGCTACGTGATCTAAGTGCGGAACAATCATGGGAACTCATAGAAGATCTTGCTCTCTATGACAACGAAAGTTGGAACGATCCCCGTGACTTGAACAAAACGGTCAAGGCAATATCTTTGCCTTCGAACAACTCTAGCACTCCCGACTGTAGGATCATGGAACTTGAGGACCAAGTCAAGTTTCTCATGAAATCTTACGATGCTCCTAAGCCTTCAAGTCAAGTGAACAAAATCACTTCTTCATGCGAATTATGTAGTGGTCCCCACGACACTCGTGATTGTGTGGAACTCCCCGGAACAGCTTTTGCGGACTACGCATCCACGTGTACCGACGAAGCAGGAGATAAGTGGTACACTTTCAAGCCCGAGCCAAACACTTACGGTGATTCATACAACCCCTCATGGAAAAATCACCCAAACCTTAGGTGGAAACAAAATCAATCCAATTCTTCCAATCCGCCTAATCGTTACCAACCAAACGGTCCATCATCCAACCGTACTTTCAACAACAATCCTTCTAACAACTATGGTAGTACCGACAATCTTGAAGGATTGATGTCAAAGTTCATGGCATCTCAAGAAGCTCGCATATCTAAGTTTGAAACCGATTTCAAACAAAAGCAAAGCGAGATGACCACTAGAATTGATGCATTGTTGAAAGTTCATAATGACCGAGAAATGGGAGCACTCCCAAGCGACACGGTCAAGAATCCGAAACTAACTGTTAATTCCATATCCTCAGTTTCGTCACCCACTTCGTGTCCACAATACTACTCGGTTAAATCAACGAGCATGTGTTTCAAACAAAACCAAGTTCCCCAAAAGGACCAATCAAATAAAACACCCACTATAGAGCCGGTCAAAAGCATAGTTGAAACAACTCCTACGCAAGACCTTGACGATGAATTCAAAGAGCTTCACCTTGAACGCCCCGTCATTGATGTCTTAGCGCGTGCTCCTTACTATAGTGCCCTCCTAGAAAAATATGAGAATTATAAGCTAGGTAAAAATGGGACCGCCTTCGTTCAAAACAAGTTGCCTAAAAAGCTTGATGATCCGGGTATATTTGTTTTGCCTTGTAACAAATATAAAAACACAAAAATAATCATCCCTCATCTTTAGAACTAGTAATTAGGCTTTCTAATCCTAGCGACACTATTCCTAAGCTGAACGATCAATCCCCCGGTACTTGTCACTATACTATACTACAACGATCAGGTACACTGCCTGGTGGGGGTTGTAAGCTTCTCAAGATCCCTCGAGAGGTAAAGCCTGTTGCGATTCCCACACATCATCTTCCTGGACACACTATTGATAAATGATATAAGATTTTTGGATATCCAGATCACATAAAAAAGAAATGGGCAAATCAAAAAGCCCCTAACGCTTATTCCAGCAATCATACATCTGTAGAGGTTCCTACCTCTACTTCCACTACTTCACCAAGATCTGGTGCATCTCTATCCACTAAACAGCTTCAGCAACTGATCAGCTTTCTGAATAGCTCTAAGAATTCCAACAATGTGTATGCCCATATGGCAGGTACTTTTCATTGTGGAAACACTACTTTCAAAGTTTATAAAATCGATGAAAGGTGGATCATTGACTCTGGTGCTAACCAACACATGGTTACATCAGAGGACAAACTTGAAAATGTTATGGACATATCTGATTTAAAACTTTAGATGAACAACCCTAATGCACAACTGCCTACATTCAAAAAGTTGGAAATCTTAAATTAAGTGACAACATCATTCTCTATGATATTTTATATGTCCCTGAATACACCGTCAATCTTTTGTCAGTCCACAAACTGGCAAGAGATAATAAGCTTTTCATTGGTTTTGACGAATACAAATGTTATATTCAGGACTTGCAGCATCAGAAAACTCTAGCGACTGGTAGTCAAAGAGAAGGTCTGTACTTTCTGGACTTCACTTCTACAAATAACTTTATAAAAAGTAACAACATCATAAGCTATCACTCAGGCCCCTTGTGGCACAATAGACATGGTCATCCCTCTGACCAAGTTCTAAAAGTCCTCAAAACGCAAAATTGACATTAAAGGAGATTTCAATTCCTCTTCTTGTAACATCTGTCACTTCTCTAAAAAAAACTAGAGAACTATTCCCTCTAAGTGATCACAAAAGCACTTCTGTGGGTGATCTAATCCACCTAGATGTTTGGGGTCCTTTGATTAGCTCAAAATAGTCAACCTAAATTGACCAAGTAAATGGTCAACAAAGTCAAATAACTTAGAGTCAATGCTTCCGGGTAATATAGGGTATCACAAGGTCGTTATGTCCCGACGAGGTGTGAATTGTACTTAAGCGTGCTTGTGATCGGGTTATTTTTCACAGGAAAGGGTTATGATGAGAATTATTTGAGAATTATGAAACTTAATAGCTTAGAAAAGCTATATGATTGATTACGTGAATTTAGATTAAGAAGAAACGAGCTAAAATCTAAAAACGTACGTTTAAATTACAAACGGATAATGACGTACGTGATAAAAAAAATGAATCTGATAAAATAAAAAGGCTACGGATATGAAAATGATATTTTTACAAATCTAATGATTAAAGAAATTTTTGGGAAAAGGAAAATTAATTTTTACACTAATTATATAATTATTATTAATTAAAAACTATTTTCTAATTACTTTTTAAATATTTAAATTACCCTAAATTATAATTAATTATAAATTACACTAGAAAAATGAAAATAAAATTTGGAAAAATTTAAAATAACTAAAAACTAATTTTAAAATTAAACTTGTATTTTTCTGACTTTTAAATTAATTATTAATTAATTATTAATTATTAAAACTAAAGTAAATTATGAAAAATACCAAATGATAAGAGAAAAATCTGAAAAAAATTACTAAAATTATTTTAACCTATAAGAAACCTAGGAAAATTATAAAAATGAAAATTGCTTTAGTAAAAAGCTGAGAATAAGCCAAATGGCTTAAATAGAAGCTATCACTTCTATTAAAGTGGGTTTTTTTGGATTTTTTCTTTTTCACAACTGCTTATTAACTGATTTTAAGCAACTATTATGAAGCAAGTTTGACTGGAACTCAGAAATAAGCAATTGGTGGGCTTATTTGGTAGACAGATTAAGCCAATGGCTTATTAGGACTTGAGTTTGCTTGAATAAGTTACACAGTTGAATCACAAACCAAAATAAACCAATAATTATCAACAACAACAAGTAATAAGAACAAATAATCCAAGGATATGCAAAGAATAAGCTAGATAAGCCAAATAAGCCCTTGGCTTATTGACGGGCCAATCAGGCCAATAAGGCCTACTTGCAGCCCTCTGTGGGGGCCACAAGGGGGGTCAGAGGTCCAAACTTGGGGTTGAAGTTGGACTGGGTATCCACAAAATAAACCAAGCAACAGGCCAATAAGCCCACTAATAAGCTCACAATGAGCTTATGTAATAAGCTAAATGGACTGAGTGCACAGATGCATAGGTCAAATGACCTAGTAACAGGCCAATGTGGGGTCCACACAAGGGATCAGGGATCCAAACTTAGACCTAAAATAAGAAGATAAGCAGTATGGCTTTAAAATAAGCCAAAAACCAAATCCTAACTTTCACAAATAAGCTAGATAAGCACTCTTGGAAATATGACAAAAACCTGAGGACTCAGCTTAAGTAATGGATTGGACAAACTAAAGAGGACTTGCAGCCCTAGTAAATAAGCCAGGAACCCAAAAATAAGCTCTTACCCTCAAAGATTGGCTTATTGGCTTTCCAATAAGCCAAGAAACAGGGGTGGGACCCGCTATGGTAGTCAGGACAAGCCAAGGGAAAAGGGGCCAATGAACTGAGTAGGGCACACCCTTGCCCTGCAGGTCACTTTGAGTCCACAAATAAGCACTTGAGAAAAATCTAAAAAATAAGAGCTATGTGGAATTCTAAAGATTAGCTGACAAACTACGAAATGTAAAAAGCATGAGACCTGAATCGAAACTCAAAAATCAAAATAATTCATGCAATATTTGGATTTCTGCCTAAACTTACAATTTTGACTTTTTCACTTTCTTAAAAGCTTTGACTTTTATGAACTTTGGACTTGATTTTTTTTACTGATTGTGATTAGTTAAGATGTAAAAAGACTAAAATAAGCAAAGTTATCTATTTGTGACTTAAAATGAAGCTTATGCCACTTAAATTTCAACACAGACAGATTTTAGACCAAGTTATTGATGATTTTGACTTTTAAGCTTGTTACTAACAAAGACTTGCTTGATTTGGTGTACTAAGGGTCTGAGTATGATGTGTGAACACTAAATGAGGAATGAATCTTACTGAAGCACTTACAACAGACAACACCAAACACCCCTAACTAACATAGATCATGAACAAACTTGATTCAAATATATCTAAAACACAATCTAATGATCACTACTTATTCTAACTAGCAATAAACAAACAAATTAAACGCAGAAAGCAACTAGTAATTGTATTATACTAAAAGGGTAAAAATTAGAAATGATTGAGCTTACAAAAGCTTTCCAAGCTAACAGCCAGGGACCACAGACCAATGTACCATTCCCTAATGGTTTCCATAAACCTCTAACCCACAGTCATCCCTGATTTGCTGTGCTCCAGCCATTCTTCAACCTTTGATCATGATATTTTTATTTTATTTTTATTTTTAAATTTTTTATGATTTTAATGAAACTGATTTCCTAATTGTTTTAGAAGCTTACAAAGCTTCTAAAAGCTTTCTATTTGAGCTTATAAGAGTATGCAAACAACTTGAGATTGATTAATGAAGTTTAAACAGATACTTGAAATTATTAGATAAGACTTGAAAATTGGAAATGAGGAATGAATTTAAAATTAAACTTTCATTACTTGAAAACAGATTACAAAAGTTAAAAATAAACACTACATTAACTAAAATACAATAATACATGCCATATATGGCTTCTCTCTACTACTACTTATAATACGAAAATAAAGATAAGCAATATCATCTCCACATGGCTTCCTGTTGAAAATTGAGAGTCCCCATGGCTTCTTTGTTGATCCAATACCAAATCCTCACCATCAATTTGATAATTAATTCATCCTAGCCCTTGATTGTCTTTTTGGCGCCAAATACAAATGGGGCAAGTTTAGTGGAGCTGGTGAGTTCATTTAATGAGGAAGGGGGGTTGGTTTGAGTTGGTGAGAATATTAATGAAGGGTGGCTGTGTTGGTGAAAAGATGGGAGGAGGGGGAGACAGGGTTGCAGGATTTGGGGGGAAAAGTGGGGAAGGAAGTGGGTGTTTGACCCGGTTTTGACCCTTTGACCTGCGTTGACCGGGGGTATTTTTATTAATAAAATGGAATGGGCCAGGGTGATTGGGCTTAGGAGTTGGAGCGGATTGTGTTTGGTTTTGGTTTGGGTTTAATAATAAAAATAGAGGGTCCGATTGGTATTAGTGTTTTACAAGGACCATTTTTGCAATTTGGCTGAAATTGAGGGACTGAAATTGTACTCTTCCAAAATGTTCACAAGGACCAATTATGCAAAGCTTGTTATTCCAATGACCAAGATTTGCATTTTTCCATTTTAAAATTCCCAAGGACCAATTTTGCCAATATTGAAACTTGAGGGACCAAACATGTAAACTTTTGAAACTTTAGACCCAAATATCATATTATAATTTTTGACTTTCAAAAGACTTGGGTTGACTTATCTTTCAAAATAAATGCCTATGGACTAATTTTGACAAGTTTTGAAACTTGGGGGACTGAAACTGCCAATTATGCAAACTTTGATCATTTTTTATCTGTTTTTACTCATTTTGCATCTGAAATATATAAAACACAATCCCTGTGATATTTTCAGTATTTTGATGCATTTTTGAGTGTTTTTAAATGTTTTGCAGCTCAGATTTGACCAAAAATGATAAGTGTTTAAGCACTCATCAATCCCCCACACTAAACTATTGCTAGTCCCTAGCAATCTTTTGTGAAAATTTAATGGATTTGAATCTCTTTACCAAAAGCCATTACTTCTGGAGTAGCCAAATGTTTCGGTTCAAGTAAGAACCATGGTACACCGATAACCATATGATTTTGAGCAAACCACCAGCTTTCAACGATTTTGATTTGTCTTTACCAGAAGCCGTTGGCTTCTGGACTAGCCAACTCTTGATGGAACACAGTCAACATCTTAGTGAGTTGATTACCAATTATGGCTTTCCACTGCCTTTACCACAAGCCATAACCTTGCGGGCTAGCCAACTTTTTACTTTTTAGGATATGGTGAGTTGAGTACCATACAATTTTTGGCAAATTGTCAGCCATAAACGGATTTGAGTTATCTTTACCAAGATCCGTTTGCTCCTGGATTAGCCAATCTCTTTGTTGGTTAGACATGGCGGACTGATAACCAATTTTTTTTTTTTTTTTGAAATAAAGAGATTTTTTTTTTTTTAAATTTTGGCCAAAAACGGGGGTACTAGAAGGTATAATGTGATAAAATTCGCTAGAATTTCCCCCCCCCCCACACACACACTTAGAATTGAATATTGTCCTCAATATTCAAAGTCCCGGCTATTATGCCAGCTCTTTGAACGGAAAAAGGCAATATTCTAAGCTAACTGTGGGAACATCATTTTTCACTTTATTTATATATATATACAAACACACTTTCTTTTTGGAAACAATAGCAGGGGACGGCCACTTCCCCACACTTAGGTGATAGAAAATAGAAAGAAGTGAGAGACATGGGTGAAAACCCATGTTGTGCTACTGTTTTTATTCACCGAGTCGCTAGCTTGACTCGATCCCCGAATTCATTGGTCCTTGGGGAAAGTTTGAAGATCCGGGACAACCATGGATGGTATGTCCTCTCCAATGTAATGTTTCAAACGATGCCCATTCACTTTGAAATTTGGTCCGTCATTTTGAGATAATTCGACGGTGCCATAAGGATAAACTTTGGCAATAGTGAATGGGCCAGTCCAACGGGTTTTTAGTTTTCCTGAGAATATCTTGAGTCTAGAGTTGAAAAAAGGACTCAGTCACCAAAGTTAAAAAGTTCTTGATTTTTGAGTCATGAACCTTCTTTGTCTTTTCCTTGTAGATCAAAGAGTTCTCGTAAGCTTGATCACGAAGTTCATTCAATTCATTCAGTTGAACTTTGCGATAAGCACCCGCGTTTCGGAGGTCAAAATTTGCATGCTTGAGAGCCCAATAGGCTTTGTGCTCAAGCTCGATCGGAAGATGGCACGCTTTCCCGTACACAAGCTTGTAAGGCGTACACCCGATCGGTGTTTTGTAAGCTGTACGGAAAGCCCATAGTGCATCATCTAATTTATCCGACCACGATGCATGATTTTCACCTACAGTTCTTTCCAATATTCTTTTAATTCCTCGATTGGAAACTTCTACTTGTCCACTTGTTTGAGGGTGGTACGCAGTAGAAAGACGGTGAGTTACACCGTACTTTTGCATGACATTATCAAATTTGTCATTGCAAAAATGCGTACCACGATCACTAATTATAGCATGTGGAGTTCCAAATCGAGCAAAAAGAGCTTTTAAGAATTTTACAACAACTCGGGCATCATTCGTGGGTAAAGCTTTTGCGTCAACAGCCACGAGTATATACTTATTTCCATGAGATGATGGAAATGGCCCCATAAAATCAATGCCCCATACGTCAAAGATCTCATAAACTTGAATTGCATTTTGTGGCATTTCATTCTTTTGTGAGATATTCTCGTGACGTTGACAAGCGTCATAGGATTTGACTAATTCATGGGCATCCTTATAGATCGTGGGCCAGTAAAAACCTGAATCAAACACCTTTTTGGCGGTGTAGTTTGGATTGTGGTGCCCCCCTGGGACCAGCATGGCAAGCCTTTAGAATTTCAGCGGCTTCCTGACCCTAAACACACCGCCGGATGACTTGATCCGCGCAGATTTTGAACAAGAAGGGGTCGTCCCAGAAATAGTGTTTTACATCTTTAAAGAACTTATTTTTTTGTTGGGACGACATCCCTTTCACAACAAAGTTATCCGCATGGTAATTTGCAAAATTGGCAAACCATGGGGTAGTCGAATCTCCACGAAAAGAAACTGCACTGAGGGTTTCGAGAGGAAATGTTTCGTTTATTTCCTTTTTCTCGAAAGCATCTTGGTGGGGGTTTTCAAGACGGGAGAGATGATCGGCAGCTAGGTTCTATGCTCTTTTTTTATCACGAATTATGATATCAAATTCTTGCAGGAGGAGAACCCAACGGAGTAGTCTCGACTTTGCATCTTGTTTTGGAAAGAGGTACTTCAAAGCCGAGTGATCCGTATACACTATGCATTTGGTCAATATCAAATATGGCCAAAATTTTTCAAAGGCATACACTACTGCTAATAATTCTTTTTCAGTGGTGGTGTAATGACTTTGAGCCTCGGTCATTGTTTTGCTCGCATAGTGTATCGGTTGAAAGTGTTTTGATTTGCGTTGCCCCAAGACTGCCCCGATTGCATAATCACTCGCATCACACATGAGTTCAAAGGGCAAGTCCCAATCGGGAGCAACAAGAATCGGTTCCTCAGTAAGCTTTTTCTTTAATGTTTCAAAAGCTTCGATGCACTCGGGGGAGAAGATAAAAGGAGCATCCTTCTCGAGGAGAAGGATCATAGGCCGGGCGATTTTATAAAAATCTTGAATAAACCTACGATAGAAACCGGCATGACCCAAAAAGCTCCTAACACCTTTGACGGTAGTGGGATGAGGTAATTTTGTGATGAAATCCACTTTGGCTTTGTCAACCTCAATCCAATTCTTTGAAATTTTATGGCCGAGGACAATGCCCTCTTTGACCATAAAAAGACTCTTCTCCCAATTTAGCCATAACCTTGTGTCTTCACAACGTTTGAGCATGTTGTCTAAATGGGAGATTGATTCTGTGTTTTTGAGTGCGTACATATACAAAGTAGACGTGAGTGGAGTTTACTAATTAACCTTTAGGAAAAGGTTAACTTGCAAAAACTCGTGAATACAATATATATATGTGATACCGGGTAAGTGATTACCCGGGTCGTGTCCCAACGAGGTGTGAATGGGCAATATCGTGTGAGATTCGTGATTAAAATGCTTGTATGGATGATGAGAGATTATTTGGTATTGTGGAATCACGAGAAATTGCAAATAACGTACGAAAAATAAAATTAACACAACTAAAACATGAATTCGGACAAGGAATGAAAATTAAAACTTGAAAACTAATTAGAATTCTACGGAATGGAAATTAGGAAGCTAGGGAACCCTAAACGTAATCTAATTTCAAAAACGCGAAATTTAATTAAAGAAAACGCGAGTGCGCAAAAGAAAATGTGAATTTTAAGCTACGTTAATCCTACGGGTATAAAAATAATTTTCCTACGTTTCTAATGATAAAAGAAATTTTCTGGAAAAAGGATTTCATTTTTCTAAACTTTTTTCTATGAATTAAATACTAAATGAAAGAAATAAATGATTAAAAATACAAAAACTTTTTGGAAAAATCTGAAAAACTTTAGGAAACAAATTTAGCTAAAAACTATCCTAGGAAAATTATGAAGGAGGCATAAGCAGTTCTAGATAAGCAGTAATGAGCAATCTAAAAGCTGAAAATTTAATAAGCTAAACAATAACTGAAGTACTATAAATACAAATGTAAACGAACAAAAACATGAAATACACTAGAGCACAGTTGGTAGGGGGTCTGTTTGTGTGTCTGCTATGAACCAAGGGGACCAGGGGTCGAACCTTGCTCACAACATTTTTGCAAACGTTTTTTGTTTGTGATTTTTTTTATAGAAACTAGTTTGACTACTGAAGATGAACATTTTACAAAACTAAAACCATTGGTGAATCTTACTAAAAAGCACAAAAAAAGCATAATTTATAAGCAGTTAAGGTAAGACTTTTGTAAAGGGATTATAGAAAACTTGAAATGCAAATATAAGCTATAATAAACTAAGTCCTAAACTGAATAAGCTATAAAAAATTAACGCTAATCTTAAGAAGCTAAAGTTATCTAAAAAACAGCTAGAGATAGGCGAATAAGCAAATGGAAGAGCATAAAGCATATGTGGGCTGCTAAAGGGAACTCAGCCTAATAGGCTACTTAGGGACTATGAACAGCTAATCAATTCCACAAGCTACCCTTCCAAAATGAAATCTTAACAAGCTACTGCTACTCACTATTCATAAACCCCAAAATCAGACAAAGAGGAGCTTGTTAGGGGGATTAATAATGGGCTGCTAAGGGTGACTGTATAGGCAGTTCAGAAACTAGCAGCTAACAGGCTTATTGTAGCCCTCAATTAAGCTAGTGGATAAGCATAAATGTGGAAAGTCAGCTAAAAAAATTTTTATAGCCCTATCTACTGATTACTAGTCAACTCAAATTTAAAACCTAAACTTAACTTAAGCTAACCTAAAACCAAGTTCAAATAGGGCTGCTGAAACAGAAACAGCCTTGAGGGGCGACTTTAAGGGCTAAATACGCTATCAGGAAAAAAAAAAAAAAAAAAAAAAAAAAAAAAAAAAAAAAAAAAAAAAACTTAAAAATAAAATAAAAATACCAGCTTGTTAACAAGCTGGCAAATAATCCAAAAACCAAATTTCAGGAGTTAACTACAAAAATTGAAGCAACCAAAAATATCCTATGAAGGGCTGTTGGGGACGAAGGAAATGCAGGCATGCACTTGGACTAGGTGATTTGCAGGCTAAGATTTCGCCACCAAATGGTCTTGAAAATGAAGTTCAAGCTATAAAAACTGAAGGCTACACTACTAAGTGCTTATACAACACAAATCAAATCCTAATTCTGACTTAAGCATAATAACAGTTAGATCAAAAAAGGTGCGATTGGATAGTCATAACTGAAATGCAGCGGGAATGTTTGGTATGATTGACTAATGGAAGTCAAGGTACCAGTTTGTGAATGACAAAACTAACTTATATAAAACCTACTTTAACCAAATATAACACTGAAAAGACTTAAACTAAATCTACTCTATCTAACAGCTATTAACTACGATTTTGAACAAGGCTACTCAACTATGCTAAAACTGATTGGTAATGAAAAATTCCACCTTTAAACTAAACTAACAAGGGGTTTAAGCTAGCTGAATTTGGAACTTGGGTCAAAAGCTCTTAAAGACTAAAGAAAAAAAATGTGCCAAACACTCCTTTACGTACTCTGTCTTGAAGATCCAAGCTACCAAGGTTTTCAAAATCTCTTAGAAACTGAAAGTAATGGACTAGATAAGCAATGTAATGGTAAGATAAACACAAGCCTTACAATAATAAGCAGTTTATAAGGAGTAATAAATAAGCAGTTGGTAAAAAGAAAACTTAAACTTGCATTAATTTAAAAATAATGAGTACAAGACATTTGAAGATAACTTAAAACTAAATCCTTAAAAAAAAAAAAAAAAAAAAAAAAAAGAAAAAAAAAAAAAAAAAAAAAACCTACTACCTACTCCAACCTCTTAAAGGCTTACATAATGTTCTACTTATACTAAGAGTCTAAACCTTGGTCTTGCTTGTTTGTGCTTCTCTTCTGAGTGAGTGGGTTGTGATTTCAATTTGTGCTTTCTTGAATTCTTCTCAACCATCAGATTGGCTTGGTCCCAAAGGTGTGCAATATTAGCCGTTTGATTAAATTGAGAGGTGTGGATTGCTGACTTAGAGGTGGCATCATGTGAATGTGGGAGCTTTTGAGGTGATGGAGATGGAGTGTTGCAGGAGGGAAACGTGGAGGAGGGTTTGTGTATGGTGGGTAATAGCAGGGAATATGTTGAAGATGAAAAGGGGTGATTGTTTGACTAGGTCAAAGGCAGAAACACGTTTTAATATTAAACGTGGAAGGGATTGGGTTGTTGGGCTATAAGTGTTTAGGATAGTTTTGGGCTTGGAGATGTGGCAGATCAGGTGTTGGATTGGAGTTATAAGGAGTGGGGTGGATGTGGTGATGGGTTTTAATAATTTACAAGGGTCCGTTTAGTTTATCACATAAATAGCACAAGGACCAGATTTGTAATTTACTGAAACTGAAGGGTCTAAAACTGTCACATCTCCAAAGTATCACCAAGGGTCATACTTGACAAGTTGTAATTCCACAAGGACCTCTGGTGATATATTTCCAAAATAAAGTATCCGAGGATCATTCTTGACAACTTTGCAAATTTGAGGGACCAAACTGTAAACTATTGAAACTCTTTACCCAAAGATCATTTTTGATGATATTTAACTTTTAAAGAACTTAGGTTGACTTAACTTTCAAAATAAACGCTCAGGGACAAATTTTGACAAGTTTTGAAAGTTAGGGGACTGAAACTGCCAATTATGCAAACTTTGTTCGTTTTTCGTTTGTTTTCAATCATTTTGCATCTGAAACATATAAAACATGATCTTCGGGATATTTTCTGTATTTTGATGCGTTTTTTAGTATTTTTAAACGTTTTGTAGTTTATATTTGACTAAAAATGATGAGTATTTACACACTCATCAGAGATACATGATTGAAATGAATCCCCAATGACCGAGAAATCATCCATAAAGACCTCCATAGTTTTCCCGATCATGTCGGAAATATATGGCCATCATGCACCTTTGGAACGTGCCTGTAGCATTACATAAACCAAATGGCATATGTTTATAGGCAAAAGTTCCATAGAAGCACGTGAAAGTGGTCTTTTCTTGATCCTGCGGATCAATGGGAATCTAAAAGTAACCCGAGAAACCATCGAGGAAGCAATAGTACTCATTTCCCACTAATCTCTCGAGCATCTGATCCATAAAGGGTAGAGGAAAATGGTCTTTGCGGGTGGCGTCATTTAACTTGCGATAGTCAATGCATACACGCCAACCCGTAACCAATCGAGTTGGAATCAACTCGTTTTCTTCGTTAGTGACAACAGTAATGCCACCCTTTTTTGGAACGCAATGTATTGGGCTAACCCAAGGACTGTCCGAGATAGGGTAAATCATACCGGCATCAAGAAGTTTTAAAACTTTTTGTTTGATGACCTCATGAATTATTGGATTCACCCTTCTTTGTTGTGGGACTGCTGGTTTGAATTCATCCCCCATTAAAATTTTGTAGGTACAAAATTCGGGATCAATGCCCTTGATGTCGGAGAGCCTCCAAGCAATTGCTTGCTTGTGCGACTTCAAAACCTTTATTAGAGCAGCCTTTTCCTCAACACTTAAATCTTTAGCAATTATGACGGGTAATTTATCATCACCCTCCAAAAACAAATTCAAGATGAGGCGGTAAGTCCTTAAGCTCGACCTTAGGGAAATCATCAGTTTTCTCAACATATTTGATTTCCTGATTATGAAGTTGTTGTGGTAGAACAGGAAGAGGAGAGGGATCTTCGTTTAATAATTTCTCAAGTAGGAGAATATCCCTCTCAGGGTCAATCTCTTGGTTATCGATTCCATCAGGAATCGAATCACTTTCGAGAAAGGCCTCAATTTCTTCTAAGACGAAGTCACTTCTCTCAAACGGAGTGAGGGAAGGAGAAGAATTGGCAATGATGGGATGAGAAGATGGAGTGGAATTTCCATCTTGAGCGTACTCCTCAGCAGCAACATCAATGACATCTATTCGGTTTACCGATTCAGAGTCATAATTAGAGGAGTACCTCGAAGTTTGATCGAGGTTGAAGGTGATGCCTTCCGTTCCAACATGCAATGTGATCTCTTGCTCAAATACATCGATGAGAGCGTGCCCAGTTCTAAGGAATCCCCTTCCAAGAATTAGAGGGACCCTTGAATCGGCATCAAAGTCAACAATCACAAAATCGGCCGAAAAATGGAACTTTCCCACTTTAACGAACACGTCCTCAGCAATGCCAAGTGGACGAGAAATTGATCGATCGGCAAGCTATAGAGTCATGCACGTGGGAGTAAGTTCGGGAAGAGAGAGTTTCTTCCATACAGAATATGGCATTAGGTTAATGCTAGCATCCAGATCGGCCAAGGCGAAGCATTCAACCATACCCGGAAAAACACAAGGAATGAGAAATTTTTCGGGGTCTCCAAGCTTCTCGGGAAGCTTTTTCAAAAGAATTGCTGAGAAGTTCTCATTCAATGTCTGGCCATTTCGAAGAGTTTTTCCTTATTACTTAATAGATTTTTTATTGTTGATGCAAACTTGGGCATCAAGAGAATAGGATCCGTGAAGCTTATGTCAAAGTGCAAATCTTGAAATATTTGGAAAATTTTATCCATTTGGTGACTAGCCTTTTTGCAGAGCTTTTGTTCATTGAGACGTGATGGGTAAGGAATAGAAGTTTTGGATTTAGGGTTGTCCACTGGAGTTTCTGTTGGTTCTAAGACAACTCCAGGTTTGCATCTGGTTTCTGGAATAACCTGAGGTTGGACGTGTGCGGTACTTCATGAGCTAGGAGATTGCACCTTGTCCGTTGTCACCTCAGCTTCACGTTCTACTACCTTTGGAGGAGAGGAAGAAGAGGTAGTAGGAATCGTGGGTTCATCATATGAAGCACCACTTCTTGTTGGGATCGCCTTAGCATCGCCCCTCGGGTTAGCGATCGTGTTGCTCGGAAGTGTTCCTGAGCCCGAGGGTCGATCATTTAAAGACTTCTTGATTTCAAAAATCTGGCTAACTGATTGGCTCCAAACAGTCAACCTAAATTGTTAGGAATACAATTATTCCTGTAAAAGTCTCGGTCACCTAATGATTGTAATAGCATTAAGTTAGCTCGTAGTTAGTTTGTTTATAAGTATTAGTTTGTTTTAGATTAAGTAACACCGTGGAAGAAGGACGGGTCTTTACCCACTGTATACCTGCTCCACAGCCCGGGTGTGGGTGTTTTATTAGTTATCTTGTAGGAACTATATATATCCCTCTCCACATGTGGAGAGGGTGAGCCTTTCATTTTTAATCTAATTTTTCTTTCTTCTTTTATCTCAAGGTTCCAAACTCTCTCTCTCTCTCTAGTTCTTGAATCTAACTCAAACATGGATATCATCTACCATGAACTAAGGCCACCCGAATCTAGATGTTCATATTCTACATAAATTGACCAAGGAATGGTCAACAAGGTCAAACAGCCTAGAGTCAATCTCCGCGGAATATAGGGTTTCCTCGGGTCGTTATGTCCCGACGAGGTGTGAATTGTTATCAAACGGGTTTGTGATCGGGTGAATTTGGACAAGAAAGGGTTTGTGATTGGTTAAACTAAGGAATCTACAAGGAAATAGCTTAAATAAGCTATATGAACAACACTGGAAATTTGGAAAAACCAGAAACGTTTAAAACTAAAAACGTATACGTTTACATTTAAATTAACGTAAACGTACAAAATAAAAAGTGAAAACTGAAATCTGAAAACCCACAGGGGTTGAAAATGACTTTTTTACAAACCTAAAATAAAAAGAAAATTTAAAATGAAAATGAAGTTATTAACTTGATTATTTTAATATTTAAACACTAATTAATTAATTAAAACTATTTTAAATCTAATTTAAATTAAACTAAAAATGATAAAGGTTACAAATTAAACTAAAAACTTGCAAAAATATTTTCTAAACCTCTAATTGAACTTGAAGAAAGTATAAAAATTAAAAAGAAATATTTTTGTCTTTTTATGGTTTTTCTATTAATTAATTACTAATTAAACATTAATTACCTAGTTAAACTAATTAGAATTATTAATAATACTAAAAAGACTTAGAAAATTAAGAAAAATTTTATAAAACTAATTAACCATCACAGGAATCCTAAAAAATTATAAAAAATTTCTAAAAATTATATTTAAACTAATTTACTAATTATTTAGTTATTTACTAATTAATATCTAATTAAACTAATTAAATTCTAAAAATTACAATATGAACAGTAATAATTATAAGAAAATTTCTAAAATTATTTTATAACTTATAAAATCTAGGAAAAATATAAAAACTAGGGTTTACTTTATAAAAACTAATTTTGCTATTTAATACTTAATTATTAATTAATTATTAATAAAAATAATATTAATTCTAATTAATACTAAATGACAAAATTAAAATCTAGAAAAATTACTGAAATTACTTTAACATAAAAGGATTTTAAGAAAAATATAAAAATGCTAAGTGCTTAAAAAATCTAAAAATAAAAATTAAAAAGATAAATAAAATTAAATAGAAACTATCACTTATTTTAAAACTTGAATTTTCTGGATTTTCTTTTACAAAACCTTTAAAATACTAAAAACATGAAACTTTTGTGAAAACAAAATTTCCAAAGCTTAAAAATAAGCCAAATGCAAGCAATAAGCTTGAGCAGTTGACTTATGTTGACCAAACAAGAAAATAAGCTCAAATGAGCTTTGCGAGGTCCACAAGGGTGGAATCTGGTTCAATTAAGTGTGTTGGACATGTTTAAGCAAGAATATCACAAATAAGTTCACAGAATAAGCAAATAAGCACTAATTAAGCACTTGGATTACTTAGCTAAACACAGAAATGGGACAACATTGGGGTTGATCTAGGGGGCCCACAAGCTGGCTTAAGCTCAAATGATTGGTTGGAATGGAGAGAGGGCCAGGAGGGTAGTCCAAGGAACCAAGGAGGGGGCTTGTGGGACCCACTGTGATGGCCAAAGTGAACCTCCAAAGTGTTGGTGTGGTGACTGTGTGGTGGTGCAGGGAAGGTGTTCCTCCCTGCAGGTGTGTTTAAAGCTGTGAGGGACCCACAGAAAAATTCACAAAAATAAAATGATGCAAGGACATCAAAGCTCAGCTGGGGGACTTCAAGTTCTGAAAAGCTCAAACCCTAAAACTCAATACAAAATTCTACAAAAATCATGCAAAATTTGGAAAAAAACTGAAAACATGGCATTTTGACTTTTCATGTAAACTTATAACTTTGACCTTCTTGAACTTTGATTGGGTCTAAATGACTGAAATTGATGTGTTAGGTTATATTAAGGCTAAATTAGGCTAGGAGAACAACTTTTAATCAAAATGGGTGAGGTTTGATGTTGCAAAAACCCAACAGTTAACTGTTGGAGGTAATGGTGGGTGATTTTGACATTTTTATGAAAAGGGTGTGGATTTTATGATTCCTAAAGCCTAACTAAACCTAATGCAAGCTAATGAAACAAAGAGCAAGTCCAAACATCAAAAAGAAACCTCAACACTCAACTAAACCAAACACCCCTTAATGGGTACTGTTTGATGATTTATGAAGTGAATCAACAACTTAAACCATGAAACTGAATCCTAGGGCTACAACATGGTAGAATAGTCTTAAAGCAACACAAAAAACAATGACAGTAACAACAAAACACTAGCAACTTGATTATGCTAAAAATTTAGTGAAATGAAAAATATTAGCAACTATGAATCCAATGATCAAAAAAACAATTTTAAGACATAATATCACTTAACAACAACAACTGAGTATAAAAACACAGAGATTTAAGCAATTACATGACTTGAACAGTAAAATACTAAAATGAACACAAAATGCTTACAAGATGGGATTCAAGTGAGAACTGTGAACCAGGGAACCAAATCACACCCTATTGACTTCCACAAGTCACTAACACCCTGCAAATCCATAATCTTCCTTGTTCACTGCTTATTGCCCTTCTTCTTGGATTTTTTTATTTTTAAGCTATTTAATTCTATTTTTGAGTATTTTTATCAAAACTGATTTAGAACAAGCTAAGTTAATCAAGAAGCTTATAAAAACTCCTTATTGACTTAAGTGAACTCAAACAACCAGTAATCAATAGCTTTTAACAACTTGAGAGCTAAATTGAGATTTTGGAGATTTTAAGTAAAAACTGAAAATTGCAATGAAAGCTTAATTAAATGATTAAAACAACTTTAAATTACAACAATAAGTCTGGAATTACACTTTAAAACTAAAATTTATATCTAGAAGGCCACAGTAAATTACAATAACATTCTAATTAAACTACAAACTACTCTATACTAACTACTCCTTTCTCCTTTTTCTTTCACTTTTATAAGCCCTGGAGGTACTTTTTCTCTTTCCCACTTCATTTGGAGCTGTAGGATTGCTTCTTTTGATCCCTACCGTTTAAATGGGATTTGGCGGGAAAACTATTTTTGACAGGTTATGGGGTTTGGTTTGATATAATAAATGAGGAGGGGGTTTGGTTGGGTGTTTTAATTGGTTTGGTGGAGTTGGTGAAAATATGAGAGGAGGGGGGAGACAGAACCCCTGGTAATTAGGGTGAGGTTAGGGATGGGTGTACAGTAAACGGGGTGTGGGGTTTGACCGAGTCAACGAGGGTAATATCAAATGGGGGTGTGGGCCGGATGGGATTGGGCTTGGGGATTTGTTTGGGTTGGATTTCTTATTTGGTTATGTTTTGGGTTTGTTTGTTCATTTTTAAGCTTTGAAAACCACAAGGACCATTTATGTAAAATCTGAAAATCAAGGGGCTGTAATTGTAAGTTTCCCAAAGTAGTCACAAGGGTTAATTCCTGCCAAATATGAATAATCAAAGGACCATAATTTGTAATTTCCAAAAATTTAAATCCTAGGGACCAAAAATACCAAGTGTGAAACTTCAGGGACCAAAAGTGTAAATTCTCAAAACTTTTTACCCAAGGACTATTTTTGATAAATTTTGACTTTTAAAGGACTTGGGTTGATTTTTCTTGCAAAATAAATGCTCAGGGACTAGTTTTGTCAATTTTTGAAAGTTGAGGGACTGAAACTGCCAATTATGCAAACTTTGTACGGTTTTCATTTGTTTTTACTCATTTTGCATCTAAAACATATAAAACACAATTTTGGAATATTTTTAGTATTTTGATGCATTACTACAAGATCTATCCAAGGTTCATAAGGTATGGTGGATATCTTAAACACAAGACAAACTTTTATTACCAATCAAATACTCTTAAGAAATGGTCAATACAAAAGATAACCTCTTCATAGACAAAAAGGTCACAATCGTTTATAAACATTTAAAATTTCGTCCTACTAAAGGTTTACAAACAATCCGATTTGACGTTATAAAAGAATTCTTATTACAATCCTACTTCTTGTTTCTTTGTTTAGTCAAGAATAATTATGGTGAAATACAATCATTCATAGACAAATGATTATAACTAGTTGAGTAATAACAAATCTTTCGACCTTTGAAACTATTCTCAATTAGTTAACCTTGGCTAAACAAATGTCACGATGAAACGTAAGGTACAATTGGTTCTTAGGATTGACTTGAAATTGAATTAAAACATGTTATCACAATCATCACTATCACTAAGTATAAAACATCATCAAAACAAGTGTAAAAAGATTACTAGCCACTCATGGCAAACATGCAAATAAACTCAGAATATTTAACATAAGAATCCATGGTTATAAGTCTTACAATGCTTTGAAATTGATAACAAATGACAAGGTATTGATAACCTAAGAGTTGGTGATGATTTCTTGAGATTTTCGGACTCCAAATGTTACTTCCTTGATCCTCCGAAGTTCCTGGTTCTTTCTGCACGAATTTTCCTCCTTAGAGAGCTAGAAGATGATAATAATTGTGTGTAGTAATGAGAGTAAATGGTATCTTCAATTGTATGTTGAATGGTGTTGAGTTATGCACTTTTGAAGTCCCCCATAGGCTTGCCCAACACTCTTGGTCATAAATAAGAACTTAAATGCTTGAACTTGGACAATAAGACACTAAAAAGGGCCTAAAACCTTGAGACAAAAGACCAAGATTCGTGCACAAAAGTTGGCAAAAACATGCAGAACTGACCAACCGATCGGTTACGGGTTGGTACTGATCGGTTGGTGAAAGGTACTTATGACCATCCGATTGGTTTCACACCAACCGATCGGATGGTAATTTCTGGCAACTTTGGACTTTGACTTTGACTTGTGTAGCTCTTTATGTACTATCCAAACTTGATTAACTTCTGAACTTGGAACTTTGAGATGACAAAACTTAGGTTCCCTTATGAATTACTTCATAGATTGGACTTTTGAGCTTGGGAATCTTTGTGTAATAGCGTATACTTCATTTCCTTCACTTTTTCTCCATTTTTCCTGCATTTGGCTACATATGCTACAAAAACATACTTTGATATGATTTAGTGGTAAAAGCATATAAAAACAACCAAATAACATACACAAAAACACTAATATCGCTTATAAAAACATGTTAACTTTGAGCGTTATCAAATCCCCCACACTTAAACTTTGCTTGTCCTCAAGCAAATCTAGAAGAAAACTAAATATCCAAATGGTAACCAAAAAATGATTAGAAAAATGTGATGCAAATCCACCAAGTACAAGTACAAGATATGATTCATCGTTTTAAGCTTTAGTAGTGAAAAATCGAGATGTTTGACAATACCCAATGATTTTCTTACTTGATTAACATTTCTAAACACCTCACGAAAAAGGAACGAAGTATAATTCACTCAACCACTCATTATTTAGGTGGTGGAGTATATGTAAGATAAATCACACTCATTGCTCAGTCATGATCCGTTTATTACCATAGGCTTGTACAAGAAACAAAACTACACCGCAATGGCGTAAGCACCAAGTCTACATATCAAAGAGGTCTTTTATTCGGGTTATAATGTAAGGCTTAGGGTTGTACCAGGCTTATGTTTAAACATCTCATACAAAAACATAATAGATTACTGGCGCGAATTCTTGATTACTCAAAAACCGGATGGTCACTACAATATTCTTGCACTTAACATTCTCACAAAGCCATTACAATACCTGGATAGATAAAGTAATTTGGTAAGGGTAGGGATAAGGCATGGGAATATTTACAAAATTGGTTTTAAAGAAAAATAAAATAAAGTCTAAGTCCCATTGTTGCTAGTCACCGAATAAACCACGAACCCATAAATGATTATAGTTACAATCTCCCTCTTCTTCAAATAACGATACATCGATTCACCATAACAATATTCTTCATTCTTAGCACATCGGCTAACAACATATCACTAGATTTCCTTTATTCACATATATAGCACACTTGCTATAATTGTCACCTTATAGTTACGATGACTTTTTTTTTAATAAATAAACTCCCTCACACTTCGCATAAGCATCACCACAACAATACAAATAAGAAGCTGCAGTCTCCATCTTTGTCGGAATGGCACACACATGATTGGTGAAGTGTGGCTAACTAATAATCATTAAAACTATCCAACAACCAAGCAACTAGCAACCAACCGTTTAGACTTTGACAAGGGTTAGGCTAAGGTTTGAAGTGCAAAATATTTTTGTATTTTTCTGGATTTATCAAAAACGAAAAGAATGGTTCAAAGGGTGTAACTAAGGGTATCTAGTACTAAAAATGAACGCTAACAAAAAGGGTTAAAAATTGGAAATTAACTAATCAATGTGACTAGCTAAAAATCAATAATGAAGGCTATTTGGTTAAAATCCTAAGGTTGCCTCTTATCACGTATGTATACTTATATTACAAAAATGTAATCTCACAACGGTCTCGTAATGATTTACAAGCACAAGTTCTAGAATAAATAAAATCACCGGCACACTCATAACAAAAGATTCAAGCATAAAAGATGTATGCTAGATATGAAATAGGCTCAAATCCTCACAATGTAGTGGAAAGGGTTATAATATGTGCTAGCAAATGTTATCAATCCCAGAATAGATTGCAATATTAATCGGGACACATCTCAAATTTTTCAAAAATTACTAATTTTTACCATTGGATTGATCCAGTTATTCTAATAAATTATTCCTAAAAGCGTGAAAACAACTAGATTACAAGGACAAACAAAATTTAAAAAATTAAATCGTTATTAGACTTAATTTCTTATTTTACCTACTCACCCCCCCCCCCCCCCCACACACACACTTAAGTTAAACATTGTCCTCAATGTGATAAACGAAAAAGCATAAAAGTAGGGAAAATGAGAAAATAAACCATGATATCCAGTGTTATCCAATCTTCTTTTTCTTGTAGTCAACACCTGTATTTATTAGAAACAAGAAACAAACAAACAAAAAGCATTGCAGTTTTATTCAAATTAGTGGCACACCCTCACACTTAAGTTCGACCAAGTAGTAAAACTTTGGGGTATAAACACTGAAAATCAAAATCAAAAATAAAAATAAAACACACGGGTTGCCTCCCGAGAAGCGCTTGTTTTATTAACGAGTCCTCAGCCGGACTCAAACTTCGAAATAGATTATGAAGTTTTAGTGTTATGTTTCATTTTAGGGATATACAACACATTTCCTATCACAATTCCCTCTCCTGTTTCATCTATGTTTTTCAATTTAACATTTTCCCATGCTCTAGGAAGAGCATCATAGATAAAACCATTACTATGTGCCCAAGGAACCATTTCCTTGTGTGGAGCCATGAATGTGATAGCTTCGTATTCAAATTAGGATGAAATTTCCTCATTAGAAATCATGTTTAATTGCTCCTTATCATAATAGAGTTTAATTTGGTGCCTGTTTACAATGAAACTTCCACCATGTTTATCATAAAATTCAACATAACCTGATGGAAATCCATGTTTCACTATATATGGTCCAAACCATTTTGGTTTGAGTTTTGGAGCTTTAAACTTGTATTTCATATTGAAAAGCAGAACTTTATCTCCAGCTTTGAATTGTTTTCGAATTCTTAGCTTCCTATCGTGATAAGCTTTGGTTCTTGCTTTGTATAGCTTGGAGTTTTCATAAGCTTGAAGTCTTAACTCATCAAGTTCATGTAATTGAAAAAATCTCTTTTCTCCAGCTATTTTTAAATCAGGATTACAGCTTCTTAACGCCTAGTAAGCACAATGTTCAAGTTCGAACGGTATATGACATGTTTTCCCATACAAGAGTCTGTACGGTGTCGTACCAATTGGTGTCTTATATGCCGTACGAAATGCCCATAGAGCGTCATCTAATTTCCTTGACCAAACGGAAGGATTGTCTTTAACCGTTTTTTCAAGTATTCTTTTTATAGCTCTATTGGTATTTTCGAATTGACCACTAGTTTGTGGATGATAAGCTGTAGCAAAACGATGATGAACTCCATACCGTTTCATTACTTTCTCCATTTGTTTATTACAGAAATGGGATCCTCTATCACTTATTAAAGCTTTAGGAATTCCATGGCGAGCGAAAAGCTTTTTGAGAAAGTTGACAACAACTCGTGCATCGTTTGTAGGAAAAGCTTCAACTTCAACCCATTTAGAAACATAGTCAATTGCAACGAGGATATATTCGTATTTGTGTGATTTAGGGAAGGGTCCCATAAAATCAATTCCCCAAATATCGAATATTTCACAGACTTGAATGCTCTTCTGAGGCATTTCGTCTCTTCGAGAAAGGTTACCGGATTTTTGGCACGCATCACAGTTTTGAACAAGAGTATATGCTTCTTTGAAAATTGTAGGCCAATAGAATCCAGCATCAAAAACTTTTCTAGCTGTAGTGGAAGGACCATAATGTCCCCCAGTTGGGAAGAATTTTTCTTGTTTCGGCACCCGAAACACATCTTCGTATCATTCCATCCTTGCACATCTTAAAAAGATAATGTTTCTCCCAATAATAGTGTTTCAGTTCTGAAAAGAACTTACTATGTTGGTAGTAACTCATTCCTTTTTTAAGAATGTCTCCTGCAAGATAATTTGCGTAACTTGCAAACCATGGTATTTCCTCATCATCGTCTTTATCTATCGTCATGAGAGTTTCTTCTGGAAAATAATCATTAATTTCATTTTCTTTTAATTCTTCCAAATTTGGATTCTCGAGACGTGATAAATGATCAGCTGCAAGATTTTCTGCTCCTTTCTTATCTTTTATTTCGATATCAAATTCTTGCAGTAATAAAATCCATCTAATAAGACGTGGTTTTGCATCTTGTTTGTTAAACAAATATTTTAGTGCGGAATGATCGGTAAAAACTATCGTTTTTGAAAGCACAAGATAAGATCTGAATTTATCGAATGCAAAAACTACGGCTAATAATTCTTTCTCCGTAACCGTGTAGTTTTGTTGAGCATTGTTGAGTGTTTTACTAGCAAAGTAAATAGGACAAAAATGTTTTCCTTCACGTTGTCCTAAAACAGCTCCAACAGCGAAATCGCTTGCATCACACATGATTTCAAATGGTAGTGACCAATTAGGTGCAACCATAATTGGGGCACTAGTCAATTGACTTTTCAATGTTTCGAAAGCTTTGATGCAGTCAGCATTGAAATCAAATACAGAATCTTTTTCTAAAAGTTTAGTCATAGGACGTGATATTTTTGAAAAATCTTTGATAAATCGGCGGTAAAAACCGGCATGTCCTAGAAAACTTCTAACGGCTTTAACGTTAGTTGGTGGTGGTAATTTGGTGATAACATCTATTTTAGCTTTGTCTACTTCCATCCCTGAACTTGATATTTTGTGTCCTAACACAATTCCTTCAGTCACCATGAAATGATATTTTTCCCAATTAAGAACTAGATGTGCAGCTTCACATCTTTCAAGCATTTTATCGAGATTAGAAAGACAGGTTTCAAAAGAATCACCAAAAACTGAAAAGTCATCCATGAAAACTTTCATAGATGTTTCAAGCATGTCTTGAAATATTGCGATCATACACCTTTGAAAAGTTGCAGGTGCATTACATATACCAAAAGGCATACGCCGGTAAGCGTAGGTTCCAAAAGGACATGTAAATGTGGTTTTCTCTTGATCGGCTGGATCGATAGGAATTTGGAAATATCCCGAAAAACCATCAAGGAAGCAAAAGTATTTGTTTCCTGCTAATCTTTCGAGCATCTGATCCATGAACGGTAAAGGAAAATGATCTTTCCTGGTGGCTTTATTAAGTTTTCTGTAATCAATACATACTCGCCATCCAGTGACAGTTCTAGTAGGAACTAACTCATTCCTTTCGTTTGTCACTACAGTCATTCCTCCTTTCTTTGGAACACAATGAACTGGACTCACCCATGGACTATCCTCGATAGGATAAATAATTCCTGCGTCAAGAAGTTTAATGATTTCCTTCTTAACAACCTCTTTCATATTTGGGTTGAGTCGACGTTGTCTTTCTACAACGGGTTTAGAACCTTCTTCACAATTGATTTTGTGTTTGCAAAAATCAGGACTAATTCCTGGAATATCAAAAGTTTTCCACGCAAAAGCGCGTTTATGCTTTTTAAGAACAAAGATGAGTCTTTCTTTTTTATTTGTTTTGAGCAACGATGATATGATTACTGGAAGAAGTGAATTTTCTTCTAAGTAAGCATATTCGAGATTATTGGGAAGGTTTTTTGAGTTCCAAATCAGTGGGTGGTTCTTCTAGAGATGATTTGATTTTCAATTGATCTTTATCAATGATATCTTCAAATTTCTCTTCTTCCTCTTCTTCTACTTTTATTTCCATGAATTCCTCAAATTCTTTATCAGAATCTGTTTCACTAATCTTTTCTGAAGTAGTCATGAATGGTTTTGAATCGTCAAGTAATGCATCCAATTCTTCTTTAGTGACTTCATCAATTACATCGATGTTATAGCATGTGTCATCACTGGAATTTGGATATTTCATTGCTTTATCGATTAAGAACGTGATTCAATCTTCTCCTACTCCAAGATTTAGTTCTTTACCTTTAACTTTAATCATTGCATCAACAGTGTTTAAGAAAGGTCTTCCTAAAATTAAGGGTACTCGACTATCTTCTTCCATTTCTAAGATGACAAAATCCACAGGAAAAACAAATTTACCAACTTGAACAAGCATATTTTCAGCAACCCCAACAGGATATTGGTATGTATGGTTGGCTAATCGTATACTCATCTTAGTAGGTTTCAATGTATTGATGGAAAGTTTAGAATACAACGAATAAGGCATCAAATTGATACTTGCACCTAAATCGGCTAAAGCATCACATGTGATGTTGTTTCCTAATGTACATGGTATAAGAAAACTTCTGGGATCTCCAAGTTTTGGTGGAATTTTGTTTTGAATTATAGCAGAGCATTCTTCATTGAGAACGGTAGCGGAAATTTGTTCTAACTTGTTTCGATTATTAAGAAGTTCTTTCAAAAATTTCCCATAATTGGGCATTCCAGCTAGAACATCAATGAGGGGTACGTTAATTCTAGCTTCTTTAATCATTTCTAAAAACTTCTTATTTCGCTCCTCTCTTTTCTCTTTTCTTAGGGCTTGTGGATATGGTATTTTTGGTGTATAAGGCTTTATTGGTGAAACGGTTGGTTTTTGAGTTTGTTCTTTTTCAATTGCTTCTTCCTCTTCAGCTTCTTCCTCCTCTTCTTGAATAAGAGTAGTATCGGTAGGAATGGGTGGTGGATCATATGAGAGACCACTTCGAGTGAATACAGCATTGATATGCTCATTTCTGTTGTGTGGTGGACGATAATTCTTATCGTTTGATCCAGATGGTTTTGGATTGGATTGGGTGTTACTTGGTAATGTACCAGGAATTCGAGAAGAAAATTGATCAGAAAGTCTACCAAATTTTTGTTCAAGATCTTGAACAGAAGATTGAGGATTTTTCTGACCTTGATCAACTTTGGTTTTGAGATTAAAAAATTGAGTTTTTACAAACTCATTTGTGGTTCTTTGAGCATTTACGAATTCTTGCATCATTTTTTCGAAATCAGATTCTTCCTTTTCATCTGAATTTGTTGGGTTTGGATTTTCTGTTCGAGGTTGAAAATCACGGTTGTTATCCCTTTGTTGGCGATCTTGCCAATTTCCAGAACTTCTTCCGTGATAATTACCACGAAATCCTCCTCCACGATATCCTCCATAGACATAATTGGCTTCCCCTTCGTTGGGTCCATTCATAGGTTGGTCATCACACTCGGATGATGTGTGATTTCCTCCACAATTATTACAGCCATCTCGCATTTCTTTCATTTCTCCTTTTATATCTTTGTATTGCGAGTCCATTTTATAAGACAAGGCTTCTATTTTGTCCATGAGTTTTGAATTATCTGAACTTTCGGCGAAAGCAACGGTTTTCCATAAGGGTTTGGTTTTAGAATCTTTTGACCAATCGAGTTTAAGAAGTACTCGATCTTCAAGAAGTTGATATGCCTCATTTGGTGTTTTGTAAAGAAAAATTCCTCCGGCATCAAGGATTGCTTGAGATGCTTCATCAAGACCATGATAAAAGATTTGGATTATTGTTCCTCGTCCTAAATTATGACCATGACAACTACGAAGCAAATCTTTCATGCGAAGCCAACCTTCAACAAGAGATTCATTAGGATTTTGTGAAAAAGCACGGATTTCTCCCATTAACCTATCATACATGGCAGGTGGAAAGAATCGGCTTACAAAAGCTTGCCTCATCTCCTCCCAAGTATTAATAGTTCCTGGGGTTAATTCGTTATACCATACTTTGGCATCTCCGGCGAGTGATGATGGAAAAAGTTTGAGCTTGATAGCATCGACATTAGTGTCTCCATAACGAAACATGCCATAAATTTCAATGAATTCGGCAATGTGTTTATGCGGATCGGCCCGCGAACGGCCATCGAATTGACGGTCTTTGATCATAGAAAGATGGTGACCTTTAACGGTAAAGTTTTCACCAAGGTCGGCGACAACAATAGCAGCTCCAGGAGTGGGTGCTACGGTTCTATTGGCGGCCCACATGGGTAAATCGTCAGCCATGGGTATTGGTTCAAAAAGATCAGAAATTGGATGTTCTTCGGAAAGATTATCAAACCAATTAAGAATAGTTGAAGATCTCTTCTTACGAAACAAACTTTCGGGATCGGATAAAGGTGTACTAAGCTTTTTAGTAGTAGAACGAGTGTTCAAACAACTATCAAGAGAATCGAATTAATTACCTAAACAAAAGAACAAGAAAAATAAAATAAAAAACAGAAAATTTTGAAACCGAATCGGTTGGATGAGTGGAAATTGGTCATATTTGATAACGCTCAAAATTAACATATTTTTAGTCGCGTTATTGTTTGATTTATGAGTGGAAATTGGTCATATTTGTATACATTTGTTACTTAATCGTGGAAAAGTGTTTATACATGCAAATATAGCCAAAAGCAGGGAATAGTGAACAAAAGATGAAGAATTGAAGTGGACATGCATTTTTGGAGAGTTTCGAGAGGATGAAAGAAGAAAGAAATGTTGCATGAACAAAAGGATTTGATAAAGACAAGTTTGCTATATGAAATTATCAAGGAAATATCAAGTTCTAATGGACAAAGTCATGCCATGAAGAAAAATATTGCATGCAACGTAAAACGACAAAGAAAAGACAAGAAATCATGTTCAGATGAGAACCAACCGATCGGTTGCAACCCGCAACCGGATCGGCTGGATATGTGCCAGAATGACCAACCGATCGGATGGCGAGAAATCGATCGGTTGGTGGTGACTGAAGTTACAAGTTTTGCATTAATTGGCGAATTTACTCCCCATAATCATTTGTGGCTGATCATTGTTGCTTATTTACTGAGGATGGACATTTTTACTTGAAGCATAAGTGTCATTAAGCTATATAATGAGCACTTAGGACTTAGAGATACTTGTACCACCATTATCTAACTTAGTATTACACCAAATCTTGTTAGCTTATCTTATATTGCCTAAAAGTTTACAAAGTATTGTAAAAACGTCTGGAACGTGTTGAGTTAAAGTCTCAAGCATTGGTTCAAGTGTGGAGTTGTTTACTTACTTTGGTGAGCAATTGGAGGAGTGTGGTTGCTATAGTTCCACAAAGTTTTCTCATTGTAATTTCAAGACTAGGTACACCTTGATACTTATAATGAACAATTGTTACTTTAAGTTTTCTGAAAGTTTTCTTATTTACTTGTGTTTTATTATGATTGCTATGGAGTAATTTGTGATATACTTGTGTATATAATGTGATTGGTAAATGGAGTATTATCTTATGAAAAAAGTGATGCATGAAAACATATCTATTTCTTGCTTAATTTGTCGGTAAAAATAATTTCTTGAAAAATAGGTCCGAAAGGATTTTCAACTTGTTTTTATTCCAAAATATTAATACACCAAATTAGTATGGAATAGGATGCTTGACAACCATCTTATTTACTTGTTAAATAGATTTGAAACGACTTCAACACGAAAAAAGGACCGAAAGGATTCGTAGGAATTCATAAGAAAAGAATTGATTTTCTAAACAACCATGTGTTTATAGGATTGTCATACTAATTTGATATGTCCGAAAGGAGTCATTTAGGTGATAGAATTCTTAGTAGTAGTGAAAACATGACATACAACATGAATTGTATAACTACTCATTTTTAGTTGCGCATCATAACAAGTTTTACACCAAACTTCGTACTCAAATTGTTACGATACTCCTATTTACCAATCAAGGAATTATACATAAGTATATGTTTAGTTTTTATTGAGTTTCTTTTAAATCAAGCTTTTACATAAATTTGGATTGACAACCCTTATTTATCAAACGTTTTTCTAATTACTAAAACTACCAAATCCCTTGGGACGATCTCGACTTACCCACCTTTATTACACTGGACGAGTATACTTGCTCGTATGTGCTAGAAAATAATCGGATAATTCGTGTTTATAAATTTTAAAACTTGTATTAACAAAACGCACATCAAGTTTTTGGCGCCGCTGACGGGGATTTGATTAATTTTCTTAGTTTTTTTTTTTAATTAATTTGTTTGAAATTAGTTTTTAAAGTAAAAGTAAAAAAAATGGTTTTTTGACCAACCGAATCGGCTGGGTAACCAACCGATCGGTTGGTGGTCACGGTAAAATTTATTGGATTCTCTTTTTAGTAATTAATTCTTATTTTTCTGTTTTTAGTTAATTAGTTTTAATGTTTATATAGTTAATGTTAGTTTTTAATAGTTTTAAGTTGCAATTATTAGTCATTTTAATGTTTTATAAGTTTTAATTACAATTAATGATTTAGTAATTCTTAAAGACACCTTAATTAATGTTTTTATTGTTTTTAATCTTATAATTAAAAGTTTTATTAGTTTTATAAAAAAAAAAAAAAAAAAAAAAAAAAAAAAAAAAAAAAATTAGTTTAAAAACTCCAACCGAATCGGTTGCGGGTTCCAACCGATCGGTTGGAGGTGGTAATTTGTGCTAACCGATTCGGTTGGGTTAGAAACTGATCGGTTGGGCACCTCGGTAAAATTTTTGACATTTTTAATTTTTAATTTATTTTCTATTCTTAGTGTTTTATTTAGTTAATTTACTTGTTCTTATTTCATATTAAGAGTTTATTTGATTATAACTAACCCTCATGCTAATGATTTGGATTTTTTATGGTTATGTTATAGTTAGTAAGTGCTTAAGTTGAAATGGAGAGTTTGAGCCAAATTTCTGCGTATTTGAAAGACTTGGAAGATATGTTCAAGGATTCCGGTGATTTCTTGGAAAAGTTGGAAAGTTTGTTGGAAAAAGCAAAGTTGAATTTGGAAGGAAAGGAAGTTGTTTGTGATAATGTAGCTTATTTGCCACATGAAATGTGTTATCCAAAGAAGGAGAGGGAGAGGAAAGTTGTTGTTTTCACTAGAGCACCACCTAAAAAGTATGATGCTCCACACATGAGGTATTCTACACCTTGTGCGGTGGAAGGAGTTAAAGCGTGGGATGCGGAATTGAATATGGAATATGGAGACAATTACATTTCGGAAGAAATGCTTGACAAACTTGGTTTTGTGAGGCTTGATTATGGAAGTTATGGTAAGAAGGAAGTGAAAGGAGTTAGAGTGAATATTCATGGTCATATCTTTAAAGTTTATTTTGTTGTTTTGGAGTATACTAATGAAGATGAACCGGAAGTGATTTTTGGTAGAGATTTCTTAGTAAATACCAAGTGTAGTTTGGATTTTGCAATTGGGGAGTTGAAAATTAACATAAGTGATTTGGAAGAAAGGAAGAGTGTGAATGATATGCTTGTTGATGTTTGTGAAGGAATGGAAATGTTGAAGGAAGGAACGGATGCAGTTTGTAAGATGGGTAAAGCTAATCGAAACAAAACACCATTGAACAAATTAACCCAACCCTCCACCCAAAATGTAACACCCCGTGCCCGCTTATTTTGAAAACTTTGACTTTCTACGCGGAAACGCTTGAACTAAAACTGACATGCTCTTACTCTTTCATAAACTGACAAAAATCAGTACACAATCAGACCTTGGGGCTATTTTTAGATGAAAATAGACTCAATCACCTTCAAAACGATAGATGGCACGACGCGTGACGACTTACGGATTAAAAGATATGAATTTTTGAAAAATGCCAAATATCTGCACAGTCTGCCCGGAAAATATGGACAGCTTGTTGTCCCGAAATCACTTTCAAAATCCTCGGCCGGAAACCCGACCTCCCGAACTCGAAACTCAACCAAAATTTCCAGATTTATTTGGTATATGAATGGACTCATTTTCATGCAAAAACATTTATCTTACGATACCCCGAAGGGGTACTTTATGACGGGTTATGCAAATAACCCGTTTTGACCCATTTCGCAACAAACCACTTATATCACTTTCGTTTTACACCAAAACTTTCCAGAAATTAATCATTTAACATATCAAACATGTTCCAATAACACTTGACCCGTTTACTACTCAAAATGGGTATGTTTACACTTAAACCAAACGCCCCTTTAACTTTACTCAAAAACACATAAACCATACTTTGACTTATCAAATGACTACCAAATTGTCATACAACTCTTGACATACACTTTGCCATACGGCTGCCCTTTAACAACCCATAAAAGACTAACGGGGGTACAAACTTACACATGAGCCCGGTATTCTAGCTAAACTCCTAAACACATATTACCTTAAATCTTGCATAACCAAAACCTTAATCCACATATCCAAGCCATCCATAAGGACATGTCAATCCTACAAAATGGTTAGACAACTAAACCATAAGCACAAAGGCTTAGTAAGTAAAATGACTATAACATACTATTATACTTCAATCCACATAATGCATCATATACATAAACACTTACTTCATAGCTTACATACCCAAGTCTCAACTATCACATATCATCAACATATTCTATAGCACCATCTCATCACATAAGTCATAACCATGGCATCACATAAGCATAATCCAAGCTCATCTTCTCAACATAAACATACATAACACATAATGATAGAAATCCATATAACATATGCTATCATCATTTTACTTACCTTAATCCAAGCTAAAACATAACAAGAACATCATAATCATCACATTCTTCCATCATCATCATCATCATCATCCTTACAATAATCAAAACCTAACAACATAACAATCAATAACATAACAAGGGTTATCAAAACCCATCAAACATACTTATCTTACTTTCTACATCATCATATGATCATATCTTGATCATATGATGAAAACCCACTTAATCCATAATCTATAACTTCAATAACATCAAGAACATACATACTTACTTGAAGGAGAACCATAGCTAGGGTGGCCATAAGCACTAGGACTTGATCATCTTCCTTCTTAAACCATCAAGGCAATCACTTCCCTCCCTTTTCTCCCTCTAGAACCGGCCTTCCCAAAGACCCAAGAATAATGTATAGGAGACTAGAATCTCCTGGATTTATTTAGCTAAAATACATGTTTGGGCTAATGGCAAAGATGGCCCCTCAAGTCTCTTTCTTCCTACTTTAGCCACAACTAACTTATAACATACTTACCACAATGGCAACTTAGGCCCCTTTGGTCCTGTAACCATTCATCATTAGTACTAGAACAAGTTGGTTCTAGTGCTAGTTTGAGGTTTTGGCAAGAATAGTCCCTGCAGACTAGATCAAGTTGTTTCTAGTACTAGAACAAGTTGGTTCTAGTACCAGTTTAGGATTCTTTCAACTTAGGTCCCTCAAATTCTTTTCCTTTATATTGGTGACTCACAATACTTTCTAAACCACATTACACATTCTTTGACTATCGGGTTTGACTTCCACGTAACATTCTTTGACTAACCAATCACGTAAAGTCTTTAGTCCTCTTTCATCTAGGGTGGGGTCCCAACACCCGGGAAACGGGTCTAACAATTCTACCCCCCTTATTTAGATTTTGTCCCCGAAATCTCTCATCTATTACTATCCAAACCCAATTCTCAACATATACATGTCCTTATTCTCATGCTCTTTAGGCTATTACCTTGCAACGATCTAAATGATCTTGCAAATTCTAAACTCGCTATACTTAATCTTAATTCATATTATACTATAGGCAACACTTTTCGTCACAAGCTCATCTAAAATTTCCCATAATTGACGACTAGTCATATGGAAAATTAACTATTTTGACTTTATATAAGTCAAACTTCACATTATCATCACTTCATTCACAAATGCACTAACATGACCTTAAGTCATATACCGGCCAAAATTACACTTTACACAATATCAACACTTATCTACTTCCAAAAACCGGTAACTTATCTGGCAATATATACATAGTACCATATAAATGACACTTCCAAAAATCAAATCTACGCATTACTAAAGCAATCTTCTTGTTAAGTCGTGAGAATTCCACCCAACATCTTAGCAACTTAAAGCAAAAACTCATTCTAGGCGTCTATCTTAAGGTTCATATAGGACCTTAACGCCACTACAAGCTTTTATATCTAATCTCTTCTTATAACGTCTAACTTGTTTTAGTTTTCACTTTCACATATCTCTACCCGTATTCATGTCATACCGGCTACACATAAGCCCACTCATTTATAACTTTTTACTTACGTAAAAAGGCGTCCCAATCTATGCAAGTAAGGAATTATAAACTTATGGTTCAGTGATTTACAATTTCTTTATTTAAATGAACGAGGCGTCCCAATCCATTTAAATAAGGAGATTATAAATCCTCATACTCATGTACTTCCGACACAACAATTATACTTACTTTACTTTCCTTCTTTTCTAGCCTTGGATCCAATCTCACTAACTATTCATCCATGTCATAAAGACAAGCTGGCTATCCCAAAGGATACCATAATATCCATGCCCTTGCGGCAAGCTAGGCCACCCTGAAGGATGCCATAACTATCATCCATGCCATAAGGCAAGCTGTACAACCATGCCATGAAAGGCAAGCTAAGCTATCCCAAATGATACTTTCATACATGCCAAGAATATAGGCAAACCATGTCGGCGAAGGCAAGCTAACAACCATGCCATGAAAGGCAAGCTAACAACCATGCCATGAAAGGCAAGCTAACAAACATGCCATGAAGGCAAGCTAGGCCATCTCAAAGGATGCCAAAACACATGCCGTGAAGGCAAGCTAACAACCATGCCATGAAAGGCAAGCTAGGCCATCTCGAAGGATGGCGAAAACACATGCCATAAAGGAAAGCTGGGCTATCCCGAAGGATACCAAAACTAGAGAATTGGATCCAAGCTATATCTAACTTATCATCTTTACTCACTTTATCTTTCATGTACTTTTATCATTAAGTACACGTTATCACTTCAACACTTCTCATTGCCTTGAGCAATTTCAACATTTGCTACCACGTTTACTTTCATCTAGACAAGTTTCTATATCACACTTGTCAAATTATGTTTGCATTCTCACAATGCTACTTATCATTTATTCGTCAACCCCAAGTTGACTCATACATTCACTACGTGGCATCTCTATTTTAGACAAGTTTTATATTATGCTTTTCCATTTATAGTTTACACATTCTCTATGTGTCCTTACCACACACTTTTACTATTATCCGTCAACCCTTGTTGACCATGTTCACAACTCATACTATCACTTCATTTAGTCTACTCAACTTTACTCATATAAGCCTTACATATGCTTATTGTATAACATTTCCATTAATCTCATGACATATTATCCAATATATAAACATGACTATACTCATGTTTTACGATTCTTCTAGCGCACTTCATATCACTTATGAATTCTAGCGCAATCTATGTCTCATTCATCACTTCTACTCATCACGCTTAACCATTTACTTACTAACACATTTTACTTATCATGTTTTACATATAACATGATCTCTTCTCATCTTAACCATATATTTTAACTTTTCTTATTTTAATTAAGCGTGTAAGACTTATGCTTCAAGCATCTACTCATTATTACATCTAATCGTTCATGTCTCACGAAATATGCATTCCAATGCATCTATCTCAACTCATACACTTCTATGAATCGCGCTCTCAAGTACATCACATAAAACTTAGACATATAATAAACTACTACCATAGACTTAACGTCACATAAACAATAACACTTATCTAACAAGTGTTAAAACATTCATAACCAAAATCAAAACATATAGTCTATGGCTCATATACCATAATGCACAATCAATCTATGTCTAAGCATCAACATTCTAACTAGCCGCAAGCGCTAGTCTACCTTATAACTAAGGCATCATAAAGCCTTACTCCACTTACTAGCCTATCTCCAATACCGTTTAGCATTAATACTCGCATTCTATTACCATACTATCACATAATCACATCATAATCACCGGCACCAACCGAGGTCCACGGTTAACTAATCATTTAAGCATTTCAAGTCCTCCACGGACTTACATCTCATACACATCAACACTATATCATACATCCATCACTTATCATCTATAAGTTCAACTAGCATAAAACATAATCCGTCTCACACTTAACAATTACTTTCCGCGCGACTAACACTTACGTCCAAAGCTTCTACGAGTGGTTTAAGACTAGGAAACCCTAAGTGGAAACCTAATTCACTTAAACCAAAGCTCTGATACCAATTTGTAACACCCCGTGCCCGCTTACTTTGAAAACTTTGACTTTCTACGCGGAAACGCTTGAACTAAAACTGACATGCTGTTACTCTTTCATAAACTGACAAAAATCAGTACACGGTCAGACCTTGGGGCTATTTTTAGATGAAAATAGACTCAATCACCTTCAAAACGATAGATGGCACGACCCGTGATGACTTACGGATTAAAAGATATGAATTTTTGAAAACTGCCAAAAATCTGCACAGTCTGCCCGGAAAATATGGACAGCTTGTTGTCCCGAAATCACTTTCAAAATCCCCGGCCGGAATCCCGACCTCCCGAACTCGAAACTCAACCAAAATTTCCAGATTTATTTGGTATATGAATGGACTCATTTTCATGCAAAAACATTTATCTTACGATACCCCGAAGGGGTACTTTATGACGGGTTATGCAAATAATCCGTTTTGACCCATTTCGCAACAAACCACTTATATCACTTTCGTTTTACACCAAAACTTTCCAGAAATCAATCATTTAACATATCAAACATGTTCCAATAACACTTGACCCGTTTACTACTCAAAATGGGTATGTTTACACTTAAACCAAACGCCCCTTTAACTTTACTCAAAAACACATAAACCATACTTTGACTTATCAAATGACTACCAAATTGTCATACAACTCTTGACATACACTTTGCCATACGGCTGCCCTTTAACAACCCATAAAAGACTAACGGGGGTACAAACTTACACATGAGCCCGGTATTCTAGCTAAACTCCTAAACACATATTACCTTAAATCTTGCATAACCAAAACCTTAATCCACATATCCAAGCCATCCATAAGGACATGTCAATCCTACAAAATGGTTAGACAACTAAACCATAAGCACAAAGGCTTAGTAAGTAAAATGACTATAACATACTATTATACTTCAATCCACATAATGCATCATATACATAAACACTTACTTCATAGCTTACATACCCAAGTCTCAACTATCACATATCATCAACATATTCTATAGCACCATCTCATCACATAAGTCATAACTATGGCATCACATAAGCATAATCCAAGCTCATCTTCTCAACATAAACATACATAACACATAATGATAGAAATCCATATAACATATGCTATCATCATTTTACTTACCTTAATCCAAGCTAAAACATAACAAGAACATCATAATCATCACATTCTTCCATCATCATCATCATCATCATCATCCTTACAATAATCAAAACCTAACAACATAACAATCAATAACATAACAAGGGTTATCAAAACCCATCAAACATACTTATCTTACTTTCTACATCATCATATGATCATATCTTGATCATATGATGAAAACCCACTTAATCCATAATCTATAACTTCAATAACATCAAGAACATACATACTTACTTAAAGGAGAACCATAGCTAGGGTGGCCATAAGCACTAGGACTTGATCATCTTCCTTCTTAAACCATCAAGGCAATCACTTCCCTCCCTTTTCTCCCTCTAGAACCGGCCTTCCCAAAGACCCAAGAATAATGTATAGGAGACTAGAATCTCCTGGATTTATTTAGCTAAAATACATGTTTGGGCTAATGGCAAAGATGGCACCTCAAGTCTCTTTCTTCCTACTTTAGCCACAACTAACTTATAACATACTTACCACAATGGAAACTTAGGCCCCTTTGGTCCTGTAACCATTCATCATTAGTACTAGAACAAGTTGGTTCTAGTGCTAGTTTGAGGTTTTGGCAAGAATAGTCCCTGCAGACTAGAACAAGTTGTTTCTAGTACTAGAACAAGTTGGTTCTAGTACCAGTTTAGGATTCTTTCAACTTAGGTCCCTCAAATTCTTTTCCTTTATATTGGTGACTCACAATACTTTCTAAACCACATTACACATTCTTTGACTATCGGGTTTGACTTCCACGTAACATTCTTTGACTAACCAATCACGTAAAGTCTTTAGTCCTCTTTCATCTAGGGTTGGGTCCCAACACCCGGGAAACGGGTCTAACACAAAAAGAAAACAAATCATCATCATCATCATCATCCAAAACACCGCCTAGTTCACCAAAAAGTACCAAACCTTTAACCAAAGAGCAAAAACAAGCCATTTTGGAGAATCTTGAAGCAAAGATTAGTGAATTGATGGAAAACAAACCAGTCATTGAAGTGTTGAGGAATTACATGGAGTATAGGAAGAAGCTAGATGGAGTTATGTTGGCAAAGTCTAAGTTGGAGGATAATAGTTTTGATAAAGTAGAGGAGAGAAGGATAATTGAGAATGGGCTTCCAAAGAAAATGAATGATCCCGGAAATTTTGTTTTACCGGTTAAAATTAATGGGACGACTCCTTTATATGCATTAGCCGATACGGGTTCTAGTGTGAGTATTATGCCTTATCCATTGTATCATAAGTTAGGATTAAGAGACCCTACACCTAACAATTCTAAACTCACTATGGCGGATAATTCTAAGGCAAAAGCAATGGGAGAAGTAAGAAATGTGAGAGTTCAAATTGGTTATCAAGCATTCTTGGCGGATTTTCTTGTGTTAGATGTTGCGATTGATAAGGAACTACCTTTGTTGTTAGGTAGACCATTTTTAAGAACTTGTGGAGCTATAAGAGATAGGGGAAAAGGTACCATGACAATTGATGATGGAGTTCTTAAGAATACTTACTATCCAAAGCCTAGAGGGGGTAGTAATGGAGATGATAATGATGAGGACCAAGAGGAGGATTACCTTGGTTGCTTTGAAGTAGGAAGGGATGAAGATGGTAGACCAAAGTTTGGTCCATGCACACCTAGTTTCTTTGATATTGAAGATGAAATGGAAAGAGCTCTAGCAATGGAGGCTTTCTTTAATCCTTTTAAAAATATTTTTGTGTTTAACAAGTTGACAGATTTTCTTGGATCTTTACCGGTCCAATTGAAGAATTTGGAATGGGGTTCCGAAGGACATAGCATTTACAAAAGAGAAGAAGGAGATGGTGATTGGCATTGCAAATTTGATATCACATGTCCTAGTGGAAGGAACTTTGCAAGAACTTTCAAAACTCAAAAGACAACTAGGAAGTTGGCAAACAAGTATCGTGGAGAAGACATTCTTAGGAATGAATATTTCTATGGATGAAGAAGAATGATCACAAGAATAAAGCACACCTTGTGCTAGTTTGTTTGTTTCGTATTTTTATTTTTCATGCATTTTTTTTTATGTTTTTAAGTTTTATGCATTTCAAGTTTGAATGAGACTATCTATCTATCTATTTATTATTATTATTTTTTTAGTTTTAGTTTTTAGTTTTTAGAGTTTAAGTTATGTTTTAGTTTTAAGTTTAGAAGTTGAAATAGATGACCAAAATTTTTTGTAGACAAAGTATGTTTGGAATACATACAAGTTAATAAGTTTGAGAAAAGAAAAAAGCTACTAGTACTTGTTTCAAGTCAAAGTAGTGGAGAAAAACACTTTGAAAAATCAATTTCATAGCAACCGATTCGGATAGATTCACAACTGATCGGTTGAAGTTGAATATATAAACCAAAATTTTCAAAAACTTAAGAAAAACACATACACACAATCCACCAAAAGTTGAGGTTAAAATTCGACCATAAGAAGTTGTTAGAAGGTTGCAGGAGTGATAATTAATCATCAATGGCATCAAGTCAAGTAAGTTATATCATTAATTTTGTTCAATTAAGTTTTAATTCGGATGATTCAAATTAGGTCACGAATTGGGTATTTTTGAATTAGTTCGAATTGAGTTGTAATATTTTGGGGATAAGTGATTCGATGATAGGAGAAGGTATTGCAAAAAGAATTAGATCAATTGGTTAAGTTTTGAGTAAGAATTCATTGATTGAATTTTCGGATTGAATTGGGTATAATCTTTGGAGCTAGTTTATTTGCAATTGATGAATCCCAGAAGTTATATGATTGATAATTAGTGATGATTAGGTTATTGCATTGTTGATTAGAACACTATTTGAGAGATTTTTAGTAGATGATGTTCTTGGTTTTTATAGAATCATTGGGTTGATGATTGGAAATGTTAGGAATGACTGTTAGGAGAGTTTGGATGTTTAGAAGTACTCAAGAATGAGAAATTACAAGTTAGAAAGAAGTTCGGATTGATTGGGAAACGTTTAGGATGGATTGGAAATGAATTTGGTTTACAGAAAACTCCAACCGATTCGGTTGCGAGTTGCTACCGATTGGTTGGGAGTGTGCCAAAGTGCAACCGATTCGGTTGGACGTCAAACCGATCGGTTTGTCGCCTCGGTAAATTTTTTTGAAAATTTTTAAAATGTGTTTTCTAGTTTCTAAATTGATTGATATTAGTTCTTATACTTATATACTAACATAATTTGAGATTTCTTTCAGGGAAATGTTGGAAGATTGGGCCGAAATCCGATTGTTAATAAGTATTTGAAAAGGAACGAGCGAAAAAGGGTTACTTTCAGTTTGAAACCAGAGTCGAATGAGAATGTCAAGTTTTTTCATGTGCAAAACAAAGACGAGAAGAATGCATATAGAGAACGTCTTTCAAAACTTCAAGAGAGGAAGATTGCTAAACCTAGGTTGATTGATTCGGAATTGCTTGAGGAGTATGAATGTGAAGATCAATTAAGGAGTATGATGACTATGGTTTATGTGTATCCTGGTGACGGAGATAGATTTGAAGATTATTCATGGGGAAAAACTTTTAGTATTCGTGAAGATGTTTACAAGGAATGGTGTTTGGAGTTCTTTTCTACGTTCTATTTTGATAGAAAGGTAAATGATGTGCTTGGAGATGTTTGTGTTTGGTTTAGGTTGTGTGGTCGCGAACATGCTTTATCTTTGCCGAACTTTGCAGTTGCACTTGGTTTGTATGAGGAGAGTGAGATTCAACATAGGTTGTTTGGACCACATTTTGTGAGTTTAGCTAGAGGTAATGATCAATACACGGGTATTGATGAGTATTGGAATAGAATTGGTGATCCAACTTGTCTTAGGAGAAATGCTTCTAGGATTAGGAATCCATTGTTGAAGGTTTTACAAAAGTTGATTTCTTGGGGATTGATACATAGGAGTAGTGGACAAGATAAGTGTAGTCAACCGGACTTATGGGTGATGAACTTGATGGAGGAAGACAAAAATGGGAATGTGGCATCGATTATTGCCGAGTATCTTTCTAAGAGAGCACCGGGGATTAAGAAACAAAGTGATGTCTGTGGAGGTCATTATGTGACCATGTTGGCTAAAAATATTGCGTATTTTAATGATGAGGAGTTGAGGAAGTGTAGAGTGAGATTGGAGAGTGAGTTTTGGGATGCTTTTAGTTTTGGGAAAGCGTTGGATAGGATTAACAAGACTTTGGGACCTTTGATTGAACCAAGTGTGGGGGCACAATCCGGAGCTTATACGGGAGCGCCTTCACAACCTCAAATGGGGAGTTTTCCGGGTAGTACTCAAAGTGGTTTTGATTCAGGATGGGGTGATTGGAACCGTGAATTAAATGCTATTGAGTGTAGGGATGTTTGGAGAGATTCAATGCAAATGAGGACTAATTATAACTATGATTATTCCATGCCTATGATCCAACATTTGGCACAAGATGCCAACTATGAGGTACCTCCCTACAACCCACCAAATGTTCCACCATACCCTTTACCGTATTCTCCATATCCTGGACCATACCCCTATCCTTATCCTGGTTATTCACCATTTCCTGAGCCATATCCTCCATATGGTAGACTTCCCGAGTATGGTAGTTCAGGTGTTAATGTGGGTGGACCAAGTTTTAATCCTGGAGGAACGAGTTATGATGTTGGTGGTTCGTCATCAAGAGCTGGAAAGAAGAAGAGACGAGTGGTAGAAGAGGACGATGAAGAAGATGTTGATGAGGATGAAGAGGAAAGCGAGGACGAGTTCGTTCGTTCGGATGTGAGTTATTGATGGTGACATGATTACGGTTGGTTTTCAAAAACAATTATGTGTCGAACAATTTCTATTTCTATTATCTTTAACTATTTTCTTGTAGGATTTATAACGTAACGTAATTTTCTATTTATTTGGTTTAGATATGTTTTTGTTTGTGTTTGTTTGGTTGTTTCGTATATTTTGCAGTTTTCTTGCAGGAGTTTTATTACGGAAGCATATAGTTCATCAACTTTTGGATTCGGTAAACTCATTTGCTTATTATGATTAAATATGCATGTTGCGTATTTAACTCCGGTATTTTCTAAATTTTTCCATTTCCTTTACTTTGAAGTCATTTTTTTTATTCATTGAGGACAATGCAAAACTTAAGTGTGGGGGAAGGAAGAAAATAGAAAAATTGCATTATTTTTAAATTTTTGATTTTCAAATTTTTGATTTAGAGTCGTGAACTTTAGCAACTAGTAGTAGTTCGCCCTTCATATTTTAGTTAAAATAAGGTTGATTTCATGGTATATAATAATGATATTTTTGGAGAATAAATTCAAGTTTTAAAGAGCAATTTGTCTCGGAATTGATAACATTTGCTAGCACAATTTTATACCCTTATTACTTTAAATTGTGAGGATTAGTTTTTTTTATGAGAATAGTATTTCTTATACTATTTACATATTTCATGATGAGTGTGCCGGTGGTTGTGTTAATTCTAGAACTTGTACTTGTTATGCATTACGGTTAAAATCATTTTCGAATGATGAGGATATATTCATATGATAAGAGGCAAACTTAGGAATAAAACCAAATGGCCATCCGTTTACAAAATAATTTTTGCTAACCATATCGATTAGTTATCCTCGTATTTGGAACCCATTTGTTAGCGTTTAACTTTAGCGCTAGATACCCCTAGTTACACCCTTTGAGCCATCATTTTCATTTTGTTAAATCCAGAAAAATACAAAAATATTTTACACTTTAAACCTTAGCCTAACCCTTGTCAAAGTCTAAAAGGTGGATTGCGAGTTGCTTGGTTAGTTTTTGATGATTATTAGTTAGCCACACTTCACAATTCATGTGTGTGCCACTCCAATAAAGATGAAGGATGCATACTTCTTATTTATATTTTTTGTGGTGTATGCTTATGCGAAGTGTGGGGGAGAAGTTTTCTTAAAAAAAAATAAAAAATAAATAAAAAAAATAAGTCATCGCAACTATAAGGTGACAACTATAATGTGTTATATTATTATGCATAAAGAAAGTCATGTGATATGTTGTTAGCCAATGTGCTAAGTTTGAAGAATATTTTATGGTGAATCAAGGTATCAACATGTGGAGTCGAAGAGGAGAAAGATTGTAACTATTATCATTTTTGGGTTTGTGGATTATGTGAGATTAGCAACTGTGGGACTTAGACTTTGATTTTATTTTTCTTTTAAAACCAATTTCATAAATATTCCCATGCCTTATCCTTACCTTTTTTACTTAGTGCAATTATTTTGCACGAAAGTTTATAAAACCCTTAGCCTAAACATTACAACCCGAATAAAAGACCTCTTTGATGAATTATTCTATTGTTTTGATACTTGTACAAGCCTATGGTAAGAAACATTAATCATGAATGTGCAATGAGTGATCTATTTATCATTTTACATATTGAGTGATGAGTGAATTTCAAATTATTTTTGTGAGGTGCTTAGAATTGTTATCAAAGCTCTTTATTTACTTGATTGAGTTCAAATAAGATATTTGCATAATTACCATTGAATTCAATTTTCTTTTGATTAAGACTTGCTCGAGGGCGAGCAAAGCTCAAGTGTGGGGGATTTGATAACGTTCAAATAAGATATCAACGGCGCCAAAAACTTGATGTGCTATTTGTTAGTGCAAGTTTTAAATTTATAAGAGTGAATTACCAAATCTAGAAACAACACATACGAGCAAGTGTACTCGTCCGTTATAGCAAGATATGATGGTAAGTCGGGATCGTTCGCAGGGATTTGTGAGTGAATCAAAATATAAGTCTAAAAGTAAATATCTAATGTACGCAAATATGATAATAAGCAAATTCAATAAATTAAAAACTACACTTGTTTAGACTAGTTTTCTACTTAATGACACACATGATTGTGATAACTTTTGATGACATGTTGGTTGAGATAATTAGATGTAATCTAATCTATTGTTTCTACAAGTTAAACCTTCGTCAAGATTTTAGTTCATAAAAACAAGCTTTAGGTGTAAACCAATCAATTCAAGATCTATCCAAGGTTCATAAGGTATGGTGGATATCTTAAACACAAGACAAACTTTTATTACCAATCAAATACTCTTAAGAAATGGTCAATACAAAAGATAACCTCTTCATAGACAAAAAGGTCACAATCGTTTATAAACATTTAAAATTTCGTCCTACTAAAGGTTTACAAACAATCCGATTTGACGTTATAAAAGAATTCTTATTACAATCATACTTCTTGTTTCTTTGTTTAGTCAAGAATAATTATGGTGAAATACAATCATTCATAGACAAATGATTATAACTAGTTGAGTAATAACAAATCTTTCGACCTTTGAAACTATTCTCAATTAGTTAACCTTGGCTAAACAAATGTCATGATGAAACGTAAGGTACAATTGGTTCTTAGGATTGACTTGAAATTGAATTAAAACATGTTATCACAATCATCACTATCACTAAGTATAAAACATCATCAAAACAAGTGTAAAAAGATTACTAGCCACTCATGGCAAACATGCAAATAAACTCAGAATATTTAACATAAGAATCCATGGTTATAAGTCTTACAATGCTTTGAAATTGATAACAAATGACAAGGTATTGATAACCTAAGAGTTGGTGATGATTTCTTGAGATTTTCGGACTCCAAATGTTACTTCCTTGATCCTCCAAAGTTCCTGGTTCTTTCTGCACGAATTTTCCTCCTTAGAGAGCTAGAAGATGATAATAATTGTGTGTAGTAATGAGAGTAAATGGTATCTTCAATTGTATGTTGAATGGTGTTGAGTTATGCACTTTTGAAGTCCCCCATAGGCTTGTCCAGCACTCTTGGTCATAAATAAGAACTTAAATGCTTGAACTTGGACAATAAGACACTAAAAAGGGCCTAGAACCTTGAGACAAAAGACCAAGATTCATGCACAAAAGTTGGCAAAAACATGCAGAACTGACCAACCGATCGGTTACGGGTTGGTACCGATCGGTTGGTGAAAGGTACTTATGACCATCCGATCGGTTTCACACCAACCGATCGGATGGTAATTTCTGGCAGCTTTGGACTTTGACTTTGACTTGTGTAGCTCTTTATGTACTACCCAAACTTGATTAACTTCTGAACTTGGAACTTTGAGATGACAAAACTTAGGTTCCCTTATGAATTACTTCATAGATTGGACTTTTGAGCTTGGGAATCTTTGTGTAATCGCGTATACTTCATTTCCTTCACTTTTTCTCCATTTTTCCTGCATTTGGCTACATATGCTACAAAAACATACTTTGATATGATTTAGTTGTAAAAGCATATAAAAACAACCAAATAACATACACAAAACACTAATAACGCTTATAAAAACATGTTAACTTTGAGCATTATCAGAAGGTAATGAGAATAATCATGAAAAGATGCTCATCCTCAAGATCAGGTTTATTTTACTGAATTTGGATTTTGTCGGTTAAGCTCTTACAGTTAGAAAACTGTCACACCCCCAAAATCGGGTCCAGCGAAAGCATACATGTAGCTGGGGTGTAACTCAATTGGTATTACAGCACAAGTACAAAATTGGTTTTCACTTCAATCATTTAGAATAAAATCGTTTAACTAAAAGTATTGAATTTACATTGTTTAAAATTAGTGCGGAAGTAGGCCCTTAAAAGTAGTTTAAAACGGTCCCCATATAAATACTCAGAGTCTTCTATGACCATGCCATGCCCTGCCAAAACCTCCTGTAGCGTGCCAATGGTTAAAACCTGAAAATACATGCTAAAGTGTCAACACGAGGTTGGTGAGTTCATAGAGTTTGTTTAACAAGCAATGCCTATAGAGAACAATCGTCCAGCAAAGGCATTGTAAATCCACTCAGTTGCAAGTCCCGCCATAAGAGACTTGTAACCTGTGTGTTTACAACCCACTGCCAAAAGTGTTAAAGTCTACGTGAAAAAAAGTAATAATGGTATCCAAATTCCCAAATAAACATAGCAAAATGGCTATATAAATAATTCAGTCAATGAAGTTATATCAACAATGCTGACAATGTCGCCAGATAAATAATGCTGACAATGTCGCCAGATGAACAATGCTGACAATGTCGCCAGATAAATAATAATGACAATGAGGTCATATAAAATCAGTCAAGTAGGAAAACAACAGTATTACGTTTGACTTAGGAACAATTGGTGACCATGAGATCATATAAACAAGGATGACAAATCCCATGAAATGCAGGTAATCAAACATACCAAAGAAATACAGGTAATCAAACATACCAATAAAATACAGGTAATCAACTATGTAAAATGAGTAATGCGTTTAAGTAAAACGAGCATGTATTCTCCCCCAAAGAGTTTACCAAAACAATTGAAAAAGTAGGGGCTATGACTCACCTGGTGCGATAGCTACGATGACAAAAATGGATACACTGAAATGAGGCACGATCTCTAACCGCAACCTAATATGAGTAATAACGATCTACCTTAGATCATGACGTGATGAAATGAATGCACATGCACATGATGCCTATACCACTCGTAACTTGGAAATACTTGTTATTGTCAAAGTAAAATAGTTTCCATACTTCGGAAAATAAGTCCAAATATAGAAGTATATAACTTGTCGTAGTATATCGTATAAAAACGTTAGTGTTATATTCCTCGTCTTGAAAACCTTATAATAGTCATTAATAGTCGCGTAATAAACCTTGAGTCGTACGTATTTCGTTAATTAAAAATAAACTCCTTGATTAAGAAATCTAGAAAATATATTATTTAGTACGTAGTTATATTATTTTCTAGTAGTGACTATATATATATATATATATATATATATATATATATATATATATATATATATATATATATATATATATATATATATATATATATATATATATATAGTTTTGACAATTTTAAAACGTGTATAACTTGGTCGTTTTAAGCTCATTTTCCTCATTCTTTATATCTACGGATTCGTTTTAGTATATACTAATATATTTTTGGTAGTTCGGCTCCTCTAGGTTACGTTTAACGCCTATATTTGCCCGTCGAAAACTGTCAAACAGCATGCAGTTTTTCAGAAAATAGTTTTCGTCGTTAAATTTACAAAAATCTTATCTCCTTCGTTATTAACTCGTTTTTATCCCCGTTTTCGGCTATAGTTTCGTATCGGAGAGTATTTTCTAAATCTTTGGTCAAAAGTTATACCCTTGCCCCTGATCTTTCCACGTTTGCCAAAAAGGGACAGCAATACTTTGAAAGTGTCAAAAATAGATTTTCCTAGTTTCTAACTTGTTCCAACTTCAACCAAACACTTTCAATCACCACAAAACTAGTCTAATCCTACCATACACCTTCTTAGGGTGTCATGGGTTCCTAAACATCATAAACCAAGTGGATCTAACAAGGATCTAACTATAATCACTTTCTAGGCTTTCAAATTTAAAAGTTTGTAAAATAAAGTGGTATAAATAACATATGCATGTAGATCTAGTATATATATCATATGGATCTTGTATAAACTTGGTAAAATTATAAAAATGAGTTTCATATACTTACTTGAAGATTAGTGGACTAGTGGAGATGAAAAACTTGCAAAACCTTGTGTTTAAACTTCAAAACTCTAACAAGAAGTACTAAATAACCTTGATTATCACTTGATCTTGGAAAAATTGATGTTTCTTCTTGTTGTTTTTGTTTGAGCCGATCACCCCAAAGAAGAAAGGAAGAAGAGAGAGTTTCTAGTTATTTTGTGAAAACATGTGTAAAAATGAATGATCAAAATATCTTAAGTCTTTATGTATAAGTCTTGGTCAAATGTAATTAAATGTCACATGGACTAGGGAGCTAGGGGGGGCGGCAAATGGTGAGGAAAATGGGGAAAGTTAGGGGCTAATTAAGGATCTTGTCCCCAAAAGTGTATGTATTAGTTAGTTTTATGTATGCATTAGGTGTTATCGGGTATCGAGTTAACTAAAAATAATGTTAACGAGGTGAAATAAAATACGACGAAGTTGTAAAAGTAGTAAAATCATATTCCTTGTAAGAATCGGGTGTTAGAATAATTATCGTGTTGGAATTTCGCAAACCGACGGAGTTATAGGCTCCGACCGAAAAATGTAGCCATTGATTTAAAAACACCGGGTAAACTAATAATATAATTTTTATATTATTAAAATGAATATAAAGATATATTTGGATCATAGTCGGGAGTGTCGGACGTGTTAGTCACATTATTGGTCGTTTGTTAACGTTTATTTAGAAATAAATATACGTAAAAGTTAATTATACCCAAAGTACTAATTTAAATATCCTACGAGTGGAATAGTATGCAAGTGACATAATGGTGATACGTAGACTATTTCTAGTCTGTATGAGATGTCCCGAATGATAAAGCATGAATTCGCTCCTGAACCAATACGGTTACGCGAATTTGAATACTCGTAAACTAAATTTACGATGACATGAGTAATGCACGTGAATAGTGGTTTTCTTCCGGGAATGAATAGTGTCAAGTGAATAGTAAAATTTCTGAATGTTTCTCGAAATGTCAAATTGACCTCAAAAATGATGAATAGTGATCGATGAATAGTAAATGGTGAATAGTAACTTGTGAATAGTAAATTGTCGAGGTTTGGAAAATGACCGGAAATTACGAGTTGTGACAGTCTTCCCCTCAAACAGGAACTTCGTCCCGAAGTTCAGTTTGTGTTGGTCTCTGAGGTGGTATTGGTGAAAAGATGATAATAATTGAGAATTCCAGCAAACTTCCACGATAGGAATTCGACTCTGCTTCAACCGTTTGACCTAACAATCCATGATTTCTATTGGTTATTACCAAGTCTACGTTTGTTCTTGGGTTGGATTCCTTTCCAAATGGGATTACGAGTGACAAATCTGAAAGTCATTTCCTGGGATTTGAATAGGTGAAACATAGTTATGTAATCCGGTTGTCCTCTAACAAGGCTCAAGTCTGACGGCCACTAGGCCTACTCTGTCTGAAATATTACGTGGTCCAGTGTATCTCGGGTTTATCTTCCCAAAGTTTTCTTAATGGTATCATACCTTTCCTAGGCAGAACTTTCAACATAATCCTGCCATTAACTTGAAACTCTAAGGGTTTACAACTTATCAAACTTGTAACTGATTCTTGATTTGTAGGAAATTCCTGGTTATTTCATGAATGCTTACTGGACTAGTGGGTTAGGCTTTTTCCAAATTTTGATCCGTCAATAGGTGTTGGCACTTCGACCATAGAGTGCTTCGAACGGGGTAGTCTCTAAGCTCGTGTGGTAACTATGGTTATGAAGGAATCTGATTTATGGAAAATGGTTAGTCCAACCATTTCTAGAGTCAATCACTCATGCTCTGAGCATATCTCCCTATGTGTGAATCATTCTCTAATTTCTGACCATTGGTCTACAGATGATAGGTGGTGTGGTTCCAAAGAGATCTTAATGAAATCGCTAGGAGTTGAGGTGAATCAAATTCCTTTATTAGGAATAATTGAAATGGGTATCATGAATCTTGTTTTGAAAGACTTACAGGGTTAAATCCGTCAAAGGGGGTTGTTGAAAATAATAGATTAGGATAAGGTTATGATCCTCCGCAGGATGTCATGAATTGAGTCTCTCTCCACCTACGATGCTTAGTCTCCATTACTAAGATTTTCCCCAAGTTCTATGTCATCAAATCACAAAATCCTAAAGGTATAAGTGATGTATTATAGTGATTGATTTTCAAAGTTTGTTTTGAGATTGTGTTTTGTTCATAAACCTTCCCCGAATAAATGAATCTACAAGTTTAAGCAAACGGCTTTTTAGGTAACATCCTTCTTGATGTTTCAAAATTTAGTAGTTATGCAATATAGGAAAATTTTCAACATAAGGTAGATAATATGGTTTACCAAAGATCGATGTTTAAAATTTTGTAACATTTAATAGTTTTGTAAAAGATTAGCCAAAAGGAATTTGCTTGTCAAAGTAAGTGCATCAGAAAAGTATTTCTTACAAGATATATGTTTTGTATAACGGTAGTTTGGAGAAAATCCATTTAAAAGTGAAAATATTAAGAGGATAAAATAGTCAGGTATGTATGTCTGCACAAAGGCATAGGTGTCTAACACGTTCGAATAAAGTCTATTGGTGAGGACATGTTCAATTTATAGTCTCGGTTAAAAGGTTGGATTTATCTCTATGGTGTTGCTTAGTGAGCACTCGTATCGAAACTAATCCTTATAATTTAGTTAAGCCAATACTTTCCAGATGATGGAATTTTTGATGATTAGGCCAGTGATAGTGGTTCGAATAGTTTTGTGATATCTTGGGATTTCTGTTGAGTTTTGAATGGTCTTACTGTACCAAGGGATCCTCCTCATAGATGGTATGGAAAGTCTTTCCTAGGGAGGTCATTGATAATGTCCACTTATCTATATTGGTAGTAGTGAGTGATGGTGAGAAGGGAAGAGACTGTGACAACTGCAGCATAATGAGATTGTGATATAAGAAAATACTGCGATGCAAGTGTATTGTGCATAACTATGAAAGTTCATGAAATAAAATGACTAGTTGGCAAGCTTCCAATCGGTGGTTCACGAAGTGATGAAAAGTAGGAATGTTATGACAACGAGAGTATACACACACGTAAATGAAGCATTTGGAAAATGAGTTGAGAATTTATTCCGGACAAAATTTTATTATAACCATTCTTAGTGTTGCAAAATTCATTTCTGAGTCAGATATAGGTAGTCAGCCTATGTCCCACTATCCCGGGTTGAATATAGGTGACTAGTCTATATTCCACCGAGGTTCCATGAATTTTGAAATACTCAGCTCAGTTATACTAAGACTATGTCCTTCACAAATACCAAGACGTTCAGAAAGACTAAGGCAGGTGACCAAACTCGAGGTCAAATGATGAAACTATGCAAGGAGAAACATAACAGGGTGACATATATGATACGTGAACATGCTTATATGAAAGGCAATAATAGTAATCAACAAGAATAAGTGAATATAATATACCAGATAATGAGACACAAATCTCATCACCTAAGTCGGCAACAAACCACAAGTGAGGCATCATCTTGGCAGGCAGGCACGTGACGGTCATAGGGTTAAGTTTTTCGTAAAAGTAGCTATAGTCTAGGTTTTAAAAACACTTAGTTCGCTATAGCCAAAGCTCTGATACCAATCTGTCACACCCCCAAAATCGGGTCCAGCGGAAGCATACATGTAGCTAGGGTGTAACTCAATTGGTATTACAGCACAAGTACAAAATTGGTTTTCACTTCAATCATTTAGAATAAAATCGTTTAACTAAAAGTATTGAATTTACATTGTTTAAAATTAGTGCGGAAGTAGGCCCTTAAAAGTAGTTTAAAACGGTCCCCATATAAATACTCAGAGTCTTCTATGACCATGCCATGCCCTGCCAAAACCTCCTGTAGCGTGCCAATGGTTAAAACCTGAAAATACATGCTAAAGTGTCAACACGAGGTTGGTGAGTTCATAGAGTTTGTTTAACAAGCAATGCCTATAGAGAAACAATCGTCCAGCAAAGGCATTGTAAATCCACTCAGTTGCAAGTCCCGCCATAAGAGACTTGTAACCTGTGTGTTTACAACCCACTGCCAAAAGTGTTAAAGTCTACGTGAACAAAAGTAATAATGGTATCCAAATTCCCAGATAAACATAGCAAAATGGCTATATAAATAATTCAGTCAATGAAGTTATATCAACAATGCTGACAATGTCGCCAGATAAATAATGCTGACAATGTCGCCAGATAAATAATGCTGACAATGTCGCCAGATGAACAACGCTGACAATGTCGCCAGATAAATAATAATGACAATGAGGTCATATAAAATCAGTCAAGTAGGAAAACAACAGTATTACGTTTGACTTAGGAACAATTGGTGACCATGAGATCATATAAACAAGGATGACAAATCCCATGAAATGCAGGTAATCAAACATACCAAAGAAATACAGGTAATCAAACATACCAATAAAATACAGGTAATCAACTATGTAAAACGAGTAACGCGTTTAAGTAAAACGAGCATGTATTCTCCCCCAAAGAGTTTACCAAAACAATTGAAAAAGTAGGGGCTATGACTCACCTGGTGCGATAGCTACGATGACAAAAATGGATACACTGAAATGAGGCACGATCTCTAACCGCAACCTAATATGAGTAATAACGATCTACCTTAGATCATGACGTGATGAAATGAATGCACATGCACATGATGCCTATACCACTCGTAACTTGGAAATACTTGTTATTGTCAAAGTAAAATAGTTTCCATACTTAGGAAAATAAGTCCAAATATAGAAGTATATAACTTGTCGTAGTATATCGTATAAAAACGTTAGTGTTATATTCCTCGTCTTGAAAACCTTATAATAGTCATTAATAGTCGCGTAATAAACCTTGAGTCGTACGTATTTCGTTAATTAAAAATAAACTCCTTGAATAAGAAATCTAGAAAATATATTATTTAGTACGTAGTTATATTATTTTCTAGTAGTGACTATATATATATATATATATATATATATATATATATATATATATATATATATATATATATATATATATAGTTTTGACGATTTTAAAACGTGTATAACTTGGTCGTTTTAAACTTATTTTCCTCGTTCTTTATATCCACGGATTCGTTTTAGTATATACTAATATATTTTTGGTAGTTCGGCTCCTCTAGGTTACGTTTAACGCCTATATTTGCCCGTCGAAAACTGTCAAACAGCATGCAGTTTTTCAGAAAATAGTTTTCGTCGTTAAATTTACAAAAATCATATCTCCTTCGTTATTAACTCGTTTTTATCCCCGTTTTCGGCTATAGTTTCGTATCGGAGAGTATTTTCTAAATCTTTGGTCAAAAGTTACACCCTTGCCCCTGATCTTTCCACGTTTGCCAAAAAGGGACAGCAACATTTTGAAAGTGTCAAAAATAGATTTTCCTAGTTTCTAACTTGTTCCAACTTCAACCAAACACTTTCAATCACCACAAAACTAGTCTAATCCTACCATACACCTTCTTAGGGTGTCATGGGTTCCTAAACATCATAAACCAAGTGGATCTAACAAGGATCTAACTATAATCACTTTCTAGGCTTTCAAATTTAAAAGTTTGTAAAATAAAGTGGTATAAATAACATATGCATGTAGATCTAGTATATATATCATATGGATCTTGTATAAACTTGGTAAAATTATAAAAATGAGTTTCATATACTTACTTGAAGATTAGTGGACTAGTGGAGATGAAAAACTTGCAAAACCTTGTGTTTAAACTTCAAAACTCTAACAAGAAGTACTAAATAACCTTGATTATCACTTGATCTTGGAAAAATTGATGTTTCTTCTTGTTGTTTTTGTTTGAGCCGATCACCCCAAAGAAGAAAGGAAGAAGAGAGAGTTTCTAGTTATTTTGTGAAAACATGTGTAAAAATGAATGATCAAAATATCTTAAGTCTTTATGTATAAGTCTTGGTCAAATGTAATTAAATGTCACATGGACTAGGGAACTAGGGGGGGGGGGCGGCAAATGGTGAGGAAAATGGGGAAAGTTGGGGGCTAATTAAGGATCTTGTCCCCAAAAGTGTATGTATTAGTTAGTTTTATGTATGCATTAGGTGTTATCGGGTACCGAGTTAACTAAAAATAATGTTAACGAGGTGAAATAAAATACGACGAAGTTGTAAAAGTAGTAAAATCATATTCCTTGTAAGAATCGGGTGTTAGAATAATTATCGTGTTGGAATTTCGCAAACCGACGGAGTTATAGGCTCCGACCGAAAAATGTAGCCATTGATTTAAAAACACCGGGTAAACTAATAATATAATTTTTATATTATTAAAATGAATATAAAGATATATTTGGATCATAGTCGGGAGTGTCGGACGTGTTAGTCACATTATTGGTCGTTTGTTAACGTTTATTTAGAAATAAATATACGTAAAAGTTAATTATACCCAAAGTACTAATTTAAATATCCTACGAGTGGAATAGTATGCAAGTGACATAATGGTGATACGTAGACTATTTCTAGTCTGTATGAGATGTCCCGAATGATAAAGCATGAATTCGCTCCTGAACCAATACGGTTACGCGAATTTGAATACTTGTAAACTAAATTTACGATGACATGAGTAATGCACGTGAATAGTGGTTTTCTTCCGGGAATGAATAGTGTCAAGTGAGTAGTAAAATTTCTGAATGTTTCTCGAAATGTCAAATTGACCTCAAAAACGATGAATAGTGATCGATGAATAGTAAATGATGAATAGTAACTTGTGAATAGTAAATTGTCGAGGTTTGGAAAATGACCGGAAATTACGAGTTGTGACAAAAACATCCCGGGAGGGAGGGTGGGATAATTTGTCATAGAAATACAAATTCTCATGATTGAGAATCTTTCCCCCCGATTATGATGTTTCTTGCCATCATACTCCGGAGGAGTCATGATAAAGTGATCAATGATGGGCTCAGAAGGTATTTCATCAATATCACTGATGTCTCCATAAGATAAAGAATTTTCATCAGTGTGTGAATTACTAAGCCCGGTATTGAGATAGGAATTGAGTGATGGGTCTTCATTCAATAAGCTTTCAAGGAAAAGAATATCCCCCTTAGAATCAAGATAGTTATCATCAACTTCATACGAAGTTGAACTATCTAGGGCAAGGAATGCTTCGACTTCTTCCAGATCATCTTTGGAATCAAAGAGATCATCATCACATCCCGATGGAAGTGGATTGGTGTGAGTGAGTTCAACAGCGAACTCCTCAAGAAGAAAGTCAACATTAGAGTGGGGAAGGGATGCATCAACATACTCAATGTCTCCATAAGATAAACAATCATCACTGGAATCAGAGACAAACTCAATTTGATCATTTGGATTATCATGGTGGGAAGGAATATCACACACTTGATCAAAAGTTCCTTGTGACTCTCTCGGGATTGGGACAAGGATCTCAACACTAGACTTTATTAATTCGTCCGATTCCTTATTAGGAACAGTGCTAAGATGCTCATCCCCCATGTTTAGAGAGTGAGTGTGAACTTCGGGTGTGATAACAACAGACTGAGGGAGATGAGAGGAGCTAGCATTCATGGATTGTACAAGTTCCATTTGATCTTCTGCTAGTAATTTCTCTGTCACATTATTTTCTCCCTGATTTTCAATGGGAGGAATCACAAATGATGAATCTGACGAACCCTTATAAAATTGAAGGATATCAAGGGTGTCTTCATTATCACTATCATCATCACAGCCTAGAAGAGCAGCTTTACGAAATTTGGCACGTGTTATAGCTGCTTGTTCTAAGACTAGCAATTCTTCCATGCTCAATTCATTTCCATTATCTTGTTCTTCAGCAAGTAATTCTGCCATAGATTTCTCACGAGAGTCTTGAAACGATGTAGTAACCAACTCCCTCCTTAAGTTCTTTCAATATATCAAGAGCCTTTAGTAAAAGGTCTTGCTCAGTATCATGAGGAGTTGTGTGAATCATTTGATACTGTGGAGGTGGGTCTGAAAACGAATAGTCGTAATTGTTACAAGGAAATGAATTCCTTGTTTGACAATCCGAGCTAGAGTGTGGACCTCCACAGTACTCACAACAGTAACACTGATGTGGCTATGGGTGGTATGTGCTAGATTCATAATTGTTATCAGGAAACTGCTCATAGACAAGCGTGTTTCCCGATCGACAATTAGAGTTGTAGTGTGAACCACCACAGTACTCACAACAGTAAAACTGCTGAGTCTCGTGGCGTGGTAGCAGATGGAATAAATCAGTCGTGTCATGGTAAAAATAGGGATCTTGGTTATAGACAGACCCGTTTCCTGACTCTACCATGCCACAACCGGGGCAATTACCACCATTATAAGAACTACTACACCACTGGCAAATCAGAAGGTGTGGATGAGACATCGAAAGAATAAAAAAGGTTTGGGAGGGTAAGGAATGAAGAATAAAAAATGTGAGAGGGTAAAGGTGAATATTTTTTTGTTTTTTCGGAAAGACATTTTGAACAAATAAGAAAGAAAATGTTTTTGGATTTTTTGTGTTCGTTGAAAACTGATTTTAAAATGTTTTCAGGAACAGTTTGGTTTTTATATGAAAATAAGAAGATAATATGAACAAGGGTGGTAAATATACAATGGCTGTATATCCCGATTCACTAATCTGAAAACCGTTTTAGAATAACGCGCACAATCTCCTCGGCAGCGGCGCTAAAATTTGATTGGCTCCAAATAGTCAACCTAAATTGACCAAGGAATGGTCAACAAGGTCAAATAGCCTAGAGTCAATCTCCGCGGAATATAGGGTTTCCCCGGGTCGTTATATCCCGACGAGGTGTGAATTGTTATCAAACGGGTTTGTGATCGGGTGAATTTGGACAAGAAAGGGTTTGTGATTGGTTAAACTAAGGAATCTATAGGGAAATAGCTTAAATACGCTATATGAACAAGACTGGAAATTGGGAAAAACCAGAAACGTTTAAAACTAAAAACGTATACGTTTACATTTAAATTAACGTAAACGTACAAAATAAAACGTGAAAACTGAAATCTGAAAACCCACAGGGGGTGAAAATGACTTTTTTACAAACCTAAAATAAAAAGAAAATTTAACATGAAAATGAAGTTATTAACTTGATTATTTTAATATTTAAACATTAATTAATTAATTAAAACTATTTTAAATCTAATTTAAATTAAACTAAAAATGATAAAGGTTACAAATTAAACTAAAAACTTGCAAAAATATTTTCTAAACTTCTAATTGAACTTGAAGAAAGTATAAAAATTAAAAAGAAATATTTTTGTCTTTTTATGGTTTTTCTATTAATTAATTACTAATTAAACATTAATTACCTAGTTAAACTAATTAGAATTATTAAAAATACTAAAAAGACTTAGAAAATTAAGAAAAATTTTATAAAACTAATTAACCATCATAGGAATCCTAAAAAATTATAAAAAGTTTCTAAAAATTATATTTAAACTAATTTACTAATTATTTACTTATTTATTAATTAATATCTAATTAAACTAATTAAATTCTAAAAATTACAATATGAACAGTAATAATTATAAGAAATTTCTAAAATTATTTTATAACTTATAAAAGCTAGGAAAAATATAAAAATTAGGGTTTACTTTATAAAAACTAATTTTGCTATTTAATACTTAATTATTAATAAAACTAATATTAATTCTAATTAATACTAAATGACAAAATTAAATCTAGAAAAATTACTGAAATTACTTTAACATAAAAGGCATTTAAGAAAAATATAAAAATGCTGAGTTCTTAATAAAAATTTAAAAATGAAAATTAAAAAGATAAATAAAATTAAATAGAAACTATCACTTATTTTAAAACTTGAATTTTCTGGATTTTCTTTTACAAAACCTTTAAAATACTAAAAACATGAAACTTTTGTGAAAAGAAAATTTCCAAAGATTAAAAATAAGCCAAATGCAAGCAATAAGCTTGAGCAGTTGACTTATGTTGACCAAACAAGAAAATAAGCTCAAATGAGCTTATGTGGGGTCCACAAGGGTGGAATCTGGTTCAATTAAGTGTGTTGGACATGTTTAAGCAAGAATATCACAAATAAGTTCAGAGAAATGGGACAACATTGGGGTTGATCTAGGGGGCCCACAAGCTGGCTTAAGCTCAAATGATTGGTTGGAATGGAGACAGGGCCAGGAGGGTAGTCTAAGGAACCAAGGAGGGGGCCTGTGGGACCCACTGTGATGGCCAAAGTGAACCTCCAAAGTGTTGGTGTGGTGACTGTGTGGTGGTGCAGGGGAGGTGTTCCTCCCTGCAGGTGTGTTTGAAGTTGTGTGAGACCCACAGCTAAATTCACAAAAATAAAATGATGCGAGGATACCAAAGCTCAGCTGGGGGACTTCAAGTTCTGAAAATCTCAAACCCTAAAACTCTATACAAAATTCTACAAAAATCATACAAGATTTGGAAAAAACTGAAAACATGCCATTTTGACTTTTCATGTAAACTTATAACTTTGACTTTCTTGAACTTTGATTGGGTCTAAATGACTGAAATTGATGTCTTAGGTTATATTAAGGCTAAATTAGGCTAGGAGAACAACTTTTAATAAAAATGGGTGAGGTTTGATGTTGCAAAAACCCAACAGTTAACTGTTGGAGGTAATGGTGGGTGATTTTGACTTTTTTATGAAAAGGGTGTGGATTTTATGATTCCTAAAGCCTAACTAAACCTAATGCAAGCTAATGAAACAAAGAGCAAGTCCAAACATCAACAAGAAACCTCATCACTCAACTAAACCAAACACCCCTTAATGGGTACTGTTTGATGACTTATGAAGTGAATCAACAACTTAAACCATGAAACTGAATCCTAGGGCTACAACATGGTAGAATAGACTTAAAGCAACACAAAAAACAATGATGATAACAAAAAAACACTAGCAACTTGATTATGCTAAAAATTTAGTGAAATGAAAAATATTAGCAACTATGAATCCAATGATCAAACAAACAATTTTAAGACATAATATCACTTAACAACAACAACTGAGTATAAAAACACAGAGATTTAAGCAATTACATGACTTTAACAGTAAAATGCTAAAATGAACACAAAATGCTTACAAGATGGGATTCAAGTGAGAACTGTGAACCAGGGAACCAAATCACACCCTATTGACTTCCACAAGTCACTAACACCCTGCAAATCCATAATCTTCCTTGTTCACTGCTTATTGCCCTTCTTCTTGGATTTTTTTATTTTTAAGCTATTTAATTCTATTTTTGAGTATTTTTATCAAAACTGATTTAGAACAAGCTAAGTTAATCAAGAAGCTTATAAAAACTCCTTATTGACTTAAGTGAACTCAAACAACCAGTAATCAACAGATTTTAACAACTTGAGAGCTAAATTAAGATTTTGAAGATTTTAAGTAAAAACTGAAAATTGCAATGAAAGCTTAATTAAATGATTAATACAACTTTAAATTACAACAATAAGTCTGGAATTACACTTTAAAACTAAAATTTATATCTAGAAGGCCACAGTAAATTACAATAACATTCTAATTAAACTACAAACTACTCTACACTAACTACTCCTTTCTCCTTTTTCTTTCACTTTTATAAGCCCTGGAGGTACTTTTTCTCTTTCCCACTTCATTTGGAGCCGTAGGATTGCTTCTTTTGATCCCCACCGTTTAAATGGGATTTGACGGGAAAACTATTTTTGACAGGTTATGGGGTTTGGTTTGATATAATAAATGAGGAGGGGGTTTGGTTGGGTGTATTAATTGGTTTGGTGGAGTTGGTGAAATATGAGAGGAGGGGGGAGACAGAACCCCTGGTAATTAGGGTGAGGTTAGGGATGGGTGTATAGTAAACGGGGTGTGGGGTTTGACTGGGTCAACGAGGGTAATATCAAATGGGGGTGTGGGCCGGATGGGATTGGGCTTGGGGATTTGTTTGGGTTGGATTTGTTATTTGGTTATGTTTTGGGTTTGTTTGTTCATTTTTAAGCTTTGAAAACCACAAGGACCATTTATGTAAAATCTAAAAATCAAGGGGCTGTAATTGTAAGTTTCCCAAAGTAGTCACAAGGGTTAATTCCTGACAAATATGAATAATCAAAGGACCATAATTTGTAATTTGCAAAAATTTAAATCCTAGGGACCAAAAATACCAAGTGTGAAACTTCAGGGACCAAGAGTGTAAATTCTTAAAACTTTTTACCTAAGGACTATTTTTGATAAATTTTGACTTTTAAAGGACTTGGGTTGATTTTTCTTGCAAAATAAATGCTCAGGGACTAGTTTTGTCAATTTTTGAAAGTCGAGGGACTGAAACTGCCAATTATGCAAACTTTGTACGTTTTTCATTTGTTTTTACTCATTTTGCATCTGAAACATATAAAACACAATTTTGGAATATTTTTAGTATTTTGATGCATTACTGAGTGTTTTTGTATGTTTTGCAGTTCAGATTTGACCAAAAATGATGAGTATTTGAGCACTCATCACTAACCAACAACTTGTTCATCTCTTCTTGGGATTTCATGAATTGTTTTAACAACTCGTCAGATGAAGGCCCAGTTGGAACAATAGCTTGAGGTGGATTATTAAAATTTTGAGCACGATTGTTTTGATTGGGACCTTGGTTGAAATTTCCTTGACTTTGATGTTGGAAATTTCCTTGATTTTGGTTGTTATTTTCATGAAAGTATCCGGGATTGAAATTACCCTGACCTTGGTTTCGATTAAAGTTTCCTTGATGTTGGAAACCTTAATTTTGGAAACCTCGGTTTTGATTCTGAAAACCATGACCTTGATTGAAGTTACCTTGGTTTTGAAAACCTTGGTTCACTCTATTTTGATTTTGGTTACGGTTTTGGACATTTTGGTTTCGATTAAAACCGGGAGGTCCAGGGTAGTGGTGAGGATGATAGTTCGGGTCCATAGGAGGGCGGTATTGATTGCCTCCTTGATTTTGGGACCCGGCAACAGCATGAGCTTTATATGGAGTACCATTAGTGGCTGTGCAATTATAGTAGGCATGCGGCCCACCACAAGTCACACAGACTTCCACTTTCTTAACCTCAGCAGGTGGAGGTGTGTGTAGAAAAGAGACTTTCTTTTGTTGGACGAGAACCAAAGCTTGAATAGCTTCAGTGAGCTTGTCAATCTTAGCATCCGTGCTAGACTGACTCATAGAAGATGAAGTAGAAGGACCCGCATTAATTTGGGAAACAACCGGCTTGCTTCATGTAGAGCGGACCTTGGACTTGTTTTCTATGATTGCTAAAGCTTCTTTGGTGGTTCTACTCTAGAAGTTACCTCCCGCGAAGGCATTGAGAGAATCCTGATCAACTTGGCTCACACCATTGTAGAAAGTATCGAGTTGCATCAACTCTGAAAAACCATGATGTGGACACTTGCGAAGTAATTCTTTGAAACGATCCCACGCTTCACCAAATGATTCATCATATTTTTTAGTGAACTTGGTGATTTCGTTTTTAAGACTCGTGGTCTTGGAAGGTGGGAAGAATTCATTCACAAACTTTTTGACAAGATCTTCCCATGTCTCAATAGATCGAGGAGGCTGTTTTTCAAGCCAAATCCGGGCTTGCCTCTCGAGGGAGAATGGGAAGAGAAGGAGTTTGATTGCTTCAGATGGGACATTCTTGTATTTGATGGTTGACGTGATTTTGTTAAACCATCGAATGTGATCATGAGGATCGTCCCTCTCAAAACCGTAGAATTGACTTGAGGTTACAAGATTGAGTAACCCAGTTTTGAGCTCAAAATTATCAGCCAAGATGGCTGGAACGACAATGGCATCTCTGTAACCCTCGATGGGTGCTTGGAGAAGCTCACACATGGGGCGGTCTTCCGCCATGGTGACAGCAGATGTGGCAACAGTACGGATCTCAGATCCGACTGCTGGTGTTGAACGTCTACGATGTCTTCTAGGTATTCTTACAAGCTCACGTAATGGGCTAGTAGACCTAGAAGAGCGAGTGCGCATGCACTAGGAGCAAAAATCAATCAAAACAAAGTCGAGGCAAAACCACAGTGAACTTAAACCAATAATCACAAGTAAGTGGCTTCTTTAAGAAAGGTACACCACTCACAGGGATACAATGGTAAGTTTTAATCTTATGTTTGAGAACTTATTATGCTCACACCCATAGTTGGTAGCTATTCTGTCTTGGTTTGCGACGGTTTATTTTTATGTATTATTATTCACAAGAAAAAGACGGATATTTTTGGGTTTTTCTGTGTATGTGAAAAAAAACTTTTGGAATTATTTTTGGTATTGTCCCGTTTAACCAAAATCGTATCTCTTTAAGAATCACCTTAAAAGAAACCCGATATAGAAAACGTTACGATCGGTTTTGTTTGTTTTTAAATTTTTTTTTTTTTTTGTGTTTTAACACTTTAGGAAAAGTGTTAATGACTTTTTTTTTTTTTTGATTAAAATTTACAAAAGTGATGGGATTTTTACAGTGACGAATGTGAAATAACATTAATCTCTAAGACGCTGCAGATACGCGCACACCTCCCCGGCAGCGGCGTCAAAATTTGATTGGCTCTAAATAGAAAACCTAAATTGACCAAGTAAATTGTCAACAAAGGTCAAATAACTTAGAGTCAATGCTTCCGGGTAATATAGGGTATCACCAGGTCGTTATGTCCCGACGAGGTGTGAATTGTACTTAAGCGTGCTTGTGATCGGGTGATTTTTCACAGGAAAGGGTTATGACGAGAATGATTTGAGAATTAAGAAACTTAATAGCTTAGGAAAGCTATATGATTGATTACGTGAATTTAGATTAAGAATAAAACGAGCTAAAACCTAAAAACGTACGTTTAAATTACAAACGGATACTGACGTACGTGATAAAAAAATGAATCTGATAAAATAAAAAGGCTACGCATATCAAAATGATATTTTTACAAATCTAATGATTAAAGAAAATTTTTGGAAAAAGAAAATTAATTTTTACACTAATTATATAATTATTATTAATTAAAAACTATTTTCTAATTACTTTTTAAATATTTAAATTACCCTAAATTATAATTAATTATAAAATTACACTAGAAAAATGAAAATAAAATTTGGAAAAATTTAAAATAACTAAAAACTAATTTTAAAATTAAACTTGTATTTTTCTGACTTTTAAATTAATTATTATTAATTATTAACTAATTATTAATTATTAAAACTAAATTAAATTATGAAAAATACCAAATGATAAGAGAAAAATCTGAAAAAAAAAAATTACTAAAATCATTTTAACCTATAAGAAACCTAGGAAAATTATAAAAATGAAAATTGCTTTTGTAAAAAGCTGAGAATGAGCCAATTGGCTTAAATAGAAGTTATCACTTCTATTAAAGTGGGTGTTAGAATTAGAAGTGTTGATCATTTATGAAATCAAAGTGAGATCTCAATGATCGTCCCTTAGGGGGAGATTGTTAGGATTAAAAGTGACGATCATTATTGAGTCCAATAGTTAGTTAAATATATTCATGTAATAGTTAGTAAATGCTAGTTTATTAAGTTTACGTGTATTATTCATGCTTGTATAAAGTCTAAGGGCTAGTTATGTAATATGGTCAAAGATATGTGAAGCCCTAGACTACAAGTATAAATACACATGTAAGGCCTCATTTAGAGGTTGGTTCTCTTAGTGATTCATTTAGTAATATCAAGGTTATTATTCCACACACTAGAGTTCCCATCCTCTCTCTCTCTCTACTTACTTTCTCTCTCTAGGTTTAGGCTTGATTCAATAGTGATATAGGTTGTTCTACGGTCCTACAAGTGGTATCAAGAGCCTAAGGATAATTTTAGGTTGTTTTAGATTGTTTTTGGGTGAAAAAAATCGCGTTTTTTTTTTTTGGTGAAAAAAATCGGATCTGGTACTGTTCATCGAGAGATTATCGAGTTTGGATCTGATTTTTCGAGTTTGGGAAAAAATTTCGAGTTTGGGAAAACATTATCGAGTTAGGTAGCATGATTTGCTTATCGAGTTAGGATTTTGGGTGTTTTATCGAGTTAGGAGTTGAATCTTAGCGAGTTTGGAAAATTGGTCCTAGCGAGTTAGAGACTCATATCGAGTTAGGGGTTAAAAATCTTATCGAGTTAGAGACTCATATCGAGTTAGGGGTTAAAAATCATATCGAGTTAGGGGTTAAAAATTTGGCGAGTTAGCCTTCTTTTCCTAATCGTTTATCGAGTTAGGCTTGTTGTGACTTTAACTAAGGGAAACTCTGCCCAACTCAAGTCTCTCTACCGAGTTAGGAACCTCATGATCTTATCGAGTTAGACACCTCATGATCTTATCGAGTTAGGAACCTCGTGATCTTATCGAGTTAGACACCTCATAATCTTATCGAGTTAGGAACCTCATGATCTTATCGAGTTAGACACCTCATGATCTTATCGAGTTAGGAACCTCATGATCTTATCGAGTTAGACATCTCATGATCTTATCGAGTTAGACATCTCACGATCTTATCGAGTTAGACACCTCATGATCTTATCGAGTTAGACAAGCATTAAGACTTATCGAGTTTGAAAATTTCCTGCGAGTTACAGCCTTATCGAGTTAGACAAAAAAAAAAAAAAAAAAAAAAAAAAAAAAAAAAAAAAAAAAAAAAAAAAGCGTTTACAGTGTTCAAGTCATATGTAGGGAAGGTCATCAATACTTATGGCTTAGAAATAAGTTTCGATGAGGCATTTGAATACTACGTCAGAGACCGATTTCATTATTTCAAAGAAGAACTCATCCAAAACCTGAATCAACTTGAAAAGCTTCTTAATGAAGAAGAACTTCATACGCATAACTGCAAAGAATCTCTCAAAGTCATCCAAACTCAGTTTCAGAGAATATTTAACCCTTGGATAATGAACCAGACAGTGTTTATCGATGCGTTTTATAGAAAATTTTGGGTAAGCTATTCTACCTTCAGAACTCAATGCATAAATCAAATGGATGAACTCGAAAAGATACTTGATGCTGAGGAAGCTGAGTTAAATGAAATTGAGAAGCTGAAACGGGAAAGAGAGCAGATTGAAAAGGATATGCAGTTAAAAGAAAGAGAGCTAATTGAAAGAGAGATGCAGTTAAAGGAAAAAGAGGTGATTGAGAAAGAGACAAAGAAAGATTTTCAAACAGAAGAGGAAACGGTCAATGAGGGTGATGCATCAGATGATAGTTTGGTTTTCACGGGAAGTGATTCATCTTCAGAACAGCAGGTTGAAAGCAGCAGTCCTAGCTATGATTCAGATACTGATGGTACACAAAGGAATGAAGCTGTTTGGGACACCGAAGATGATCATATCAGACCTTCATCAGACACAGAGATATTGGCTACGGTACAACATTCACATGCTCATGATAATGTTGATATATTTGAGAATATGTTTGTTCATGATCAGACACATCCTGCGCATCCTGAGTCTATTAGTGACACTTATGTGGTGGAACAAAATGATAGTAATATCACTTTTGATACTCCAGATATGGATCCTAATAGAGGTGAGCCTGCCCAGGATGGATCTTCTTATGAACAAGATCGTGCCTTATTTGCTTCATTAATCAATAATTTCAAACATGAACTTGAAAAGTGCAAAGAGGACAATCGCAAAGCTAAGCAAACGAATGTCTTATTGACAAAAGAGCTTGAGAGATTTAAAGAAATGGAAAAAGGTTTTCAAAATGTAACAAAAAGAAAAGCTGAACTTGAATTTGAAAACTCAAACCTTAAATCTCAAGCTCAAAAGTTTGAAATGTATGGAGAGTCTGTCAAACCACTTTTAAAAAGAAATGAAGAACTTGAAGTTGGTTATAGAGAAGCTGTTCTTCGTGAAAAACGTTCCATTCAAAATATGGATACTCAAATGGTTGTTAACAACAGAAAGGTTCAAGCGCTTTTAAAAGAGAACAATGATTTAAAAAGTGAAAATTCAAAGCTTCAGAAAACCACATCAAATTTTGAGATTGTAAACACAAAACTTGAGAATGAAAACAAAGAGTTTTTGAAACGAACAAACGATCTTGAAAACAAACTTCGAAAATTGGGACAGACTTCTCAAACTATCAACATGCTGCCTACTAAAGATGAGGATGTTGAGAAACAAACATCTGGAATTGGTTTTGAAAATAGTGCTCAGTTGGAAAATGGAAAACCGTGTTTTTTAAACAAAGTGAAAAAGCTGACACCTATTTTGTACAACACTGAAGATATGGGAAAAGAATTGTCAGATGATCTTTTGTTTGAGTCTCAAGATATTTTAAAATCTGAAGAGGAAAAACGTTTGAAAGTAAACAAACAAAAAACCCTCTCTCGTACCACGGCTTTGTGTATGGTGGTCTACAATTGATTGATATACCAAAAGAACCTTTCAAAAGAAAAAACACAAATGTGAAAATATTTTTCAAAGAAGCTCAACTTGCTACTTATGATGCTACGTTATGGCAAAATAAAGCAAGAAAACAATTTTGTAATCTTAAACATCACATTGAGCATACGTTAAAGGTCATTTGGTTTAAGCAAGTAAACATCGATAACAGCGTTTTCTCTAATCCTCTTTCATCAGATGTACGCCTTAAGATTGAAGTCCAAAAGATTTTGAAAGATGAGATTGAACCTCATGTGAAAAATCTCAACTTAAGTTTTGAGTACTTTGAAAAACATCTCGTCACTGAAATGAGAGAAGATTTAAAGTACGTTCATTCTCTTGAAGACGAATTTGATGAAAAATGCTTAATACTTGACATTCAAAAGGAATTTTTCACAAATCAAATAGAGTCTTTCAAATCAAAATCTGTTAGTCATGAGAAAGTGAATGAGCATTTTGAACAAACATCTTCTTTGAAATCTGAAAATCTTTGTCTCAAAAAGAAAATCACCGAGCTTTCACAAGAAGCAACTGATGTCAAAGCAGAATTGTCAAAAAGAACTGCTCACTTTGAGAAACATCTTGCAATACTCGAAGCACAAAGTATCTCTTTCCAACTTAAACTGCAAGAGAAGAATGAGAAAATGTCTTCTGAAAACTCTTTGACATCAGTGCTTAAAGAAAAAGAAAAGATTTTTGAAGAAAAATGTGATGATACCAATATCAAGTTTGATTTAGACGAACTTGATACAAAAAATCTTGAATTGGAACATGCTGTGGCATCATTACAAAAAGAAAATGAGCACTTGAAACAGACTTACAAAAACTTGTTTGATTCAATCAAGCGGTCAAGAGTTCAGAATCAAACTTTAAACAAATCTGACTCTCAGATCACACCAAATCATCTTTTTTGAAAAAGAAAAGTCTGTGCTTCAAAAGAAAATTGTTGAATTGGAAAAAACGATTGCACAACAAACCAAGGATTTTGGTGATGCCAAAAATGATTTTTCAATCGAAACAGACAAATATGAAAAATATTTTGCACATCTTGAAAATCAAAATGCGTCTTTGCAAGAAAAACTGACATCATCAGATCATCTTTCTCTTCAAAAAGAATACAATGATTTGAGAACGTCATACAATGCATTAAAAGCGAAGTTTGATGTTCTTAACCGGTCAAAAGGAAAATCTCAAGTTTCAAACGAGTCTAAACCACAAGTAAGTGTTTCGGAGAAGGTTTACACGGGTGAATCTTCCAAACCGTTTTCGAAAAAGGTTTCTCAGTTTACAACCTATTCTTTGCAAAAAGGAAGGAAATTTTCAAAGAGACCTAATATTCTGAAACATTTACTCCTCAAAAGGTTTCAAATGCAAGTGCTCATAAAGAAAAGAATCAAGGTTTTCAAACTCCATACTCTCGTTTTACTCCGGTAAAGCCAGTGTGGAAACCAAAGCAAAGTCGTTCAAAACATTTGAATTATTCATACTCTGAAATGCTTCCGCTACAACAAAGGAATGGCTATGCTTTGAAAAATCCCAATTCTGGAAGGTTTCCATTCATCTCAAAAACGAACTTTCGAAATGAAACACCGAGTTTCAACAATGGATGGAGAACTTCTTCTTCAAGTTTTAAAACTCCAAGAGAGACACCGAGTTTCTCAAACAAGTTTCAAAAGAAAAAGAGTTTTAAATCACCGTTGATTCCACGAGCTTTATTTCAAAATGCAACACCGGTTTTCAGTCCTCGTTGGAATTCAACTTCTTTGTCTCGGATTGTCACAACTTTCAAACGGATTTCAAAATATGGTAAACCCGTTGGCGCCGTGCTTAAATGGGTTCCAAAAGTTGTTGTCTAATCCAAATACATAATGACTTCTTAGTATTTCAGCTAAGGACTCGTTCTTCAAAGAAAGGAAAGTGCTTAATCATTCAAAGGTTTTAAATATCTTTTGAGCACTTATCCTAAAAACATTATGGATTATGCACACATAACAGTGTATAACCCGCGATTTTTCAAAGAAAGGACCCTGTTGTACATTTATGTGCGACAATCCTAAAAGAAAAGAAGACTTCTCAACAAAAAGCTTATCAAAGTCTTCTTAATTTTTGAGCAAAATTTTGAATAATGAATCAAAAGGTTTTTAAAACTTTTCTTGATGTAGCTCAAGATATTACTCCCTCAAATCCTTAAAAGTTTAATTTAATCAAAATGTTCTATTTTTGAGGGGGAGTAATATAAAGTTGTTCCAAACAGATCATGCTTAAAGGAAACAAATTCGGAAATATCATACATCCGTTTCTCCCATAAGCTATCCAAAAACAAAGGTTTTAATCAATTGGTATCAAAAATACCATGGATATGCTATTTTTGAGGGGGAGAAGACGTGATTAAAATGTGATCGTCTTGAATCTCAAAAGAGCTCGACTCAGAAATGACCCAAGAATGGACGAAACAACAAAAGTTAGTAATCGAAAAGACTTATCCTCGACGGGTAATAACATCAAGTTAGTTACTAGAGCTAGTTGTCACCTAAAAGCTGACAATGGAACTCTTTAACTAGTCACGTAAGCGTGTCTCGAAAAGGATTTGTCTTAGTAGAAATGTACCGTTTCGAGAAACTTTCTGTGGATATGACCAGGCCGGGTAATAACTTCAAGCTAGTCTAACTAGTGATGTAAGCGTGTCTCGAATCGGTTGTGTTCATTGAAAGTGAATCAATTCAAAAGTGCAAACTCCTCACGCATGTGCAAATTTCTTAAAAATCCATGAGCACATGTGAAGGGGGAGTCCTTCAAATGAAATGCAAAACTCTCGAAGTGTTAACAAAGTATGTTTTATTATTATAAACACTTTGAGAGATTTTCACAAATGGTTTGATGGCAACAATAGGATAGTCATGAAGTTATAAGGTGACTAAGGTTAGGAAAAACCGTCCTATGATCCGCCAGAGCCGGAGGAATCTACCCAAGGATAATTCCAATAGATTAGAATTAGAAGTCCTTAGGTATGGTCTGAAAAAAGGAGAAAAGGATGAAAGGAGAAAGAAGGGGTTGAAGAATTAAAAAGAAAAGCAAATGAAAGGGTGAAAAGAAATAGCCCTCCAAATGTTCAACCTTAGGGCAGACACCGGGTTCAACTCATATGCTACTGGTTGTTACTAAGGTGACACCGGTATTGAAGACAAGACGTCATGGACCCAGTGACGCACTGCACTTAACCTTCTAGCCACTCAAGTTCTCTTAAAAGAGCTTGTTTCATTCTCACGGGGAACCGGTGTAATCTATCGACTTATCTCTTAGAGATGGTTGATATTGAAGCAGGAGACCCCTCCCTAGTCTCCGCATAGGAAACCAAATTATGCACTTATCGAGTCTAGAGCCATGAGATTCATTAAAAATCTCTTAGGATACACTTCCTATGAATACACTTGTGTTCGCCAAAAAGGACACAAGTTGTAAGAGTCTTTATGAGATCTATGGATCTTGCCTTATCTTTCATGATGGTTACTATGGTTTCAAACGGTCTACAGTCGTGGAGTGATCCCCAGCGACTCACCCAGTCATTGAGCTACTTAGTAGGTCTCGTAAGCTCTTTCGGGAGTATCTGATATGGGAACGGCCTTGGTAAGGGTTAGAAGGAGTCTTCACACTATGCTGTTGACGATCTCTAATTCCGAACCTGTAAGTACCAGATACTTTATTGCTAACTGTTTTATGCAGGTACTCATGAATGTTCCTTGGAGAAAGACCGTTACCATCACTCAAAGATCCACATGCTCATACCCTGCAAAGCTCTCTTCAAAGATCTAAGCAAAGCAAAGTTCAGAATGTTTCTAAGTCAAAGTCAAAGAATCTTCAAACTAAAGAAACAAAGATTAAAGTCAAAGAGAAGAGAACTTCACAAAGATTCAAAGTCAAACAAAGTATGAGCATGTTGGAAAAGACGTAAAGACAACATAGTAAAGATGTTGATCAAAGGCAAGAAAGATCACAAAGCATGATTGGAACAAAGGAACTAGCAAAACTATTACACAAGGACTCAAAGTTCAAGAGAACGAGCTTCAAAGATCAAAGATCAAAGTCACAAAAGAGAGATCTCAATGATCACCCTTAGGGGGAGATTGTTAGAATTAGAAGTGTTGATCATTTATGAAATCAAAGTGAGATCTCAATGATCGTCCCTTAGGGGGAGATTGTTAGGATTAAAAGTGACGATCATTATTGAGTCCAATAGTTAGTTAAATATATTCATGTAATAGTTAGTAAATGCTAGTTTATTAAGTTTATGTGTATTATTCATGCTTGTATAAAGTCTAAGGGCTAGTTATGTAATATGGTCAAAGATATGTGAAGCCCTAGACTACAAGTATAAATACACAAGTAAGGCCTCATTTAGAGGTTGGTTCTCTTAGTGATTCATTTAGTAATATCAAGGTTATTATTCCACACACTAGAGTTCCCATCCTCTCTCTCTCTCTACTTACTTTCTCTCTCTAGGTTTAGGCTTGATTCAATAGTGATATAGGTTGTTCTACGGTCCTACAGTGGGCTTTTTTGGATTTTTTTTTCTTTTTCACAACTGCTTATTAACTGATTTTAAGCAACTATTATGAAGCAAGTTTGACTGGAACTCAGAAATAAGCAATTGGTGGGCTTATTTGGTAGACAGATTAAGCCAATGGCTTATTAGGACTTGAGTTTGCTTGAATAAGTTACGCAGTTGAATCACAAACCAAAATAAACCAATAATTATCAACAACAACAAGTAATAAGCACAAATAATTCAGGGATATGCAAAGAATAAGCTAGATAAGCCAAATAAGCCTTTGGCTTATGGACAGGCCAATCAGGCCTACATGCAGCCTTCTATGGGGGCCACAAGGGTGGTCAGAGTTCCAAACTTGGGGTTGAACCCTCAAGTTGGACTGGGTATCCACAAAATAAACCAAGCAACAGGCCAATAAGCCCAATAATGTAATAAGCTAAATGGACTGAGTGCACAGATGCATAGGTCAAATGTTAGAAATGAAACTGAGCGATATTTACGTGAATTGGAGTAGACAACTAGAATGCATAAAGTGCATGGACTACTAATGTAATACTCTAATAGTTGTCTTATGTAAGGCCTATAAATACCCCTCAAGGCTTCACTTGAGGGGTGTGGGTGTGCAACATAATAAAAACATCTTTGTTTCACCTCACCTTCTCTCTACTTTCTCTCTCTAGAAACATGGCATATTTTGATCAACCTCGTCCTCCAGAAGGTGATTCTTGGGTTCTACATCAAATGACCTAGTAACATGCCAATGTGGGGTCCACACAAGGGATCAGGGATCCAAACTTAGACCTGAAATAAGAAGATAAGCAGTATGGCATTAAAATAAGCCAAAAACCAAATCCTAACTTTCACAAATAAGCTAGATAAGCACTCTTGGAACTATGACAAAAACCTGAGGACTCAGCTTAAGTAATGGATTGGACAAACTAAAGAGGACTTGCAGCCCTAGTAAATAAGCCAGGAACCCAAAAATAAGCTCTTACCCTCAAAGATTGGCTTATTGGCTTTCTAATAAGCCAAGAAACAGGGGGGGACCCACTATGGTAGTCAGGACAAGCCAAGGAAAAAGGGGCCAATGGACTGAGTTATAGTGCAGGGCACACCCTTGCCCTACAGGTCACTTTGAGCCCACAAATAAGCACTTGAGAAAAATCTAAAAAATAAGAGCTATGTGGAATTCTAAATATTAGCTAACAAACTACAAAATGTAAAAAGCACAAGACCTGAATCCAAACTCAAAAATCAAAGCACAAGACCTGAATCCAAACTCAAAAATCAAAACAATTCATGCAATATTTGGATTTCTGCCTAAACTTACAATTTTGACTTTTTCACTTTCTTAAAATCTTTGACTTTTATGAACTTTGGGCTTGATTTTTTTTACTGATTGTGATTATTTAAGATGTAAAAAGACTAAAATAAGCAAAGTTATCTATTTGTGACTTAAAATGAAGCTTATGCCACTTAAATTTCAACACGGACAGATTTTAGACCAAGTTATTGATGATTTTGACTTTTAAGCTTGTTACTAACAAAGACTTGCTTGATTTGGTGTACTAAGGGTCTGAGTATGATGTGTGAACACTAAATGAGCAATGAATCTTACCGAAACACTCATAACAGACAACACCAAACACCCCTAACTAAAACAGATCACGAACAAACTTGATTCAAATATATCTAATCCAATGATCACTACTTATTCTACTAGCAATAAACAATCAAATTAAACACAGAAAGCAACTAGTAATTCTATTATACTAAAAGGGTAAAAATTAGAAAGGATTGAGCTTACAAAAGCTTTCCAAGCTAACAGCCAAGGACCACAGACCAATGTACCATTCCCTAATGGTTTCCATAAACCTCTAACCCACAGCCATCCCTGATTTGCTGTGCTCCAGCCATTCTTCAACCTTTGATCATAATATTTTTATTTTATTTTTATTTTTATATTTTTTATGATTTTAATGAAACTGATTTCCTAATTGTTATAGAAGCTTACAAAGCTTCTAAAAGCTTTCTATTTGAGCTTATAAGAGTATGCAAACAACTTGAGATTGATTAATGAAGTTTAAACAGACACTTGAAATTATTAGATAAGACTTGAAAATTGGAAATGAGGAATGAACTTAAAATTAAACTTTCACTACTTGAAAACAGATTACAAAAGTTAAAAATAAACACTACATTAACTAAAATACAATAATACATGCCATATATGGCTTCTCTCTACTACTACTTATAATACGAAAATAAAGATAAGCAATCTCATCTCCACATGGCTTCCTGTTGAAAATTGAGAGTCCCCATGGCTTCTTTGTTAACCCAAGACCAAATCCTCACCATCAATTTGATAATTAATTCATCCTAGCCCTTGATTGTCTTTTTGGCGCCAAATACAAATGGGGCAAGTTTAGTGGAGCGGGTGAGTTCATTTAATAAGGAAGGGGGGTTGGTTTGGGTTGGTGAGAATATTAATGAAGGGTGGCTGTGTTGGTGAAAAGGTGGGAGGAGGGGGAGACAGGGTTGCAGGATTTGGGGGGAAAAGTGGGGAAGGAGGTAGGTGTTTGACCCGGTTTTGACCCTTTGACATGCATTGACCGGGGGTGTTTTTATTAATAAAATGGAATGGGCCGGGGTGATTAGGCTTAGGAGTTGGATTGGATTGTGTTTGGTTTTGGTTTGGGTTTAATAATAAAAGGGAGGGTCCGGTTGGTATTAGTGTTTTACAAGGACCATTTTTGCAATTTGGCTGAAATTAAGGGAATGAAATTGTACTCTTCCAAAATGTTCACAAGGACCAATTATGCAAAGCTTGTTATTCCAATGACCAAAATTTGCATTTTTCCATTTTAAAATTCCTAGGGACCAATTTTGCCAATATTGAAACTTGAGGGACCAAACATGTAAACTTTTGAAACTTTAGACCTAAATATCATATTTTATAATTTTTGACTTTCAAAAGACTTGGGTTGACTTATCTTTCAAAATAAATGCCTAGGGACTAATTTTGACAAGTTTTGAAACTTGGGGGGACTGAAACTGCCAATTATGCAAACTTTGATCATTTTTCATCTGTATTTACTCATTTTGCATCTGAAACATATAAAACACAATCCCTGGGATATTTTCAGTATTTTGATGCGTTTTTTAGTGTTCTTAAATGTTTTGCAGCTCAGATTTGACCAAAAATGATGAGTGTTTGAGCACTCATCATCCTTATAGAATAACAAGCCGAGAAGGCTTCAAATACTTTCTCACTGTAGTTGATGACTACTCCAGAGCAGTTTGGGTATATCTTTTGAAAAACAAACATGAAGTTGCTGAAAACATTATTGAATTTCACAATTACTTAAAAAGACAATTCAACAAAACTGTTAAGACCTTCAGGAGTGACAATGGCACTGAGTTTGTCAATAAATATCTTCAATCATACTTCAAACTACATGGAATCCTTCATCAAACTACCATTGCCTACACCCCTCAACAAAATAGCATTGACGAACGAAAACACAGACACTTACTAAATGTTGCTCGATCTCTCCTTTTTCAGGCTGGAATTCCTCTCAACATGTGGACCGAATGTATCTTAACTGCCACATATCTAATCAATAGGTTGCCTTCCTCCGTGCTTAAAGGAAAATCTCCTTTTGAAATTATCTTTGACAATGAACCAAACATAAGTCACTTACGATCCTTTGGATGCCTCTATTTTTGCTACTATTTTAACTAATAAAGATAAATTTTTACTAGATCTGAAAAATGCATTTTTATTGGGTACTCCAACACAAAAAAAGGATACAAATTATTCAGCTTGCAAAGCAAAAACATTTTATACTCAAGGGATGTCAAGTTTTATGAAAACATTTTTCCTTTAAAGATGAAAAAAAATCAAAAAACTTTTTTTAAACCTACCACTGAAACAAATCATTTCAATTTCTTTGACAGTCCCTATTCTCCAAATCTCCTACCTAATGATGAATCAGAGGCACATAATGATCAGGGTAGTGGTGATGAATCTCCGCATGATGATTGCACAGAGTCACCAGGTGATCATACTCTTCTTGACTCTGTTGCAAAACATACTGAGGATGGCACAGAGTTGCTCCAAAATGACTCTTAAGCAACCCAGGATGAACTAGTCACCACTTCCATGTCTGATAACAATTTAGTGGGTCATAATTCCACTTCTGAGGGTAACGGCTTCAACATCTCATATGTTGTCAATGAGCTTGTAACTACAAGGAGATCTGGTAGAATTTCTAAACTCCCTACAAAACTATCTGACTTTGTCCTTGATGGTAAAGTCAAATATGGCATTGACAAAGTTGTCAATTATTCTAAGTTAAGCATAAACAACTACTGTTTTTCCAAAAACCTTAACAAATCCTTTGAACCTAACTCCTTCCATGAGGCATGCAAATACAAAGAATGGATCATAGCCATGAATAATGAAATGGAGGCCTTAAATAGAAATGAAACATGGGAAATCACCACCCTACCACCTGGTAGAAAGGCCATAGGATCCAAGTGGATCTACACAATCAAATACCTGTCCAATGGTGACATTAAGAGATACAAAGCCAGGTTGGTGGCAAGGGGAAATAACCAAATGGAGGGGGTTGACTACGATGAAACCTTCTCTCCTGTGGTTAAAATTTTCACAGTTAGGTGCCTTATTGGCATGGTTGTTCACAACGGATGGCCACTGTTTCAGTTAGATGTCCACAATGCCTTCCTCCATGAAAACCTAACTGAGGAGGTATATATGACTCTTCCCCCGGGATATTTTCCAGTTAATGATCAAAGAGTCTGCAAGCTAAGAAAATCCTTATATGGCCTCAAACAAGCTCCAAGAAAATGGAATGAAAAACTCTGTCAAACCCTCATTAAAAATGGCTTTGAGCAAAGTAAGAGTGACTACTCTTTGTTTGTCAAAAATGAAAACAATCACTTTATCAGGCTCCTTGTCTATGTGGATGACATAGTCGTTACATGAAGCAACTTGGAAGAAGTTAACAAAGTTAAAACATTCCTTAAAAACAACTTCCAAATTAAAGACCTGGGTGAACTTAAATACTTCCTAGGAATTGAAGTCTTGAAAAATGAGAATGGCATTTGCCTTTCTCAAAGAAAGTACTGTCTTGAGCTCTTAGCAGAGTATGGTCTGCTAGCCTGCAAACCATCTCAAACTCCCATTGAATCAAAACTGGTCATCAGTGACTAACCCATACACAAGAAAGATAAGCCTCTAAAAAACATAACTGAATACCAAAAACTTCTTGGGAAACTTATCTATCTCACTCACACCAGGCCTGACATCTCCTATGCGGTCCACTCTTTAAGTCAGTTCATGCACTCTCCCCTGGAGTCCCATCTAAAATTAGGGCTTAGAATCCTTAGGTACCTGAAAAAGGCTCCTGGCAAAGGGATCTTGATCTCTAAAGGATCAAACCAAAATATGTTTAGTTACTCTGACTCTGATTGGGCTAAATGCAGAAGCACTAGGAGATCTGTCACTGGAATTGCCATTTTTCTTGGCAACTCCCTTATCTCCTGGAAAAGTGAAAAGCAAACAGTGGTCTCTAGATCCTCAGCAGAAGCAGAGTATAGAGCTCTAGCTTCTGCAACATGTGAGGTCATCTGGCTAACCAACCTTTTGCAAGATTTAAACATAAAACCTGCCAAACTTGTCACTATGTATTGTGACAATAAAGCTGCCATTCAATTTGCCTCCAATCCTGTCTTTCATGACCGGACCAAACACTTTGAAATTGATCTTCATTTCATTAGAGACAAAATAATTGAAGGGATAATTAAACCCTCAAAAATTGAATCTGAAAAAAACATTGCAGACATCCTGACCAAAGGCTTAGCCTCTGATCAACATGATTATTTACTAAACGAGATGAACATGTTTGATCTGTTCAAAACTTAAACTGAGGGGGCATGTTGAATTCTGCACTTATTTCCAGTTTAAGTTTTCTATTTTTGTGCATCTTTTCTCTTATGGAATGTTGAGTAATTGAAGGGATCGAATATTGTTGATTGGAGTGATTACAGGGATTGATGGTACACACTTTGGAAAGTATCTTGGACTATGGCTAATTGATTGCTAGAATCAAGGGACTAAATGTGGCAAGTCTGGATCCTCCATGCTATATAAGAAGCTCCCTCTTGTCTTCTAAAGACACGCAACACATAGAGATCAAAAAAGAGAATATCATTTCTTTATCATTTATATACCAATCTCATCATTCTATTATGTGTAATCGTTTGCATATTACAATCATTCTCATAATATAAAGGGCTTGTGTATCTCTTTAATATCCAAACCCCAAACATTGTAATTGTTCGACTATTGTCAATCATTCAATAAAGATTAATACTTATTTTGTTGTTTATCTTCTGGATTCAACTTTGAGTCTGGTTAAGGTTGACTTGTTCCTTAAATTTCACAGAAGTTACTGTATCTCAGTTTTTAGATAAAATTTTGAAAAAAATTGACGTAAAATTGTAGTTCTATCATCTATGTATTTGTTTTTCTAGGCAATAGGATCTCATTTATGTGCAAAGCTTAAAGTTATATCTATACTACATTATAATGCATTTGGGACTATTCTATAACTAGAAAACTTAAATTCAGGCTTTTTTCTTACTTATTATAGAAAGATTTCAAAATTAATTTGTTATGAAGCAAGTTGATTAGGAAGTTTGTCAGGAAGTGGTTAGTTGTTCAAACTAAAATTATTTGGCTTAAACATCTCTAATATCTCTACTTATAAAGCATGAAGATAGCTAAACGTTTAACTAAATAACGCAAAATATAATCATACGGTACCAGCCGTTCTAGTTTTACTAATGGGCTGAAAAGGTTTGCAAATAGCAATAGCGTGGTAATGAGCTGTAAGTTGTCCAGGAGCTTGTGAGTGGTGACTTGTGTGAGTATTATTGGGCTTGCATTGGATAATATAATACTCTTATCCTATAAAAACTACTTTTTTCTAATCCTTTTTAACATTCAGCGAAAATGTATTATTTTTGCTTGATTAAGTTTGAGAAAAAAATATAAAAAGACATGATGAGTTTCCAAATCCTATTAAAAAACACTCTTATCACAATAACAAAAGGTTGTGACTTGTGAACTTGCAATCGTACCCAAGATATATCCATTAGCCGTGAACCTTAAAAAAGAATACAAAAAACTATGTTGATCACTTTTACAAGACTCCTACTATACTTGTACTATTTTTTTGATTCATGTTTTAACATGTTACCAAACCTAGCCGAATAATTCCTCGATTAGACAATTATTAGAAGGCAATACTCTCATTATACATAGGAAAATTATTGTGTCTAATCTATTCATTTTGTGACACATGTATTGCACTTATTCTCATTTTTATCTATTTCAACATGTGTTTTAAGATCCTTATTAGGCATAAAATTAATCAGTGAATTAATCATTCCAATCACTACTCGTATACTAATACATCATTACATTTTAGATTATCTTCTAGAGAAAAGAACGGACCCTTCGTTTTGAAAAAACATGACCAATATCTTTTATGAAAATATTTTTGATGTTGGACAACCTAAAAGGATGTTAGTGTGTATTGTAAGCGTAATTTATAATCTTGTCGAACATAAACAATTAATGCCAGTCATACTTGTTGGTTAGAGTCCTGCTAAATCCACCAAGAAAAGTTAACTTTGTCAAAAAGTTAATATGAGAATTAGTGTTGTTTGACTGATATGGTCAACATAGTTTTTAACAATTTTTATTATACATCAGAGTCCTATTTCTCAGTTTTTTGAAACTTACAAAATTTACTTATACATTCTTAACAAGTAACTAACTAAATTAAATACACTATAACCAGAATTGTTCATGTATTTAAATGGCTTATTGTGATTTCAAATATACTTAACTCATATTAATCTCATATTTCAATTTAACATCAATGCATACGATCTAAAGGTATAACTCTTTTTTTTAGCAAAATTCTTTCCAGATATGTTTCTGGCAATAACCAAGATTGTATTACTTTTTACAAGTTATACATTTCAAACACCTGCACAAATCGAAGACCCAAACGGCACTCCCAAACAGCCCTCACACGAGCGAACAACCCTTCCAAACAGCACTCCCAAACAGCCCTCACTTCCAAAAACAACTTTCAAAACATCCATCCTCATCCGACGAGGTTACCAACGAGTCGGTAAACCCATTAACAGGCGGCGCCTGTCCCTCCTCATCCGGCAGCGCGTGTCCCTCCTCATCCGGCAGCGCGTGTCCCTCCAACGTGGTTAAATCACGAGTCGGTAAACCCAGTCAAAAAACTGAGAGTCGGTAAACCCACTAACGAGGTTAAATCACGAGGTTACCACGAGGGGCTGTTGATGAATCCTCTTCATGCGTTACTGTTGTTGACAACGAGAACTTCTCATTCGTTGCTGTTGTTGACCACAAGGTTACCACAAGTCGGTAAATCACGGCGCGTGTCCCTCCTCATTCGTTGCTGTTGTTGACAACGAGAGGCCGGGGTGGGGTGTTTGGTTTGGAAGACGGAGTTGGGGTGGGTCGTCTGTGGTTGTGGTCAGTTGGTGTAGGTGGTGGTGGTAATATAGTTGTTTTTGGTGAAGAGGATTTTAGATCTAGGAGAAAAAAGATGAAGTGTGAGAGAGAGAGATGTTTAGATCTAGGAGAAAGAGAGAGATGGTTATATAATTGTTTTTAGTGGTGGTTATATAGTTGTCTAGGACTTTTTATGCAGGAACATTTATGCATCGTTGTTTTTTTTTTTTTTTTTTTTTTTTTTTCCTACTTATTGTTATATTTTTTAAGTATTTATAACTATTATTGTTATTTTATGTTCATCTAACTATTATTTATATTTTATTGCAGGAGCGATTTTTGTTTTACATATATAAAGAATGTCATTTTTTAATGGAAACAACAACCCAAGTGAAAGTCATGATTTTTTTGTAGAGACATCCCCATTTTTTACTCGTGAGGTACACTTATTTTATGTCATAAACAATAATTTTCAAGTTTATGCTATTCATTTAAAAGTGAACATTTTCATTAACAAAAAGTAATTTAATTTTAGGTGTTCAAGTCTCGTGAAGAGTTAAAATGTTGGGCACAAGCTAAGGCACGCTCTCTTGGTTACGTTATTGTAACTCAAAAATCATACACGAACGAAAGTGATTTTTTCTATGAAGTCACACTTATGTGTGATCGTGGAGGTGAATATAAACCGAAACAAACAAGTAAAAATTCTGCTACTAAAAAGATTAATTGTCCATTCCAGTTGGTAGGAAAGTATTCAAGTATGCATGATGGTTGGTTGATGAGTGTGATATGTGAAAAACATAATCATTCTCCTACACGAAATATGGAGGGGCATCCATATGCGAGACGATTTTCTAATGAAGAATATCAATTGGTTGAAGATTTGACAAAGAAAAATGTGGAGCCACATGACATATTGTCAATAATAAAGGCGCGAAATAAGGATAATATGTCAACACTAAAAGATATATATAATGCACAAGCTAAAATTCGCAAGGCCGGAAGAGTTGGAAAACACTCAAAGATAACATTACACAACTATTTTAATGTTTTTTTTTCTATATATTTTGGTTTATTTATTTTCAATAAATAAAAGGAAAATTAATTATGAAAATTTCAACGCAGGTTCTATGTCTCTTTTACACTCTAATGGTTATGTTCATGATTTTTCGACAAATGATGTTACGAGTCAGTTGGAAGCTCTGTTTTTTGTTCACCCAACATCTTTTAATATATGGCGTGCATTCCCACACGTGGTGATAATAGATGCTACCTATAAGACAAACAAGTATAATATGCCTTTTGTGGAGATAGTTGGAGTAACTTCAACACACAAGACATTTTGTATAGCCTTTGCCTTTATAAGTGAAGAAAAGACGAAAAACTATACGTGGGTGTTAGAGTGCTTAAAATTGACACTTAACGAGCGCATGCATCCACGTGTTATAATCACGGACAGAGAATTGGCTCTGATGAATGAATGTGAAAAAGTTTTCCAAATGCTACACAGTTACTTTGTAGATGGCACATTAGCTAGAATATTTTTAAGAATTGTAGGCCAACGATCAGGAAGAAACAAGATTGGGAATCATTTATTTCAGCATGGAATTCACTGGAAGATTCTCAAACGTATATTTCGTACTTGGAAAACTATAAGCAACTTCAGTCAGTCCTCGAAGAATATCCACGTACCTTTTTCTCTATTTTACATTTAATATTATATTATTTTATATTTTAAATTTCTTTTATATTTTTTTGCTACATCACCTTATTATTTTTTTAAAAGTTTGAGGTGTTTTATGTTATGTAACCGAACAATGGTTAAAAAATCATAAAGAACGGTTTGTGTCTGCATGGACTAACGTGCCTTTCAACTTTAACAATCGCACAACAAACAGAGTTGAGAGCCAACACGCTAAGTTAAAAAGATACTTGAAACATAAAAAACAAAGCTTAGAGCAATTTGTGGGATGTATCAATGAGATCGTGGAGTCTCAAGTTACGGCAATCAACGAAAGCTTTGAAAGAAGCAGAATCTTTCGTTATCATCAACATAATATTTTGTGTTTCAACTTATTACGGGGTTTTGTTTCAAATGAAGCCCTTGATATGATTTTAGGAGAAGTTCATCGATTGAATGATCCTGAGTTCGAATACTCAATGTGTGATTGTCAAGTTCGTAAGAGTTGTGGGCTACCATGTGCTTGTGTGCTGTCAGCGTACTTATTTTCATGTCAGCATATATAACTGTTGTTATTTGATTAACTTTTTGAGGTCTTGGTTTTTCAAAAAATATTAACAACAATTTTTATTGTTTTTATTGCGGGTGAGTATATCCCCTTGGAGTCAATTGATATCTTTTGGAGGACACTAGATGTCTCATGGTCAAAACCCTTGGAAGATGAAGATATTCAATGTGACGATGACTTACACATTTTTAAAGAAAATTTTAACAAGTCGTCCAATGCAGGAAAAATGAGTTTCTTAAGAAAACTAGGTTGTATAAGCAATCCAAGTGCACTTCTAATTTAAGAACCTGTGGTTAAAAAAAATACCCGAGGACGACCAAGCAAGAAACAACAAAAAAAGAAGTGTGCTGATCCGAAAATTCAAGTTCCTGGTAAAAGTAGTCATTCAACCAAGTTTTTCGGGGTAGACTTGAACAAGGAACCACCAAGACATAGTTCATGCTCGAACTATGAAACACGTGCACGTAACGTGTTCCTGGACTTAAACCAGGAACCTCCGAGACATAGTTCATATGTGAGCCAATCGTCCATGAAACGCGTTCCAGAAAGATTTTTGAAACAACTTCCACAGATTTTCCATCCTTATGTTACAATTTTACAAGATGTCATAGGTGATGGAAATTGCGGATTTCGATCTGTCGTTGTCGCTCTCGGTCTCCCTCAAGATCAGTGGCGTCGTATTCGGTCTGATTTGGTGCAGGAGTTAGATTTTAACCAACAGAAATACAAGTATATATTTGGAACGATAGGTTATAAAAAAATTTATGAGACCGTAAAAAAAGCTGGAAAGTGGATGGAAATGCCAAACACGGGTTTTGTTATTGCCTCAGCATATAAAAGAGTTGTTATAAGTCTAACTCATGGAGGAAATGTCGGAGGCTGCACTACGAGTTTTCCGCTTTGGTCGAGTCCACCACAATCGGAACCACATGAGACGATTGTGATTGTTCATGTGAATGGTAACCATTATATTAGAGCGACACTACGCGAAGGTTGTCCATTACCGTTAACTCATCCACTTTGGATTACATATAAAAGTGGAAATGCATCTGGATGGGAGGACACATATGTTAGTCGTCAAAACGTTTTTCGCGAATATTATTATCACATTCCGGAAAATTTTGACCTAACAAAATAATTATGTAACGTTCTTTATATTGTATTTTTAATTATTTATTTTCAATAGATATTGTTTTACTTGTTCACTTATATATAAATACATATGTATGTATATAACAAATAAGGAAATAAAAAATACATAAACAACAACAAGCTCGTACCCACACGATCTTCGACCAAAAACATGAACCTTAAAAAAAGTCGTACAACACAAAGGTAATAAAAGAACAAAAAATAAATATAAATAAAAAAAACAAAAAAAAACAAAAACAAAAAAACAAAAAATAATAAATACAAGCCAATGATTAGCTAATTAAGTAACAATAATAAATACAAGCCAATGATTAGCTAATTATATTTGTGTATTTAGCAAATGCCATTGGTTATGGACAGACATGTTTTGTGACCACCAACATTAACCCGTTACCATGGTGAATTGGTGATACTTTAACGTGCTAATTATTACTCCCTCTGTTCCATATTAAATATCCATGTTTGAGTTTTCAAGTCTTTTCTTATCAACTTTGACCTTAAATATTTTTTCTTCTGTTATATAGTATTTGATAAAAATTATACGCAATGAAAACACATTTAAAACTTAATCTAATCATATATTTTGTATCAAGTATTATATTACACAAAACAAAAATATTAATGGTCATAGTTGATAAAAAAAGACTTTAAAAAGTCAAACAGGACATTTAATATGAATTATCAAAAGACATGGCCTCCCCTAATGGACTTTGGAACACATACACGAGCCACTATCTTAGAGACCATCTTTCTTGATCGAAGCCCCATCCAAAGGTATACGCTTTAAAAGAAAGATACACCAATCATGTGCGGGACGAAGCAAAGCATTCGGGATAGTGAAAAACTCGCCCCTGCCAGTACCGGAAGTGATAATAAAAGTGGGAATGCTGACACTAGAACGGACCACACAAATAGGGGTGATCTATGCATACTCATGAGGGAGTAAATAATATTGGCCCATTTCTGTGACTAGTTAAACAGAAAGGTCAAAATTGCTAACTATCATTTAGAAGGGACAATAAATTACAAATATGGTGATACCAGAAGATATTTGTTGGGTAGCTTATCGTCATATACCAACATCTCATGAATGATTTTTTTTCTTCGGCATAGCACATTTGCTATGTTTGGTACACAAGATTGTTGAGAGATTATGCTTATTTTTTCAAAAAATACGCTACTTAAAAAATAATCTTTTTTTGACAGACGTAACTTATAAGAGCTTATAAAAAAAATAATCTTATGATGCGTTTGGTTGGTAGACGGGTTTGAAATTGAATTTGTATTTGGAAAAAAGATTTAAAAGAAAAAGATGTGTAATTAAACTAAAACATATATGGTTTTTGTGGACGTATGGTCCGGACTGGGCCAGGAATGGGTCAGGCCCGGGTAGCCAGCGGCCCACTTTACGCACTTTATGGACGTATGGTCCGGACTGGGCCAGGAAATGGGCCAGGCCCGGGTAGCCAGCGGCCCACTCTACGCGTTAACCCTAATCCATGCCCTATAAATACATGGCTGGGGTCTCATTCATGAACAGATTACAATACGACCAAACAGGTTATCCTAAACCTAATAGCTATTATATGCTCCGCGCATCACATACTAACTTGACCGTCGGAGGTGGATCCCGGGGCTACGGCCTCGGGTCCACTCCTAACGGGTTCTCTTTGTTGAACAGGTCTACTTAGGGCTTATGAAGACGACTAACGGCCCAAGGAGAGTCGTTGAATAAGTCCGCGTCAGATTATGCAACAACAAGTTGGCGCATTCCGTGGGACATGATTACGACAAGTTACGTGTTCTCACCAAAAGGTCAAATCGACTTTATTATTCTATGCTAGAATCGTACAAGTACATAGTTATTGATATATTGATAACATACTAAAAAAGTCAAATCGACTTTATGATATTTGTTTCATCGCACTAATTCCGCACATACGTATGACATGCGTACAAACGGATTCTTTGGTCAAACATGTCAAGCCACATCAAAAGTTACATTCACTTTGATTTTGTATGCGTACAGTAACCTCAAAAGTTTCATGAGTTTGTATGTTACGCACTGTACAATATTTTCACAATATTCACAATTGACTTTATGTTACGTACTGAATAATGATGTGTACAATATTTTCTAAATATTAAAAAGATATGCACAAAATATCTTTTAAATCGACAAGATTTGATATCTTTTAAAGATTCAAAAGATTTTACATAAATCTTTAACCTTGATAAACACGATTTTATCTATCGCTACGAGCGCATTAAATCCGCACGATCGGATCTATTTTATCTTTTAGCCGCGAAACAGCGCAGTGGCGATAAATCTACCCGCGTTAGACCATGCGTTAGGAAATCTTCGCAGATTGGCGACACGATCGCACTGTCACGTACAGGCACCACGATGCTAGTCATTCGCCATGAGCGCTTTGTCACTGTTACATACATGCACTGGACGTAAGCCGTGGTCAACTGCGATCATCCACAAAACGTTAGAGTCCATGCGGTCACGATAAATCTATCTGCGTCTGTGCGTGCACGATAAAACTATTCGTCGCGGTCATGGTACATCCATCCGCGCCATTCTTTAAAAAATAAATAAAAAATAAAAAAATCAATTAATCGCCATGCGCGCACTATTTATTAGCTACGTGCTACTTCTTTTATGTAGTTTATAAAACCTCACGATAGGTCTAATTCACACTACTACTTCTTTTATATATTATATATGCTATGTGCTATATATTTTTGCTACGCGCTAATCTTTTACTTCAATAAGTTTTATATGTTGCGATGCGCGACATATACTTCTAATCTTTGCATTGAGTATTTTTCAGGATTTGAATACTTAAATTTAATGCTCCTACATGAGTAGCACCATCAAACTTGGGGGGCTACCAGGGTATATAATACCACTGTTGGCGCACGCGTCACGCAGGTATATTTGGAAGCAGATCGTATGTAAGAGGTACTGCAGGCCCGGTACAAAGACGAATTTAAATATTCGCACCATCTTGCCGCATGGGAGACGTCCTATGTCGGTTGTAAAGACGCGCAAACAACGCGCACCTCTGCGCACTGCGCACACTTTTGTTGTGCACTGCGCACATCTTTGTTGCGGACAACGCACATCCTTGTCGCGGACAACGCGCACTTCTGCCACAGAAGCACGTCTTCTGTCGCACCATGTTGCATCGCTACTGGCACAAAAGGTACGCCCTTACCCAGGATACAGCATGAGGAATCCACCTTCGCCACGGACACCTTCACAATTGTGAAACAATCACAATCGCAATCCCAGTGCGCATTGTCGCATATGGACTGCGCAGTATGATTCGTCCCTTACGCGCATATAAACCCAGTGCGCACCGTCGCATTTGGTTGATTAAGCCTACGCAGCCATAAACAGAACTTAAGTTTAGCATAACATAGCCGTGCGCTATGTCATACTAAACTCGGGGGCTTGTGGACGTATGGTCCGGACTGGGCCAGGAATGGGTCAGGCCCGGGTAGCCAGCGGCCCACTTTACGCACTTTATGGACGTATGGTCCGGACTGGGCCAGGAAATGGGCCAGGCCAGGGTAGCCAGCGGCCCACTCTACGCGTTAACCCTAATCCATGCCCTATAAATACATGGCTGGGGTCTCATTCATGAACAGATTACAATACGACCAAACAGGTTATCCTAAACCTAATAGCTATTATATGCTCCGCGCATTACATACTAACTTGACCGTCGGAGGTAGATCCCGGGGCTACGGCCTCGGGTCCACTCCTAACGGGTTCTCTTTGTTGAACAGGTCTACTTAGGGCTTATGAAGACGACTAACGGCCCAAGGAGAGTCGTTGAATAAGTCCGCGCCAGATTATGCATCAACAGTTTTAAAGTTTATATAAAACTTAAGGGTATGTTTGTTTAAGGTTTTGACTATGAGTTTTGAGAATCTGAGATTAAAATCTTTGTTAGTTCCAAGGTGTAGTAGTAATAGAAATTGGATGTGACTCCCAAATAGTGCTACTATTCCAATTTCCGAAATACATACTAGTAAGGTGGGATTGGGAGGATTTGAGTGGCTCAAGTTTGTTTGTGTCTATATCTCTCTAACATCTCTTTTACTTTTTTATTTTCTATTTAAAAATAATTTAGTTAATTTAAAATATTAATATTAAACGATAAACTAATAGTACATATATGTATATATATATATATAATCATATATTTTTTCTTTATTCATTTTCTTTCATACCAATATCAAATCAAAATCCTATTCTAAACCCATCAACAAAACAAACGGCCCCTAAAAGTTATAACTATTATTTGTAATAACAAAAGAGAGAAGTAAAAGATTTAAGAAAAAACCAGTAAAACTTGTGGCTTAAAACTATGAAAAGTTGGTTCTCCCATAAAAACTTGATTTATTCTTCAGAACGTGTCACGTAGCAATAAAATTAATTCTTTTTGCTCATTACTTGGAAATAATTGTACCAAACTACATTTTTTTAAACAACGAAATTATATTAAAACTAGCAAGAAGCTAGAAAACGATTACAAGGAAGAAACCATTAAAGGGTTTTGGAGCCAATTGTTCCAAGAAATGGAAGACAAATTGTTCCTAAAAACACATAAGAACAATCAAAAATCTTATCAAATAAAAAATTGCGTCTAGGAGGAGAAGTGCCAAAGATCATCTCATTACGGAAATTTCACAAAGACTAGAGGAAAACTCCACAAATAACTTCAAAGATAGATTTCCATGAAGACAAAATGTGCATGTTGTCTATCCAATTGTATAAATCCAGGAGGTTAGAAGGACTGGGAGTATGCAAGTCTAGCCACACAAAGACTCGATGCCAAACTGAAGTAGCAAGAGAACAAAACCACAAAGTGTGGTTTATATTTTCGACGCCAGAGTAACAAACTAGATAAGAAAGCGAGTCTAAATCAATCCCTTTCCCACTAAGGTTCCACCAAGTTAGGAGACAGTCCCGAAGAACTCTCCAAAGACCCGATACCAAACTACATCTTAAAGTATGATTCCATTCCACCACTTCAAACCCCATCTAACAAATATGCCTTTATAAATGAATAAGTTTAGGATATACTTAAATTATACCATGCTTATTTGGTTGTATACTATGATTATTTTGTTGTAAGTTTGAAAATTTTGTGCATTAAAGTGTTGTAAATCATGCTTAATTACTCGTAAGTCTGCAAATTTTGGAAAGAGGGTCATTCCTCTATTAGTTAAACTTATTGTAAATAGTTTGTGTATTGCATAAGTATAGAAAAAGCGAGGTTTTGAGCCCGCGCGTTGCCGCGGGATTTGTGTATACGAAAGTTAGCAAAAAGAAGAGGGACAAAGTGACTATTATGCGTAATTTTCCATTTGAATATACTAAAATAAGAAAATTACAATACATTTTCCTTATAAGAACAACAGTACATTTATCAGCATGTCCCTAAGGAAAATTCTTAGTTTTATCTTAGCATGTCACTAAGGAAAATTAAAAACTCACTTATAAGAACAACAGCTACATTTATCAGTTGTAGCTTTTTTATATAGTTGCTTCAGTTGCTCAAACGACTTCTGCTGGGCTTCCTTCACGTCCTTTTGCTTGGCCTGCAGTTTGAGTTTACCATACCCACTGTCTCAGTCGTTAATAGCACAGCGCATATACAAACAAAAAATAGAATTTAAAAGTAAGAAGTTAACACAAAAATCGCATAAGGTTGTGAGCCGGAAGAAGATATTTAACAGGTCTGGACATGATCTTAAGCATGTTACTGCATAGTGTATAAAAATAGTAAAGCAAATCTAGTATCCAGAGGTCCCACTTTAATGAACCTTTGAGCAAGATTTTGTAGGGGAGTATTGAAATTAAACTGTCAAATAAGTCCAACGCAATAAACTATATTTATATGCTATGTCTTCAAGGGAATTTGAATGTGCTTTAATGTTTCTTACAATAAGTTGTGAGTGTGCAGGTGAACATATTATCAATTTGTTGTAATAAAATCTTAAAACAAACTACAGTCGTTTACTGATAACACTAAAGCATTCCAACTTCTATAAATTTTGATGTCATACGGTTGTATATCTTATCTTTAGAAAACAGTAGGATACGCATTTGAAAAACATGGTGGAGCTATACTTTTTATGACCAATAATCAATGGGATAAAGTCTCTACAACCTGGACTAACTGCTTTTAAGCTAACTTTGACTGATTAGCTCGTTATTAGGAAACAGAAATAAGTCTCTCACGTTAGTCAACCTAATAGTTGGCCTGAAAAATGAACCAACAACATCAGGTAATTACATATCAAAGTACAGAGGCGACTATTAATATAAAACAGAATTACTACGTTTTAATCAAGGAGTCTGTCTCGGGGCTAAAACAGGTAAGGGCTACATTTGTAGTTCCATCCGAAACGATTTCTTTGAAATAATAACTGTAAGGCAATTTATATGAAAATGTGTTATGCAAGTTGTATGTGACAACGATTATAATGTCTTGCCTGAATGAGAGCGAATGTAAGTGTTTCCATACCTGTTATCAGGGTTTGGGGTCGTTCCGTATTGCAAGAATGGAAAGGATTAGCACACAAATTTCTACCAGAACTTCCTTGATGCAAGCTATAAAATACCAGGGGTAAATAGGAGGGAAGGCAAAGAGTGTTTGTACCTGGGGTTGGCTATCTCAATTCCGTCGGTATGAGCATCATAACTAAACCTTACAGCATAAGCAAGGCAGCAAACACCCGTAACTGTAACCAATACTGTGAAAACTTATGATTGAGCTCGTTCTTTCTCAATCGCTTAGGAGGTTTGTCCCTAGCTAGACATCATAGGAATGCATTGCGTTGTTACTTGGATGCGTTAAAAAAACGCAGGTTGATAACCAATATAGCATAATCCAAAACATAGACGACTTTGCAACAAAACACAATAACCGAACAGTGGCAAGTTCAACGAGTCGCAAGCTGAATATCATTTCTGAATTTCCCTATATACATTCACAATAGCTTTTATATACCACCATATATGTAGTAAAAAAATATCATTTCATATATAGAAGATTTACTACCATTCAGTCATATTCGTCTTCTGTTAACTAAGTCAAACAAACACACGTGTTTAAATAAAAAATGAATGTTCAAAGATAATATCAGACCTTTGGTCGCGTACGCTATGGTCACACCACAATCTGTTGACATTTTCTTGAGCTCATGCAGATCCACCCTGTTACCTGGTATCATAAACATGAGTCGATTCAGCGCTACAAACTGTACCAACTAAATCAGTGAACAATGTATGTAACGGATCTTTAGTTATCTCTATAGGCATACATGTATTATGAAGCTATTGAGTAACCTCTGTGTTTCCAGATGTTCCCAGGTCGACGTTGTTATGCTGGTATCCCGACAGTTTGACCAAAAAGTATTGCCTTATTCCTTAATCGCAGTCCATACGATGTGCAGTTCAGAGATGTCGAGCCTCTTTATCACAACACTAAGAACCTAAAATATAAAACAGATTAATCAACATTTTAATATACCGTCACCTTCAAGAAATTGAAAAGATTGAATTTAGGTTTTTTTTTTTTTTTTTTTTTTTTTTTTGCACAATTTCTTGCTAATTTTTAGCTAACTAAATTCCTTCTTTAGCACAACACCCCGTAGCAAATCTTGCAAAAAATATTTTTTTGCCAGTCAAGATTTCATCTTTGTGCACAAATTCTCAAGAAACCACAGATCATATCACTTATCGAACACCAAAAAATTAAAACAAAAAATGGAACTTTGAAATGAACACCTTTTTGTTGGAGAAAATCCATTTCTTCTCTACCTCTTCTAAACACCTACAAAACACCAAAATCCATTTCACCAATTAGCAACCAATCTAAATTGCAATATAAATCTGTAACCACTAACTGATTCCAGTCCAGATGGCGTTGTGTTTTTGTGATCGATAATAACATTCAATCCTGACTACTACCCATCTATCAAGTATAAAAGTCTATTTGAATTCAGAAAAGGAAGGAGGTGTTGATTACCTCCATTCCAGAATGAACATTGATCCAAAATAACGCAATAAGCCTATAATTTTAAACATTAGTAATTTGTATTATAGTATCTTGAAACATCGAAAGCACATCCAACAAATTGCTATCAATAAATGACATATACATAACTATAAACCCTTTTGCCTATTGCAATATCAATGGCTTGCATTCTAATAACTTAAGTGCAATGCTTAACTCTCTAATAAGATTTGTTGGTTGTTTTAAGTTTATCAAAACCAAACACCTATGTCATTAACGTTACGCGAACTTCACAAATAAGTAGGAAAAAGTTGTGTGATAGTATGGCCCAATTGAATTGAAACAAATCGATGGAAACTAAAAACTTACATACTAATTCTTCGTTTGTTGATGACAAAAATATTTTTTTAATCCCCATCCCTTTTTCAATCTGTTCCTGCATAGAACCATATAACATTTAGTCGTATAATATTTCAAATAAACTCATAAACTAATCATCCAAACACCCCTTTGAACATTAAGCCTATTGTGTTTTACTGTAAAACAACTTTTAAGGCTATTGTGTTTTACATAATACAATCTAAAGCAAGTTCAAACAACATGAACATGGTATTTGATACTCTGAAACTAAACCGTCAATACCTGGTTGACCCATAATTCTGACTGCACCGTTTTCACCCCTATATATCTGCAACCTCACCAAGCCAACCCGCCATGGAGGCACCTGAAAACATGCCAAACCCATAAACATCTGTCGGTGATTCAAATTTTTCTTGCTGGAGAAAAAAATAACAAAGCAAACAATACCATTTACATCGTGTAATAACACTTTTTCTTGGATAAAGCAAACAACATACTAACTATGGACCCGTTGAATGAGACGAAGCTTTGGTGTTACCCGCTTCCATCTGGTGTTTCATATGTCGGTGCTGAGTTTCTACACAACGGCATACACTAGACTGTCTACGGGCCCGTTGCGAAGGTCCCTGCCCTAAAATTATCAAACATCACATTCATCAGTAAGCGACGCCGCAGGGTTTCGAGAAAACATGCAATCATATACATAAGGAAACGAATATACCTTGCACGCGTTTGTGTGCGCTTCCTTTTGCGAGAACCATATGCAACCATTGGGGCAACTGCAATTCACAGATGGCTATGAGCACAAACGCTGACAGTAACATACATCAAAGATTGTCTACGATTCATGATCCTTTCTTTTCCCTGTATAAGACACATCGAGATAAACCACATTAACACGTTAGTATCTAAAAATACTAAATTTCAAACCTTTACACAAAGTGGTGCTACCGGAAGCTCGTGCGATACCTGTATGCCCTCAATAAGCAGACTCCAACCTCTGTATAAACTCCCTTGCATTCATCAACACGATCTACCTCTATCAATACCTGCAAACATAAAGAGTTTTCAATTTATGGGGCAAATTATTCTTACAAAAGCGATTATATAGACGCAAGATAAGCGAGCTTAAATAAATATTTTTTTTAGATTTTGTTAACCTGGTTCAAAAGTCGCTCAGCAACCCACCCTCTTCCTTCCCTTGATTTGTTGTTAGAGAATCTACCTGACTCAAACAAAGCAGTAGCATCATCGATTAAACGCAGTTGGAATTTTTTATTCCAGTAACTAAGAACTTGTATAACCCAAGCAACTGAAGTAAAAGAAAATTTTCAAAATCATATAAGATGCAAGAAAACCTCATTGAAGAACAATATGCATGGAGAACACGTCCTTGCACGACTGAATATCGCCCGCATTGCCGATTCACTCTCGCCGACATATTTGTTCAGAAGTTCAGGACCCTGAGAAAGAGTTGCGTTTGTTTAAGCTTATTTTCGGCTGTATGGGATTATTTGTTTCGACTTATATTTCATAACCTCAATACCGATACGTAACTAATAATCGTATAGTCTTTTCACCTAAATAAGAAATGGTATGAATTCTTCATATGCTTCTAATATACACACAATTAATTTCAAGCAAACATATATTCACAGTAGCAACATATGAGTGATAATATAAAATAAGTTGTGGTTTGATACTGTAAGGCCGAACCTATCTTTTTTGTGTCTGCAAGAAACTTCCTGCTGCTTGATGGTCGTGAGCGAATCTTCCACTCCTACATGGATGTACCAAAGCACATTCTAGTTAGCACATGTATTGAAACAACAATATACTTCCACTCCTAATTCTTCAGCTTTCTGTCCCAACTAAAATGCGAAACCGCTAATTAGCACATAAGCACTTCAACAACTAATAACACATATTTCTAACCCCAAAGAACAAGAAATCAGCAAAACCCCAATTTATTCGAAAACCCTAATTTATGCGAAAACCCTAATTTTGAAATCCAAATTTTATATATGTATAATTTGTACTAATTTTTAAGCATTTATTTACACACGAAACTAATCAAAGGCAAACAAGATCGAAGAAAAGGTAAAACAAAGAAATCAAAAGCTGGAAAACATACCCACGAAACTTATGACCGAAACAAATTAAATCACCGCAAAATAATGAAAACCGACAGTTAAAGATTGGTGCGAGTGTGGGTGTGTGTGTTTTGTGGTTTGTGTTTAAGAGATGATAATTGTAGAAGATGATGGATAATCTGGTGATATTTTAGAGATGATAAGGAGTGAGTGGAAGAAAGATCGAGAATACCCGGTTTTGTGTTTGTGATGGAGTGGAAAAAGAAGTTTGTGTCTAGCAATTTACTATTGCTAGTATTGTACATCACACACATGTTACTGTAGTTGTAGCCAAGAAGTTGGGGAGAAGCAATTTTGGGATAACATCCCAATGCTTAGTATATAGATATAATGTATACCACCACATAACATAAAAGTTGTGAAACGGTTAGATTAATGTTGTAAAAAAGTTGGAAGTTACTGTATCTCAGTTCTTAGTAGATAAAGTTGATAAAAAAAATTATTATATAATTTAGCATCAAAAATTACTCAAGATCTTCCCGTTTCCCAATGTCAAATTTACGTCACCCAAGCCCAATATTTAGGGATTGCCTGGCCCAAAATCTTTAGCCCTTTTTACATTTTTTTTTCTTTTTTTTTGGCTTTGTATAGGGAAATGATCAATATCAGGTCTTTAGGAGCATATTCATTACCATTTTGCGGCTTCATGTTTTTTTCTTTGTGTTGCATAACTGATGCCTCACCGCAACGCGACGGCCTGCAGCCAACCTCGTTGAAGTAAAATTGTAGTTCTATCATCTATGTATCTGTAAATTTTTTCCAGCCAATAGGATATCTCATTTCTGTGAAAGCATAAAGCTATATTTTACTAATGGGCTGAATTTTTTTACAAATTGCAATAGTATAGTAATGGGCTGTAAGTTGTACAGGAGCTTGTGAGTGGTGACTTGTGTGAGTATTATTGTGCTAAATTATATATATAATACTCTTACCCTATAAAAACTACTTTTTTCTAATCCTTTTTAACATTCAGCGAAAATGTATTATTTTTGCTTGATTAAGTTTGAGAAAAAAATATAAAAAGACATGATGAGTTTCCAAATCCTATTAGAAAACACTTTTAAGTCTTATCACAATAACAAAAGGTTGTGAACTTGCACTCGTACCCAAGATATCCATTAGCCGTGAACGGTGAACCTTAAAAAATAATACAAAAGACTCCTACTATACTTGTGCTATTTTTTATTCATCTTTTTTCTAATAAAATAAAACCCCTAGTGGGGACTTTTCATTTCAAATAAATCAAATCATTCCTTATTAAGTAATAAATTTTTTATTTTATTTTTTATTTTAAAGATTTTTAATAAAAAGAGCCTTAAATATTTCCTAATTTAACCAAAAAAATTTGTAAATTCGTTTTAGGTAAAAAGTGAGTGAAAAATTATATGTGTCAAAAGTATGAAAAAAGAAAACTTTAAAAAGATGGGGTGAATCTACAATATCTTGAGGGGTTTAAACAAAAATTTTGAAAAACAAAACCACAATCAAACACAGCCGGTCCCTGATTTCATCATATATTGACAAAAAAATAAAATAAAAAATAAATAAAGTCAACCAACAAACCCTCAAAACTGTCATAAACCCAAAAACTTATCGGAGAATTTTGATCATCTTGATAAAGGGTAATACGGGTGAAAGTTTTTATTAGGTAAAAAAAAAAAAAAAAAAAAAAAAAAAAAAAAAAAAAAAAATCCTACCTAATTCCCAAAACCCCTAAAATAATAAACCTTCATTGGTAAATTTAATTCAACCAAAATCATTGACGAATTGTGGGTTAAAATTATCTAATGTTGATATTGATGTTGTCAATCTGTACTATGATAAGATTACCGAAGGTATGTTTTTCATTAATATTTTAAGCTCTTTATTATGTTATTTATTTAGTTGGTTATGACATAGGTATAACATAGATATCAAGGTCAGGTAACTTAATGAAGTCGCAAACTTTTAGTTCTTGATTTCCCGTGACCTCATTAACAATAATAGTCTTTCGAGGTATATGTTTCAGTTGTTTAGTATTGATTTTTTTACTATAATCTTTGAAGTTGTTTTAGGTGGCTTTGTTCTATGACAATCGGACACCTGTTTGAAGCAAAAGGTGCTGGCAGAAGAGTGCTTGACATGGTGCATAATATTTACGATTCTGAATTGGGTGGTAAGGTATTTACTTACGATGGTAAAAAGATGTTGTTTACTATGGGCCCTTTTCACCTAACTATACTTGAGTTTCCTGTATGGTTGGAAAATCTATCATAAGACGGGTAGATAGTGTTTGATGTTTACATCTTTTCTGATCCATTTAAGTTTAGTTTCACTAATTATCATTTGTTGGCTCTTTAGAACTGTTCTTGGAGGCAGCCGGAGGGACAATGATGGAATGACCCCAAAAAATCAATGCGTCAACTTGAGTCAAGTCATACAATGTGAGATAAGCTTTGCAACTAAGATCCCAATTCAGGCCATCTTCAATGCACTTCAAGGCCAAGAATTAGAATACTTTAGTGAACTGTAAGGGTCTTGGATTTATAAGACAACATGCTGCAAATAAGTAAGTCATACAATTTAAAATGACTATTAATATACAGTGTTTCTTATTATTAACCATAATAATGGGGTATTAAAGGGTTCCCTTATTTTTTTTTTTGACGATCCTACTATGCAATAAAGTTTCGAAATTTATGAATATTCTTTAATGTAGAGTATGCTTGGGTGATTGGTTTGTAAAAGAGAATCAAAATGGATAGGGGTCTGTAAACCTACCACGTTCGGTGGGTATAAAAAACTAAACCCACTAACCAAATAACTACATTAGGAATGAAGGTCGTTCCTTCATTCCCATATCATAAAAAGTATGTTGATAATCAATATAAGATTTGTTTTCTGTCATTATTGTTGTATTAATAATCATCCTAATGTTATAAAACCATTGTTTTGTGTTAAATTTATGATTTACATAGATTTTACATATCCAAAAACTCTAATTTCGTAATGCAAAAAAAAAATGTTATATAACCATTGGTTTACGTTAAATTCTTAATTTGTCTATATACTAAAACCATTGGTAATATCCAAGATGAGTATTTGGACTTCCAACAAGGTTTCTCCACTTTAATTTATCTATCAGTAAATTAGTATTCACAAGTTTATAGTTTCGCACATTAGAAGATCTATGGACTATTCCATCTTCAGATGACTATTAAGAATATCAACCATTAGTTCTAGATGTGGCAGATTGGATGGCTCAAAATGGGTAATTTTCTTAACACAGGTGGAAAAAGGTCGTTGGTGGGATTGGGTTGACCTACAAACCATATACTCCAGTATTTATTAAATCTTACACGGTTTGATGGTCGGTGTGGTCGTGAGGATGGTCAGGGTGAAGAAGAAGAACAAGATTGTTAAATTGATGGTGACTGTGTGTGGATTTGATTTGTTGAGCAAAGCCATAGATTGACGCAACTAAAACCAAGTTATCTAGACTTTCAAACCATTGATTGCAGTTGGAAAGTGGACCTGAATCTACCTTAATCTGCACAAGTTTGTCGGTGAATCAGCATATCTTTTGAAGTATCAATTTCGAGAGGGTGTTTATTTGGTACATGGTGATACGGATGCCAAGATGTCCAATTTGAGTTGGCTATTCCTCAGTTTTTTGCCTCACTGCTTAAGAGGAGAAGCAATACATAAGGTTCGAATTATCGTTTGTTATCATAATTTTGTATCTTATGAAATTATCGAGCAGGTTGGATGGGCACTTGATGGTATTGAGTGCACCACCACATAATTCTATGTTTTCGCTTAACTTGCACCATAAACAAAAGTGTTGTCATTGAAGGAACGTGGCTCGGGGTCACCACAATAGGGTGGGTCTGATGGTATCGGGTGTTAAAAGTCAGCATCGTAAATCAAGTTTAAGAAAGAAGTCATGAAATGGTAAATAGTAAGCACAGTAGTTGATTGTATGAAACTGGTAGTTTTGAGTGCGATATTCCGGTTTATTTATGTGAAGTAATGATATGTAAAATGCCATATATAATGCTTGATTTTTGGAAGTTAATAAAAGTATTGCTACAATGTATATAGCTATGTTTACAAATGGGTTATATCAGTTTGTTGTGGCTTAGATCAAATTAAATATGATTATTGAACACTTATATTTACAGTTAAGTATTTATGTTTAATTAGTATGCAGGTCTTTGGCGTTCTTGTGAGTAATAATATATTAGAATTGTTGATTCTATGTGAAGTGTGACATGGTCTCTAGGCTTTCTTTAATTATGTAACATATCATATTTTCATGGCACCATAAAACTTATAACATTGTGCCCTTTGTATGTATATATTGCTTGATGTATTTTTGGGTCACAGTGTCACACGTTAACAATGCTTATTATACCCGTGCATACACTTATCATGGAATAGTAGCTTACTATTTTGAATGGAGCTACTTTCTACTCAGATCCTCACAGTGTATGTAGTCTTCTTCATTCTCAGATCCTCATGTTGTAGGTGGTTAAGATTCATGTAACTTGCTTTCGAAAATTGATGGATAAAAAATGTTAATCACCTTTTAAATTAACGTGCAATGCCAAACACCCTGTCATAGTAAAAGGCCACTTTGTTATGCACTGTCATAATAAGAGACCACTTTGTTATGCGTTATTCTTGCAGGAGGCTCGTGCAAGCCGGTGTTCTGGTGCGGTTTCCATGTGTAATCCTTTCGATTTGGTCAATTCAGATGAGTTCATAAGCCAAGGTTTCAACAAGATCTATAATAGATCTCTTGACAAGGCTTTGAGTGGCATTTTAAAGAAGTACCGCTCCTTTGTTTTCTTTGAAAGCACAAAAACTTAGAGTTCGTTGTTTTTCTCTATATCTGAGATTCAAAATCATCCTTTGCAGGCATCTTCTTCTATTTGAAGTTCTTTGAGGCGATTACAATATTGTGTTGGCTGCTGTTGCTCAAATTATCCGGGATTATGATGAAGGACTAACCAGAGTTTCTTTTGGTTTCAAGTCAGTTGACGAGTACTTGCAGAAATCATGCAGTGCAAGTTACATAAAGCATGTCCGCACACCCTTGCTTTGTGTACAGCCAAAATTTCTTTACCTCAGCATATTGTTTAAAATATTTGCTCTTCAGTTCCTTAGAAAAATGTGAATCTAATTAAAAGTCTTTGCGATTTTCAGGCAAAAAAACATTGTGCATCATTCGTTAACAGCCTTTATTGCATAATTTATCAGGCGAACCCAAGTTGTTTACTGATGGTTACACCAAAAGAAGGTCATTTAGGATGAGTTGTAGGCGAGAATGCTCCCTTAGGATGCCCATGGACCGATCCTATGGTCATGGATTTCCTCCAACATCTTGAAAATGAAAAGTCGAGCACACGACAAGGTTCTAACAATGAGCTGCAGTCACTAGATGTATAGATGGGATTAATTAGCTACCATTTGTAATCAAAAATTATTTATTTATTTGATCAAGTAATCAAAATTTATTTAACTACCCATTTTCATGTAATTTAAGGGAGAATAATGTGATACAACCGGCCATGTTCCATATTTAACCATTTTAATGGCCTTATAAGTTACTCCATATATTATTATTTTTTTCTTTTTTCTGAAAGGCATTCATACATACAATCTAACACAAACATATCAATATGACAAATTTGTCTCTGGTATAGTTTGAACTCAGAACTTCATCTAACTTTCTATATACATATGCTAATAGAGTATAACTATATTAAAAGAGCTGATTGAGTTAAACTACACTTATTTAATGTAAAAAATACCCCGTGCGTGCAAAATTTTAAGAAAAACCCCGTGCGTGCACGGGTATTATAACTAGTGTTTTAATATGTTACAAAACCTAGCCGTATAATTCATCGACCAGATGACGACTATTAGTAGGCAATACTCTCATTATACAAAAGAAAATGATAAAGATGATTAATTCATGTGACTTATGTCTAAGATCGTACATATATAGAGAAACCCTATCGACTATATTGGGTCATAGCCTTACAAACATACGACTAACAATCTATTCATTTTGTGACATATGTATTGCACTTATTCTAACTTTTATTTATCATTGATTTAGAAATGTGTTTTAACTTTTAAAATCCCTATTAAATATAAAATTAGACACATAAATTGGTCATGCCAATCACTAAACTCCTATACTAAGGCTGGGCACAGAAGGTGGAAACGATCGACTCATCCGATCGATTCCAGTCGATCGCCACTATTGTGGCTACTCGATCGACCCACGAAAAAAAACCCAAACGATCGGCTTGAGGATCGAAATTTCTTTCTTGTACTTTGTTGCCTTTTTTATCAAACCGTTGCCCCTTTTTCTTTTGAAAGGGGATTCAATCTTTTTTGTGTATATTTTTTTTCTTTTTTTTTTAAAAAAAAAAAAAGAAAAAATAAAAAGGTTGAAGAAGAGAAGACGATGTTTATTATATATTTTTTTATTTTATTTTTTTTAGTTGGTAGTGTTTGGGCTGTTCACATGTGACGTTTATTTATTTTATTTTTTTTAAGATATTATTTCTAAATTAAAAAAACAAAAAAAACACTGAACTAGGTCGCCCTTACTGGGGCACTGAATCGCCTGCAGGTCGCTGGAGAGAGAAAGCTGATGTGGCAATAAAAAGTAAGGGGATTGAATCCCCTTACTGTGCCCAGCCTAATACATCCAGAGGCGGAGGGGATGGGGTGACTAGCAGGTGCTAGGCCCCTCCCAACTAGCCCGGTGGATACAATATTACATAGGTTGAAAACCCATTATTTGAAGAAGAATAAAGGTCGGCCCCTCCAAATATGTCAGCAACTCAAATTTGTATTTTTAAGATAAAAGAATATTATAACGTGTACGAGTTACGACGGAAAATCCGAACAAACAAATTTAAAATATATTGCATAATCATCGCATCATGTGTTGAATTATCTAGTTCTTTATTTTTCATTATTAATCACAGTTGGTATTTTCTGTTTTGTATTAATCGAATCGTTAATCACTTCGTCACTATCAAGTGGTTAACTCCTTAACTGCTTTGTTACTTGTTACGTGTTGTAAATTTTTTTATTATTTATTTATTTTTTGTTAGTTCTTCAATTTACCGCATTGGATTGTTAATTTATTATAGGATTTACAAAGTCATGATACACTACTTAACTAGGGGTTTTTGGTATGATTTTTGTTAGATAAGTCTTGGGTTAATTATTCATTGCTTTACATGTTCGATAAGCGTTGATATAAGTCCCACTACATACATGGTTTTGACGTAAGTCAAATTTAATGGATATTTGTGCACACACGGGTTATTAATAAGCGTTTGTTGTCAAATTTGTATTATTTTTATTTATTTTTTTGAAACGTGTTGTTTGATTGCTAAAATGTATTCAAATTTGACAATATATTCAAAGTATCAAAACTACAAAGATTCGAACCAAACTAATCCAACCAACACTTCTGATGACACATCAACACCATAAACACTAGACTTACAGATGTTTATTTAACTAACAGTACAATAAATTCGTAAAGTTAGTTTTCATTCTTTCATATATTTTCACGCATCTCATCTTTATATACAAATTATGTAATCTTATTATTTTTGATAAAATATTTAACTTACTTTTTATGATTTCTTGATTTAGGTTGTGGGTGTTCAAAAAATATTCTTATTTGGATATCCAAAATTTTGACCAAAATTTATTAAAAAGTTGGGTTTTGTGAAATGTAAGTTTTGGAACTCATGTAAAAGTTTTTCAAAAATTATAGATATTTGGATATTCGGATATATAAAATTGTTCTCCGAAATTTCTGATATCCGGATATATAAAATCTTTTGTAAGTTTTATAAAATCTTTTGAAAGTTTTAGAAACTAAATTTCGGATATCCGGATATATAAAATCTTTTGTAAGTTAGCGTCTTACGACTACGTTCGGCCTCCCTTAACTTGAAATCTTGGCTCCGCCCCTGAATACAGATATGATAAATAAGTGTGGCATCTAACTTGCCATTGCATATTAATATAACTTCTATTTAGATTATCTTTACAGAAAAGAATAGACCTTTCTTGAATAAACAAGAACAATATCTTTTAGTAACACATAAGTTTCGTGAAAATATATTTGATGTTGTACAACCTAAAAGGATGTTGAGTGTATTGAAAGTGTAATTTATAATCTTGTCGAACATAAACAATTAATGCCAGTCAGATTTGTTGGTTATGGACAGGCTACTGTTTTGTGACCACTTTTTTTACGTAACAGGTTTTGTGACCACTGACCACCAGCATTAACCCGTTATCAGGTTTCTTTGACTAGTTAAACAGGAGGGTCAAAATTGCTAACTATTATTTAGAAAGGACAATAAATTACATATATGGTACTGTGATACCAGAAGATATTCATTGGGTAGCTTATCGTCATATACCAACATCGCATGAATGATTTTTTTCTTTGGCATAGCACATTTTAATATTTTATGATGCACTTGGTTGGTATACGCAAGGACGGAGCCAGGGGTTCCCGCGGGTATCCGTGCACCTCATAGAATTTTTTGATATAATGTTATTTTGTTAAAAACATCGATTTTTCTCAAAGTTAACTTAAATGCACAGTGTTTCTAGTATTATTGTTCAAAATTTTTGTGCACCCGGCCATATTTAGTCCTGGCTTTGTCCCTGTGTAGACGGGTTTGAAATTGAATTTGTATTGAAAAAGATTTAAAAGAAAAAGAGGTGTAATTAAACTAAAACATATATAGTTTTTAAGTTTATATAAAACTTAAAGTTATAAGTATTATTTGTAATAACAAAGGTGAGAAATAAAAGATTTAAGAAAAAACAGTAAAACTTGTGGCTGAGAAATATGAGAAAGTTGGTTTTATCATAAAAACTTGATTGATTCTTCAAAACGTGTCACGTACATAGCAATATTTTTTTTATTTCTTTTTTTTTTTTTTTTTTTTTTTTTTAATTTGGTATTATTTCAAAATGATTGTACCAAACTACAATTTTTTTTAACAGCGAAATTATATTAAAACTAGCAAAAAGCTAGAAAAACGATTAAAAGGAAGAAACCATTAAAGGGTTTTGGAGCCAATTGTTCCAAGAAATGAAAGACAAATTGTTCCTAGAAGAATCAACGACTATATAATATCCTACCATGGAAGCGACACCTAAACGAGTGAATGCCATGTCATTGCCTACTGGAATCTGTTCCAAGAAATGAAAGACAAATTGTTCCTAGAAGAATCGACGACTATATAATAGCCTACCATGGAAGCGACACCTAAACGAGTGAATGCCATGTCATTACCTACTGGAATCTGGATTGCCTACATGGCACACACTATTCATGCACTAAAATTCGGTATTTTAAAAAATGGTCATTCATGGGACTCGAACCCATGACCTCTTGAACAAACAACAAACACTCAACCACTAGAGCACTAAACATTTGAAAATAAAATATAGATGCTTAAATTCGAATCCATAAATAAGTTACATATTTTCAAAAATGATTTTAGCTACAATTTAGTGATCATAATTAAATTCTCGATCAAAATATATGGAACAAATAAGGCATGTTTAAAGGGCTTTTAAATAATCTTATAACTGACAACTAAGAAACCTCAATCAATTAGTTATTCAATATTCTGTTTTCAAAATTTTAAATCGTTTGCCAAAATCTTTTAAAAAAAAACACATTCTCTACAAACCAAGAATAAAACGCATATTATAATTCCAAAACAATTCAATTTTTGAAAACCTAAATATTATCTACTATGAATTTTTTAAATCTCTGGTCTTCATTGCTTTTGCAATTGTTCTAGCCATCCAAGCATCCAACGTCCTGATATCATCATGTATTGTTTATATTTTATATATAGCTTAACTACAATGGATTATAAAGATCCATTTACATGGTTTTCTGTTTATAATGATTATTGGTTGTATATTCATGGCGTGAATGGTTCGAGAATCTAAAAATGAAGGTGCATCCCCTATTTCTTACCAATATAATCTTCAATTTCTATTCTTTATCACACTTTTCCTACATCTTTAAGAAGTTTGATGTAATCAGTGGCTAACTGCTAACTTTTAGATTCATGTAATATCTTGGAACAGGTAATGATCCTGGGGATATACATATTTGCATGAGGACTTGGTACTACTCAATTCAAGACATTTGAAAAACTTAAGGTGTGAAATATAACTTTAAACTTAATATCATCATTGTTCATGCTAATAGATGATCCTAAATTTGGCTAAAGGATCCTTTGAGCTACCAACCTTGCGAGTATAAGGATGCTTAAAAGGGTTTTATAGCGTTTTTTTTTTTCGTTGCTATTCTTATATATGATTTGCACAATTGTAACTCAACGCTCTTAAATGAGTAACGTTTATCTATTGCATGATAGATTATCCTACCCTTCTATTAATTTAGGGTATAAGGTTGTTGAAAACTATTAATTTGTTGCAGGGCTATTGCAAAGTATCTTCTAATTACGTGTGACAATGAATGAGACTATGAGAGCATGGAATAAATGTGATTCCCGTTAACAACCTGTTAACGGGCAAAACAAGCAATGAGGTAGCAAGGATGGTCTTTGAAACACTGCTATGCTTATCAAAACTTAAAAATTTCAAAAAATGGTTTACTATTTTATCCCTTAAATCTGTGTTGTATGAAACTTTTTAATGGTATAAAACTTGATTTTTTTTTTTTTTTTTTTTTTTTTTTTTTTTGATCCTATGTGTTTCAAACTAACTTCACTACTATTATTTTATTATATTTGCTTCCATTCTTACATAATACTAATCGAGATGATTAACTTTTCGTTATGACTTCTTAACAAGAGGGATGGTTCAGGGGGTATGGTTTCGTAAAAAATTTGAATCCTTTTAAAGAAGATGGATCGTTGTTCATTTGTTCCGGGAGTTTAAACTTGAACTTTAAAAGAAGACACAAGATCGATAAGTAGACCTAAGGATAAGTTTAGCCTAAAGGTTAGTTAATTTTTGTTATTGGACTTCATGTTATGGTACTTGACTTGATTGAATTTTATGAAAGTTTGACGTACAAGTATTTGTTGTAGAAGTGTAGCTATGTATACATATCATAAATAATCAAGAGATACATCATTTACATCTTTTAGTGATTATGAAAAAGTACTCTGAAAATTATCAGCAATGTCGAACACCTCATGAGTAGATAACGGTTTTATTAGGAATCCCAAAGACGCCCTTGGCATCTCAGAAAGTGTGTTGATTATGAAAGAATTAAGGTATTTACCAGGTCATCATAATTAAGTCCAACACGCCTTTTTTCTTAATAAACGAGAACTTTTATATAAATACCACCTCAAATAGGTCCAGGTTTTCTGATGATCATTACGATATACATATTGGTAAGATCAGTTGTAATCCTGTTCTGATTACGTATTCTTGCTCAAAAGTATTTAGTAATAACTTTGTTCTTTAAACACACAATCAGTTTGTTTATGCATATCAACATATTAGAATATCTCGACATGTTAACATATGTGCTAGCGTTTTTTAGTTCATCAATTGCAGTTTTTTTTAATCAACAAAATGGGACGAGTGGATTAACAAGTTAAAATGAACCATTTAACCTATGCAAGTTCTTGGGGAATGAGAGCATCAATGGGTGGAAAGGCAACCAATACAAATATGTATTGTTTTTATTTGTACATAGATTCAGTAATGAATTGGTTGAAAGGCAATCAAATTCAGTAGCATGAGGTAAGTAATACAATAATTGTGACACAAATGTGATTTATGGTTTTGGGTAGACTACTGCTATGGATTGACAACTTTTGTGTTTATAAAAGGTTAAGACTAACAAGTAATAGTTTCATGACAGAGATTGGATTTGCTTCGTACAAGTTTGAAAGTGGACAACCCCTTGAGGCATGTAAACATTATGTGTGTACTAGCGTGAAGTATTAATGCATCAAATGAGGATTTTTGAGTAAAATATTGATGAAGTGCAAATTGTCATCTCTTATAGTAATCTTTTATGCAATGATCTTAAAGGGACATGGTGAAGATATTTTAGTCCAAATTAGCCCAAAAAACCTTGATGTAATATGATTGCTACGTATGTTTTCTTTTTATATTTTTATAAGTTTCCATTGGCCTGATCTAAATATTTATTTGTGCAGGATGATGATGATGAATTAAAGTAACAAAAGTTGATTAAGTTCCAACTCCTGAAATCCATATGCAGATTTATTTGAGATATATTAAACGAATGTATCTTAATGTAATGTACCGTCTTTTGCGAGCGACTAATGGATCACTTGATTCCATATAAATTAATCTTCAACCAATACAATATAGTTTTACATGTCAAATATTTTTTCCGTTATTCATTATTTATTTACTTGCAATTAACTTTTGTCAAACAATTTTATGAAGCGTACCTGCCCATCGGGCGGGTCATGAAGCTAGTACCACATATAAGAACAATTAACAATCTTATCAAATAAAAATTACGTCTAGGCGGAGAAATGCCAAAGATCATCTCATTACGGAAATTTTACAAAGACCAGAGGACAACTCCACAAATAACTTCCAAGATAGAATTTCATACAAAATGCGGTCTATCCAATTGTATAAATCATGGAGGTTAGAAGGACTAGGACTATGCAAATCTAGCCACACAAAGACTCGATGCCAAACTGAAGTAGCAAGAGAACTAACCACAAAGTGAGGTTTATATTTTCGACGCCAGAGTAACAAACCGGACAAGAAAGCGAGTCTAAATCAATCCCTTTCCGACTAAGGTTCCACCGAGTTGGGAGACAGTCACGAAGAACTCTCCAAAGACCGATACCAAACTACATCTTAGAGTATGATGAGCTTCCAATTGTGAGAGCAGATGTTGGAACCTGTCATAACCTTTTTCAAGCCCTTCATAACTAGACATAGAGAAAGCTTCAAACTTCTGTTTAAGAATAGCCTTCTGCATCTTCTTGGAGTTAGCATTGCCTTCAAATCTGGTTCGAATTGCTTCCCAAATCTCCTTGGCATCATCCATTCCATGGAACCTCCTTAGATGTTCCCTTGGAATGGCCATCAGAAGGATGGTTCTTTCCTTCTCCACAACATAGATCTCTGAAGCAGAGACTGGTGGAAGTACTCTAACAGTACCATCCTTACCAACAGAGATCATCTTCTTTGAATTCCCATTCTGAATTACTTTCCATACATCATTGTCAATGTATTCAAGATAGTGCTCCATCTCCATGTCCCAGATATCAACTCCTCATTCTTAAGAATTAGGAGTTTGATATTGGATATAGTGGTTGTTGCAGGTACGATCTGTTGTTGTTTTGGTTTACCACTATCTGAGGCAGCATCTTCATGATTTGATTCTTCAGAATCACTGTGTTGGCTAAAGAATGCATCATTACCAGGAACAGACATCTTTTAGGATTTGTGAGTGATTGATTTGTGTTTGTTTGTGGTTCTATGTTTCTTCTTACTCAGAGTCCCTCTACAGGCTCTAATACCAATTGTAAGTCCAAAGTTCTGGATCTAAGCAGCCTTTGTAAGACAATAGTTAACTTGAATAAATCCAAATCAAGTATATGAGAAACTCTAAACAATGTATACTTGATGTTAACGCGGAATATTAACACAAGTAGTAAGAACAACATAGAGAACTAACTTTATATTTTATTAAACTTGAAAACTTGACATTATACATAATGTTGTAGGTTCCTTTTATATTATAAGGAAAACCCTAACCCTAACTATACAAAACGTATGAAAGGATGCATGCATATCTTCTCGTAAGATATCTAACTATGTGCATGTACTTTCCTATTATATCTGCTAACATATCTATTCTGTTAAACATAAATAAACTTAACTAAGACAAAAACACTAACAAACTTAACTAAGATTACCAAACTTAACTTAGTACTGGCAGTACTAACTAGCTACCAGACTTAACTAATAACAGACTTAAGTCTGTTTATAATAATTCCCAACACGGGTTCAGCCATGCCAAAACTAAAGTTAGCTGCAAAATACAGTTGCATTTTATGCATTCTGATTTTTGCGAGACCAAAATAGCTAAGCAAGTACTACCCCATATTAACAATAAATTATGCAAAATGACAACATGCAAATCAAATATTAAACAACAAGCATAACCAAGTATTCTACTCATTACCTAATCCAAACCCTTTAAAATAACTTCTAACATAAATGCAAGATCAAAAAAATATAAACTTAATAACTTTGATTCAAAATAAAATGCACGAACAGTGAACAAAAACCCTAACACATCGATTAACAATTTTAGCTAACTGCAATGATATAGCTAACATAATCAGACGTTCTATTCATCATTCCGACCAAGACCCCTAAAACAATTTAAGCTTTTACCAACCAATTCAACAAACCTTAAATAACAATACTTTTTGCATAAAATAAATTTCATGTCTAATTTTCTTACCTACATCTCTTATGTATGACTGCTTTTTATATAAAAACCTAAACAAATGAAAAGGCGGATCTAGTTTTCGTATAAAAACATCTGAAACTGATAATGAAAAACAAGTGTACAACATGCAGCGAATTCTAAAATTTAGGGTAAATCAGGGAAAAAACCACTAACAAACTCACTAACCTTATTTTAATCCTCTAAACCAATGGCTCGGCTCAGCTCGACGTGTGAACAATGCCGGCTCGAGCCACGACTCTACAATACACCCTAATCAATTTCCTCCCTGCAACCGACTACATAACTAGAGATTTTGCAACAACACAAGTTCTAAAATTCTACTTCAACAAGTATTATCTATACTACTATATAAAATACTTGAGACTTTCTAAATAAAGAAGTCTTAAAAAAATTTAAGACAAAAAAATATTTCTTTAATTGGAAAGAATTATATACGTACATATAAATTACATTACATCGAAATTAAATGTCCTTAATTCCAAAGATTTTTAACAACCATTTAATATTCATATAGTCTATTGTTTTCTAACAGCCCATTTAATATAAATATAGTCCATTGTTTATAACAATCCACTTAATATAAATTCTTGTAACAACCCAGTTAAGACATTAAATCATACTTGTTGGTCCGATATATTTGTGTACCACCATGTATTATATGAAAAAAAGCTTGAGCAAATGAAAATAACCAATGTTCATTATAAATAGGAGCATGTTTACACAATCTTAACCTAAGTCAACTAATAATACCTATTTGTACATTACGATTTTATCAGTCTTACTTAGAGGTTAAGGTGAAGGCTTTACGAGGGATAGTTGCAGAATACTATCTCTGGTAATGACAAATGTTACTCTTCAAGTTATGAAGAGGAAGATCCCACTTAGAAGAGGAAGATTCTAGAGGTGGAATCGATTACTTATCACCACTACTAACCTCCATTTATATACTAGGGAGATACATTGTTAGTAGTTACAAGAGAATAGTGATAACTTAACTAGAAGCAAATTGGAAGTAAGGTACATGATGCACTTGTGTGGCTATGATTGCTTTACTGTGCTGACAACTTTTGTACATACAAGTTGCTTTCCCTGCTCTCGATGAGTCCTTATCTTCCCAAGGGTTTTCAAGCTTTGCCTTATCTCAATTACTTTTGCCTAAGTGTGTCTGAGAACTTCAGTCAGATACAAGGATATACTTTGCAAGTATGTTGAAGAATACTCTAAGTGTATCTAATCTGTGTAACTGGTTCACCTACATGGCTTAAGATGATAAGTATGTTTTAGAGCCCTAAAGACATTTGTTAGTCCTTTAGGTCTTTGATGGTTGTCACTTTTTTGCTCTTTGCTAGCTGACTTCGTTTTACAAAGTTTCTTCATTAAGTTTGGACTTTCGACTTTTGCGAAGCCAAACTGTTTTGGCTAAGAAGATGTACAACATATCTGAGGTATTATCCTCTGATATGTGAACACTTAGTGAGTCCCTTAGAACCGATGTTCTTCCATTCAGTGGTTTTTTACTATGACTTCTTTGATTTTCATTCATAAGGTGTATACCTTTGAGTCTTTTGGATAGCTGATAGTGATCAGCTGTGCTGATCATTAGTCATAGGTAAACTTTGCTCTTTGGTTTACGTGCTGACTATATCAGAGATAAAGAGAGAGAGAGAGAGAGAGAGAGAGAGAGAGAGAGAGAGAGAGAGAGTTGGGTCTCGGATGTAATCAGTTATCTTAATTTAGGTTAATTTAATGTTTCAAATACTTGTGAGTGATAATTTGGTCAGAATTTGACTCAACAATACTTGTAACAGCCCATTACACATCCTAATTAAGACACGGGATATAAAACCCCCAAAACAAATAAACACACAAAGACCATTTCATTTAGTTCATCTCTCTCTCTCTCTCTCTCTCTCTCTCTCTCTCTCTCTCAAAACTTAAAATACATAAACACTTCTTTTCTATGATCTTCATACACTTTCATAATCTCTACATAATAAAAACTAACAAAGTAAACAAAGCATCAAGAGTTATATTTCCTTCAGGAGAAATCCAACAATATCGCGAACAAATAAAAGCAGCCGAGGTCATGCTAGAGTGTCCATCTTTTTTCATAGTCAGCTAAAGATCATTAAACATAAACCGAAGATTTTCTCCATTGTTCGTGGATGAAGAATTAGAGCCCGAGAATATTTACATCATGTTTTTGATGAGGAGGGTGAACTCTATGATTACTCTTGCTGATATGGTGTTTTTTTGGATGGCATGTAATAACAGGAAAAAAGGATTTTTGAGAGGATTACACTCGACATAGCGACAAGTGGCCATGCTAAGGAGGCGGTGAAGGCGGCCGAGGGGTTGAGAATGGTGGTTGACGCGCCGGAGTTTAGTTATAGAATGGTTGTTTATAGGTCAAGAAAGCCATTTTTGGATACTATTATGGAAGACCCTATTGGTGCAAGATGAGTTATTTATTTTATTTATTTATTTATTTTTTAACCAATGGTAGAATAGAAATTTGGAAATAGTCATATATTATTATTATTATTATTATTATTATTATTATTATTATTATTATTATTATTATTATTATTATTATTTTTTTAAATATATTAGAATATGGAAAACATATATGAAAAAAAGAGAGATGGATTTTGGGTATTTGGATTAAAGAGTTGTGAAAGAAAAATATGTTGTTATTATTTATATGTATGCATATCGTATATACAACGCGAGAATAAGAAAGTAATACTATAACAACTGTCGGGTTTTTTTTCTTTACTTTATCGTAATGAGAAAAAAGTTTGTGTATAACAACTGTCGATTTTTTTTTCTTTACTTTATCGTAATGAGAAAAAAGTTTGTGTTGACTTTTCGGTTCGGTTTCGGTTTTAGCCAAAAATCGACTCAAATCGAACCGTGCGCACGCCTCTACATAAAGTCATTACCACGAAAAACATGTAATCGGAATATATTGTTCGCCAAATAATTTAGTTACAAGGTAGGCGTCGCCGCAATACCCGAATACCTTTCTAGTATAGTATAATGTTGATTTTTATTACCGGGCATTAAACTACTCCACCCGTCTCAAAATTATAATCCACATTTTTTTAGGTTGTTTCAAAATAATTATCTACTTTCTATTTTAAGTAAGAAAAAGAGAATTTAATGGACGAATATTTTATTTGAGAGGTTGAAAGTTTTATAAAATTTTATAATTTTTGTTTTTTGACAATAATTTTAAGACGAAAAGAGTACAAAATTTAAACTCAGGAAACACCTATTAAACACTTTTGATATATAATGCACGTGCAACATGTATCCACAATTCTACACCAACTTCTCAACCCCTATGTCAAATATTAGCTGCAGCCACTAGCCACTCTCCACCAAACGACGTCCCCCGAATCTTTCGATTATTTAATTGGGTGGTGAGTCTACTTTCCCATTAAAATATTTAACTTGGCCCATCAAAACAAACTTTATTTTTTATTTATTTATTTATTTATTTTTTCCTCGCAATATAATACTACCCCCGTCCCATAATAAGTGTCCACTTTGAATTTTCAAAGTCTTTCTCATTCAACTTTGACCATAAATATTTATATTTGTGTTATGTAATACTTGATGAAAAATATATGAATGGATTGAGTTTTAAATGTATTTTCATTGATATAATTTTCATCAAGTATTATATAACACAAATAATAATATTTATGGTCAAAGTTGAATGAGAAAGACTTTAAAAATTCAAAGTGGACATTTATTGTGGGACGAAAGGAGTACTAGTCATAAGCAAAATTTATTTGTTCCCGGTTGGTATGGTTGTGTCAGTATCACTATGCTAACTTAATTAGTTGTTCAATGACTTTAAACCTTTAAACACTTTTTGCACATTATTTCAATTCATACATTTCGTGGATCGTCTCGTGTTGAACAAGAATGTCTAGAAAGAAAGGCAAACAATCATATTCAACTTGCTTAAGCCGTTTCACACATTCAGCTGATTGAGTTAAAACTCTAGCAAAAAAATCAGTATATTTTAAAATTTCATCATAACATGTCATATTGCAAGCCCACCGTGCTTACGTCTCTATACCCCAACCCAACTTGCTCTGGCCCTGGAGCTACATCCGTCACTGTAACACTCCACGAGCTAAAATTTACCATTCATGGCTTCTGGCATAACAATCTCAACCTATTACTTTTACTTACTAATTTGAGATTCTCCATCGAGTTGTGATTTTCAAAGTCGAGTCGGGCCATAAATCAATCCTTATCATCCCACAAGTTCATGTTACACTTCAATTAAAGGTGACAACTTTCATAGCGGAAAAAAAAAAAAAAAATTTGGTTAACGCATCAACAATCCAATGTGTTTGAATAAATAACTCATGGTCGAGTTAAATTGTGAGCAGTGTTGCAAAACAAGGCCTACAAAGCCGATTAATCGCTGATTAGGTGCTACAAGGCCACCAACCTTTCTGATTTGTTTAAATCGGTCAAACAACTCGGTCAACCGTGGTCAACGACGGTTAATGATGGTCAACGGTGGTCAAGCTTGTCCGAAACCTTCAAACCTTGCTAGAAAGACCTAAAACTCGTCGTAAAATTGTTTAATAAGTTATACTTGTTGTTTATATCTATTTTAAGATGTTTTTTTAAGAAAAATCTTGTCACTAATACATAAAATTTGACAGAAATACCTAAAACTTGCCGAAAATACAGTTTACTTGTCAAAAATGCCAATCTGATTAATCACAGATTAATCCTGCCTTGACCGATTACAAGCTATAGGGAGGTCGACCGCCCGACTACCGATTCACGATTTTTGCAACCTTGATTGTGAGTTAAGAATATTTTATATAATAAGAAAACACACAAAATGAGAAAACTAATATCCAAGTTATAGTTGATATCTTTAACATACTCCTGCAATTAGTTAAGCAGATCGTGTACATGCTGATACCAACCACAAACTTTTCTGAAAATTGACATTCCTAACTTTAACATGTTTCAAATCAGAGTTTCAACCAAACACACGTGATTAAGCATATTATTCACGTTTAATACATTAGTTAAACAACATCGTTTCTTTAGAACAAAATAATTTTTAACTTAGGGGGTGCTGTTTAAGTTTATATGTGGCTTATGAGCTTATTTGTATTTTAGATTATGTTTCACAAGCTCTAATTTTTGGGCTTATTTTGAAACTTGTGGACTGCCCACAAGTCTCAAAATAAGTTTAAAATTAAGACTTACGAAACATAAACTGAAAGTAAATAAGCTCGTAAACACACATATAAGCTTAAACAAACACCCTACAGTGGTTAGTTAATTCGTAAGTTTCACACCAAAAAGCCAAACACGAACTAACTAATCCCAATTAAAAAGATTCGTACATTTAACACATAGTTGCTGTTTAAGAACATGTTTCAAAAGCACCTAAACAAAGTAACAAACACACTCGTACTATCATATAAAGTTACTCATCATCACTAGCATAAACAGCGTGAGATACACGCGCCTCTCCGTCAACCAAACAAACAAAAAAAAACAAGTCTGCTCTGTTGTTGTCTAAACCCTAATCAACTTCACACACACAGACACACTTTTATTAATTAATTTTTCTTTGTAAATCCTAGAGAAAAAAAAAGAATGGATCTTCAAAGCCTTGCTGTTGTTTTACAATCAGCACTTAGTCATAATCCAGCTGAACGTAAAGCTGCTGAAGATAATCTCAATAAGGTTCGTTTTTAATTTTTATCCAATTTTTACATCTTAATTAATTTGTTTGCTCAGGTATTTGTTAAGTTTGAATTTGATGAATTGAATTCAGTATACGTTTTGACGTATTACTAGTTTTAGTCGAAATTGCGGTTGGAATTGGTATTTGAATTTGTAACCCCTAGGCAAATTCCACATCAGCTGTGGCATGTAGAGAATGGATCCACTGCGAGTGGATTGGCAAGTAGTACTGGGGTGACCTGCTGGGAAGTCTTCACATGAGGGCCACAAAGCAAAGCCGTGAGCCTGCAGCAAAGCGGACAATATTGTGATATGAATAGGCGGGATGTTACAAGATTAGTATTTGTTTGCGTAATGCTTTGCTGTTTTGTTAGCTGTGTAATATGTATTAGTTGCGTTTTCCAAGTCGATTTGGACCAACTATCGTGAATTATGCTTTAATGTGTATGTGTCGATTATTTATTTTCTTACTTTGATAAATTACAAGTTTCTGCTATTTAACCACCCTGGGGTTGGCCTAGCGGTAAAGACTTGTGACTATCATCACTAAAAATATGAGATGTCTCAAGTTCAGTTCCTGCTAGGTGCAAACAACCCTGATATGGCCACGCCAACCTTCCCAAAATTGGGGAGGGCTTTACCCGGTTTGTCTGTTTGGCGTTGGGTATTGGGCAGATTGTCTTTCTCTAATATAGTATCCCATTGTTGGAAACAAGGTTGCCCGAAACAAAAAAGTTTCTGCTGCTTTGTTTTGATTTTAATATTTTTGTAGCTGTTATCTGCAGTATTGTCCTTTTAAATGATAAATGCTATTGGGTTTGAGTTGTTGATTTTACAAAGTTATTGAGAATGATTTGTTACGGTGGATGGTATTTTGCATTGATGATGAATTGAACTGCCTGTTTAAATTTGGCAGTTTTATTGAAATGTTTTTGTTTTTCAGTTTCAGTATACACCGCAGCATTTGGTGAGGCTGCTTCAGATCATTGTCGATGGAAACTGTGATTTGGCAGTGCGGCAGGTTGCGAGCATTCATTTTAAGAATTTTATCGCAGAAAATTGGGCACCTCATGATCCTGGTAACTATCCTCTCAAATATACTTCATTACACTTTGGACAATGAATAATTTGTTTAGGAGATTATTCGGTATGTAAATTGCAAGGTCTAATATATTTATTGATAAACCTTTGATGTAGAGGTACAATCCAAGGTTTCGCCGGGTGACAAAGAATTGGTGAGGCAGAACATTCTTGTTTTTGTGGCACAAGTTCCCACATTGTTGAGGTGAAGATCCGTTATGTTGCTTTAACATTTTTTTCTATTGCATTTTGTTTTTCTCAATTTGTTGTGAAATACTGACAATTTTGTTTGCAGGGCACAGTTGGGTGAGTGTCTCAAGACAATTATACATGCGGATTATCCTGAGCAATGGCCAGGTCTTTTGCAGTGGGTGACACATAATTTACAGGACCAGCAAGTGTATGGAGCTCTGTTTGTTCTACGAATTCTTGCAAGAAAATATGAGTAAGTCTTTGAACCGCTTAAGTTCCTCGACTTGGTTTCGCTTGTATGTTTTGCTAGTATTTAGGCTCTCAATATATTGATCTTCCTGTATCAATTAAGAGAATCCAACATACATTCACTAGCTGTGATCTATCTGTAACTACAGTTTGTTATTTGTAGGTTCAAGTCAGATGAGGAGAGGACACCAGTTCATCATGTCGTTGAGGAGACATTTCCTCATTTGCTTAATATCTTTAGCAGGCTTGTTCAGATTCCAAATCCGCCAATAGAAGTAGCAGATTTGATTAAGCTCATCTGCAAAATATACTGGTCTTCCATTTATGTAAGTTACTGCACTGGAAATCCCCATGAGGTCTTTTTTACTGAGGGTCAATAACGTTGCATGAAGTCAATAAGAACCGATACTCTTAAGTTCCAAAACATTAGGTGTCAATTTTGTACATTTACAGCGTTTGAAAGTTCTGTTTATAATAAAATTTGTTTTGCAATCTTGTTCAGCTGGAGATTCCGAAGAAATTGTTTGATCCAAATGTGTTCAATACTTGGATGGTTCTTTTCTTAAACATATTGGAGAGACCTGTTCCAGTAGAAGGCCAACCTACGGATCCAGATTTACGCAAGTCATGGGGATGGTGGAAGGTAAAGAAGTGGACAGTTCATATATTAAACCGCCTGTATACTCGGTGAGCCATCGCTATAACATTTCTGATTAACTTACATTGAGACTCTGTAAACATGTCACTGATTTTTCTTTCCACAGGTTTGGAGATTTGAAATTGCAAAACCCGGATAACAGAGCTTTTGCGCAACACTTCCAGAAAAACTACGCGGGGAAAATTTTAGAATGTCATTTAAACTTGTTGAATGCAATCCGTGTTGGTTCTTATTTACCTGACAGAGTTACCAACCTCATTTTGCAATATTTGAGCAATAGGTATACAATTCATCCCTAGACCCCTCATCTCTTTCTTTGATGAGTCTGTTTATGTATTAAAACTAGATGCATATAAGTGTGTTAATATATTTTCAGCTTTATATGTGTTGGTTGTGAAATAATGTTCTATATGTTAAATTGTTCACTTTAATTTGATGTAACTCTATAAATTAATGCCAACTGATTAACGTCACTTTGATAATTTATTAGATTATGCCTATCACAAGCGATTCTTTGTGCATCTCTCTGTGTATATATATACCGATTACGATCTTTTTAATAATAATCTGTCCATATGCATGCAGTATTACCAAGACTACTACGTACAATATGCTCCAAGCAAGACTCGATGTGGTTCTTTTTGAGATAATATTTCCACTTATGTGCTTTAGCGACAATGATCAAAAGCTCTGGGAGGAAGATCCATATGAGTATGTGAGAAAGGGTTATGGTGAGTCTTCCATATATGGCTGTCAATTTTATTTTATATTTGTCTAATCATAAATTAGGTCCTGACTGTTTGAGATTATTTCTTTGCTGTAGACATCATTGAAGATCTTTACAGTCCTAGAACTGCAGCAATGGACTTTGTCACTGAGTTGGTGAGAAAAAAAGGAAAAGAAAATCTTCAAAAATTTGTATTATTCATTGTGGAGATTTTCAAGAGGTATGTCTTCTAAAGTCATATGCATAACATGTTCCTTTATAGAAAGTTTTAAACTAAGTAATATTAAATCGTTCTTTCAGATACCAGGAGGCACCCGTTGAGATAAAGCCTTACCGACAAAAGGATGGTGCACTTCTTGCTATTGGGACACTGTGTGATAAACTGAAACAAACTGAACCATATAAATCTGAACTCGAGCCCATGTTAGTGCAGCATGTTTTTCCAGAGTTCAGCAGTCCGGTGGGCCATATCAGAGCAAAGGTAAATATTATCAATCCTATCTGGAAGTTTATTTCTTGTTAGTAAACTGCAACTTTCGTTTTTTGCCTCATTGTCTTTTGCTGGAAACTTCATTCTAAATGATTCTTTTTGAATGTTAGGCTGCATGGGTTGCAGGACAATATGCCCATATTAATTTTTCTGATCCAAATAACTTCCGCAAAGCACTGCACAGTGTAGTTGCTGGGATGCGTGACCCAGAGCTTCCAGTGCGTGTAGATTCTGTTTTCGCATTGCGCTCTTTCGTCGAAGCCTGCAAAGGTAAACTACCCATCATATATATTCTTTTTCTGTTGTAGTTTCTCTCTTTTGATAATCTAATTTTTCCATTATCCTGCAGATCTTGGTGAAATCAGGCCCATTCTTCCACAGCTACTTGATGGTATGTCAAATAAGGCTTTTCTGGTATTTTATTTGCTTGTATCCCAAATTTGATCTGGTTTTTCTTAAACGCCAATACATGGTATATTTTCAGAGTTTTTTAAGCTTATGAATGAAGTTGAAAACGAGGATTTGGTGTTTACCCTTGAGACTATTGTTGACAAGTTTGGTGAGGAGATGGCACCCTATGCTGTTGGCTTATGTCAGAACCTGGTAATGTGACCTTTTTTGTAATAACAGAAAACGAAAATGTGCTTCACTTATTGTATTTTAACTTTTTTTTTAATTTTTATTTATTATTATTATTATTATTATTATTATTATTATTATTATTATTATTATTATTATTATTATTATTATTATTATTATTATTATTATTATTATTATTATTATTATTATTATTATTATTATTATTATTATTATTATTATTATTATTATTATTATTATTATTATTATTATTATTATTATTATTATTATTATTATTATTATTATTATTATTATTATTATTATTATTATTATTATTATTATTATTATTATTATTATTATTATTATTATTATTATTATTATTATTATTATTATTATTATTATTATTATTATTATTATTATTATTATTATTATTATTATTATTATTATTATTATTATTATTATTATTATTATTATTATTATTATTATTATTATTATTATTATTATTATTATTATTATTATTATTATTATTATTATTATTATTATTATTATTATTATTATTATTATTATTATTATTATTATTATTATTATTATTATTATTATTATTATTATTATTATTATTATTATTATTATTATTATTATTATTATTATTATTATTATTATTATTATTATTATTATTATTATTATTATTATTATTATTATTATTATTATTATTATTATTATTATTATTATTATTATTATTATTATTATTATTATTATTATTATTATTATTATTATTATTATTATTATTATTATTATTATTATTATTATTATTATTATTATTATTATTATTATTATTATTATTATTATTATTATTATTATTATTATTATTATTATTATTATTATTATTATTATTATTATTATTATTATTATTATTATTATTATTATTATTATTATTATTATTATTATTATTATTATTATTATTATTATTATTTTATTTTTTATTTTTTTTTGCAATCTAACCTCCTCTTGATATAGGCTGCTGCATTTTGGAAGTGTATGAACACCGCCGAAGCTGATGTTGAAGCTGATGATCCTGGTGCTTTGGCAGCCGTGGGATGTTTACGTGCTATTAGCACGATTCTCGAATCAGTCAGCAGGCTTCCTCATCTTTTTGCTCAGGTTGAACCAACTCTACTTCCAATCATGCGCCGAATGCTAACAACTGATGGTCAAGGTAACAGTTTTTATATTTGTACACTAATAGAAACATAATTATCTTTTCCATATCATATGTACTATATTTCATTTTCGTCTAGCTCAATTCCAATTTTTTTTGCAGAGGTGTTTGAAGAAGTTTTGGAAATCGTATCATACATGACCTTTTTCTCACCGACAATATCCATGGAGATGTGGAGTCTTTGGCCGTTACTTATGGAAGCTCTGGCTGAATGGGCTATTGATTTTTTTCCAAGTATGTTAATATTCTTTTCATATGCTTGTTAATAGAATGAGCTCTACACATGCTCATTTCATTTGGTTCCTTTCCGGTTTTATCTTTTTGTAGATATCCTTGTACCTTTGGACAACTACATATCCAGGAGTACAATTCACTATCTTACCTGTAAGGAGCCGGACTATCAACAAAGTTTGTGGATCATGATTTCCAATGTATGGTGCTTGTATTTACTTAACTTCGTTCTTAAAAATAGCTTATGAGTGAGCTTCGATACTTACTAACTTTTATCTCAGATAATGAATGACAAAAACTTAGAAGACAATGACATTGAACCTGCACCTAAGCTTATAGCAGTAGTGTTACAGAATTGCAAGGGTCAGGTAGACCCTTGGGTTGAGCCATATATTCGAATCACAATTGAACGGCTGCGCCGAACTGAACGCCCGTTTTTGAAGTGTCTTCTGATGCAAGTTGTAAGTTAAACTAAGATCAATATCTTTTTATCTTTTTTCGTTTTTAATTTGTGATTCTTGATGAATCATGGTATTGTTTGCATTGTCATGCAGATTGCTGATGCTTTATACTATAATGCATCTTTGACACTCAACATATTGCAAAAGCTTGGTGTGGCTACAGAAATCTTTAACCTATGGTTTCAGATGTTGCAACAAACCAAAAAAAGTGGCGCACGGTCTAATTTTAGAAGGTAGTGAACTGTGTTTGTTATGTGAATTCCCTAAAAGCATTCTTAGAGGTTTATCCTATTTTATTAATATTCCAGTCTTGTGGCTTTTCAGGGAGAGTGATAAGAAAATATGTTGTTTGGGGTTAACATCTCTGCTTTCACTTTCTGCGGATCAGTTACCGGCGGAAGCCTTGGAGCGTGTTTTTAAGGCAACACTTGATCTGCTTGTTGCCTATAAGGATCAAGTAGCAGGTTGCTATAGATCCTCTACCTTGTCATCCGTGATATGAATATACAAATTTCTCTTATGGTTGTTTTTTTATGATGATAATTTGACAGAAGCGGAGAAGGAAGAGCCTGAGGAGGATGATGATGATATGAATGACGGTTTGCAATCAGATGATGATGATGGATCTGACAATGAAATGGGAGAGGATGAAGAAGACGGTGATGAATTTGATAGTCTGAGACTTAAAAAGTTAGCTGCACAGGTTTGTATAAATTCAGTTATTTGGCAATTCAAGTTTGTTTTTTCTTCCTTTTCTTTTTCCTTTTTTTGCTTCTATAAATTACTTGCAAAGTTACAATACTTTTAACCTCAGGCAAAGGCATTCCGGTCAGCTCATGACTACGATGATGACTCAGATGATGATGACTTCAGTGATGACGAAGAATTGCAGTCACCTATTGATGATGTGGATCCCTTTGTTCTCTTTGTGGATACCATAAAAGGTAAGATACATATTACATTCACATGGTAATTACACAGTTTGCGAAGGTGGACTAACCAATTTAGATTAACTATTTTTGTGTTATAAATCCTGTAGTTATGCAAGCATCAGATCCAACAAGGTTCCAGAATCTCTCGCAGACTCTTGATTTTCGTTATCAGGCACTGGCAAATGGAGTTGCTCAGCATGCTGATCAGAGACGAGCAGCAATAGAGAAAGAAAAGCTCGAAAAGGCTTCAGCTGCCTCTTGATGTTTGTGATATATATTTCAAGTTTTGCTGTGTGCCCGCCCTCAGCTTCTTGGTTATTTCTGTCCAAGATAAACCAACTACTAACAGTAGGTCAGTGGTGGCTCGCAAGTACTCTGAAGAGTATATTTTTGGTTTGAAAGCTGGCAGGACTTCATACGGCAAGACTTGGGTCGAAGCAAATTTGGAGATGGTGTCAGCGGTTCCCCTGCACTTGGGTCTGGTGGTGTTTGTAGGTGTATTTTTGTAGTGGTCATTGGTTGGAGTTTTGTCATGTCCACAGGGTCTGGTTATAATTGTTTGTTGAATCATCAAGCTTATATGATTGGGTGTAATATTTTTTATTCATTTTTCTCATCTTATCTTCTTTGTGTTACGGGCGATCATCACCCGATTTATGTATATCTGTCACAGTGAATGTATTCTTATGGTATTTGGTGTATTCTATTGGTTGTTTTTCATTCAAGCTAAAATGTGAATGTATTTGATTGGGTTGCTATTGAACTATGAAATGCAATAACTTTGTTTTAGCCCCATTTCTTCTCAACTGTTGTATCTGTCGAGAATGCTTGTAGTTAGTAACTCACGGAAGGAGAACACATTCAACCATAGAGATTGTAGCAAAATCAAAAGTTAGTTTCCATGTTTAGAACCTGAAAACAAAAGAATGTATATAAAAAAATAGGGTTGGAAGCTAAATCCAGTCTTCACCATAATAAAAAAGGTCGTGAAACCGACCACAATTGCAGGAATAGGTTCCATGCTCTTGAGCACAAGATTTTGGGTTTCACGTGTGTACCATTAATTTCACCACCAAGGCATCTTTAAAGTGAATCGTATTTGGTCATTAGGGAGGTTTTACGCTCTTGAGCACAAGATGTGAGTCTCGCATGTCTAGTAGGCTTGTTAAACTGAAGGGAAATAGTAATTTTCGCAAAAAGCAAACAACTATTTGGCAAGCGCCAAGCGGTATGTCGGTCGATGTTATATTTGGTGTGGATTTTCCCGAAACAAAAGGGTGTTTGAAACTAAAGTTTCTAACCGTACAACAACTTGTGATGTGGTACAAGTTCTTCTGTTTAATTGGATATCTACTAGAGCAAAAGGAGCGATCTCGTCATGGATTTACCGGTGTACGGACCTAATAAAAGCATGCAAGTTTTAATACAAACTGTCATCCCTGTTTGTGGTTGTCTGGAAGGAAATTTGGATAGTGACATTTTGGACAGTGCATTGTATATTTGTATGTTCAAGTGCCTTTGTTTTTAATTTTTATCTCCACATAAAGTTATTTTGGTGTTCGCTAGGTTGGACCGTTGGAGACTTGGGAAGGGTATGCATTATGCAAGTTTCTGTTGTTTTTCATTTTAGCTTCATCAACAATTGTATTATCTGATCATGGCTTAGCATGTTAGTTTTGTGTTATTTGGTTGAGATTATAGAGTCTCGACAGTGCCACATTATGGAGTGACGCGCTAAGGCTAGCCCGAGCTCTGTAGTTAATTGACTTAATTCTAATCATTACAAACATCTTTTATTTTATTCTGTAATGTTAGTGAACGCACGGGGTTTATACTGTAAGTACAACTTATAATTATATTTTCAACTATATTTGTTCTTATTGTGTTCGGACAATACAACTAATAATAATATTCAACTATATTGGTTCGGGTTTGAAAGTATGATTTGTTTTTAATGTTATTGTTTGAATAGTTTAATTTGATGCTTTAACGTAAACCAAATTCAAGAAATAAAAGTGTTATATACATGTTATTACTAATCTGGTGCATACATCCAATAGCTTGTGCTTCAACTTTATATTTATAACACGTGAATTTACATAGTTGTTAATGTTGGAATAATAATAATAATAATAATAATAATAACAATAATAATAATGGTAGAGGTAGTGATAGTGGCAATAGGTAGTAGTAGTATGTCGAGCCAATTAAGTGACTAATGGCCTCTAACTAGGATTTGAACATAACTTAGGCTATAAAGAAGACTCTCTGATAATGATATCAGAGAGCACAAAAAAGACTCGCTGACAATGAAGTCAGCGAGTATGTAGAAGTTCAAGTCATAGACATCGTCAAGTTTACTTGAAGACATACTCCTAGTTGATGCGGGTCAGCCAGTATGTAGAAGGAACTCTAGCTGAGGTATAAAGGTTCATTAGGGGTGGCAATACCCTGATGAACCTCTCAGTTCTCTGATCAAGACCAACAAAGCTTAGCTCGTTTCCTTTGAAGTTTACATGGGACTTTTCACTAATATATTTGAGCGGGACAAAGTGAATGTTAGTGAAAACTCGAACTTACACGAGTTGGTGATAAAGGCACGAACAGTTGGTAGAACTGTTCATAAAAGCAAGGAAGGAGCGTTTCCCAATATAGACGCATTAAATGTAAGATGCATTAAACATGGTGCTGCTGTTGGATTGTGATTTGGGTGTGCTACATTAATGTTCCAAACGATTGGTTCAATTTTTTTGGGCTATAATTCGATGGACTTTTGGAAGTTGTGCTTTGTGGTGGTTCGATATTATACAAACATATTACATGTTGAAGATGCCCATTTCACCTATTGCTAATAAGATTTGTATAGGCGTGATTGCTGTGCTTTGGTGGTAGGATGCATCTTTGTTTGGGTAACTGTGACACTTGGGTATTGTGGTTTTGCATGATGCTAGTGTTGTTGTCACATTTGGCTAGTCGTTTGGAGTCGTGTTTACGGCTTATTCGTGTGAGTTCAAGTTTCTATGGGGATGTCAGACGTGTCTCATGAAGATGATATATACATTATGGTTTTCTTACTGGGTGGTTTTTTTTGGATCGCATGGAAGTTGATTTGAAGTTCTATGATAACTATGGTTTAGGTGTTACCTAAGTGAAGCAAAGCCTTTATTTTCATTTTCATATCCACTTATATAGTCATTGTAGGTTGTATGTTTATTTTGTAAGTTATAAGAATGGCATGTCATTAACCTACTTGGCTCTTGGGCGCATTGATAATTCTCACAGATAATTACTACCTCTAAATAAAAATTGTTAACGCTAACACTGAAATTAACCATAAACCCGGCTCACTTGTACCAACGTACAAACTTTAACTAGTTATATACTTTATTTTTGAGGTTTGGGGTTGAGTAGGCATCTGAAAAGAGTGTTAATTGACATGACTAACTTATAAGACTAATTTTATATTTAATAAAGAGATTGAGACACTTAGCTAAATCAACGGTAAATATGAAAAATAAATAAATAAATAAATAATTAGTGCAATACATGTTGCACATAATAAGTTGTTTAGTCATATTTTTAGACACATAAGTTAGGCATGACTTATGAGAATCATTTTCCCATCTGAAAATCAGCCCAGCGGTCATTCGGTAATTCACTATGATGATTTTCTTTTGAAAAAAAATCTTTTTACTCTGTTCGTACCTTGCTTACAACATTAAAGCCCAATTTAATACACATATCATTTTCTGACACATTATTAACTTTTGGATTAAATGAAAAGGCATTGGAGTCAGGTTTGATCTAGCCCACATTTTGACGCGATCATTACTAAATTAATCCATTATATTCGACCATTTAATCCGTTACCCACCTCTAGCCCTCTATGGAAAAAAAAAACAAAATATTGTGGAAAACTTGAGTGGTCCAATAGAGCATCTCTGTGCATTGGTGTACCTTTATGCATCGCTGTGCAATTTTTTCAGATACATTGGGATAGGCAGTTTTTATATGTAGCTCTTGGGTTCTAAGTAGTGCTTTAGGTTATAAGTTCAATAATGATCATCTTAAATCACACCTAATCATATGTACAAAAACAGTGTTTGAGTTTTTTAGTCAAAGTCAATACTGAGAAGAATTAGTTCGTTAGCAACATGTTTAACGTTGTTGCCAGAGGCGAAGCTTCATAGGGGCCGGGGGGGTGGGGGGGGGGGGGGGGGGGCGCCCGACCCCCCGAAATTTTTTTTGCGATGTAGGGGGTATATAGTTTTCGTGTAGAAAAATTTTGGTATATTCGGTTTCGACCCCCCAAAAATTTCGGTATACCTGAAATATAGCCTTAGGAAAAAAAAAATTTAGATCCCGACCCCCCACTTACAAAATCCAAGCTTCGCCACTGGTTGTTGCAATGGGTTTTATAATCGTTAATCGTTAGCAACATGTTTAATGTTTAATAACCTTGCATAGAAAAACACATGGCACTTGCTCTAAGATGGTTTGGTTCTATATACAATAATGCCAAAATAATCGCAACAAAATCTAAATTTAGATGAACAGAAGATGTACTCAGATAGTCAGATACTCAGATGTGCATGTTAATGCACAGTTTTTAACCGTAAAACCATATAAATATGGAAATGTACAATCTATAGTCATCAATATGGTCGGGCCAAGAAGTTTTAATGAGTTCAAATTTGATCCAACAGCAGCCCAAACTCGTTGAACTTTCACAAAAAAAGAACAAACAACAGAATTGTATTTTTTGGTCTAACTAGGGATCTTTTAATTCAAATATGGATCCAAGAAACAACTTAAGGTGAAGATTTTACGACAATACCACATGTACATTTATAACAACAAAAGGTACACAATCTCAAATTTAAAATAATTATCTATAGATAAATTTACGCTCAGTTCTCAAGTTTATCTTCTTTTTCCTTTCCATTTCGTCCCAAAAATAGGAAGAAGATTTCATTAATAAAACTTCCTTCCATCTTCTTTAACTCTTCACTTTCCTCTCTTAAAAAACACTCAAGAAAACAAAAAAACATTCCATTTCTTTTCCTCTCAAATTTTGACTCGAGAACTGAGCATATAACGTAGTGAAGACCGTCGTATTTGTGAGAAATAATAAGAATTTAATTAGATTAAAAATATCAAGGTTGCAAATATTGCAAATTGATAGTCGGGCGATCGACCTCTTTGTAGCTTGCATTCGGTCTAGACGGGATTAATCGGATAGGCACGTTCGGTAAATTTTGGGTATTTCTTGCGAGTTTTGTGTATTCCATGCAAAATGCGTATGATGTCATCAAATGCAAGTGTCCAATAATTAGGCTTAGATGCCATGTCATTATTCCACGTCGGCAGGATTTGTTCATAACTTTTTCTTCTTTAATTTGTTCCACGTAAGCAAGCAACTACCTTTTTTTTTTTTTTTTTTTTTTTTTTTTTTTTAATTTGTATGTTAATCTGAAATTAAAAATGTAATTGTTAGGATTCGAACCTTGGATTTTTTAATTTATTGATGAGGATCCTTACCATTAGACCAAATTATTTTTTGAGATATATCATAAAAAAAACTATAAATATGATCTTCAAGAAAATGTGCATAACGAATTTTTTAAAAGATATGTTTAATTTATAGAAAATATAATTTAGACTATAAATTTAGAATGTATTTTGTATAAATCTTTTGTTCCCAAATTTAAGATAACTTTTTATCATTATTTTTTCTATCGTTAACCTAATTTGACATTATATATAGATCATAATACAACGATCCTTCTCACATCAAAAATCTCAAAGCTATATTCAGAAAAATGTATTACATTATGCAGGCTCAAAGACTCTCTGCAAGGCTTGCAAGAGGATCTGAGAAGAAAAACACTGATACCCCTTCAGAATGTATGTTTTTAAAAAATAATTTATTCATTGAGTTGTTATATTCTTATTGATGTTGTTGTAGAATTAATCTGCATAATCGTTTTCTAATTGATTTCAATTGTTGAACCAAAAAAATAATAATATCATGCAGAAGAAAAACTCTAAAACCTATTCACAAGGTATTCTGTTGTTAGATAGGTTTACATGCATTGTATATTAATTTTAATTATTTAACCATGTAAGTTTATGATTCTGTATCAAGTAAACCTTCACAAAGTTTATCTAAAAATATCGACAAATTCATGTTTGAAAGTGATACACCTGGCAGAAGATCTGGCACACAATCAACAAGTAGTAACTTTATTAATGTTTTATTTAGATACATTATACATGATGTTTATACTGTGTTAGTTAATTTATAACTTCTAAATCAACATCAAATTGTTATATAGGTTTACATGCATTGTGCATTAATCTTAATAATTTTACCATGTACGTTTATGATTCTGTAATAGGTAAACATCCACAAAACGTACCATTTTTGAAAGTGATACACCAGGCAGAATATCTGGACACAATGTTTCTGTACCTAAATTGACATCATAGAATAGCTTTATTTGTGGGGTTCTTTCCATTGAAGATGTGTACCAAAAGTTGGCCACTAGTAGTACCAAAAGATTCTGACCCAAGAACATATCGACATTTTTTTCTGTAAAATTTTTATTTTTCTTGTGAATAGAACAAAACTGTTATTCGTTAACGTTCTTGATAATAATGGTCCGATCCTAATACACGCGACGTAACTTTAATAAGGATATACGTATGTTCGTCGTATGTAGATCGACTCGTAGTGATCAGGTTGTGTCGAGAATATATACATGAATGAAAATGATAGCTCGGATTAGTGATAACGATGGTCCACGATACAAGTTGGTTACGAGTCTCGGACACCATGTTCAACTTGTCAGCCATCTATTTGTTGTGTAAAAAACAAAATATATATAAATCCATCAAGTGCTCCAAAGAAACCATCAGAATCAAACAGACACTGTTTATATATTCTCTAGTCCTCGTTTTTTTCTGTGCGTGTAGGGTGTGGAGAATGAGTACATTCTTTTAAAGAATTTGTTTCTTAGTTAAGAGCCACCTGGATAGTAGGGTTCAAGAAGATGGTTTTAGAAACTTGTTTGATGATATTCGTTCAAAACAGACTAGGTTATGAACCAAGTATATATGATTTCGTTAGAGAAAATAAAATAAAATAAAATAAAATAAAAAGGGTTACAAAACTATACAACGAGCGATTTTTTAAAACTAGTGGACATGCATACTTTCCTAACATTATCCACACCATGATTTAAGAAGATACAATATATGCGTTTTTTTTAGTAAAACATTTTCTTTTCTGTTTATTATTATTATTTTTTTTATAGCCTGTCTAGTATTAGGGCATAGTTGCTTTGCTTTGTGTATTTAAACTTTGCTTGTACTGACTGTCGATACAAAAGTTGGGCGTTCCTGATTATGGGTTCTTGCTCTCGTACTAATTCGTTTTCTTAATGCTTGAAACCTGCGCACTAAGAAAATAAACAACACCGTTAGGCTTATCGTGGGATTGTCTCCCACGATTAGACTCCGGTGTGAGAGTAAGTAATCGATTTAAGGTTCTCGTAAAGAGTTTTAGGGTTTTGGATCGTACCTTTAATGAGAATTATGTTATTCCTTATATAGGCGCAGAATCCTTGTAGGGTTCGTGCTCCTTACGTTTCGCACACATGGTGCTTATCCGGGTTAAGGATATCCATTCCATAGATAGAAGATCTCTATCTATTCCGTATATAGTTTGGTTGGGCTTGCGTGAGCCCACTCCATTATTAATGCGACCCAAGTTATAATAGCCCACACATGGTGGCTTTGGGTCTTAGTAATATTTAATATTTGGGCTCGTGGCCCATATATAGACTATACGTCATCATGTCCCCCCAGACTAGTGTACGCGGCTCGTAGCCACGGATGCTAGACTAGTCACAACAGCGGTAAGCGTGGCGGGAGAATTTTGAAATATTGCCGCCCAATATTGAGTAGAATGTACCTAGTCATAGATATTTCAAAGAAATGCCTCAAAAATCGGGGGTTGTGTCCACGTGTCCCTCGGAAAACGGGAAAAAGTGCATGTACCGTTTCGGTTTCTAGCTACACGTTTTATGAGTGGGATCCATGTGGGCGTCATCTAGGGTTTTTGGTCTCCCTATATAAGAGTCACCGCCCCCTTTTTACCCAAAACACACAGTAAAAACACATACTCACCCTTGCACACTTCTTCAAAGCGTTTTTTTGCAAAGAAAGTAACTGTTTTATTAGGTAAATTTGTGTGCGTATCTTAGTAAATTTATGAAAATGGTTGCCCAATTAGAAGATTTTCGCTCTGCGATGAGTGAGGATGATGTGCGTCAGTTTTCGTCTGACTACTTCATTTCTCCGGATGTGCATCCAGAGGTTCCAGACGTTGATGCGTGTATAGCCGATTTCCCCGAAGGGAAAATAGGATTATACACGCGTTTTTTCGAGTACGCGAATTACCGCGTACCGATATCTATTTTCCTGAGCGATTTGCTCAATCACTACTGTCTTTACATCTCACAGCTGCACTGTATAGGTGCGGCTAAGGTGTCGAATTTTGAGGTAAACTGCCGTTTACTTGCGATAGAGCCGACCATTGCCTTGTTCCGCGCCTTCTACCACACAACGTGGTCGCATGGCTGGGTGTCCTTTGCGAAGCGCGCGGGGGCGCTTCAGTGCTATACTGAGAAGGTAGACTCCCTGAGGCATTGGAGGGAGTACTTTTTCTGGGTTGATGACGTAGTGTTTCCATCACCCTTTGAGTTTTATACGCAAGACACGTTGCCAAGGGATGGGCGCCCCGCACTCGGTTCTTATAGTTTGACCGATGCGCAGACCCTTGATGTCAACCGCATTCCCATTAACCCTTATCCGGAGGAGTTTTTGGTGCATGTGGGGTTGAGTCGCAATTACTTCGGTGGTGTTGACGAGGTGCCAACCTTTATTGATGAGGAAGGCCGGGGTGGGTGTTCATCCCTTCTGCTTCTAATCATGTAAGTTTTTTCTATATGCGCACGTTTAGTAACTAATCCCTTCTTTTGCTGTTTGTTTCTGTGTGCCCAGAGATGGATCTGTTTGCTATGGTAAAGCTGGAGAAGCCAAAGCAGGTGACTGTGGGGGTGCGCCCTCTGAGGGAGAACGAGCAGCCACTTCTGGAAGCGACCCAGGGTCATCTGACTGTGCTGGGGGATGTTGGCCACGAAGATTCGCCACCTCTCCAAATAACGCCCGTTCAGAGCGTGGCGCCAGCTGTGGAGACAGCGTATCTGGAGGAGGTGCACTCTGAATCTTCGGATAGTGTGGAGATCCTGAAACCTGAGGAGGTATTGAAGGAGGAGGTAGCGCAGAATCTAAAGCGCAAAGGAGAGGCTGGTAGCAGTGGTACTTCTAAGAGACGACGCCACCTTATTGGGGATGCGGAGTCATCTGCGGAGGAAGATACATCCGCTCCTGGCGCGGATAAGAAGGCTGCCGAGGCCTCGCCGTTTATGTAAGTAATTTGTCGCATATTATGTATATTACTTGTCGTAATATTTTTCTAACAGTTTGCTTTTTGTTTATTGTAGCGATGATGCCACGAAGGATGATGGAGCCTTCGTGGATACGGTGGCCCCTCCTTAGAATGAAAACAAGGAGGAGGAGGCAAAGGTTGATGAGGGCGTATCTGTGCAGCAACTAATGGATGAGTTGGCTGCTACTGCTGCGCGTCAAACTGAGCTGGTGGCTCAGTTGAAGACGAGGTATGTCGGGGAGAGTAGCACTCTCGCCCAGAAAGATGAGGAGATAGCTGTTCTCCGTGCGCAGCTGGCTGAAGCGCAAGCGAAAGTGGGGTCCTTCAGGGTTTATACGGACAAGGTCACGAATGAGAAGTTGACCGCGTTAGCTGAGCTGGAGCAAGCGCACGGACAACTTCATCAGTACAGGGCCAACCTTACTTGGGCATTAAGGTATCTTGAGGAGAAGAAGGAGGAGCACTTCGCGAACATTGCTAAGTTCAAGGAGCGCATGGAGGAGATTGTCCAGGTGCAGGAGAATAAGCTGCGTGGCCTGAGCATAGAGTATGATGAGGAGTTATACCCTCATCTGATGTCGACCATTGCTGAGCGCAGGTACGTTCATTTCAGCTTTTTATGCCTTTGTTATTTTTTGTTGTTTTGTTTCTTTTTTTAACACAAGTTGTCCTTGTTGATGTAGGTGGTTGATCAGTCATGGACTGCGCCTGGCCGCTATGGGCACCTTGGAGTCCCAAGAGGTATTGGGGGACCTTTGGAAAGGTGGTGCAGTGCGCTGTGGAGCGTGGGAGATCGCAAGCTATGGAGGATCTCCATGAGGCTAAGTTGTTGAACAAGGCCTTGACTGAGGTACCTGGCTATAACGCGGGTGCGTACGACGAGCTAGTGCAGGCCATGGAGGGGATGAAACTTCTTGAGCTGCCTCATATTGCATGGTTGGAGCGCGACCAGGACAACCCCATAAAGGTAATTATGGATGGGTTGACCTTGGAGCGCCATATTTTGGAGGATGCAGAGGCGCAACCGGACTACTTCCTTAAGCCCGATGAGTCACAGCTGCAAGTTCCAGTGTTTGTGCAGCCTTGCCATATGCTGAACCCTTTTGCCCTTGAGCGGGAGATTCCTCTGAAGGAGGTACTGGAGCGCCACGCGCAGAGAGTTGCCCAAAAAAAAGGGATTGAGGGCAAGGCAGTCTTATGCGGTGTAGGCGCTGCACATATTCCCAGGTCTGATGGGGTTCCTGTGAGTGTGCCGACCATATCTCCCAAGGATGCGTTGCTCTTGAGAAAGCTTCAAGAGGCGGGGAGTTCCACTGCACCAGAAGATAGCCCTGAGCATCGTCATAGCATATAGGCTTCTTTTTCTGTATATGTATTGTGTACATGACAAACTGTATCTTTTGCTTGTAATTTTGTGTAAAAATGTTGAATAAGATACTCTTTTATGCATAAATTAAGTGCGTGACTTAAAAATATACTTGCATTAATGTTTGCGAAGTTTTGTTATTTGACCAAGTGTCTTGGCTCGTTATTTGCTAAGCTTTGTACGGTGTACTTAATATTTGCGCACCCTTCGTGGGATGCGCACAGAAAACTTACCTCAACGTCTCAAAAGTAAGGTTCTTAGCAAGGATGCGTGATCCAATGTTGATGGGTTTGCAACCCTCTTACTCAACGAGTGAATTAGTAGGTTTACTCATCCTTTATGCCTTCGTGAGTCTTAATTAGTGCATGCACGCCATGTAGGCAAAAATATAAGATAACAATATTGACATATATGAGTATGTACGCAATAAAGTGAAATACGTTATGGAGTTAGCTAGAAACCATAACATTTTATTGATACTTGCACGTTTTTTGAAAAAGTAAAAATACAATTCCTAAGAAAGAAAAGAAAAAATAAACACTTGTTGGGCACATCCTAAAGTGCAAAGGTTTATGTGTATTGGCCGTAGCCTCGCCTAAAGATAGCATCTTTTAAGATTGCAGATGTTCCAGGTGCGCGCTAGGCCGTGACCTTCCATATCGCGCAGCCTGTATGCGCCATTGCCTAGTGCATCAGTGACCTCATAGGGTCCTTCCCATTTAGGTCCAAGTTTTCCTGTGTCTTCTGCGTGGCTCGCATCATTGGCGCGGTATACAAAGTCTCCTGGCCTGAAGGAAGTGTGTTTGACCTTTGCATCATAATACTTCTTCATTTTTGCCTTAGCCTTTGCTTCGCGTATAGCTCCGCGTTCACGTCTTTCTTCCAGTAAGTCCAAGTCTATGCGCCGCTCCTCGTCATTTGTTGTGACGTTGACCTCTGCTGTTCGTATAGTTAGCATTCCTATCTCAGCTGGTATGACGGCTTCTGTTCCGTAGACAAGGGAGAATGGCGTGTCTCCAGTACTGGTTTTGATTGTGGTGCGATGCGCCCATAAGACATGTGAGATTTCGTCCACCCACCTTCCTTTGTGTCTGTCAAGGCGTGCTTTTATTCCTTCACCTAGACTGCGATTTGCTCGCTCAACCAAACCATTGGTTTGTGGGTGTTTTACTGAAGCGAAGTGTTGTGTGATGTTCAATTATGCGCACCAATCTTTGAATGGGTCTTGGTTTAAAATTGCGTTTTGCGATCCGATGCGCTAAAGGTCCCAAAATCCAATGCGTGATGCTCGATGCGAATGCGAGCGCAATTTAGACGCATTGCGCTTAGTATTAAAAAAAGTACGAAATTATTTAAGTGTAGTATATTCTTTCAAGTACCAAGTAAATATAATAAACTTACGAAATAAGTTACTAGGATATTAAAATTAGGCCAATAATTCATTTGTAAAATAAATAATTTGACAACGCAAGATACTATATTTTCGTTATTATGTTTTATTTGTACGTCTTTTAACAAGTTCTATCTTTAAAATCCCATTTAAATACTTGGATCTTTTTTATATGGTTTCTTTATTACAAAAATGACCTAAATTCTAGATTGCGACAATTGCGGCCATTGCTAGCATTAGACAAATGCGGTAAATTGCGGTCTAATGCGAATGCAATTTAGGATGCCCTTGCATTATTCCCCATAATGCGAAATTTCAAATGCAATGCAACGATGCGTGCAATTTGCGCAATGATGCGCGCATTTTTAAACCAAGGAATGGGTTGTCGCAGAACTGCTTCCCATTGTCTGATATAATTTCTCCAGGTAGTCCGAAGCGACAGACAATGTTATCCCATACAAAGCGTTTGACCTGGTTGCCCGTGATGCTCACCACCGCCTTTGTTTCAATCCACTTCGTGAAGTAATCTATGGCTACGATGAGGAATTTTAGCCCTCCTGCTGCAACTGGAAAGGGTCCCGCGATGTCAATGCCCCACTTGTAAAATGGCCATGGTGAGGTAATGGGTGTTAGCTCTTGTTGTGGTTGCCGCGGAATTGGCCTGTGTACTTGGCAATTGCTGCACTTCTTTATCATATCGCGCTCGTTGCGATGCATAGTTGGCCAATAATACCCCGACCGTAGAGTGCGCGCTACAACAGATCGCGGCCCTGAGTGCATGCTGCATGATCCAGCGTGGATTTCTCTGAGTACATAGTCTGCCTGAAGGGGTCCGACACATCGTAGCCAAGGTTGCAAGAAAGAACGTCGATAAAGGATGTTGTCACGTAGTTCAAATCGCTGCGCTGTGCGCCGTATTCTTCGAGCGTCCTTATGATCCTGTGGTAAGACTCCTTTGCTAATGAACTCAATGATAGGTGTCATCCATGTAGGATCTTGTTCTTCTATCACTGTGGATACTTCCATCTCCAAGATTGATTTTTTTTGTAAGGTTTCTACCAATACCTGTTTTGATAAGTGCGCAAAGCTCGTGGATGAGATCTTGCTAAGCGCATCAGCCTTCCTGTTGTCCCCTCTAGGCACTTGTTTTATTGTGAACCTGTCAAAGTTTTTAATTAAGGACTTGGTCTTGTCCAGGTATGGATCATGTGTTTATCCTTAGCTTCATATTCACCTAGCACATGGTTAGCGACTAGCCGAGAATCTACGTTTGCCTCCAAGTTGCGTACACCCATTTGGATTGCAATGCGCAGTCCAGCTAGTAGGGCTTCGTATTCTGCCTCATTGTTTGTGGCTGTGAATTCGAAGTGCAGTGCATAGGTGAATTCCATACCTTCTGGATTTGTGAGAATAAGGCATGCGCCTGATCCATCCACACATGAGGATCTATCTGTGAACAGAATCCAGGGTTCTTGCAGATTTGTTTTGGTTGTTGAGGTTGGACTATCCGTATCTGGCTTCTCAACAATAAAATCGGCTAATATCTGTCCCTTGATTGCAGTGCGCGGTCTATATGAGATGTTATACTCGCTTAACAAGACACTCCACTTTTGTAGTCGTCCTGATGTGTCAGGTTTAGAGATAACTTGTTTGATTGGCTAGTCTGTTATTACAGCTATTGGATGCGCTTGAAAATATCTGCGTAGCCTTTTAGCTGCGAATACTAAGGCTAGGACCAGCTTCTCCATGGCGCTGTAGTTAGTCTCTGTCTTCTTCAATGCTTTGCTAACGAAGTATATGGGTGTCTGGATGGAGTTTCTATCTGTCAATAGCACTGAACTAACTGCTCCATGGGTTGCAGATAAGTACATGATTAGTAACAGCTTTGGTTTTTTCTGGGCAAGGCTTAATTCCATCAGGTTCTATTAAGTATCCGAGGAACATGCCTTCAGTTGCGCCAAAGGTGCATTTTTTGGGATTTAACTTCATGTTTATTTGTCCCAATGTTTTGAACGTTTCCTCGATATCGCGCACCAATTCATCCTCTGTGTGGCTTTTGATGACAAGGTCGTCCACGTAGACTTCCAAGTTTCGACCCACTTGTTTCTTGAAAGCTGTATCCACTAGTCGTTGGTATGTTGCGCCTGAGTTTTTTAGGCCAAAAGGCATTTTTGTGTAGCATTAAACCCCTTGACTGGTGTGGAAAGCTATTTTTTCTTCATCTTCGACTGCCATCTGGATTTTATGATACCCTTTGTATGCGTTTAAGAAGCATTTGAAAGGGTATCCGCACAGGGATTCTACCTTCCAATCTATTTTTGGCAGTGGGTAGCAGTCCTGTGGACATGCTTTGTTAAGGTCTGTGAAGTCCACGCACATCCTCCAACTGCCATCGCTCTTCTTTACCATCACTGGATTAGAGAGCCAGTCGTGGTAGTATACTTCGCGCATAATGCCTGCGTCTACGAGTTTGTGTACCTCTTCCAGAATAGCTTTTGCAAGATCTGGGGCCTGGCCGCGCTTCTTCTGTCGTATTGGAGGGTATCCTTGTCGGATTTGTAGCTTATGCTCCGTGATAGAGCGTGGCACTCCAGTCATGTGTTTTGGTTCCTATGCAAAGATGTCTAGGTTCTTTTGCAAGAGTGCGCACACGGCTGCTTTGCCTTTATCAGATAAAGATCCTCCAATCGAAACTTGTTGGTCCGGGTAATCGGGGTGAATAGCGACCTTTAGGTTTGGTGTTTTTTCTGTGCGCTATTCTGGAATATTCTCCACCTCAGTGGTTACTGCGTTGCATTCTTTTGGTGGTACTGTTGTGTTATAGAGGGTAACGACTCCTCCTTCCACTGGGAATTTGAGCATCCCATGTGCTGTGAATGGCACGGCGTGCATGGATGATATTCCAGGTCTCCCAATGATGCCATTGTATGGTGAGGGAGACTTGATTACCATGAAATTTATCCATGTTGCTGTTGAGTGTTGTTCATCTCCTACAACCACTAGCAAGCGCAATTGCCCCATAGGCCAAATCTTTTCTCATGTGAATCCAGTCAGCGACGTTGTTGCTGGTATCAATTGACTTTGGATTTCAGGTCGCAGTCTTTTGAAACAATGATCGTATAGGATATCTGCGGATGCTCCTCCATCAATGTACGTGCGGTGGATATCATGTCCCCCCGTATGTATTTCAATAGTTAGAGGTTCTACCACTGCGTTGTCCGCAGCTAGAGTAGGGAAGGATATCTCTTTTTCTGGAGAGAATTTTTGACTGACTTTTTGTTTTATCTTGCGTTGCCATGACTGTATCATGTATATGACGTCAGCTTTGTCTTTGGGAGGTTCTTTCTTGCCCCCATTCCTTTGCTTGTCCTTTCCCTCTTTGATGTTTTTTACGAGGTGGTCCATTCTGCCTTCCCTTACTAATTTTTCAATTAGTTGTCGTAGCTGGTCACACTCGTTGGTTGTATGGCCTTTTTGACCATGGTATTCGCAGTATCCATTCCCTACGCGCTTTTCCTCTGCGGTGCGCATTGGTGGAGGTTTTGGGAAGTTTACACCTTCTGTTACAAATATTTCCCTCGGAGTTTTTGTGAGTGGGGTATATTTGTCATTATCTCTTCCACTGCGATAATTCCTGCTGCAGTTGTTATTCTGATCATTGGATTATCTCCTAGGCTGTTCTTGTTGTCTATAATTCGAGTAACCTTTTTTGCTATCCGCAGCGGCTGCTTCTCCTTGTATGAAGGATCTTGTGCGCTTTGTTAGCTCATCAAAAGTTTGGGGAACCTTGTCGTTTAGCTTCCGAATAAGCTCTGGGTTGTTAATCCCATTCATGAACCCTGAAATTTTTAGAATTTTGGGACACGCTTTGACCTGTATGCACTCATCCTTAAAGCGTTCCATAAAAGCACTGGTTGATTCCCCTTGGCGCTGTTTTACTCTGGCTAGTTCAACAGGGTTTTTAGCGCACTTCTTTCTTTGGGTAAAGTTTAGACGGAATGCTTTCCGTAATTCTTCAAACCCACCGATGCTCCGTCGTGGGAGTTTGCTAAACCATGTGCGCGCACTCCCGACTAATGTAGAGTTAAACATATGGCACCACACAGGTTGTGGCCAATTTTCGATAGTAGCAGCTGATTCGAAAACCTTTAGATGGTCATCCGGATCACCTGTCCCATCATATGTTTTCACATTAGTGGGCATGCGCCTCCTTTTATGGTCGGAGTAATCGCTGATGCGTCGTGTAAACGCATCAACTTTCTGGCGACGCCATGGGAGAGACATGTCTTCATTTTCTTCTCCACGACGTCTTCCTCTTGACTTCCGGTGTCCTGTTTCTCTATCCTCGTTGTCCGAGGAGTCACTGGAGGAGGAGTAGTTTCTTTTTCGGCGCTTGCGCCGGCTTCCTTCAGAAGAAGAGCTTGAGGGGCTTTCACTTGGGGACATTCTTTTTCCCAATCTGTCGTGAATTCTCTTGCTCCCAGATTTGGAGGACCCTTGGCTCTGTGAATGCTGAGGTCCTAATCGGTCTTGTATCCCTCGGCTGCCAAGTCTGGAGTGAACATTAGTGCGCCTTTCGCTGCCTTCATATTCCTCTGAGTATTGTGAGTCAGATGTCGTACCCAACCTATCGTGGATAGTAGTACATTTTTCGTTATCTGCGCGTCTTCCTCGTGGGTGGCGCGGTGGTGATGGTTCACGTTCAGGACCAAAATTGAGCCGGGCTTGAAGGCTCGCACTCGACCTTCTTCTTGCTTCTTCTTGCATGAGGGCAGTCAGAGTTTCATAATTTTGGGATACAAAATTTCCCAATGTTAGGTCAGGTGTGTCCTCAGTTGCTGCAAGAATATTTGCCTCAGTGTTGGGCGCCCTATCTCGGTTAGGCGTGCCTGGTGGTACAGTGTTGTCCACTGTAGGTACTGTTTGGTGAGGAGTAGTGAAGAGGGTGCACTGGAGTTCCTCAACGCTTGGTACCACTGTGGTTTGGGTAGTCCTTATAGGCAGTTCTACCACTGCAAGAGGTTGGGTTGTACCCGCCTCTTGGTGACCAGGTGCGCTGGTTGTCCCAGCAGCTTGTCTAGGGGTTGAATCTTCCTCTGGGGGTCACGTGTTTTTTCCAACTGCGGAGTCCGCTGGCTTGAATTTTTATTCTTCGTCATTCTAGTTCCTTAGTTCTTAGTAGGGGTCCCACGGATGGCGCCACTTGTTGATACAAAAGCTGGGCGTTCCTGATTATGGGCTCTTGCTCTCGTACCAATTCGCTTTCTTAATGCTTGAAACCTGCGCACTAAAAAAATAAACAACACCGTTAGGCTTATCGTGAGATTGTCTCCCACGATTAGATTCCGGCGTGAGAGTAAGTAATCGATTTAAGGTTCTCGTAAAGAGTTTTAGGGTTTTGGATCGTACCTTTAATGAGAATTATGTTATTCCTTATATAGGCGCAAAATCCTTGTAGGGTTCGTGCTCCTTACATTTCGCACACATGGTGCTTATCCGGGTTAAGGATATCCATTCCATAGATAGAAGATCTCTATCTATTCCGTATATAGTTTGGTTGGGCTTGCGTGAGCCCACTCCATTATTAATGCTATTGGAATCTTGTGATCGTTTGAATTAGTCATTCACTGTCTTCATTTCGGCTTTCGGTTCAATATCCATCACATGGGCCCGTCTAGTATTAGTGCATAGTTTCTTTGTTTTGTGTATTTAAACTTTGCTTGTACAGATTGCAGATATATTTACCAAGCTTCAATGTGGCCCGCGTTTCATTTTCTATCTAGCAAACTCTCAATGTTACTCACCGCAACATTGTGAGTTTCAGGGGGGGGGGGTTGTTAGTTAATAAGGTCGGCCCAATTGTATCGGCCCATTAGCCCGTCTAGTATTAGGGCATAGTTTCTTTGTTTAGTGTATTTAAACTTTGCTTGCATAGACCTTTTGATTCATTAATACAAATATATGTTATGTATTCGGTTTCTACAGAACTGAGTCTAATAACAAAAAATAGATTAGAGACAGAATGAAGGGGTAGAAGACCCTAAGACTCTTATTAAAGGACAAGTACACCTAGTAGATGTTTGACATGATTTCTTTAAAAACATATTCGTCGCATGTTCTTAGGGCACAATAGCTCAAGCAACGTGTACTAGCTGCTAGACTTAACGACTTGCCAAAAAATTCAGTGGAGTAGAAATATGTTTTTATTTATTTATTTATTTTGGGTGCAAAGGTGAAAAAAATATATTAGCTCAATACCAAGATACAAGTAAAGCATCCAAAAGAGCTAATGACAAGCCATAACATCTGAACTTGAAGCTGAAACAAATAACCATACAACATTCAAACCATGAAACTCATACAAAACAACACTATACAAACAGCAGCTGTATCCTTTCCTCCAAACAATACTAAATTTGTTTTTCGAAGTTCCAAAATTAGCAAATATGTTGGGAACACGTCTAAAGTGTTGGTCATAGTTTATTTAATAGATTGCTATGTTAATTAGGCTTATATGTTTGTAATAGTTCAAGGCTTATGTAGTAAGCCCATAGGCCTTGATTTATGTTCTAGAAACACCACATATGGTGTTGCCTTAGCTTGTAAGACTATATATACCCCTCTCATTGAAGAGAAGGGTGTTGGTTCATTTTATGCATTTCACTTTCTTTCTCTCTTAAGCATAGAAGTTCCTTCCACTATCTTTCTCTCTCCAAAATATACTTGTGTTTGCATCAACTTAGTGACCTACAAGTGGTATCAATTGCCAAGGGATAAATTAGGTTGTTTTAGTTTAGATTTGGTAGAAATTTTGGGCGAAAAACTAGGTTTTTTAAGGTTTTTAGGCGTATTCCTTTCTGTCTCTGCGAGTAAGGACTTGTTTCTGGCGATTAACCTAAATTTTCGCGAGTAAGAAACAAGTTCTGCGAGTAAGACTTTATATTTTAGCGAGTAAGCTTTAGTTTCTGCGAGTAAGGATTACATTTTAGAGAGTAAGCTTAAGTTTATGCGAGTAAGACATTTCTGCGAGTAAGACATTGCTGCGAGTAATAATTTTCTGCAAGTAAGCTAGTTTTTTTGAGAGTTACAACTTTCTGCGAGTAAGACTTCATAGTTTCTGCGAGTTAGCTAAATTCTGCGAGTAACAAATATCTGCGAGTAAGACTTCCTACTTTCTGCGAGTAAGCCTCAAAACCTAAAAATCCTGCGAGTAAGAAAGTCTATTATTTCTGCGAGTAAGCTAATCTCACATTTTCTGCGAGGAAGAAAAGTTTACATTATTTTGCGAGTAAGACAAAGTGTACATGTTCTACAAGTAAGCCTAAGTTTACAAGTCTCTGCGAGTAAGCAAAAGTTTTTCAAGTTTCTGCGAGTAAGCTAAGGTTTCAAACTTCTGCGAGTAAGGATTTAGTAACCTATTCGTCTTCAACTTTCGCCAAAACATCTAAACTTCTACAACAACCTCATTTATCCTTCAAAGATCCATCTTCTACTCAAGTTTCTCTATCTAAACTTCAATCTTTACACGAAATTCAAATTTTGGTATAACGGTGAAAATTTTGGCCCAAAATTCAAATTTTTAGGTCAAAATTCAATTTTTTTTGGAAAAATTTGGCGGAAAAATTTTTGAAACTCAAAATTTTCTTGTGACTTTTGAATTGCATTTTTTAGTGATTTTCAAATTTTGGGAGAGAAAATTTTCAAATTAAATTTTGGAGGGAAAATTTGAAATCGCTATCCTTATGTGTCATATATCAACTATACATTTGAGTTTGATTATACCGATTACATCGCAACAATCACGGGGGACAGAAAATGTATCAATCAAGGTCGCTAATGAATGAACAAGTTCACAACTCCATCATCCAACATATCCTGCTCTATGGCAATGAGTCAAGACCTCCTATGTTACTCCCCGGAACATACACTGATTGGAAACTGAGATTTAAAATATGGCTCACAAATCACCCTGATGCAGATCTCATGCTTAAATCCATTTGAGATGGTCCATACAAAATGATATTTCTTGCTGACTTAGTCAAACCAGGGATCATTCTGACAATGGTCTATACAAAATGATAAGACTACAAACTGTTGCAGATTTGAATGATAATGAACTTGATCAGTACACTGCTGACAATGAGGCCGCATTCTTCATCACGTTAGCTCATCCCAACTCAATTTATAAGAATATGGACTATCAAGCCAGTGCTCATGACATGTGGAATTATCTTGAATCTATGCATCGTACAGAAAAACTTCATCACATCAGAATGAAACAGATTCTTGAATCATATTTAAGCATGAATCCACTAAAGACCATTCTCCCTGCTCCACCATCCCAAGCTATTGACCATGGATCAATAATTTACCTGAGCCTATCTTTATTCCACAGTACCATCTTGCAACACTAAATGATCATATGCAATCTCTTCTGCAAAATCTAGTGAAGCTTGGACAAGTATCTACTGAGAAAGGCAAAGGCGTAATCACTTCAACTTCTGAATGCTTTAACACAATGGAAGATACTGATGATGAAGAAGATCTTATCGAACCAAGCATGGCATTAATTGCATATACAGAAAATCTGGAAAATGTGGAAGCTTAAGATTATCATTCAACTTCACTCTTTGACACTGATGCTGAAAACGATGCCACACTTAGTAACATGGAAGATGAAGGGGGTACTTTCAATATTGTTTTGCAAAGTTTTATGGCAGATGTGGCGGCCAATACAACAAATGTGATGTTAATGGCAAACATGCAGGAATTTCACATGAATGTTACAAGCCCAGAATATGATTCTGAAGATCCGTTTGTGGAATTTAACAAAAAAACAATGTTAATAAGAAAGGGGTTCTTACAAATTATGAAATCAAAGAGTCAGACTTTATCTAATTCCCGAAATCAAGTAGTCGTGCAAGGTGAAAGAGTTGATAGACAAGGAAGGAATGCTGAAAGGGCTGTTGGGAATGGTGAGAATACTGCAGATGTCGGTAATGCAGGCAATGAGGTTAAAGTATTGGATAAACAAGATGACAACAACATATTAAGAAATGATACAGATGCAGATTGTGCATAGATCAGACCCTCCTATGACTTAGAGCCCAATTTTGACAAAGAACAGATGGATGAGGAAGATGTCATACCCATCTATGACACATAACCTAACTTTGACAAAGATCAAATGGTTGAGGTACAATCTACTGTTGATCATATTATGCCTGCAAATGAGAAATGACAATATGAGCAACCTAACTTCAGTAATGAAGGAGAGTTTGACCAGAATGTTGTTCAATGTCTAGACAAACGTTCTGAGTCTGAGTCCTTACCTGATAATCTAATAACTGAAACATCATACCAAAGTGTTGAGTCTGTAAACATTCTTCTCAAAAAGTCCATTGCCCAGTTTCATAAAGATTTTTCAAAACTGAAGGCACATTGCATCTCACTTGAACTTAAATTGCAAAACGAATCTCTAACTTCAAGCAACAATGGTCAATTTTTGAATGAACAAAGTAAACGTGTGGATACATTAGTTAAAGAAAATGAGCTTTTAAAAGGTCAAACTCAAACAAAGGTGTTTGCACATGCTGCATTGCAAAACAAATTAAGAAGATTGACTGGCCAGAGTGTGGAAACTAAGTTTGCAAAACCATCAATCTTGGGGAAACCGCCTTTTCATACAATCAGAAAACAATCAGTGGTTAGACAACCATCTGCATTTAAATCTGAACGACCTAAATTTTCAAAATCTTGGTTTGCCTCCCAAGTTGTTGAGAAAAATAACTTGACAAAACCGGCCACTCCACCTTCTTGCCTAAGGAAAATGCATCTATGTCTGCTCAATCTCAACACGTGATTATACCTGGCTCATCTAGGATTAGTTCGAAAATAGTGTCTAAAACGAGCATTAAAAGTAAAGAGTCTTATGGCATATGTGACATGTACAAGAACTATGATCTAGAAAAGGCTAGGAAAAAGGCGCTACTTCAAAAAAATGGAATTCTAGGTTCAAAACTTTGTGTGATGTCTTCCACTGTAGTACAGAATACCGTTAGTAGCAGCAAACCAAAACCTAAGAGTACTCAACAAACTAATAGGAATTGGCTAGCATCTAAGAGTAGTTGCGTAAATAATCATGATGTCTGTGCTTTAAAATATCTTCAAAAAGGAAATTCACTTGCAAAGACACAATTAAATAAGTCAAACAAACCCGTTGAACCAAAAGTCATTATTCAAAAACCTAAGAAGTGGATTAATATAGGACATAGGTTTTCTCAAAGAAGTGATGCTCCCGCATTTCATTCAGTTTTCCATTTTACTTCCCATGTTTTCTTGTAGTACAGAAGCTTGTTTGTTGTTTTAAACCATAGTTTTGATTATTCAATTTTAGGAATCCTTTTATCATCCACAAGTTTATCAAGAAATTCAGTCTCCTTCTTACATTGTTCCATTATCTTATCTTCCATTCTATTAGGAGTATCTTTCTTCAAAATCTCATTTCCACTGATACTATTCTCTACCATTCTTGATGTCATTCCATTTCTTCCACTACAAACATCTTCCATTGTTTTTCCATTAGTAACACCATTAACCATTTTATCTTTTTGGTTTTGTGAAATAGGAAAGGCAGGGAATTCATCATCATAACTCTCATTTAATATTTCATATCTGTTAGAGTTCTCAGCATTAGTCATAGACTTTCCACTTCCAGAGACATTAGAGGTTGATGTTGTTTCTTGATTTATATCTTTACCTTTGTCATTCACCCAAGTCTTCTTCCTATACTCTTGTCTTTGGCTGTTATTGTTATTGTTGTAATTCCTCCTCTGTTGTTGCCACTCCTATTTTTATTTTACCTTTCCTCATACTCAATTCTAGCTTTAGCTTCTTTATTCTTTTTCACTTGTTCCCCAACTTCCCTTTGAGCCCTATTCTCTTCCTAAGACCTTGGTCTATTACTGCACTTCTCATAAGAGTGGCCAAACACATTGCAATGAGAGCACTCATCAGGCTTCCAATCATACATCACATTGACCATTTTTGAGCCTTTAACATTCTTTTCTTTTTCTGTATACTCAATCTTAATCTCATTTTTCATTACTTTATGTGCCTCAATTTCCACTAACACCCTTGCATAATCAGTTCTTCCAACACCTTGTTGACACATTCTTACAGTCATCTCATCCATCATTATTGGTTTGCCCTGGTAGCTAGCCAATGCACTAATACCTTCTTTGCTCCATGTCTCCATTGGAATGTTCATTACCCTTATCATTATCATTAAGCACTTCAGTTTCCACCATCATAGTTTTCACAACAGGGGTATTACCAGCCATCTCATTAGTACAACCAAAATTGCCCCCAATTATACCATTACTACACTTTATACCTTCATCATTCCCTCCTCCTAATAGATTTTCCTCATCACTAGCCTCAGGTTTTGTGCTATCATTCACATTAGTAATACTCTCAACTCCCTTATCCTTGTTACCAAACACTCCCATATTCTCCTTAAATGCTTTACTCCCTTTTTGAACATCATCACTATTCAAACTTTCCCTAGTATGATCCACCTTATCATCAGAATCTAATTCATTATTCTCATTACGTCTATGACTAAGACTGTTCATTATGTGATCATTATACCTTTGTGGAACCTTCAATTGCCTCTTATTTGACCGTTGTTTCTTTTTGTTCGAAATTCGAAATCAACATAGTGTGAAAACGGAGTATTTCCCTTGTATTCCTAATTCAATGTGTAAAAAACAAGTAATCTACACTACTAGAACTAATAGTATGGATTAATTTTGAATTTTGTGAAAATTGAAAATTTGGTCAAAATTTGGGGGATTTTGAAATACGCTCTAAAAAAAAAAAAAAAATTAAATCGATAGGAGTATGCGGAATACAAAATAGAATCGATTTATCAGTTCAGATTCATGAATAGAGACGTAAAAACGGTCGAGATTCAAGGTTTTATTGATTTTTAATGGAGGATAAAAACGCGGGAAAAAACGGTTAGGGGGAGAGAAGGAGAGAGACTCTGATTTCTTAACATGTTTCTGATTTAAAACAAATGCGTGAAAGTGATTTGGAGCCGTGTTATTTGGTGAAAAAAATAATGAGTTTACATCTTCTTCTATTCTGAAAAACAAATAGTTAACGGATGGAATCATAATAGCTAAAGAGATTGAAATTTTATAAAAGCTAGAACGAAATCTTTAGTCAGTAACCAAAACAGTTCAATATAACTAAACTCTAGATTAAAATATGGTAAGGAAATTCGATTTTGGAGTACAAAGTATTGCACTCGAGCATGCTTTGGTTCAAAAGCTTTGGACCCAGTCTTTTTACTTAATTTAAGGACATAATCACGATCATCTGTTTTCACAATTATCCAACGATTAATCACAACTTTTATGCTTTAATCCGCGAGTAACATGTGAGAAGCTACTGGGACGCAAGACATGTTTACTTGTTTAGTGACGTTGTGGGGGATATAACTAATGGTTAATTACTAGGAAACTTTTTTACTGGTATAAATATATTAAAAATTAGCAAGCTAGAAATTACAAATCCCACTATGACATAACTCATTTTGTTTTGATTCCGAGCTTACCTTACTTCTGAGTATGGACTAAAGACACACATGTTTGTCTAAGCAAGTTCTGACTCGATCGATGAATTACAGTATGTTAAGCATTACTTCTTGTAGTGACATATGGGTTTTTTTTTAACGGCTATCGTAACATAGGTTTAATGTAGTCAAGAGAAATAGGATTTATATTTACTCGCACATAGTACACTTATTTTGGACAAGACGTCTCTCATCAAAAGCCAGTAAATGGAGGACGCGAATCTTCTTAAATTAGATTGTACACACTTGTTGATTTTAACCTGGTACCTTTAAATTACACTGGAAAATGTCTCACTCAAGTAATACAATTCCTAACATAAATACGCACCTAAATCAATCCCGGTCCTTTTCAATTTCAACGGTGACTATGCAGAAGAAATAAAATGTAGTACGTCTTTTCCAAGTACGGACAATTAAATGAAAATATTTTCTTTGATACACTACTACCTAGTCAGCTAGATTTCATGGATTTTAGTGTTTCACTTATGCTATTGGAGCTTTTAGTTTTGAATGAGTGTTTTAGATACAAAACATGAATTAGTTGATAGCTCTTTCACTCACATATAGTGATATAGATGACAACAAAAATAAACCAGACAAATGCCACAGCTATCAATTGCAACAAAAAGGGGCCATCACTTTGCACTATACTACCCATCATGGAATTATTGAGGTGCACATGCATAAATATGTTTCTAATGTTTGTATCCCTCCCCTTTTTGTTCTTAAATCTTTCTTACTTTTATGAAATGATTAAAGGAGAAAGAAGATAGACCCAAGTAAAAAATAATTAATTTTTAAGCAATACCCATTGTTTCAAAGAAGAGAATTATTGCTTGGAACCATCTCTAGTATCCGAAAAAGTGAATATAGATTGGTTCCCATTCATTGATGCCTCTTTAACAGTTTCTGTCTCCCTCTTTTTGTTTTTGAACATGCTTTGATTGTCAATTGCTACCAACTCCATAAGGAATGGATCGACATATACTATCTCTTTATGATACTACGTATGTTTTACATTTTATTATATAATTACTGTTTTATCAGATTACGGTCATACGGTGTATAAGTTGAACGCTTTTACGGATTAAGATAACTGGGGAACTCGATCTTGGTAAATCTGGAGATTCTATGAGGAGATTTAATGTTTGAGGAGATTTAATGGAGATTCTTGGAATACTAATGTACTTAATAACAACGATACTAGCTGAAAATATATATCCCAAGCAAGTTATTTTACCATTAACGCATCATAGATCGAACACATATAACCGAGGACCTTAATGTGATTATGAGTGAGTTTTTATTTGAATTTTTTATAGGACTCGTAGCAGAAAGTATAATCATACTTACAAAGTTAGAAAATATCCTTATAAGACGGTTCAAAGACTTCAATCTTTGGTAGGTTAACATAAACTTTACCATTAATTTTACAAAACCATTGATCTACAAGAGTAAATCTTTACGCAAATAAGTGTAAATAAAATACATGCAGTACTACGAAAAGTCAAATTCGGGCAACATATAAAGGATTGTGGCCATACAGTTGGAGCCAAACCACCTTAGTTTGTTTGTTTCAACGTCTGGACCATAACAAGCTCTTGTAACTTGTAACATGCATTGAAAGTTATTTTCATTTAAAGTTGAGCTTTTCCAACCCATCTGGTACAAGCTCCATATCTTATAATCATCTACTGTAACATCCTGAGATCGTGTTTGATTTCTTTCATTAAAAAGGAGAGCAAGTTGGTTTCTACTTTCTAAATACTTTTGTAACCAAATAAAATCCGATCCCACGGAAGCAAAATAATTTCACAAAGAACCTGCTTTCAATTTATCTATGAACTTGAAATGTGGTGTTGTGTGACCAACACATACAATCAAATACTGCCGTTATTCAATCTATTCTATGGATCCTTTGACGTTTTCGTAATAAATAAACATTTTCGGTCGAACCTCCAATGAAGAACCTTATTCTCAACGATGGATTATTTCAGATAGATTGAGGGGAGTTAAATTCAATTTGGATAAGGTGACTCTGTGTGTAATTTTCTAGCTTCCAGCTAGTTTTCTTAATTCAGTTGTCGTTCACACAAAAAAATACCGCTATACATACAATGAATGGATTCCCTTACGCAAAGTAACCGGTGAGTAGTCTGCATGGCTTTATTTAAAGCAATTAACATTTAATACTAACCCGTCTAGGGCCATTAGGCTTTGCTTTAAGCCATATATAGACTTTTATACCATAGTTTAAATAAGAAAACATACAACCTATACCGGTTTCATGGAAAGGGACATGTGAACAAACAATGGCATTTAAGTTTCCTAAGTCAAATAGACATGATTGACTATCCTAATTGAAAACACTGATAATCCGAAATTCCAAACTTATATGTAATTATGTAAGACGACTCATTCTTGGAGGTGGTCTATCACCACTACCGCCACTTTTCACTCGCTATCATCAGAAAAGTAGTTTCTAACCGTCCGAGCCGTCCCATTGATTTGGATGACCCGGTGCAAAATCACAAATGAGACCTTCATAAATTATAAAAAGTTTAACTATTATGAAAAATAAATTTTTTTTTGATATTACACAAAGACACTAAAATTCAACTTTGATAATGTTTAGTAAAAAAAATAAAAATTCAAAACATTTTATACTTAGATATGTAAAAAACTATAAATATTAATAGATACATATTAAATTAGGAGCCCCTTACAATGAGTGCCCTATGCAGTTACATCATTTGCACATACTAATCGCCGCCACTTGTAACCGCGCGTCAAGGGGTATGTTACCAAACTATTTATTTATTATTTTTTTTAGAGTTTTGCTAACAACAACCCTAGAGGCTGTGTTTAATAGGATGTTTTTTCTTACAATTTGATTTAATAGACTATTTCAACCAATCAGAATTAAGTATTAGTTATGCATCCATCTTTTTCGGAATCTTTTATATAATAAAATAAAACCCCTATTGTGAATTTTGCATTTCAAAAAAATCAATTCATACCTGATTTAGTAATAATTTTATTAAAAAGAAGATTATTTTCTTATTAGGTAATATTTTATATTTATCCATAAGGTAAATACAAAAAATATAGATAAGATATTTAAAAAAAAATTATTTATTTTATATTTATCCACAACACAAGTAAAAGATAAATAAAAAAATATATATAAGATGCAATTAATAATAGGATTAAAATTTTAAATAATTATTTCAAAATTTAAAAAAAAAAAACCGCGCGTAAGCGGGCATTATAACTAGTTATTTCTGCAATTTTAGTGATTTTCATCCAATCATGATAATTCATTAATAATATTGTAATAACAATCACTTGCTTAAACACAGCCCTAAGGGCTGTTGTTATCAAAACCTTTTTTTTAATTATTTTTTTTGAGTGTATGTTTGTAGAATATATTGTGGGGTATGTTTATATAAGTGAAGTGTTTTTATATTTTTAGTTTGGTGGGGTCCATAACACCTGTTTGATGGTGGGGTTTGATAGTTTGTTTAATGATAACGTGACGCTCACGTAGAAATGACGAGTTTGATGATCATAGCAATCAGTCTTAACATTTTGAGTAATCATGGGTTGAATCACAAGAAGACAAAACACTTATCTAACAAAGGAAAGCAATTTTTTTTTCATACTCTCGCTATTTTTTATTTTATTTTATTATTATTATTATTATTATTATTATTATTATTATTATTATTATGATGAAATTTTTTTTCTTCCTCTGTCAAAGAACAACAAAGAATAAAAGGTACTAACATATATACACCGTGATTTCATGTTGTGCTTTAGAGTTTAAAGATAAGAGGAGAGGGAGTGGGTGCGGGGAGAATGCGGGGAAGGTGGAACCCCGCACGGGAACACCGCCGCCTCGCGGGGAACCCCGCACGGGGAGGTGAAAATCGGGGAAATATCACGCATGCGGGGAGAGGAAAGAAAAGAGACGTTGGAAGAAAAGAGACGTTGGAGGAACACTGGTGGGGGCCCACTGCATGGGTGTGGTTATGGATAAGATCTTCAGGGATGTTAATGGAAGATGAAGGTCTCCATATAGTGGTTGATGAAGGTTGTTTATGGTGGTTAATGGGTTGTGTTGTGGGGGTGTTTGTAGTGGTTGTAGGGTGGATTCTTTGGATTTGAATAGTTGAAGGCATAGTTCTTTGTATGTATTTTTTATAAATGTTTTTTGGGTGATCGATGATATATAGAGAGAGCTAGGATAGATGTTTAAGTTTTAAAGAAAAAAAAAAGAAAAAAAAAAAGTGAGTGAAGGGTGAGTGAAGGTGCCGCCCCCAAAAATGAAGTGAGTGAAGAGTGAGTGAAGGAAAAAGTGGGAGATGATGTGGCGGAATGAGATTGGTTGTGAGTGAGTGAAAGGAAATGGGGTGAGTGGAGCACTCCCCCCACCCTAAGAAGGGAAAGGCCATCTTGTTGGAATTATGTGCACGATAAAACACATAACTAATAATATTAGCCGTATCACTAGTTTATGGGGTCACACGCCATCATGAATTAAGATCCTACCCTATTATTTGATTGTTGATCATCTAACCAAATTTAAATAATTACATGAAAACTCCAATAGTAGTATCATAGCTAAGTTGAATACATCTTATTGATTACCATTTTGTTGCAAATATGAATATGACATAATTTTAGCAAAATTGATTTGTTGGATCCCCTATTAGGAGTTTTTTAGCCGCAACCTAAATGATCCCAAATAGGATTTTGGTCAAAATTTGTAATTTGTAACAATCAAATCTTTGATAGCATGTATTAATTTGGTTTCTGGGTGATTAATTGTTTTATCAAACCATTTAGTTTTGATATCATCTTAGATGCAGGGTTTATTTTCATAAGAAACCCTAAATGCATTGTGATCTTGATTTTGTCATAAAATGTGATTTTCATTTCTAATTCTTATAATATATCTTATTTGTTAATTCTAGTTAATTGTATGTTAATATAAAATAATCTTGAATTAATAACTTCGTATCATAATTAGATTTAGGATAAAAACATTATTCTATAATATTAATTTTGCTAGAAAATTATACACATGCAGAATTAAATAACTATTGGTATATAATTTCAAAATAAAATGCTTCATGCTTAATTATTGAGTATCTATAAATGCATGGGTTCAAAATTAGCATATTGTTGATATTTAAATTTATAATAAAAACTAATCAAATAAAATTTGGATGTTTATATGGACTTGTTAAATTAAATTTTGTTGATATTTAAGTTTGACATGATATGATTTATTGATTAATTGTTCATTAAGAATAAATGAATGATTTTATGATTAACGTATTTTTGATAATTAATTTATACAAAACAACTATCTATAATTTTTGGCTATATATATATATATATATATATATATATATATATATATATATATATATATATATATATATATATATATATATATATATCTGACTTTTTATATTTATGTAAAATGTTAAATTCTAAATTTTGCTAATTATCGATTAAATGATTCAAAATATCATTTCTTAATACTTGTCATTTATAAGCACAATTTAATAATTTTAGGGTTTTAATACATATAAATCTAAATATATAAAAGTTGACAATTATAAATATTGTTTATATTTAAATGGTAGTTATTAAATGTGACATAAATTAAAATTTTGGTTTATATCATTTGATGTCATGAGATTAGATGAATTTGATATGCCTAAAATGCTAATTGTTGCTGAGTTTTGGCCTAATTCATATTGTTGATATTATTCATAATTCATATTGTTGATATTATTCTCTTTGAATATGACATTTACATATTATTGCCATGACATGTAGTATAAATTTAATAATGTTGTTATTAGTTTTAATACTCGCAGTCATGCATAGCCGACAAAGCAAATAGACGCTATATATATATATATATATATATATATATATATATATATATATATATATATATATATATATATATATATATATATATATATATATATATGTGTGTGTGTGTGTGTGTGTGTGTGTGTGTGTCTCTTGTGACATGTGTTTGTGTTGTAATTGTTGACTATAACATAAATATGTTTCATATGTTATTTAATTTACTTTAGTTTTTCAGGTAGGCTTTGTATTAGAAAGTGTAACATAAATATGTTTAATTTGTTATTTAATTTACTTTAGTTTTTCAGGTAGGTCTTGTGTTAGAAAGTGTCAGGATGTAATTTACCTTTACATACCTAGATTAGTTGCAATTTGAAATTTCAATGTTACAAGACATGGAGCTTAAGTTAGAAGCTGAAGCTAGATGGAGTAGGCTAATACTTAGTCAAGATCAGGTTCTTGATCTAAGTGGGAGCCATACGGGTGTTTTGCTTAAGACACACAAATTGTCCCTACATTGACCATATAGGATCATCGACTAGGTTATGCATGCATGCATGTTTATTTATTTCATTATATATTTGCTAGTTATGAATATGTTTTATTTAAATATGGTATAAAATTGTTGATTATATAAAACTTGTAATAGGTTTCCACATATTTGTATGTGATAATGGTTTACAAAATATTAAACCTTAAACCCTAGTTATGCCAACCAAATAGTAAACATTGTACGGCCCTTTAATGTATGGAATAGTCCCATGCATAATTGAGAAGTCCAAGTAAATATTTAGAGTTTGTACTAGTCACAAACCTAATATTTACATATTTTAATTTGGTGAATTGCATCATATTTATACCATTAATGGATCTCATAGTGCGGATATAAAGTTGAGGCAAAGATATGATAAACATGTTAGTTTTAAATTGATAGTTTGCTGGACTATAATTTACCATGTTCGATAAAGATCTAAGACTTACATTGCTGGTGTAGTTAGTCGTTTGACTTACCAATAGATCCTTACCCGCTTATAGATCACCTACTGTGGTTGAATGACCATCTATGTGGTACTAGCTATTTGGTAATTAGTTATATGGGTTATAAATTACAAAAAAGAATTTTGATTATCTAATTACTAAAGTGAATTTTGTATTGACTGCGAATACTCAAACTGTAAACAATGTATCTCTTTGTTCTCTGATAGAGAAGGATAAGTTCAATGAATCCAACTTCATTAATATGTCCCTTCGTTCTCTGTTGGAGAAAGAGAAATCAAAACCTAAGGATTGTTTTGAGGTTTTAAAGGAAAGATTGAAATCATTGAACAAACCTTACTCCCTAGTCCTAAGGATGATGCTACTACAGATGTGTGTAATGCATGGGATGGGTTAATCTATGAACAAATGAAGATATCTATGCTCATGCTTGCGAGTATGTCTCATAACCTTCAGAAGGATATGGAGAATCATATGGCATACGACATGTTGGAGGAACTCAAAGGATGTTTCAGCGACATGCATGAATTAGCTAAGACTCTTAAGCTATTTCCATGCATACAAGATGCCTGAAGGACATTCTGTCAGAGCTATAAGATGTTTGAAATACAATATGTGGGATATCATGTTCTTATGATGAAGAACCATGCTTAACAATTGTGAGACTTGGATCTACCCTACCAAAAAACCTTGTTGTGATTTCTTCCATCTTGATTCATATGGGATGAATTATAACATGAATGGTTGGGAGAAGACTGTTTCAGAAGTCCCCTAGATGTTGCTGATTGCTGAAAAGAATTTCTCATCCAAGACTCTTAAGGACATTTTGTGTTCAAACAAATATATTTAAGAAGAAGAAACAAAAGTGATTATAAGTTTCCAAAGGTTGGAACATCTAACCATACACGTATGTTCATGATGGAACATTAAAACCTCTCCTTGGAAGTTCTCTAAGTAATTGTTACCAACGAAATTTACTTTTACAATGATGTGCAAGAGCCAAAAGAAAGATGGAGACACAAAAGAGTACATAAAGTGATGCATGATAGCAATACAAAATTCAAAGTGCATTTGAAGCTAATTGATAACTGGTTATTTAACTAGTATACCTTTTGATTATAATAAAATATGGTACAAAGTATTATCTTGGTTTTATTTTCTCGTCTCCTATTGAGGAGATGATGGTTATTATATACCTTTGTTGTCTTATACATGAATTGCTCAAGTTGCAAGACTTGAACCAAACGTTCTACATGACATTGTAATCTTGTTTATCTAAACAAATAACACATTACAAAACTCCAACAAAAGGATTTTGGATAACTGTGTCATTTACTAAAGTGAAAGTATATATTTAATATCTCAACTCATGAGAGTTGAGGTTTGATGATCATGTTAGATACATATATAAGCTGATATATTTGATCTATCTAGAACAATGAAACAGAACGATTACCAATACTTCATAAATGATCATTGATGTTGTCAAATGATATGATTATGTTTACTTGCTTTTGTAATGTAACAAAACAAATTCTTAAGTCTTAAAAACCCTAACTAACTCTTGATCACAATGTTCTAAATCTCATTTGTTGAAAGCATATTATCCCATGAAGGTCCATCAAAACAAGCTTAGAGTTCTTGTCATCTTAATCCATTGAAAGCAAATTAGAATATGAAAAATCCACCAGAACATAATTAGATCCCTTGTTATCTTCATCCATTGAATGCTTTTTATCAATAGTAGATCAACCATAGCGAGCTTATAGTTCTTGATCTCTAGAGCACTTCTATATATATATATATATATATATATATATATATATATATATATATATATATATATATATATATATATATATATATATGTGTGTGTGTGTGTGTGTGTGTGTGTGTGTGTGTGTGTGTGAGACAACCATATCTTCTATCTCCATTATACGACACCATGTATCATCGGCCATATCTCAAACTAGGGGTTAGATATGTTTGTGTTTAGGCTTTAAAACACAAGGATTATAGGTTTGATGTATTTAAGCCGTAAAAGACAATAGTAACAGGGTTGTTGTGTTTGGGCCATAAAATACAACTGGTTTGCTTGTACCCGAAGAAGAACTCGATGTGTAGCTTAGTATCGGTAAACTTGTAAGTGACGTTGTAAGGCTTTCTCCGTCGATAAGGGAGCTTTTTGAATTAGTGAAGGAACTCTCGAGTAGGAAACTCGGAGAGGCAGAGTAGGGCGAGTAGGAGCTTCGTGCCGAATCATTATAAATCATCGTATCCGGCTTGATATATATCATTTGTATAAGTTTTTTATGCACATAATACAATGATTTTTATACATGCTTTGGATATATATGCAATTACGCATTTTCATAAAGATATATATTCAAAAATCCCTTTCTTTTATTCTCCCTATTATTGTTGTAGAATTACAATTATCACTTATTATATTGCATCACAATTATCAGTTATTTGATACAACAAATTAAAGTTTTTGATAGAAAACGTAACCAACCCCCTCTCCGTTTCTATTAAATGTATTCAAACACATTTATTAACTTGTCGTAACACAAAATCTAACACATGCCACTAATTTTTACAAAACAACTCAAAAAGAATGTGCACATTGGAAGTTTGTAACATTTTCTAACTCACATGCTAAACCGAAACTTAAAATAGTTCTTTGCTAATTAGTTGCCTAAACATATATCTCTTGTAAGCACATCAGGATCGCGTGAACGAAGATGAATCCCTTATTCAAACACGCGTAGCCTTGGACGTGTACACTCGAAGTTCTCAAGTATGAAAGAATGTTTTACGATGAACTTTCTTCCACCTCTTTTTGGAATTTTTTGTATATCATATTATCATCCTTTTATTCAAATATATTATTATTTGTACGAGTAGTTTTGTACCCAATGTTATCATTTTGTTTTTATGCAAGTGTCTGCAATATATATACGGAGTAGTAGGGCTGTAAACGAACTGAACGTTCAGTGAACATTTCATGAACCGTTCGGTAAAAAGTTCGTTTATGTTCGTTCATTTATTAAATGAACGAACATGAAAAATATTCTACGTTCGTTTAGTTAAATGAACGAACATGAACAAAAGTCTCGTCCGTTCATTTATGTTCGTGAACGTCCGATTATGCGTTCGTTAAATTTCGTTTATATTTATTTATCTATTTATGTTCATATATCATATCTTTTAATTTTATAATTTAAAAATTGGTTTGTTTAAACAAAACAACACTTTAAAACAATATATTGTGAAGAATTCAATAAAGTTTATGTTTATTTATCTTTTTTCATTTATGTTCGATCGTTTATGGTCGTTTAGCGTTCGTTTAGTGTCTTAATGAACGAACATGAACAACTCATTTTCTTAATAAACGAACATGAACAAGAAAATTCGTCCGTTTAAGCGTCCGTGTCCGTTTATTTGTCCGGTTAAAATTAAATGAACGAACATGAACAGGGCTCCGTTCGTGTTCGTCCGGTTCATTTACAGCCCTACGGAGTAGTTTTAATAAAAATGCTACATGGTCTAAATTAAAGTATGAGCCATGAGAATATATGCATGATTAGATTCGAATCGAGGAAGACTTGGGAGTAATGATTACACTCCCTCACTCACTCTGCCAGCATCTGTCTTCACAGTCCAACTTCATCATGCCACTCGTCTTCCAAATCCTTTTCTTTTGCTTTAACACGGTATAAAATATTCACCTTATTTAGCTGACGTAATTTTTTTGTTTTAACTTCTAACTAGCAAAAATATTTTAATTTGATTTGTTTAGTACCATAGCATTTGCATGGGTCTACATGTGAAAAATTTCTTTCAAAACGAATACACGAGTTAATTATAACATCATATACTACTAGCAACATGCTCACGTAAAACAATGATACGAATTACTATAGAGGAGAAACCAATAGGTCGTCGGCGGTGATAGATGGTAAGAGCGATGATAGTTCGATGATTGTTTGTGATTTCGAGATAACTGAAATACGTAACTCCTTACATACATAATAGGTTTTTGTAATATGAAACATTTGTTTCAGTGGAACTGAGTGTCATCTTCGGCTAAACACGGTAATGACTAATGAGAGTCAATTCCTCTCATTTTCTTTGTCATGTCAGCTTTCTTTTTCCGACGACGTATAGGCGATTAGGTGTTATAGTAAGGGAGACCTTCACACACACACACACACACACACACACACACACACACACATATATATATATATATATATATATATATATATATATATATATATATATATATATATATATAGGGGATAACATGGCTACAATTTTTGTAGCTAATTAGCTACAATCCCTCACTAAAATACACAAGAAAATAAATCAGGGACCCACAGAAACATGTCAGGGACCCACAAAATAACTCAGGGCCCACAATTTATAACACAAATTGTAGGGAATTAGCTACAATTCAATTGTAGCTAATATATTCCCATATATATATATATATATATATATATATATATATATATATATATATATATATATATATATATATATATATATATGGTAAAGTTAAAATAAAAAGACAAATATCTGTAAAAAGATTAAAAAGAATTTTTTTTTTAAAAAAAATTTTGAAAAATTCTAAAAAAAATTCCACAAGATCGGGTATGTTGGTGCATAAAACTTTTGTGAAAGAAGCTTTTCTAATTTTGAGTTTTTATACGTTTTTTTTAATGTACAAAAAACGAATTTTAATGCGCAAAAAAATTTTAATGCACAAAATTTTTAACTTGTTTTAGTTAGATGTGCAATGTTATTTTGATGAAAAAAGTCAAAAGAAGTTGGGTCTAAAAACGAATTTTGATGCACAAAAAAACGATTTAATGCACAAACGTATTTTTTTTATAATTTTTTTCGAATAAAGTATCCACTTTTAGATAAACTTCCTTTAGAACTTTTTCATACACCAACATACCCGATCTTGTGGAATTTTTTTGGAATTTTTCGAGAACATTTAAAAAAAAAAAATTCTCTTTTTATTCTTTTTACGAAAATTTGTCTTTTTATTTGATCTTTACCATATATATATATATATATATATATATATATATATATATATATATATATATATATATATATATATATATATATATATTACAAAAAAAAAACAATTTTAACAAAAAGCTTAAATTTCATTAAAAATTCAAACCTTACATGGTAATTCAAATAAAATTAAAACATTACAATAAAATTCAATTAACATTAAAACATTACGATATTAAAACGACTAAATTAGTTTTGATTTTGACGATGCCAAATGTCTTCCACCAAATCGGATTTTATGCTAAGATGTGTTGTTTTGTCGATTATCTCCTTGGTAATTTTCAGCGATTCCACATGCGTTCTTACGGATCATAAGAATGGTGCTGCTCCCCTTGAAAAAATATGAGGATATCGCCCTCTTTCATCCTGAATTATCATATTATGTATTATGATGCATGTGTACATTATATTTGATAGGCGGTTTTTGTCAAAATCTTTTGCCGGATGCTTAATCATTAGCCACTTGCACTTTAGTACACCAAAAGAACGTTCCACATCTTTCCTTGCTGCTTCGTACATCTTCTTATACAATATTAATTTGTGATCATCCGTCCCTGGATTTTTAATGCACTTCATAATAACGGACCATTTCGGATATATCTCATCAGCAAGATAATATCATTGTTTATAAGGCACGTCGTTAGCAACGAATTCCACATCCGGCGCTCTCCCCATTTTGAGATCATTGAAATGGGGCGATTGACGTAAAACATTAATGTCGTTATTCATCCCGGCGACACCGAAGAACGAATTCCAAATCCATAAATCTTGGGAGGCGATCGCTTCCAATAAAATGAAAGGATCTGAACCGTGATCACCCATACAAAATTGACCTTTTAAAGCATGTGGGCAATTCGCCTACGACCAATCTGTACAATCAATGCTTCCTATCATCCCAGGAAACCCATGATTTTCGTGGTGGTGAGCATAGAGTTTTTCAATGTCAGTAACCGTTGGCTTTCGTAAATACTCTGCACCATATAAATCCATGTTGGCCTCACAAAATTTTTGTAGACACTCACGAATTGTTGTCGCACCCATTTGCACATATTCGTCCAGAGCATCAGGATTGACTTCGTATGTCAATTGACGAATTGACGAAGTACACTTCATCAATGGAGAAATACCAAGTGTGCTCGCACAACAAGGAGTTTGTTGGAAATAAAGTATCGGTTGCCTCTCGAACAATTCATGTGAATAGTTTTCAGCTTATTCGGAAACGATCATGGAATGCTCTATCGCCATACACTGGGTTTTCGCAGAAGTAAGTCGCACTAAACGGTTATGTACACCCAAACAATCCCTATTAACTTGGTTTCATGACATTTTAGGTTGTGACACTTCATAAGCCTCCCACACTCTTCCGTAAACATCATAAATTCACTACTAACTTCATTTTCATCATCCAAAGATAAATCGGCAATAAATAGCTTGTAAGAATTCATAGATTGAAAGTGTGGAAAAAATAGTGAAATAAGGGTGTTATTTGAAAGAATGTGTATATAGAGAATGTATTTGAATGTGTGAAAAATAGTGAAATGAGGGTGTTATTTATAGTGTGAAAATATTTAAGTTTAAAAGTTATTTTATTTATTTTTTTAGTCACAACGTTCACAAACCAAACGGTCAAAAAAAAAAAAAAAAATTAAATACACAAACCAGCCAAACGATTCATGGTCGTTGGAACGACCCACATCCAAACAAAATATGTAATCGATCGATCCAAGTGTGACACAGTAGGGACGACCGACATAGATCGACAAATCAATCGATCGTTGTCCCCTTACTGTGTGTAGCCTTATACTAACAAATATCTACACAACACGAAGAATCTTTACATAAGTAAAACCTCTATAAATTAATAATTTTAAGACCAATGTATTTTATTAATTTAGCGAGATATTATTATATGGATAAATTAATAATTTATTAATTTAAAGAGATTTTACGTATAACCTTTAAATTTTCAGATCCAATATACTCGTTATAATATATGCTAGTTAAAAATGAAAAAAAAAGTTAAAAAAAAAAAAAATCAATTAACATTTTATGAATTCATAGTGTTGAATAAATTAATGAATGTATGCTAATGAATGTTACGAGGTTAAAGGCAATTATTAATTTATAGTTTTGTTGGTCCCAATATATGTACACTGGGGTTTCAAAAAAAATATTACTCGTATCTTATTATTTTAGATTGACGTCCGAATTTGTACTGGTCCCAAGTTAGAACCGGACAAATTATTAATTTTATCGAAGTTATTAATTTATCGAGTATTAATTTATATATGTTTTAGTATACATAATTCCAATGAATCCATGAATTCAAAAATAACTATTTTTAGAAAGATAATTATGTATAATTTAATGTGCTTGAATTATTTTTTAGCCGAAACCTAATTGTAATTATATGTTTTAAGTTTTCTGGTTAGAGTTATAATTTTGACCAAATTAATTATGTTAATCGGTTTAATATTTTCATTTTATAACTAAAAGCTGGTTAGTATATGTTTGTATTATGTGCATATATTTGTATTATGTGCATAAAAAGCGAAGCCTCTTAAAAGTTTTTAAACATTTTATATATACATGTTTTATATACATGTATATAGAGTTAGGATCAAATAAGAAGATTACTTAAAATAAGAAGGAATAAGAAGAACTATAACAACAAATCCGAGATGCACCGACCTAAATTAGATGCATCCCTATAATCTTAGATGCATTATAACGCACCATAGTGTGTTTTCTAGCTTTTAATCAGATGTATATACGTATATTAGATGCATTTCATGATTTCTCTTGTTTTTTGTTCCTCTGCACGTGCCGAAATCATGAAAATCAATTTGTACCATATATACATCAAATTAACTTTCGAAAGTCAAGATGTTGCATCTATATGAATAGAAATGCATCTAATGCAAGTCGTTGGATCTCAAATGCATGGTTGTGGTCACTTCTCACCACTTCTTATTTTAATTAACTTCTTACTGGATCCCTACTCTATGTATATATACATGGTGTTGTTGTATATATGCATGTTTTATTAAGGTTTAAGATATCTCTTTTTTCCCCTTAAAAGTTTGCTGGTGTTTTCTCTTTTGCTATTTTCTCTAAATTTTTATAGTAAATTGCAAAAATCGTCGCAATAGTAATGTTCAAATTGTGGGTTCAGTCCTTACTTTTTTGAACTTGTAAGGGTCATCCCTGCGAGAAACTATTGGTGTGGATATCGTCCCTGCCCAAAATTGAAATAACTAAAATGCCCAAAGTGAAATGACAAAATCTTACTGAAAGCAAGGTCATTTTAGTCATCTCACTTTGAGTTAGGAACGATTTTCGCACCAAGTTTTCTCAAAGGGACGACATTTGCATTTTCAGAAAGGTAGGGACTACGCCTGCAATTTGAACATACTACATGGATGGTTTTTGCAATTTACTCTTTTTATTACTAAAAGTACAATAACATATGACAGTGAAAAATATCTCTATTTTCTCTCTTTGAAAGCGTCAGGGAGTTTGTGCTAAGAGAGGAGGAACATTTGCAGAAAAAATGGAAAGCGGAGGGGTTACATTATTCCCACGTGCCGAGTAGCGAAGGGTGTTTGCCAAATTTATTCCCCATAAACTGATGGTGATTTTAGTGGCATCGACTATTTTAGGTCATTTTGATTTACTAAACACCAATATGATTTCATATTAGGCTCGGATACGAGTAAGGGAAGTGTAGAGTACACACTCGGTTGAGTTAATATGTTTTCTTCAATGACAAAGACGCATGGGTCAAGGGGCAGCGCCCTTTGTTGGGGTCCCACTTCCAAGTGAGCGGGCGGGGGTCGAGGGGAAGCATTGTCATGCAATAACAAGGGTATTCGACCGTTGGCATTTTGATGTATGTTGTGACGAGCACTAGACGTTATATTGCTTATGCATTTGGAAGATTGAGCAAGTTCACTAGTAATTCTAGTAGACAACATTGGCATGCAATAACAAGGCTATTCAAGTATTTAAAAGGTGTTATGAATTATGGTTTGTGTTATTCTGGACATCCTTCTATCTTAGAAGGTTACACAGATGCTAGTTGGATAAATCATTCAGAAGATTCATCTTCTACTAGTGGTTGGATGTTCTTGCTTGGAGGAGGTGCCATTTCATAGGCTTCCAAGAAGCAGACATGTGTTACCTATTCAACTATGGAATATGAGTTTGTAGCATTGGCAACTACTGGTTAATAAGTGGAATGGCTACGAAACTTGGTTTATGAGATTCTATCATGACCGAAACCGATATCACCAATATCTATCCATTGTGATAGTGCTGCCACATTGGCTAAGGCTTATAGTCAAATATATAATGGCAGCTAGGCACTTAGGTGTCAGACATAGTATGATTTGTGAATTGATCATGAATGGTGTGATTTTAGTTGAGTTTGTTCGATCTCAACAAAATTTAGCTGACCACTTGACGAAGGGGTTCGCTAGGGACTTGGTTAATAGACTTGGCATGTGTTACCAAGGAATGTGTTCTGACCTACAAGTGATGGTTAGATTGAATAATATCTTCTTAATGGTTCTTTTGAAAAAATGCAAATGCAGGAGGAAGTAAAAGAACTACCTATGTGAACATGAAGTTTTGCCAATTCAATAAGATTGGACTTTGCTTTCTATATGTTCATCAATGGATAGGGACACAAGGCTTGTAATAGTGTCAAACATAAACAATAGAGTATTGTAATAAACTTATGTGTATAGTATCTTTCAGGTATTCATTTGAGTTGACAGGTTTGTAGAACTGTAGCGAGGGGGTTGAATACGGTCTTTTCGACTAACTTGAACTTTAAGAACTTCTAGTCTCAAAGAACAATGAAGTAGTTAAACACAACAACACTGATAACATCAAATATTTTATACATTTATCTATCAATATCCCTTATATTGTGCTCATACGTAAAAAAACAAACGAAAACGTATAATAACGGATGAAAACCGAAAAAACCATAAAAAATGTATAAAAACGGATAAAAACATATGCAAATGAATAAAAACCTATGAAACTTAAAAAACGTATAAAACGGAAGAAAACGTATAGAAATGGACAAAAACGTAAGAAAAATGGATGAAAATGTATAAAATGGATAAAAACGTATGAATACTTATAAAAATGGATGAAAAAGGATAAAAACATATCAAAACGTTAAAAAAATGGACGAAAGTGGATAAAAACGTAAGAAAACGTATAAAAACTGATGAAAATGATGAAAACGTATAAAAACGGATGAACACAGATAAAAACATATCAAAACATAAAAAATGGACGAAAACATATAAAAACGGACGAAAATAGATAAAACGTAAGAAAACGTACAAAAACAGATGAAAAGGTATAAAAACGGAAGAAAATAGATAAAAGCTTAAAAATAAAGGATGGAACGTATAAAAATAGATGAAAATGGATAAAAGTGAATCTAAAGTCGAAAAACTTTAAATTATAAACGGTCGTTATTATACACGATAAACGATGCAACAATCGTTAACCAACAGGGACTAACGTGTAAATTATAACGAAATACACTTAATACCCGTTAATAAAGGACCACGAGTGTTATTCTTTTGCAATGAAAGGGACGATTCAGGCAACTTTAGAGTTTGAAGGACGGTAGGTGAAACTTTTGACAAACCACAGGGACCAATGAATTATAGCATACCAAGTGTATTAAAGGTGGTTTATAACTAACATGTACACAAGTATCTTCTCCTAATTAAGTCGTTAGACATGAGACTAGGCATTAAACATATAATAGTCTGGTTATATTTATCATTTTACAATCCAATTCTCACAAGGATGGTAATGACTCACCAAAGACAAACGATTCATAATTAATCATATCAGCAGACCCTTTCGACCTATGACTACTGTAATGATTAACCAAATGATAGATAGTGAATCAAATCATAATATATCAGGCATAAAATTGTACATGTTATAGCATACATGATAAGGCGAAAAGTGTACCGCTTTTAGGGGGTCATTTAAGCCCAAATTCGAGATTATTTGATCAATTATTACCCTAAATCGTTCCTTTTGTCATTTTAGGTACTTTGGAGAAGAAATCTAGAAAAGGAAGCATTTTGGAGCGAAAAAGTGAAGAAAACGACAAAGTCTCCAAATCATGCTGGAAACAGTGCTTGACGGCGTCACGCTTTGGAGGTGACGACGTCACGTTATGGCAAATAGGTGGATAAAAACTATAACGAGACGCGCCAGAATGTTTTTGGACTTTAACACATGACGGCGTCACCAAGGCCGTCATGTGTAATTTACTCTTGACGGCCATGAGAAGAATAATACATGACGGCGTCAGATCTGGATCTAGGCAATACGAGAGTTTCTTTGGCGGCGAGTTGACGGCATCAAACCTATAACGTGACGCCGTCAGACCCAAAAATCTATATATAGTTTTCTATTTTTCATTTGTTAAGAAGAGGAGAATTTTGGGATAGTTTTGAATAAACCCTAGCATGAATTTTACCTTACTTTTAAGGGTTCCAAACCCTTATTTCATCCATGTTTAATTGAAGATAAGTTTTCCAATAATCATTCAATATGTCTATGTGTTGTTTGATTCTATCTCATGCTTGTCTTTACTTTAACATGCTAGGCTAGGTTTTCTTTGTGTTTGCTTAGATGTAACGAAACTTAATTAGTTATTGATTATTGGTTGGTTGTTTGTTTATAATTGTTGTGGATGGATGATATCGATGTTAGGCTTAAGAAAACTGGAAGACTTCCAATTGGTAACATGCTTGAACGTTTTAAGAAACATGAATCAGATGTGTACTATGATTAATTGGTTGTATTTAATGCATAAGTAACTACTAAGGAGGCCATGTTAGGAGCTAGTAGTTGGCTCGACATAGGAAGAGGTAGGAGCTTATAGAGTTAGGGAAGATCGTACACGGCCCTACGAATGGTATTAAGGAATATAACCCGTCATCCATGCAATTGTAACAAACTAATCAACTAGTAAAAGATAGCTAGGGAGTAGTGAAATCTAAGTAAACACATTTCTCTTATTCTTGTTTTTCTCCACATTTATTTTCGTGTCATTTTATTTTATTTTTATCGCATTTGTAGTTAATTGGGTTAGTTGACTAGCAACTAATTCCGCCCATTCTTCAAAAACCCAAGATTTTTACTTGCTTTCCATAAAATATAAAAATACAAAATGAATCATCCCTCATCTTTAGACCTAGTTTAATTAAGTTTTAACCATAGCGAACACTATTCTTTGAGTTGAACGATCAATCCCCCGGTACTTGCCACTACACTATACTACATCAGTCAGGTACACTGCCTGGTGGGGATTGCAAGCTTCACAAGATCCCTTGAGAGGTAAAATGTTTTGCAAGGTTGTAAAACCACGCATCAAGTTTTTGGCGCCGCTGCCAGGGAATAGTCATTGTCTAGGTTGAAATTTCTTTTTATTAGGTCTACTTGCTAGATTCCTTTCTAGTAAGATTTTTATTTTTATTTTTATAGGTCATCTTTAGTCTATATTTTTCTTCGTTCCTTTGTTCGTAACCATACCATCCTCCATCATGGAAGGTGGTAATCTCTTTGACCCTATCAACCCGCCACAACAAAACCATCCACAAAACCTACCACAACCAAACCAACCTCCTAGACCCCGAACTTTAGGAGAGTACTCCCGTCCTAGCCACCAAGGCTATCGAAACACCATTGAGCTCACTCAAGGAGCCAATGTGTCTCCCTTGCGATCCGACACCATCCGGTTGGTGCAAAGCGGATGTGCATTCCATGGACTTCGTTCCGAAGATCCTAATCAACATCTCAAGGATTTCCTAAAAATCGTAGACTCCATAGAGCTTGATGTTGAAACTCGAGAGACGACCAGATTGTGTCTCTTCCAATTCTCTCTATGTGACCAAGCTAGTCAATGGCTTGAGCGTTTACCTGCGGGATCCATCACTTCTTGGGTGATCTCACCACTCGTTTCCTTGCTCAATTTTTCCCATCGGGGAGAACTACTAAGCTTAGAAATGACATCTTGATGTTCCAATAACGTTAAGGTGAAACTCTCTATGAAGCATGGACTCGTTTCAAGGACTTACTCGAAAAAGTCCCTCATCATGGCATAGATCTTTGGCTCAAAGTCCAAATTTTCTATGACCACATCAATCTCTCCATGAGGCAAACCATTGACCATGCGGCCGGTGGCAAGCTAAGTGATCGAAGTATGGAAGAATCATGGGAACTCATAGAAGATCTTGCTCTCTATGACAACGAAGGTTGGAATGATCCCCGTGATTTGAATAAAACGGTCAAGGCAATATCTTTGCCTTCGAACAATTGAAGCACTTTCGACCGTAGGATCATGGAACTTGAAGACCAAGTCAAGTCTCTCATGAAATCCTACGAAGCTCCTAAACCATCAAGCCAAGTGAAATAAATCACTTCTTCATGCAAATTATGTAGTTGTCCTCATGAAACTCATAATTGCATGGAACTTCCCAAACGAGCTTTTAAGGAATTCGCATCCTCACTTGCCAATAAAGCGGAGGATAGGTGGCCCACCACTAATCGTGGACCTCAAAATCTCAGCGAGGCCTATGATGCATGGAAGGATAAGCCAAATTTCAGAGGGTACCAGACTCGGAGCGTATCTTTCAATGATTCTCCCCCACTCACCTAGTCCGAACATTATCCACCTCAAAACACCCCTAAGCAAAGCTATGAAGAAACACTGCAAAAGTTTTCTCTCTCTCAAGAAACACATCTTTCGACACTCGAGACTCAACTCAGACAACAACAAGCCGATGTGAACAACAACGTTGGTAACCTGTTGAACGCTATCAATGAGTGCATTGCTAGTAAATCGAATCAGGCTTAAGAGGTCAAATCCATCACCATCATTAATCAGCCACCCTCCCATGTAAAAATAAAGAGCCCTAGTAAACTCTTTAAACATATGTCACCAAAGGTGAAGGAAACTAGGGACCCTTTTGACTCCTCGGGACCAATCCACTTCATAAACACCATTACCACAATACTTTCTCCTAAACCCGATTAGAGCCAACAACCAACTAGGAATGGGGGTCATGATGTAGAAGGAGAAGCCCCCAAGAAGGACCACGATGTGGCTATGAACCCTATAGACTTACCCGAGGACTCCATCACACAAGGGTCGAGCTAGTGGAAGGAGTCGAAAGAAGAATCCGAGGGGCCTAAGGAAAATCTGGGAATTTTGGATAACTTTATTATGGAGAAACTCGAGAAAGACACGGTAGGGATTTCTGTAGGGTGTAGAAATAGGATAGAGGAAGGCGACTCCAAAGTTTTTAAGATTTCTTGCACCACTAGGAAAAAGCTTATAACCGATACCTATACTGATCCTGACCTCCCTGTAAATGCAATATCTCTCTCTCTCCTTTTACAACGAAGCCTTCCCTGAAGAAATTACGTGTAAAAGACTCAATAGCGTCAGGATAGTGAAAAGGTTACCAGTTATGATTGGAGGATTCATCTATAACATTGATCTAACCGTGATCGATGACATAGATTCGTTCATTAATCCAACATTAACTAATCTCATCCTCAGAAAACCATTTATAAAAGAAACAGGAGTAACCTTAGATGCGAGCGATGGTAGTGCACTATTCACCAATGGTGTCAGGAAAGTAAATTTTTGTAAGGGTAATGAGGAAGTGTATGAATACCAGCCATCATTGGATTGTAATAGAAATGGATTACAGGGTGTAAGGTCGGGAAAGATAAAGCGATGTGATCCGAATAACCTCAAAATCCCTTGTATGATAGGTCACAAGCATTTTTATAATGTCTACATTGACGTGTGCCTACCCAAGAATGTTATGTCCTTGTTCCATTACAACAATATTTTCAGATGTGGATTGATTTACAAAGGAGAAAATGTTGTCGGTAGAGATCATGAAGTTCAAGTATTCGTAGGAAATATCACATTCACAATGGACTTTACGATCATAGAAAACATTGAGGATTATATCGACCCGAGGTTATCACAAGTTGTTTTCGAGGCGCTTTTTGTGAAATCACTAACTTAATGGTTGACGACCAGAATGGTCATGACTTTCACAGATAGAATTAGGAGAATCTCATAATAAACGACGTATAAGATGAAAGATTTCGAAGGAGTAGATTGCGACGGACTTGATAAGCTAGGCTCCCAACTTATTTTATGTGATGATGTTGTTTGGAGAGGATGTAAAAACACCTTTGACTTATCATGTGGGTTCTTTAAGGTGTCAGTAAGCTTGGTTCCAAATATCGGGAAGATATCTTTGAATTTGAAGACCGAAAATACCTTCACTATGAAAGTGATCCCGATAGAGATTTGGAGGATGACCTAAAAACCGTGACCAACGACGAGGTCACGTAATAGCCCGTGACCATGAGTCTAGCTACAAGACTCGTAAATAAAGAAAAGCGCTTCTTGGGAGGCAACCCAAGTTTTATTTGTTTGTTTGTTTGATTTTATTGGTTTCTGTATGCGTGTTTTATTTTTATTGTTTGTGGTTCATGTTTCAAAATAAATTGTGAAAATGCTTTACCTTGTTGTCTAACTTTGTCTTAACTTCATATAAAGGTATTTCGTAAAAGATAAGTGTAAGGGAAATCTAAATTTGTTTCTAAGAACGGAATTGGACATGGACCACAACAATATTAAACGAACATGCATATTAGTATATGTTTGAGTCAAATGCATGTATCGAGTCATAATGATATTTTGCAGGAATTTTAGGAATTATGGCATGAGTTTTTCGAGAAATTTTTTGGAAACTTAACATAAGATTTCTGTCAGAGTACTCTATATATATATATATATATATAGATTACCGCCGATTTTACGCGAGGTTTTCCATGATTGTTTTCTCAGGTTTAATAGGTTATATTGGACAAGAAGATGTTTTATATTTTTGCATGGAAGCTTTCAACGTTCATTTTCTTGGAGGAAGATCTAACCATGTTACCACATTATCCACACCGAACGAATCAGGGGAATATTTGCTTCATTCTTTTACCTTCGTAACTTTTACATCCTTTTTATTGAACATTGGGGACAATGTTCAGCCTAAGTGTAAGGGGAGGGTAAATGATGATACCTTAGAGAATACAATTGCACTTGAGTTTGTTTGTTCAATAGTAGGTGTGTAATAAAACTAAGAGAAATACTTGTTAGGGCAATTTTAGCGCCAAATTTAAATTTTTTTACAACATTTAGGAGTGAAGCTTTAGCCTTAATGAGCGTCTCATGGATAGGAGTTGTATGACTAGCACGATAAACCGTACCACTCAAAATTTTCCACCCCAAATATGTGAGGCTCGCCCCTAGATTTGTTAGGAAAAGATGCTTATGAGTGTACCGGTAGTACTTAGATTCTAGAACTTGTGTTAGTGATGCATCCCAAGACCGCTAGTGAGACTACATTCGTGTAGTAGGATTTACTACACGATAAGAGTCATTAGGATCACCTTTGTGTTAAACCTGTATCATAATTACTTGACCAATGAATTCATAATTACTTGACTAGTAAAGTCAATTAATTTTCCCACACCTTTGCGTTGTACTCATTTTTAGTACACCCCTCCGAGCCTATCTTTTTCATTTCTAACTTTAAGCATTTTACTTAAAGGAAGAATTTGTTTACAATCCACCCCAAATGTGCAACCAAATCGCCTTAGCCTTCCTTGTATGCACTCATCTTTTGTGCATTATTGTTACATGTTGAAACCCTTAGTTAATTGTCTAATTGATTACATGGTTGCTAAGTCAAGTCATATCTTGTACATATTGTTTTGGGATGATTAGGACTCATGGGTAAAGTACTAGTGTTATGGAGTAATGGGAAATACATCATATATTACCCCCATATGTGCGTTAATCTTAAAAAGTAATCCAAGTATTTTGATTATCTTAATTCGAGTTATTAGAATAGTTAATTGTAAAGTATGTAAAAGTTCAAGTATAAGGGGAATGCAAATCCCCTATGATGTATTATTTTGGATGGTAGGGCAAGAGTGTGTGCAAAAAAAAAAAAAAAAAAAAATTGGAAAAATCAAAAAAATCAAGAAAAAAGAAAAAAAATATAAAAAGAAAAAGAAAAACATAAGGACTACCATCCCGTTTCCTTTTATATGTATTTTATGTTTTGTTAGTTTTTGATTAGCTTAAGTCAAGCCGATTCTTGGCTTAGAAATGCCACATTGTACATGTAATTGACCAAGATGATTAACTCGCCACCAGTAAAGATTGCCTTTATCCAACAAAACCGTGTTTATCATATCCTTACACCTCGGGTTATAACCCTTTTAAATACGTCCTTGATAGTTTATCCTAGGTGCTTACGCCAAGTGGTGGAGCTTTGATCCTTTCCTAAGCCTATGGTAATCTATTTGCTATGACAGGTAGTGAGAGATGTTTTCCATTTTCATATTGTGATATATACTTTTATTACACCCGAGAGATGTGAGTATCTAAACACTATTTGTGAGGTGCTAGTGTATAATTTCCGTGCTTGTATTGGTTGAAGTGGAACGATTATTTGTTGTAATTACTTTTATATTAGTGTTAAATGACCCCTAACTTGTATTTTGATTATAATAAAAGCGCATTTGCTTGAGGACAAGCAAATCTCAAGTGTAAGGGTATTTGATAAGGTGAAAAGTGTACCGCTTTTAGGGGGTCCTTTAAGCACAAATTCGAGATTATTTGATCAATTATTACCCTAAATCGTTCCTTTTGTCATTTTAGGTACTTTGGAGAAGAAATCTGGAAAAGGAAGCAATTTGGACGTTTTTGGAGCGAAAAAGTGAAGAAAACTACAAAGTCTCCAAATCAAGCTGGAAACAGTGCTTGACGGCGTCACGCTTTGGAGGTGACGGCGTCACGTTATGGCAACGAGGTCGATAAAAAGTATAACGACACGCGCCAGAATGTTTGTGGACTTTAACAGGTGACGGTGTCACCAAGGCCGTCACGTGTAATTTAATCTTGACAGCCATGAGTAGAATAATACATGCTAGGCTAGGTTTTCTTTGTGTTTGCTTAGATGTGACGAAACTTAGTTATTGATTATTGGTTGGTTGTTTGTTTATAGTTGTTGTGGATGGATGATATCAATGTTAGGCTTAAGAAAACTGGCAGACTTCCAATTGGTAACATGCTTGAACGTCTTAAGAAACATGAATCAGATGTGTATTATGATTAATTGGTTGTATTTAATGCATAAGTAACTACTAAGGAGGCCATGTTAGGAGCTGGTAGTCGGCTCGAAATAGGAAGAGGTAGGAGCTTATAGAGCTAGGGAAGATCGTACACGTCCCTACGAATGGTATTAAGGAATATAACCCGTCATCCATGCAATTGTAACAAACTAATCAACTAGTAAAAGATAGCTAGGGAGTAGTGAAATCTAAGTAAACACATTTATCTTATTGTTGTTTTTCTCCACATTTATTTTCGTGTCATTTTATTATATTTTTATCACATTTGTAGTTAATTGGGTTAGTTGACTAGTAACTAATTCCGCCCATTCTTCCAAAACCCGAGATTTTTACTTGCTTTCCATAAAATATAAAAATACAAAAAGAATCATCCCTTATCTCTAGACCTAGTTTAATTAAGTTTTAACCCTAGCAAACACTATTCTTTGAGTTGAACGATCAATCCCCCGGTACTTGCCACTACACTATATTACATCGGTCAGGTACACTGCCTGGTGGGGATTGCAAGCTTCTCAAGATCCCTTGAGAGGTAAAACCTTTTGCAAGGTTGCAAAACAACGCATCAATACATAAGTGTGATCAATTCATATCACGACTCTCATTTGCCTAAATAAACATATTAGACTACTCCATACTGAGATTAACAACAACCATAACACACTTATAAACCACAAAGAATTTCATATCAAATAGAGACTATAAAGTTACCAGTGATTACAAGGATGAATATAATGTTTATGCGATTACAACCCAAAGTAACAACTATATTCTAACCCAACTAAGTTCTCCTATTCTAGTACCCTTAAGAAATTCTCACCCCTTCTCTGGAACTATAACCGAGTACCTAAGTAGTCCAAAATAGCAGCTTAGTATTTGAGGATTGTCTTGAGGGTGATTATGGCGTTTAACTAACCCTCCTTGGTAGTGGTAATTACTCTTCTCGGTTCCCCTTTTTCTGTGAGCTCCTGGTGTTCTTATAATTCCCATAGTGTAACAACCGTTGTTTTAACAGGTTAGTTAGACTAACAGTATCGATCTATTTAACTTTGTTTGGTGTGAATTAAGTGGATATATGGTATATACGTGTGTTTTATGTGTGATATTGTGTGATAAGTACTTAAGTTGGCACTAAATTCCTTTGCGTGAATGGTTGTTATTGTGATTTGGGAAGTATTGAATTTGGGAAATTTTTGGTGTGAGTTATTGAGCCTTTAAAGTTATAATTTCTTGTGGGCGAATGTACCCTAAAATTATGCGTTTTCTGATTTTAAAAGTGCAAGGGATTTGGTGAGCATTAGTACTTGGTGATGGTTAGTATGGGGTGTAAGAGATCTATGGTGGGTCATATGAACCTTAGACATCCATCATATGTGTATTACATGGGTTATAGCTTATAGCTTGGCCATGTGTAACATGAACTTATTTGTGTTATATAGATTTGTGATTTGTGTTTGTGGAAGCTGCAAAGTTTGAGGTGAGTTCATAGTCCTAGTTTTTACTTTGTTTTAAACTTGGGATGGGAATGATGCTTGTGATAAATATTTTGAGTTACTGTGATTATGTATGGTTTAAAAGCTTGGACTTATAATGTTATCATGTGAATGCTATATGTGATGATAATGTTGTGTGATTATATTATGGGATTCAATTGGGGGGATGCTTATCCTGTTACTTGCGCATGCGACCTAATTGATGATAAGATTTGGAGCGGTGGACACGTTCCGTCCTAACTAATTAGATCGGTGGGCACGTTCCGTCCCAATGGTTGCCTTATGTGTGATGGTTGGTTTGCGAATACATGTAGCTTGTATGATAACTATATTTATATGTCCAGCTATATTTAATAATCACAATGAATCAGTTGCCTATTGTGTGTGAGTCTTAAACCTATGAATCTCACCAACATTATGTTGACGTTTTAAGCATCATTAGCAGGTGAGCATTCTAAGGCTAAAGTTGAGAGCAACAATTAGGCGAGACTTAGTTGCATTTGAGGAGACTTGACTTTATGTTTGGATTTATTTATGATTGAGTTGGATTGCAATACTTTTAGGTTTTTCATTTGGTACTTTCATATCTATTGAAGATACCTTTGGATTTTGTTTTGGTTATTTTATTTTGGGGTATTGTTACAACACTTCGTGCTTGTATTTTGCTCTATTTATGTGCATGTAGTTATTTTCTATATAGACACTGATGAGGCGAAAAATGATCCATTTTTAGAGGGTCATTTAAGCCGGAATTTGAATTTATTTGATCAAATATTGCCCTAAATCGTTCCTTTTGTGATTTTAGGTACTTTGGGAGTGAATTCTGGAAAAGGAAGCATCTTGGACGTTTTTGGAGCATAAAAGTGAAGAAAACGGCAAAGACTTAATTTTCCTTGCTGGGAACAGTACTTGACGGCGTCAAGAAGATTTTGCTGAGGGCGTCAAGAGTAAAAGTGGTGACGGCCCATAACAGAAATACACATGACGGCGTCAGATCTGGATCTAGGTAGTCCGAGAATATTTTTGGCAGCGGGTTGACGGCGTTAGAACTTTCTTCTTGACGCCGTCACCTTAGTAAATCTATATATAGTCTTTGTAATTTTCATTCTAAAGAGAGGAGAATTTTAGGGTCGAACTTAATAAACCCTAACACGACTTTTACAATATTTTCAAGGGTTTTCACCCCTTGAAACCCTGCATGTTCAATTGAGATAAGCATCCTTTCAATTAATTCAATATGTCTATGTGTTGTTTGAATATATCTTACGCTTCTCTTGATTTTAACATGCTAGGCTAGATCTTTTGTGTGTTTGCTTAGATGTAATGAAACCTAGATGTGATGAAACTTAGATGTTGATTATAGGTTGATTGCTTGTTTATAGTTGTAATGGATGAATGATTTCGATGTTAGGCTTAAGAAAAGTGGCAGATCTCTATTGTGTAACTTGCTTGAACGTCTTAAGAAACATGAACCAATGCGTACTAAGGTTTTTATGGTTGTATTTAATGCATGAGCGAATTCTAGTGATCCCATGTTAGGAGCTTCTTGCAGGCTCGACATAGGAGTGAAATAGGAGCTTATAGAGTTGGGGAAGTACGTACGCCACCCCACGATTGGTATTAAGGAATATAACCCGTCATCCACGCAACTGTAACAAACAATTAACCTGTAAAAGATATCTAGGGAGTAGTGAAATCTAAGTAAACACAATTCTCCCATTTACTGTTCACACCACATTAGTAATTAGCTTTATTTTCATTTCTATTATTTTATTTTGATTGCATTTATTATTTATTGGGTAAGTTGACTACCAACTAATTCCGCCCACTCTTCCAAAAACTGAGATTTTTACTTGCTTTTCATAAAAATATAAAATACAAAAAAAAGATCATCCCTCACCTCTAGACCTAGTTTTTAGGCTTTCTAATCCTAGCGACACTATTCCTGAGTTGAACGATCAATCCCCCGGTACTTGTCACTATACTATACTGCAACGATCAGGTACACTGCCTGGTGGGGGTTGTAAGCTTCTCGAGATCCCTCAAGAGGTAAAGCCTAGTGCAATTCCCACGCATCAAGTTTTTGGCGCTGCAGCCCGGGGAATAGTTATTGTCTAGGTTAGAATTTCTTTTTATTAGGTCTATTTGCTAGATTCCTTTCTAGTAAGATTTTATTTTTATTTTTAGGTTTTCTTTAGTCTATCTTATTTCTTTTTGTCTTTGTTCGTATTAGGTTGGCCTTTATGGATTTAGAGAATCGCCGTTTAGAAGTTAGCAAGAGGCTTATAGCGCATAAGAGAAGAAAGAAAGAAGTTAACACATTTAAGCAATTTATTAAGCCCCTTCAAATGAAAATTGAGTTCACAGACTTCGCTCCAACCCCTGATGAATTGAGTTACCATAGATTTCTTTTACAACACCCCTGCCCCTCAAAATATAGAAAGGTACCATGGATTAGGTGAATAACTTTAGGAACATAAACATTCCTTGAATGATTGGGTACATATCTAGAGAGCATGCATACATGACTTAAAAGCACCCTTGAATATTATGTCTAGGCTCTATTACAACTGGATAATGAATGAAAGGTTAAGCCCTAGAAATGACCCTTACAACTCTAATAGGCTATGTAATTTCATCATGAGAGTTAAAGGGGTACACATCTTTATAGGAAATTTTACTTATCAATGCGACTTTGTAATCCTAGAAGATGTTAGAGGTATTATAGATCCACACATAGGAGAAATGGTCCTAGGGCAACCTTTTGTTGAGAAGACTAAGATGTATTGTGATCATGAGAAGGGAATAGTTCAGTTTACTGATGGGATAGAAAAGATTACTTGTATGATGCCTCACATGAAGGAAGAATTAAAGGGCATCAAGAATTTACAAATTGATGAGATTCGACCTTATGAGGTTAAGGAAGACGGAATTGATGATGATGTTTATTGTGAGAGGAGGCGAACATACTATTCAGGTTGCATGAATCTAGGCCCTGAGTACAAGCGTGATGAGAATTGGGTTAGATGTTTTGAGTCAGCACAAAAGTGGGAAAGGAAAACGTAGCCCATGACCTTGAGTCTAGCTACAAGACTCGTAAATAAAGAAAAACGCTTCTTGGGAGGCAACCCATGCTTTGTGTGATTTTTATTTTGTTTGATTGTTATTTGTTTCCGTATGCATGCTTCATTTTTATTGTTGGTAGATCATGTTTCAAAATAAAATAATGAAAATACTTCATTTTGTCGTTTGGCTTAGTCTTAACTTCATCCAAAGGTATTTCGCAAAAGATAAGTGTAAGGGGAAACCCCAAATATGTTTTTAAGAAACAAAATCGATCATGATTCTCCACAATATTAAATGAACATGTATATTCGTGTTTGTTAGAGTCAAATGCTTGTATCGAGTCATAATGATGTTTTGCAGGATTTTCCAGGAAGTAGGACATAAGTTTTTCTAGAAATTTTCTGGAAACTTAACATAAGAATTTCTGTAGGTCACTTCTGACGGCGTCAGGAAGAAATTCCTGACGGCATCATGTGTAAAATTATGGAAATTTTGCTAGTTTTGTTTTTCTAACGGAGTTGATTGGCTCCAAACGGTCAACCTAAATTGACCAGGGATGGTCAACAAGGTCAAACAGCCTGGAGTCAATACTCCGCGGAATATAGGGTTTCCCCGGGTCGTTATGTCCCGACGAGGTGTGATGGTAATTAAAACGGGTTTGTGATCGGGTGAATTTGGACAGAAAGGTAAGGAATTTGGTTTGTATGATTACACTATGAGATGAGGAATGAAAATAAGTTAGAAACACTATATTAACGTTTACTGATGATCAGATATACTAAAAATGTGAGCTAAGTCTAAAAACGCGTTCGTTTGAATTAAAGTTACGTTAACGTACGAAATAAAACGCGAGTTTTATTAAAATAAAATACCTATGAACATGAAAATTACATTTTTACAATCCTAATGATAAAAGAAAATTTTTAGAAAAAGAAAAATAATTTTTACACTATTTAATTAATTACTAATTATTAGTTACTTTTTAATTAACTAAATTATACTAATTATTAATTAATTATGAAAATTAACTAGAAAAATGAAAATTAAATTTAGAAAAATCTGAAATATTATAAAACTAATTTTAAAACAGAAAATCTATTTTTTCTACTTTTTAATTATTAATTATTAATTATTAATTAAAACTAATTATTTAATGAATTTAAACTAAATTAATTTATAAAAAATACTAAATGACCAAGGAAAAATCTGAAAAAAATTCCTAAAATTATTTTAACTAAAAAGGAACCTGAGAAAAATTTAAAAATGAAAAGTGCTTATAAATAAGCTGAAAAATAAGCCAAATGGCTTAAATAGAAGCTATCACTTTATTTAAAATTGGATTTTTCTTGTTTTTCTTTTACAAAACTAATATTCTACTGGAAATGAGAGACTTTTGTGAAGGAACTTTTACTAGGGCTTATTAATAAGCAGTTTGAGAAACCAAAGTAATGACAGCCAAATCCTAGTAAGCTTGAATTTGGATTTTTCAAAGCAAAAAGCTACTACTATGCAATAAGCTAATTAATAAGCTATAAATAACTGAGGTGCATGGAAAATAAGCAAAAACAATCAATAAAGTGCACTCAATAAGCCAAGAATCCAAATAAGCAATTCCAAATCCCCCTAAGAACCAAACAGGCCTGCAGGCCAAAGTGGGCACTTACAAGCTAATGCATAAGCCAAATGCCTAAAAGCTAGTGTCTAAAAATAGGAGAGCCATAAAGATGGGCTAACAAAGAACTTATAAACTGAAAATCAGACTCTCACAAGCTCATATGAGCTTACTGTGAGCTGATGAAAATGGGTCAGTGGGATAAGGTTGCTAGTGTGCAGGCCAAGGGGAGCATGTTCAAGCTAAATTGAGCTTATCCAAGAAGCTATGAAGCCTGAAATAAGCCTGGAATCAGAAACATGGGCTAATGAGCTTTCCAACAAGCCAATATTCAACTATAAGCCCTCAACCATGAACTAGAAAAGGGCTGTTGGAACTAGTATGGTGCGGGGCTTCAAACAGAAGGTGAAAATGGGTACACATCCCAACTTTTTGAAATATTTCTATTTTGGTTGATTTCTGTTTTGGACTTTGACAAACAATAAAAAGGGACAACTATTGATGAAGACATTATCACTAAAAGTTTGTAAATAAGCTGGTGAAAGCTTATCCTTGGTAGCAGTTAACAATAATTGAAAATAATTAAGCTAAAGCTTAACTGACTTAAACCAATAAGCAAACTCAAAACTCCAATAAGCCATCAACAAACACCAACTTCCTAAACTTATCCTACTACATACACTACTGACTACGAAATATTTCTACTATATACACTACTGACTACGAAACTATGGCCTGCTGAATTGGGATTTGTTTTGGCAGGTCTGATGTGGGAAGTTGAAGCTACCAGCTCCAATAAGCTAAGTCCACAACCTAATAAGCTGACACATATTGACAACTAATCTAGCTAACCTAAATGCACTAATGGGAGTGGGATCAAGCAACTGAAACAGTCAGACAAACACAAAGACAAAATAAGCTTTAAATAAGCAACCAGCATTAGCAGCCCTGCAGAGGTGAGGAGCCAAGTTTGGTGGCCTAGAAAGGACTTTAAGAAAAATCATAAAATTAAACTAAAAAGAAAAACATGTAAACAAGATGATAAACTAATTATAAAATAATTTTCAGGTCCTAGTTATAAAGAATGATCAAACTAAAATGGGGTTCAAAGTGGGATTTGAGCCACTTAGCTGCTGATGCACAGTTGGGTCAAAATGGGTTATTTGACCAATGAAAAGTCAGAGACCAGGTTTTAACTCAAGCACACATTTAACTGAGATGATTTGAACCAAGTACAACAACAAGCTAACCCTCAAGGAGAATTTACCCTACCTAGTTTGATAACACAGTTTATATAAGGGATCTTGAGAAGATTTTGACTAATCTACTTAGAACCTTTTAGGAAATGAAATCTCCTGATGGAGAAATACTAAAACTACTTAATGAAAACTGATTAGAGTAAAAATGAGGATTAAAACACATGTTTGCTCACAAATCCAAGTTAAACCACCCTTATGTATTGTCTGTTGAGGTTTTTTTCAAAGCAACAAAGTGTTAAGAGCAAATTTTTTTGACAAATGGTGTGAAAGCTTGTAAGCACTCAGTAATCAATATTCAAAACCAATAAGCAGTTTCCAAATAAGTATTACACAATAAGCCTTAAGAGCAAAATTTATCATTAACAAGTAAACCTACACAAATGTATGCCAAATCTTATAATAAGTTATGCAAACTCCAACAAGCATAATAAACTCTAAATTAGCATAGATGAAGCACAATTAAGCATTGGTGATAAGCAAAGCTAGATAAGCAGTTGTACTATAAATAGGCTAACTTATATAAAAGCCAACCTACTGATTTAAGAACCACAACTGAACATTTAGAGCAATATCAAACATAACTAAGCAGCAGATGTCAGGAAATAAGCATAAATAAGCAGTAATAAGAAGTTATCAGGAAATCTTAAGTTTTCATTAAATAAAAAAAAGGTACAAAGGACTTAAAGCAATACTAAAACAATACTGAAAAATTAATCTAAACTACTAAAATCTAATTAACTACCTACTGCATTACAAAAGGGTTCCACCATGCTTTTATATTATTGAAAGAAAAAAAAGCAATTGTCTCCTTTCTTCTTGTCTTTTTCTTCTGTGTTTCTTGTCTGAGAGTAAAGTCAGCTTGGACAACTTTGTGCTTCTTTGCATCCAATTTCAGCCCTTGGATCACTTTGGAGTGAATTCAGTCCCTTGATGTGATTTGGCACCCATATGGAGTGGGGATTGCCAGCTTGGCAATTGGTCATTGTGGGATTGGTAATGGTGAAGAATTGGACTGGGGTGTTTGGAGGGGGTGAGTTGGTGCAAAGTGGTGAGGGTGATGATGGTTTTGCAGGCGGGAATCAAGGGAAGGGGATAAGGTGGGAGATGGTGGTTTTGACTGGGTATTAAATAAAAAAACGGGGTGGTGGTAATTTAAGATTTGGGCAAGGGTTTGGTTTGGATGGTGGATTGGGCTTGGGGGTGGATTTGTGTTTGGATTTTATTTTTGTTGGGTAATAAATAAGTAAAAGGGTCCATTTGGTTTAAGTTAAAAACACAAGGACCATAGTTGTAATATGCTGAAAGTTTGAGGACCAGAAATGCCAATCTTCCAAACTTGTTCCAAGGGCCAATCCTGCTATGTTATAATTCCACAAGGACCATAAATGATAAATTTCCAAAACTTGAAACACCGGGGACCATTTTTGCCAAATTTCAAACTCCAAGGACCAAATGTGTAATTTCTCAAAATTTTTACCCAAGGATCATTTTTTGATAATATTTTACTTTTAAAAGCCTTGGGTTGACTTTTCTTTCATAAAAACGCGCAGGGACTAATTTTGTAAATTTTTGAAACTTGAGGGACTGAAACTGCCAATAATGCAAACTTGGTTCGTTTTTCATTTGTTTTTAAAGATTTTGCATCTAAAACATATAAAACACACTTTTGGGATAAATTCTGTATTTTGATGCATTTCTGAGCGTTTTTGGATGTTTTGGCAGTTCAGATACGATAAAAATGATGAGTATTTACACACTCATCAGGAGTCTTAAAGTTTTTGTTAAATCTTTAGTTTTATAAATTCCAGGAAATCTGCCAACATTCATTCCACAAGCATTATATCTTACTTTGTTTTCTAGGATTTGTTATCATATATAGATTGCCGCCGATTTTACGCGTGGTTGCCTTATTTGTTTTTTCAGGTTTAACAGGTTATGTATGACAAGAAGATGATTTATATTCTAGAAGGGAAGCTTTGATTGTTCATTTTCTTGGAGGAAGATCTAACCTTGTTGACACACTATCCACACCGAATGAATCAGGGGAGTATTTGCTTTCATTCTTTTACCTATCTCCTTTTACATTCTTTAATTGAACATTGGGGATGATGCGTAGGGATTGCACCAGGCTTTACCTATCGAGGGATCTCGAGAAGCTTACAACCCCCACCAGGCAGTGTACTTGATCGATGTAGTATAGTATAATGACAAGTACCGGGGGATTGATCGTTCAGCTAGGAATAGTGTCGCTAGGATTAGAAAACCTAAAGACTAGGTCAAGAGATGAAGGATGATTCTTTTTGTATTTTTATATTTTTTTAGAAAGCAAGTAAAAATCTCGGTTTTGAAGGAGTTGGGCGGAATTAGTTGCTAGTCAACTAACCCAATACTAAGATGCAATCAAAATAAAATACTAAAAATGAAATTAAACTAAATTAAACTAAGGTTGTGAGCAATATATGGGAGGAATTGTGTTTACTTAGATTTCACTACCCTCTAGATATCTTTTACACGTTAATTACTTGTTATAGTTGCGTGGATGACAGATTTTATTCCTTAATATCATTCATGGGGTGGCGTACTTACTTCCCCAATCCTATGAGTGCCTACTTCACTCCTATGTCGAGCCGGCTAAAAAGCTCCTAACATGGGATCATTAGAATTTACTCATGCATTAAATATAACCAATAAAACCTAGTACACATCGGTTCATATTTCCTAAGACGTTTAAGCATGTTACACAATGGAGATCAGCTAGTTTTATTAAGCCTAACATTGAAATCATTCATCCAATACAACCATAAACAAGTAATTAACACATAATTAACATCTAGGTTTCATTAGATCCAAGCAAACACAAGATAGATCTAGCCTAGTAGGTTGAAATCAAGACAAGCACAAGATATAATCAACCAACACATAGACATATTGATTGAATTAAAGAGAAGACTTATCTTAATAGCACATGAAAGGATTCAAGGGTTGAAAACCCTTGAAAAAGATGTAAAATACGAGCTAGGGTTCACAAAGTTCGGCCCTAGGGTTTCTCCACACAAGTTCCTCCCTAATGAATGAAAAATAGATAACTATATATAGAGTTTAGAAGGTGACGACGTCAAGAACAAAGGGCTGACGCCGTCATCTCGCCGCCAAATAGTTCCTCGGACTGCCTAGATCTGGGTCTGATGCCGTCATGTGTAAACCTTGTGCAGGCCGTCATGATTTTAACTCTTGACGCCCTTGTTGTGACGCCGTCAGGTTTGCACTGGGTCGTCACCACTTTTACTCCTTACGCCGTCAGGGTCTTCTTCTTGACGCCGTCAGGTACTGTTCTCAGCATGGAAAATTAAGTCTTTGGCGTTTTCTTCACTTTTATGCTCCAAAAACGTCCGAATTGCTTCCTTTTCCAGATTTCACTCCCAAAGTATCTAAAATCACAAAAGGAACGATTTAGGGTAATATTTGATCAAATAAATTCAATTCCGGGCTTAAATGACCCCTTAAAAGAGGTTCATTTTTCGCCTCATCATATACCCTTACACTTGAGATTTGCTTGTCTGATGCGTGGGGATCACACCAGGCTTTACCTCTTGAGGGATCTCGAGAAGCTTACAACCCCCACCAGGCAGCGTACCTGATCGTTGTAGTATAGTATAGTGACAAGTACCGGGGGATTGATCGTTCAGCTAGGAATAGTGTCGCTAGGATTAGAAAACCTAAATACTAGTTCTAGAGATGAGGGATGATTCTTTTTGTATTTTTATAATTTTTAGAAAGCAAGTAAAAATCTCGGGTTTGAAGGATTTGGGCGGAATTAGTTGCTAGTCAACTAACCCAATACTAAAGATGCAATCAAAATAAAATACTAGAAATGAAAATAAACTATATTAAACTAAGGTTGTGAGCAATAAGTGGAGAAATTGTGTTTACTTAGATTTCACTACTCCCTAGATATCTTTTACACGTTAATTACTTGTTATAATGGATGACGGATTGTATTCCTTAATACCATTCATGGGGTGGCGTACTTAACTCCCCAATCCTATGAGTGCCTACTTCGCTCCTATGTCGAGCCGGCTAAGAAGCTCCTAACATGGGATCATTAGAATTTACTCATGCATTAAATACAACCAATAAAACCTAGTAAACATCGGTTCATGTTTCCTAAGACGTTCAAGCATGATACCATTTGGAGATCTGCCAGTTTTCTTAAGCCTAACATTGAAATCATTCATCCAATACAACCATAAATAAGTAATCAACACATAATCAACATCTAGGTTTCATTAGATCTAAGCAAACACAAGATAAATCTAGCCTAGCATGGTGGAATCAAGACAAGCACAAGATATAGACAACCAACACATAGACATATTGATTTAATTAGAAGAACACTTATCTCAATTACACATTTAAGGGTTCAAGGGCTTAAAACCATTAAAAACCTGTAAAAATCGTATTTGGTTCGGCCTTAGGGTTTCTCCAAACTTGTTCCTCTTTTATGAATGAAAATTAGAAAACTATATATAGAAAATTGAGTCTGACGGCGTCAAGAACAAATGGGTGACGCCGTCATCTCGCTGCCAAAAGAATTCTCGGACTGCCTTGATCTACATCTGACGCCGTCATGTATTAACTTTTTCCTGGCCGTCACGTATTTTACTCTTGACGCTCTTCCTTGTGACGCCTTCATTTCTGTACTGGGCCGTCATGCAATTTACTCTTGACGCCATCAGGATGGTACTCTTGACGCCGTCACATACTGTTCCCAGCTTGGAAAATTAAGTCTTTGGCGTTTTCTTCACTTTTATGCTCCAAAAATGTCCGAATTGCTTCCTTTTCCAGATTTCTCTCCCAAAGTACCTAAAATCACAAAAGGAACGATTTAGGGCAATATTTGATCAAATAAATTCAATTCCGGGCTTAAATGACCCCCTAAAAATGGTTCATTTTTCGCCTCATCATATACCCTTACACTTGAGATTTGCTTGTCCTCAAGCAAATGCGCTTTTATTCTAGTCAAAATACATGTTAGGGGTCATTTAACACTAATATAAAAGTAATTACAACAAATAATTATTCCACTAAAGACCAAAGACAAGCACGGAGGTCATACACAAGCACCTCACAAATAGTGTTTAGATACTCACATCTCTCGGGTGTAATAAAGTATAAATTACAATATGGAAACGGAAGATATCTCTCACTACCTGTCATAGCAAAATAGATAACCATAGGCTTGGGAAAGGATCAAACCTCCACCACATGGCGTAAGCACCTAGGATAGACTATCAAAGAGGTATTTTAAAGGGTTGTAACGTTAGTTGTAGGGATATGAAATATACGGTTTTGTTAGAAAAAGGCAGTCTTTATTGGTGGCGAGTTAACAATCTTGGTTAATTACATGTACAGTGTGGCGTTGCTAAGCCAAGACTAGACTCGACTTAAGCTAATAAATGAAAAATAACAAAAATATAAAATGAACATAGAATAAAAAGGGATGGTAGTCCGTATTTTTTTTTTTTTTTTTTTTTTTTTTTTTTTTTTTTTTTGCATACACTCTTACCCTACCATCCATAATAATACATCATAGGGAATGAGAATTCCCCTTACACTTGAATTTTTACATATTTACAATAAACTAATCTAATGACTCGAATTAAGAAAATCAAAACACTTGGAGTACTTTTAAGATTAACGCACATATGGGGGTAATATATGATGTTCTTCCCCATTACTCTATAAAATAAGTACTTTACCCATGAGTCCCAATCATCCCAAAACAATATGTACAAGGATATGACTCGACTTAGCAACCATGTAATCAATTAGATAATTAACTTAGGGTTTAAACAAATAACAACAATGCACTAAAGATGAGTGCATACACGGAAGGCTAAGGCGATTTGGGTGTACATTTAAGTGGGGTGTAACAAATTCTTCCTTTAAGTAAGATGCTTAAAGTTAGAAACGAAAAGATAGGCTCGGAGGGGTGTACTAGGGGTTTCGTGTACTAAAAATGAGTACAACGCTAAGGGTGTGGGAAAAATTAGTTGACTTAACTAGCCAAGTAATATGACTTAAATGGTCAAGTAATTATGATACGGGTTTAACACAAGGGTGATCCTAATGCCTCTTATCATGTAGTAAATCCTACCACACGAATGTAGTCTCACTTGCGGTCTCGGGATGCATCACTAACGCAAGTTGTAGAATCTAAATGCTACCGGTACACTCATAAGCACTAATAGTAAATGCTTTTCCTATCAAATCTAAAGGCGAACCTCACATATTTGGGTGGAAAATTTTTCTGAAAGTACGGTTTATGTGCTAGTCATACATTCTCCTATCCATGAGACGCTTGCTGTGGCTAAAGTTTCACTCCAAAATGTTGTAAAAAATTTTAAATTTGGTGCTAAAATTGCACTAACAAGTATTTCTCATAGTTTTATTACACATCTACTATCAAACAAACAAACTCAAGCGATAGTGAATCTGTAAGGTATCATCATTTTACCCTCCCCTTACACTTAAGATGAACATTGTCCCCAATGTTCAAGTAAAGAATGTAAAAGTGAAATAAGTAAAAAGATTGAAATCAAATACTCCCCTGATTCGCTCGGTATGGATAATAAGGTGGCCAGGTTAAATCTTCCTCCAAGAAAATGAACAATCAAAGCTTCCCTTCCAGAATATAAATCATCTTCTTGTCATACATAACCTGTGAATCCTGAGAAAACAAACAAGACAACCTCGCATAAAATCGGCGGCAATCTATATAAGTTACTAAATCCTAGAAAACAAGATAAGATATAATGCTTGTGGAATGAAGTTTGCAGATTTCCTGGAGATTATAAAACTTAATTATTCAACAAAAACTTTAAGACTCCGTTAGAAAAACAAAACCAGTAAAATTTCCAGATTTTTACACGTGAAGCCGTCAAGAGTAAACTCATGACGCCGTCAGAAGTGACCTGCAGAAATTCTTATGTTAAGTTTCCGGAAAATTTCTGGAAAAACTTGGTCCTACTTCCTGGAAAATCCTGCAAAACTTCATTATGACTCAATACAAGCATTTGACTCTAACAAATACGAATATACATGTTCGCTTAATATTGCGGAGAATCATGATCGGTTTGTTTCTTAAAAACATATTTGGGGTTTCCCCTTACACTTATCTTTTGCAAAAATACTTTTAGGTGGAGTTAAGACTAGGCCAAAACAACAAAGTAAAGTATTTCCACCTTTTGGTTTAGACACATGATCTAGCAACAATAAAAATAAAGCATGCATACGGAAGCAAATAACAAACAAACAAAATAAAAATCACACAAAACATGGGTTGCCTCCCAAGAAGCGCTTTTCTTTATTTACGAGTCTTGTAGCTAGACTCAAGGTCATGGGTTACTACGTGACACGGGTGAGTTCCTCATTGAGGACATCTTTGGGATCAAACTTAGGTTTTAGTTTCCTATCGGTTTTCTTAGTACGGTATGACCTCTCAAACTTTTCTCCATCCGGATCATACAAAGTCATCTTCATATGCCATGATCCGTCACCTTCCTTAGGTGGCTTGTCCCACCGCCATTTACACTTATCTCCCTATCTTTTCCACTTATTCATCTCTATATTAATAGGCATTACGCTTAAGAACTCAATCATCTTCCTAAAGACTAAGGGGTCCTCAAAAGGATCTAGCTCTTCATCTCTAGCTATGAGTTGTTCCATCGAATGTGTTTTTTCGATGAAATCTTTTTCTAAATAGAATGGGCGTTGAGGTCCTATAAAGTTCTTTTTTATCCAAGGTCCATATCTAGATGGTCTCCTATTAATCTCTACCTAATGTGGTGTCGGTTCATCATCACAATCATAACTATGTTTCTTAACATCGTATACCGACCAAGTATCGCCTTCACCTACCACTATCTTAGACTCCTTACAATCTATCATGGCGCTAGCGGTTGCTAAAAATCCTCTTCCTACCAACAATGGGCATGTAGTGTCACTAACCATGTATAGGACGTGAAAATCCGCTAAGATAGTTAACTTTCCCATGTGAACAACTACATCCTTAATCATTCCAACCGGATGGCCAATACTTCCATCCGCTAGACCTATCAATACCTCCATCTCCTCTAACTTTCCTAGCTTAAGAGTGGTGAATAGGGATAAGGGAATCAAGTTGAGGCTTGATCCTAAATCGGCTAGTGTGTCGAAAGCTTCGGATCTTCCTATCTTACAAGGCAAAAAAAATATACCCGGATCATCAAGCTTTTTAGGCAACTTGTTTTGAACGAAGGCGGTCCCATTTTTACCTAGTTTAAACTTCTCATACTTTTCTAGGAGGGCACTATAGTAGGGAGCACGGGCTAAGACATCAATGACGGGGCGTTCAAGGTGAAGCTCCTTGAATTCATCGTCAAGGTCTTGCGTAGGAGGTGTTTCAACTATGCTTTTGACCGGTTTTATATCGGATGTTTTATTTGATTGGTCCTTTTGAAGAATTTGGTTTTGTTTGAAACATGTGCTTGTTGATTTAACTGAGTAGTATTGCGGACAAGAAGTGGGTGACGAAACTGATGATATGGAATTAACGTTTAGTTTCGGATTCTTGACCGTGTCGCTTGGGAGTGCTCCCATTTCTTGGTCATTGAGAACTTTCAACAATGTGTCAATTTTGGTGGTCATCTCGCTTTGCTTTTGTTTGATATCGGCTTCAAATTTAGATATGCGAGCTTCTTTAGATGCCATGAACTTAGAGATCAATCTTTCAAGATTGTTGGTACTACCATAGTTGTTAGAAGCATTGTTGTTGAAAGTACGGTTGGAGGGTGGACCGTTTGGTTGGTAACGATTAGGCGGATTGGAAGAATTGGCTTGATTTTGTTTCCACCTAAGGTTCGGGTGATTTTTCCAAGAGGGGTTGTAGGAATCACCGTAAGGGTTTGGCTCGGGTTTGAAAGTGTACCACTTATCTCCTGCTTCGTCGGTATGCGAGGATGCGTAGTCCGCAAAAGCTATTCCGGGGATTTCCACACAATCACGAGTGTCATGGGGACCACTACATAATTCGCATGAAGAAGTGATTTTGTTCACTTGGCTTGAAGGCTTAGGAGCTTCGTAAGATTTCATGAGAAACTTGACTTGGTCCTCAAGTTCCATGATCCTACGGTCGGGAGTGCTAGAGTTGTTTGAAGGCAAAGATATTGCCTTGACCGTTTTGTTTAAGTCACAGGGATCATTCCAACTTTCGTTGTCATAGAGAGCAAGATCTTCTATGAGTTCCCATGATTGTTCCGCACTTAGATCATGTAGCTTACCACCGGCCGATTGGTCAATGGCTCGCCTTGTGGAGAGATCGGTATGGTCATAGAAGATTTGGACTTGGAGCCAAAGATCTATGCCATGATGAGGGACTTTTTGGAGTAAGTCCTTGAATCGAGTCCATGCTTAGTATAGAGTTTCATTTTGACGTTGTTGGAACATCAAGATATCATTTCTAAGCTTAGTAGTTCTCCCCGGTGGGAAAAATTGAGCAAGTAAACGAGTGGTGAGATCATCCCATGTGGTGATAGATCCCGCTGGTAAACGCTCAAGCCATTGGCTAGCTTGATCACGTAGAGAGAATTGGAATAGGCGTAATCGGGTTGTCTCTCTAGTTGCAACATCTAGGTCTATGGAATCTACGATTTTAAGGAAGTCCTTGAGATGTTGATTTGGATCTTCAGAACGAAGTCCATGGAATGCACATCCGCTTTGCACCAACCGGATGGTGTCGGATCGCAAAGGGGTCACATTGGCTCCGGTGAGCTCAATGGTGTTTCGGTAGCCTTGGTGGCTAGGTCGGGAATACTCTCCTAAGGTTCGGGGGCTAAGAGGTTCTAGTGGTGGGTTTTGTTGTGGTGGGATGATGGGTTCAAAGATGTTCCCATCGTCCATGATGTCGGGTGGTGAAGAGTTACGAACAAAGACATGAAGAAATAAGATAGACTAAAGAGAACCTAAAAAATAAAAATAAAATCTTACTAGAAAGGAATCTAGCAAGTAGACCTAATAAAAAGAGATTCTAACCTAGACAATAACTATTCCCCAGGCTGCGGCGCCAAAAACTTGATGCGTAGGGATTGCACCAGGCTTTACCTCTCGAGGGATCTCGAGAAGCTTACAACCCCCACCAGGCAGTGTACTTGATCGATGTAGTATAGTATAATGACAAGTACCGGGGGATTGATCGTTCAGCTAGGAATAGTGTCGCTAGGATTAGAAAACCTAAATACTAGGTCTAGAGATAAAGGATGATTCTTTTTGTATTTTTATATTTTTTTAGAAAGCAAGTAAAAATCTCGGTTTTGAAGGAGTTGGGCGGAATTACTTGCTAATCAACTAACCCAATACTAAGATGCAATCAAAATAAAATACTAAAAATGAAATTAAACTAAATTAAACTAAGGTTGTGAGCAATATATGGGAGAAATGTGTTTACTTAGATTTCACTACTCCCTAGATAACTTTTACACGTTAATTACTTGTTATAGTTGCGTGGATGACGGATTGTATTCCTTAATACCATTCATGGGGTGGCGTACTTACTTCCTCAATCCTATGAGTGCCAACATCACTCCTATGTCGAGCCGGCTAAGAAGCTCCTAACATGGGATCATTAGAATTTACTCATGCATTAAATACAACCAATAAAACCTAGTACACATCGGTTCATGTTTCCTAAGACGTTCAAGCATGTTACACAATGGAGATCTGCCAGTTTTCTTAAGCCTAACATTGAAATCATTCATCCAATACAACCATAAACAAGTAATCAATACATAATTAACATCTAGGTTTCATTAGATCCAAGCAAACACAAGATAGATCTAGCCTAGCATGTTGAAATCAAGACAAGCACAAGATATAATTGATTCGTGTGAAAATCAAGTTATATATAGTATAGTATTACTCAAGAGATCCGCAAAGAAATACGGATAACCCGAGGTCGTAGTCCGTGTGAAGGTGTGAATGGAATTTCGAATTCCCGAATCGTGAAACGTGTCGTGAAAGTGGTAAAAAGTGATTTGAATGAGATTATACTAATGAAATAGTAAATGAAGCAAAAATAATCACTTAAACACATATTTCAAATAAGGCAACAAAAAACGTAACGTAAAATTGAAAACGTACGCTAAAACGTAAATGAACGTTAACGTACAAAATAAAACGCGACTTTTAAGCTACACTACTCCTATGGACTTCAAAATAATTTTCAAAAGTTAAAAATGATAAAATAAAATTTTAAGAAAAAGAAAAATATTTTTTTTGACTTTTTATTTATTTTTTATGAATTAAAAACTATTTAACTAATTAAAAATTAAAAGAAAATGGAATTTAAGTGAGAAAAATGAAAATTAAATTTTGAAAATTATAAAATAACTAAAAAGTAATTTTAAAACTAAAAACTAATTTTTTTGGCTTTTTGTGTAATTTTTGGGAATTAAAAACTATTAAATCTAATTAAAAATTCAAAATAAATGAGAAAAATGCAAAATAAATTTTTAAAATTCTAAAATAAATGAAAATAATTTTCTAAAATATTTTTGGATTTTTCTGATTTTTTTGGATTTTTTAGTAATTAAAAAGTGAATAGAAAATAAGAAAAATAGCAAATCAACTCAGAAAAATATAAAAATTTCAAGGAAAATCTAAAATATTATTCTAAAGCTAGGAAAAATATAAAAAGTGGAAAATAAGCACTGAAAGTGGTTAATGACTCAAAATCAGCTTATACAAAATGCTTATTAATAAGCAATGTTTGACCAGTTGACCAAAACTTTGACCCAATGATTTTTAGACTATATAAAGCTTAAATGAGCAAAACTCAGGTCAATAAGTACACAAAAACACAGGATAGAGCACAAACAGTCACAAATAAGCTATGGAAATAAGTAACAAGCACCAACAGATAAGTAGAAAGCAAAATATCAACTGAAACAGCAACTAGCAGCAATATTAAGCTTAAATGAACAATCAAACTCAGAGAATGATCACTAATAAGCACTAGCAGCCTTAACTAAACTCAGACCTTGGTATTGAACTACTCAAACTGATAAGCCAATAAGCTTAAGTAGATAAGCTCAGAGATTCAAACTTATGGGGGCAAAACTATATCCAACCTACTGAAATCTCAAATCCACCAATCACTTTCAATTTTTAAACGGGTTATTATACAAAGATGTTACTAAAGTTTGCGTGAGTGTTGTCCTAAGGTGACATAGTTTGAAACTTGTCATCCAAGTTACTCAACTTCACGGGTTGGTTAAATTGGTCACTGTACATTATGAAGCTCATCCCTCAGCTCACTCCCTTGGTGGGTAACCGGATGATGGCAATTTGCCTTGTCCACGTGGAATTTTCCACATTTCCACCTCATTTAGTTCCTTTTTTAATATCCACCTATGATTTCCACTATATTATTAAACTAATTAATTAAAGATATATAACCCTAACCCCACACAACCCTAACACATCCCCACACCCCCACCTGCTACCAAAAAAATTAGGGTTCTAACCCAACTTTTTCTAATCGACCCAAGTTGCAATGGCGATCCTTTGTGGTTGTGGTGAAATAGCAAAGTGCCGAACCTCTTGGACACAATTCAACCCTGGAAGAAGATTTCTTGGTTGCCCTAATTTTATGGATCCCACTAGGAATTGCAACTATTTCAGATGGACGGATGGTCCCTTACCAAATCGTTGGTATCAAACAACCATGTATCAGCTCCATGTTAATTTGGTGAATGCACAAGATCAAATTGCTCAAGCTAACAATCAAACCTCTCGAACTGCTTTCTACAATAGGGTTTTGATTGTGTTGATTTTTGGGATGCTTCTTGTTAGGTTAATGTAGGTATTATGGTAGTTTATGTATTATGGCAGTTGAAGTATAATGGTAGGTTTAGGGTTTAGGATGATCTGTTTTGGGGATGAAGTTACATGGTCTAACTGTTTTGGTTGTAATAATAGATGAAGTGTTATGGTAGATGTTGTCTTTTGTAAAACAATGGTTTAATGAAGTAATGAAGTATTTATATTAGATGGTCTACCTATTTATTCATTTGTTTGATAATGGTTCATGCATTTTTGTTTAAACATACTATGATACAAAAGCTGCAAACAGAAATGTGCCAAAATGGTGAAACATAAAGATTTTACCATTCATTCTAAAATGGTTAAACAAGTGTCACATATTTGTGACAATGGCTGATGTACAAAAGTGCCAAACATATTGGCTAGCCATTTCAGTCACAAAGTTGTGATACCATGTATCAGATATACAAAAGATGTGCAGATGTAAACTGCAAATGTTAAGTAGCATCCTAAGGTAATAACATGTTCATAGGTAAGTGACATATGGCTGATATACAAAAGTGCCAAACATTTGGCTAGCCATTTAAGTCAATCCTAATATCTATTCAAGAGAGATTGCATCATCTTCAGTCAATCCAGGACCAGGTGATGGTGGCCTGTTGAACAAGATCTGTTTGATCTTTTCTGATTGCCTTCTGATGATTGGTGGTGCTTGAACTTGTTGCTGCACTGGTGGTGCTTGAACTTGTTGCTGCATTGGTGGTGGTGGAACTTGTTGCTGTTCTGCTACTGGTTGAACTTGTTGCTGACTTACTAGTCTTCTCCTTTCACTCATCCTCCTTTGATACTCAGCAGTTCTTCTAATCAATGGTTCCAACATAGGTTCTTGTAACACAACAGGCTCTGGTCTTTCAGCGTGAATCCTAACATCTTCTGGAGTAATGCCAATTGGCCATGCAGGTCTAGGAAGACCCATAACATCCTGAAAAAAAAGAGTATATTAGTAAACAAATTGTGTGAACATATGTTAATGCAAAGAAGTATAAATACTTTCCCCTAACATTGCTTCTCCATCCACAGGATCCTAAGATACACCATAACCCAATGGTTTGATTCCACCAGGATACCTATGAGCTTTTGAACCATCTCCTTTCCCTCTCCACCTGACTATCTTCCCATTTATGGTCCTAAGCCTGCTATTACTAACTCCAGGTTCACTACTTGAAGTTTCACAAGATGGTATTCCCACAGTCCCCCCCATCATTCTAACACCTTTGCCCTTCAATGCTTTGCTGTTACGGCTGATTCTTACACCAACACCCCTACTTGGTGAACTCTGATCAGGTGTCATTTCAAACCCAACAGATGGAGTAGAAAGTGGAAGTATTGCAGAACCTAGAATTGGTAATTCTTCCTGAGTTGATTCAACTGGTGCAAAACCATTAGTGGATATCTCATCTTGTGTTGAACTCTGATCTGGTTCATGCACTGGTGTTGATGGTGCACCCTGAGCTGGTTCTTGAACTGGTGGTGAAAGAATTGTAGTCACACTCTGTGACCTACCACCTCTTGCTGTCTTACCACCTCTAGTAGTCTTACCACCACTAGCTGTTTTACCACCTCTTGCAGCCTTACCACCTCTAGTAGTCTTACCACCACTAGCTGTTTTAGCACCCCTAGCTGTCTTACCCCCTCTCCCACTACTAACAGGTTCTGGTTTTGATGGACAACCTCTCTGATTGTGACCACTCTTACCACAAAGTTTGCAGTGGTTGATTTGACCCTTCTTGCTTATCCTTGTCCTGTTTCCATCATCTTCATTTGCATCTCTTTTTCTCTTATGTGGTGGTCTACCAGGCATCCTTCTGTTAATAGGTGGTAGTGGCTTCTGATAAGGTGTTTCTGGCCATTGGTCCATTCCATTTTGACCTTCAATGAAATGACTATAAGCTGATACAAATCTTGGCTTCCTAAACCAATGAGATATATAATCCTCAGGTTCCTTATGCAAGAAGTAGATAGCTGCACAACCATGTTGACAAGGTAAGCCAGTCAACTGCCAAGCTCTACAAGTGCAAGTCCTTTCCTTTTCGTCAACCTTGAAACCCTCATACCCATTCTTCACTTCAAACTTAGTCTCACCAGCTGCAATGACTTTCCAGTCCCTATAATATACAATAGATATAATTAAAAGATAGGTAACATGTATAATGTAAAATATATATAAGAAGATAGTAGTTTACCTGTGTTTATCCTTAATTTTTTCAAATTTCTTCATAATGTTAGGACAGACTGTACCACCCCATTTAGCATGCTTTTCTCTCATCTTTTGCATTCTCTCCATTAAACCAGTCCTTATATCCTCCAACATGTTAATAACAGGTTTCCTCCTTGCCTCAACAATAAGAGAGTTGAAGCACTCACTTATTCCATTTTCAACTGCATCACAAGCTCTATCTGTTACAAATAAATCTCTGCTCCAGCTTTCTGGATGCCTGTCCATCAGATGTTGGTGTGCTTCTTTGCTGTGATCCTTGATTTCATTCATAACCTTTTCAAACTTAGAAGGATATGTTGCCTTAGCTGCTCTCCAAAAGAGAGTCCTAAATAGAACACCAGTGAACTTCTTTCTGAAGTTAGCATAGATGTGCCTAGCACATTGTCTATGCTCAGCTAAAGGCATAATTTCCTTTGCAGCTTCAACAATACCCTGTAGCACACATAAGTTAAAAAATGCACACATATGTAAAACAAAGCTTTGATAAATGTAAATAAGATTACCTTATGTTGATCAGATATAATTGTTAACCCATGACCAGCTGCATTTCCCAAGTCATCAATGAGACACTGCATGAACCAACTCCAATTTTCCTTGTTCTCAACACTGACCACTGCCCATGCAATTGGATAGACCTGGTTATTGCCATCCCTACCTACAGCTGATAGTAGTTGTCCCTTGTAAATGGTTTTCAGAAAGCATCCATCTAACCCAATTATCCTCCTACAACCTTCTAGCCATCCTTGTTTCAAAGCCTTATAGCAAACATAGAAACTATTAAAGTATGTCTTTCCATCTGGCATGGAAGTAACACCCATCTTACAAGTTGACCCTGGATTACTATTAAGGATTTCAGCTGCATATGACCATAGCTTTCCATAATGATCCTCTAAACATGTCTCATATTGCTGTAAAGCCTTAATTTTTCCCTTCCTAGCTTGAGTAACAGTCACTTTACACTTGTATTTCTTTAAGATTAACTCAATAAGGGCCTTAACTGTAATAGTAGGATTCACCATGATCTTTTTAGCATAATTCCTAGCTACCCAGTTGCTTGTTATTAAGGACCCATACTCATATGTCCTTGAACACACATGCTTATCATTAAGGGTTTTGATTTGAAAAGATTTCTCTTCTTGCATCCAAGATGCCCACAATCTAAATGGGCATTTCTTATCTTGATTATCCCTAGAACATTTAGCTAACAGTCTCTTGGGATTGTTTACACTGTAATATAGCTTATAACCATTAGCCAAAGCATAATATGCAAGTGCTCTTTTCAGTTGCTCAAGATCCTCATACCTTTCACCTAATTGTGGTCTCATGAACTTCCATTTTGTAGTTGGATCATGGATTGGCCAGTGATCACCCAACATATCCTGATCATTTACTTTCTTAGGCACATGGTCTTTTTTAGAAGTAAAGTCATCTTTAGGCAAACCATTGTAAATCCTAGACAAAAAATTGTCATCAAACATCTTAGAAGCTTTTTTCTTAGGGGCAGGTTCTACTTTCTTAGTCCTAACCTCAACAATCTCTTCCTCTCCATCTGACAAATGGTCCAATGATGCAGTGTCACTCTCATCAGAACTAAAATACTCATACACATTATAATCATCATCATCTAAATCACTTTCACTATCAGAATCCTGTTGTTCATTAGTGGTCTCATTTATGTCAAATTCAGTGTGAGAAGCATATACATGCAAGACATTATCATTATCAAGACCACATTGAACAAAACCATCAAAGTCAGCATTTGTTTTAAGAGGTTTCAATCCTAAGTGAAACTCTAAGCCAGGGACCAAATAAAACAAACACTTGACCACACTAGTAAACTCAGTTTGCAAAAACTTCCCAAATTCTAGCAAGTCTAAGCCAAGCACATCCACATTTGGAATTTCAGATACAATTTCATAATCATAAGAAAGGGGATCTCTTACAAATACACCACCACGATGATACTTTATTACAAACGTGGATGACTGTGATCATGATGCCATCTGAAACATGATGAAACAATAAACATTGTTAATTTGAAAAAACCCTAATTTGAACAAAGCCCTAATTTATTAAACCTTAAATAATCAGCTGCTTTTGAAAGATAATAGAGATTAAATAATCAGAGAATGGTAATTTACCTTTTACATTTAGACAACTTAAACAATTTTTTAATTTTCAGATCTAGGGTTTCAAATTGGGATGTGTGTGTAATCGGTTTGGGAAGAGTGTGTGTTTTGTTTGGGATTAAAAAAGAAGAATAAATAAAAGGGGGTTATATAAAATAAACGATTTTAATAATTAATTATTATAGGATTAAAAAAATTGGTTGCCACGTTGGTTTTTTACCGGTAACTCTAAGTTACCAAAACCACAATGACGTAATTAACCGGTCATACTAGGTTGAGTAACTTGGATGACAATTTTCAAACTATGTTACCTTAGGACAACACTCACGCGAACTTTAGTAACATATTTGTATAATAACCCTTTTTAAACCAATAAGCTACCTAAAAACAGACTAGAAGGTGTGTCAAAACCTGTGGTACAGGGGACCAATTAGACCAAACAGTCAATTTCAAAGTGCTTTTTCAATAAGCAAATGGTTTCCAAACCTCAGATTTCTTTTTGCTATTGGATCTTAAGCTGTAATACTCCTAAAAATAACAATCAAATTTTATTTCCAATGAAAATTTAGACCTATGGATCTCTACAAAGACCTGACCAATTTTCTGACTTTGAATTTTTGACTTGAAACAAACTTTGACCAATATGAGATTTGATTATCAAATTTTAACTGAAAATTGTATGAAAAGCTGTTGTAAGAAAGAAATGAGCTAGATCTATAACTTATGCAACTACTATGATGAATATGCAACCTATTATCAATAACTGTTATGCAAATTGAAAAAGGAACAAAATGATTTTGACTTTTAAGTAATAACTAACTGATATTATGATTTACCTAGCCTAAATGCAACCTAAAAGATGTGTCTAAACTATCTCTACCCTCTGTATCAGTGAAAATGCCAGCAAACAACAGTTATCCAAACACCCTCTATATATGAGACTGTCACAACTATTATGCACCACAGATCAATCCAAATTAAATCCAAACCAACTCTTAGTTATAAAATAGATCCAAATACACTTCAATGAAACTGAAACACAGAACTCAGATGCAATACTACTCAGAAAAATAGATCCACAGATGTAATCCAATGAAACAGTAAAACAATCCCAATCAACTTAAACTGTATAGAAATGATAAAATGATATTGGCTACTAAGCAATTATCACAAATAGAACAGAAATAAGCAAAAATAAATGGACTAAACTACTATAAGCTACTATTGCAGATCAAAATTGAAATAAGATAAACTTACAAGCCAAATTCCCCCTCAGCATGAAAAGAGGGGGTTCACTAAGCTTGCCTGTCTTTTGACAGGCCAAGTGCTCCTACTTGACTGCCTTGAACTCCAGTAAGCTGGCTTATTCTCAATAAGCTGATACAGTTGACCTTATTGACTTTTATAATTTTTGAACCATTTGTCTGAATAAACTTTCAAAAGCTATAAGAAAACTAATATAAACAAAATAAAACTTGTTTGAAGCTAAAATGCAAGATTGAAACAATATTTTTTTTTTCTTTTGATATAAGTAAAAGCAGAACCAGAAATTTAAATGAATTATAAAATAAAAATAATTATAGAAAACAGAAACTGATTAGGAAATAAACAATAGAATTAAAAATAACAGGAAATTAAGACAATTAGCTGTAAAAAGAAACTAAATTATATTAATAATGAAAAGTGAGTACAATGCTTTTGAATTGAAAATTACAATTGAAATTGAAAACAGAAAACTAAAAATACTTTTTTAAAACCTACACACTACAATACATGAAGGAGGGGAGGTATTTATACACGAGAGGTGTGAGGTCTTTGGATCCTTCTAGCATTCCAGCTCATCAATCCACGCCACTCTTGTGTTTGTTTGGATGAATTTAAGCCCTCAGATGCACCTTGGTCCCCAATCCTCTGATTTCAGCCGTTTGATTGAATCATCACCCAATCATATGCACGCACTCTCATGTGGATTGCCACTCTGTCATTCTCTGCCATGTCAGAATGCTTCTAGAAGTACGTAATTGTACTAATATACCCTTAAATGCTGTGAATTGGATTTTTTTTACACGGGTGAATAGTGTTAGGGTTCTTCAGTTATGGGTTTTGGGGTAAAATGGGGGGCGGGTAAAATGGGATTTGGGGGTTTTATTTGTTGTGGTGTTGACCGGGTCTTTAACCGGGGTAAGGGTGCAGGCCGGGTAAAGGGGTAGTGGGCTTTTTGTATGGTTTGGGCTTTAGGTTGATGGATTAGTTATTTTCTTGGATCCGGTTTTAATTAAGAGTAGTAGTTTTTATCAAGGACCATTTTTGTATTATTGCTAACCATAGGGACCAAAACTGCCATTCATCCATAATAGTTTCCAAGGGCATTTGTTGACAATTTCTAAATCATGGAGGATCAAATTTGATTTTCCTTTGAATATTATTCCCAGAGACCATTTATGTAATTTTGATGAATCTCTGAGGACTTCTAATGAAATTATGAGCTTTCTTTGATCCTTAGGCTTCCCCGACTCTGGCTTTTTGACCTTTTTCCATTCTCGTGCTTGTTTTTGTCGGTTTTGGCTTCGTTTTTGTTCATTTTTCACATATCCGTACCTGCACATACATAAATACAAAAACACACATTCACTTGGCATATTTGGTTAGTATTTGGTGTATTTGGTCTGATTTAAGTTTAAAAAGGATGTGTGAAAAAGCACACATCAAAATCCCCCAGACTAAGGTATTGCCGTGTCCTCATGCAATGTCATCACCTCACGCTTATGAGATAAATAATTTCAAAAACTCTCTTTACTAACGTTGTAAAGTAGCAATGATGTTCAAAAGAGATAGTAAAATCATTTATTCTCAAAAACGCTCCGTTTTCCGATTTTCATGAATAACAACTACAACTACCATTTTTGTACTTTTTCATTTATATATGCGACGGTTTGCCTTGACTTTCATTATCAATTCTTATCTGTTGATAATTTTCAGGGTCAATGAGTAGAAACACTTCTCACATAGGAGAGACCATACGGATAAAAATCGTCATCCTTGATTTTTCACAAGCTCCCAAACTAAGCGTAAAATCGAGATCATTGTTTATTCACAAGTTAGATGCTAACACTACCCACAAAAGTTACTTGTGTCATTACCTCTTGTTCCCAGGTCCTAAGTTTTGTATCTCAAGATTTTAATTTGTGAGAAATGAATTGCTTCATATTTTCTCATTTTGATAGTTATTAGTCTGATAAGAGCACAAAATTTGAACACTAAGTAGTTTCCAAACTTTCCCTCGAAAACCCCTGCATACAGAAATCGGGTCCACATGAAGGTCTCTGATTTAACACGATTTGTGGAGGTCCCCCTATTTACGACCGAGACATACCATGTTTGATACCCGAAACGGAACCTTTTTATTAGGGAAACCCCCGGAGTCGAAGCTTGGCATTTTTGCATAATCATAAGCACTTTAATAATACTTTGGTCCTTAGTCCTTTATTTCTTTTACAATCAACGGTTTATGAGCCGCCAAGATGTAAGAGCTTTATTATGACTTTGGATTTCTATCCGCTGCTTTTTATAGCTTTGGATTCCTCTGCCATTTTATTTGGCTTTGGACTATTATTATTGATATTCATAATCATATGCCAAACCCCAAGTCCTACGGCTTTTACTAAGATCACAACATCGGCTGCGAACCGGTAAGATGCAATAGTCTATTTTACCGTAACACTGGCAGTACCCCTATGTGTACCAAACCCCCATATGCAGAGATTTTGTTGGGAACGAGAAAAAACTAAGTATTGCCCAAACCGTACACCCTTAATTAATCATAGAGATCTATTATTATTGGTGTGCAAGCTTGTGGGAACAAGGAGGCCACAAGTACCTTTCGTGGGCTCTAAAGAGATCCAACTACTCCACGTTTAGCACGAAACTTCTAAATAAACTCTATCATTCCTCGATCTCCGCAAATTTAAAATCCCAAGTAATGAGATCCGCGGATGCTTAGCCATAATCTTATGATTGTTTTGGTTAAGGGAGACGAGCTAGGGCTCAACACGCCCGGTCAAGTCGGAACATTTATTTCTACTCTCGCCGGTAGGAAAGTCAAAACAAGGTGTCAAAACTTATTATTCATATCATATATATTTTTCATTTTTTTTTTCACTTTTCACTTTTTTTTTTATTATTATAAAGCGGTGACTTAAATTTAAAATTTTTAGTGGAAAACGGAGTTGCGTAAGTTAACAGCTCAGACAAAGGTGTCAGGTCAAATCGAATCGAAGATTCACCCCCCCCCCAGACTAAAGTGAAACATTGTCAATGTTTTTAGGGTACGGGTAGTCTACGTAAAATCTAAGGCCATTTATTAAGTGTGCCAAGAGATAAACGTTAGTCGATAAAATTTTGGATATGGTGAATTTCCGAAAGAGCAGCGAAGGATGAGACTCGAGTGGAGAGAACGACAAACCACGAGAACGAGAGTCCTCAAACTTCGGGGAAATTCCTGAACATTCATAAACAACCACGAAAACACAAGTTTGGAAAGGGCCGCCCCCCTCACGTCACGTTATTAAAAAATAAAAATAAAGAAAATGAAAATGGATAAGCATGGGGTGCCTCCCACGAAGTGCTTGTTTTTGATTACCGAGTCACATGAGCTTGACTCGATCCTCAAATTTAATCATCCTTGGGGAAAGTTTGGAGATCCGGGACAACCATGGGTGGTATGTCCCCTCCGAAATAATGTTTAATACGATGACCATTCACCTTAAAATTGGGACCATTAGGTTGAGCAAGCTCAAGGGTTCCATAAGGAAATACTTGGGTAATGGTGAATGGTCCAGACCAACGGGTTTTTAACTTACCCAAGAAAATCTTCAATCGAGAATTGAAAAGAAGGAATCGGTCACCAACATTGAAGAATCGATCTTTAATTTTAGCATCATGAATCCTCTTTGTCTTTTCTTTGTAGATCAAAGAATTCTCATAGGCCTGATCACGAAGCTCGACTAATTCATGCAATTGAACTTTACGATGATCACCCGCGGTTTGAAGGTCAAAATTAGCATGTTTCAAGGCCCAGTAGGCCTTGTGCTCAAGTTCAAAGGGCAAATGGCATGCCTTCCCATAAACCAGCTTGTATGGAGTGCACCCAATGGGTGTTTTGTAAGCTGTACGGAAAGCCCAAAGTGCATCATCTAATTTATCGGCCCATGAAGCACGATGTTCACCTACGGTCCTTTCTAAAATTCGTTTCAAGCCATGATTGGAGACCTCAACTTGACCACTAGTTTGTGGATGATATGCCGTAGAAAGACGATGTGAGACACCATATTTGAGCATAACTTTTGCGAATTGGTCGTTACAAAAATGGGTCCCACGATCACTTATAATAGCACGAGGTGCACCAAATCGGGCGAAGAGACTTTTAAGAAATTTCACAACAACTCGGGCGTCATTGGTGGGTAGTGCCTTCGCTTCGACCCATTTGGACAAGTAGTCGGCGGCCACGAGTATATATTTGTACCACGAGAAGACGGGAATGGACCCATGAAATCGATGCCCCAGACGTCAAAAATTTCACAGACTTGGATGGTATTTTGAGGCATCTCGTCCTTCTGAGAAATTTTTCCTTGACGTTGGCAAGAATCACATGATTTAACCAACTCATGAGCATCCCGGTAAATCGTCGGCCAATAGAAGCCGGAATCAAGAACTTTTTTAGCGGTGAAGTTGGCACCATGATGTCCCCCCGTGGGTCCATTGTGGCATGCCATAAGAATTTCAGCAGCTTCTTTGCCGTGAACGCACCACCGGATCACTTGATCCGCACAAATCTTAAACAAGTAGGGGTCGTCCCAGAAATAATGTTTAACATCTTTGAAGAATTTCTTTTTTTGCTGGAACGACATCCCTTTACGGATAAAATTCCCCGCATGGTAATTCACAAAGTCGGCGAACCATGGGGTACTAGAATCACAATGTGATAAACTCCCCAGTGTCCCGAGAGGAAATGCTTTGTTAATCTCCTTTTTCTTGAAAACACTTTGATGGGGATTCTCTAAACGTGATAGGTGATCAGCAGCAAGGTTCTCAGCTCCCTTTTTATCTCGAATTTCAGCATTGAATTCTTGAAGGAGTAGAACCCACCGCATCAAGCGTGGCTTAGCATCTTGCTTTGCCATAAGGTACTTAAGAGCCGAGAGATCCATATACACTATGCATTTCTTCAAAAGCAAATAAGATCAAAATTTTTCAAAAGCGTAAATGACGGCTAACATCTCTTTCTCAGTAGTCATATAATGGTATTGAGCGTCGGTCATTGTTTTACTAGCATAGTGTATCAGCTGAAAGTGTTTAGACTTGCGTTGCCCCAGGACTGCACCAATGGCATAATCGCTAGCATCGCACATTAGCTCAAAAGGCAAGTCCCAATCGGGGGCAACTAAGATAGGAGCCTCCGTTAACTTCTTTTTAAGAATATTAAATGCTTCGATGTATTCATTTGAGAAGATAAACGGAGCATCTTTTTCAAGCAAGTGGGTCAGGGGCCGGGCTATCTTAGAAAAGTCTTGAATGAAACATCGGTAAAAGCCGACATGACCGAGAAAACTTCTAATTCCTTTAACGGTGGTGGGATAAGGTAATTTTGCAATCACGTCGACTTTAGCTCTATCGACCTCAATCCCGGATTTCAATATATTATGGCCGAGGACAATGCCCTCTTTGACCATGAAATGGCATTTCTCCCAATTTAGAACCAAGTTGGTGTCTTCACACTGTTTCAGCATACTTTCTAAATGGGAGAGGCACGAAGTGAAAGAATCTCCATAAACCGAGAAATCATCCATGAAAATTTCCATGGTTTTCTCGATCATGTCCAAGAATATAGACATCATACACCTTTGGAACGTACCTGGAGCATTGCATAAGCCGAAAGGCATACGTCGATAGGCAAACGTTCCATAAGGGCACGTAAAGGTAGTCTTTTCCTGGTCCGGAGGGTCAATCGGTATCTGAAAGTAACCGGAAAATCCATTAAGAAAACAATAGAACTCATTTCCCGCTAGGCGTTCTAGCATTTGATCCATAAATGGAAGTGGGAAATGGTCCTTACGAGTCGCATCATTCAATTTACGATAATCAATACAAACTCTCCATCCGGTAACAAGACGTGTCGGAATTAATTCATTATCTTCATTTGTTACGACAGTCATTCTACCTTTCTTCAGTACGCATTGGACCGGGCTAACCCAAGAGCTATCCGAGATTGGATAAATCATTCCGGCATCGAGGAGTTTGATAACTTCCTTTTTAATAACCTCATGAATTTTCGGGTTAACCCGTCGTTGTTGCTGAACGGACGGTTTGTAATTGTCTTCAAGTAAGATCTTATGCATGCAAAAACGAGGGTCGATACCCTTAATATTAGAAATTTGCCAAGCGATGGCACTCTTATGCTTCTTCAGCACATCTAAGAGACGTTTCTTCTCCTTATCTTTAAGTTCTTTAGAAATAATGACAGGAAGTTTGTCGGTTCCTTCCAAAAATGCGTATTCGAGATGAGGTGGTAAATCCTTGAGCTCGGGCTCCGGAGGATTCTCAGTAGACGGCTTAACTTCTTGAACGTCGGCCATTTTAAGGTCCATCGGAGGGAGGGACAGGTTGGGATCTTCATTCAATAATTTCTCAATCAAAAGAACATCTCCCTCCAGGTCACAATCGTAATGATCAATTTCCGATGAAATCGAATCATTAGCAAGAAAGGCCTCGATCTTTTCCAAAATGAAATCACTTCCCTCACACGGAGTAAGGGAAGGGGAAGGATCGGAAATTATCGGTTCAGAAGAATGAGTGGGATTGCCACTCGAAGCATTTTCGGTAAAGCCAAGTAATTCTTGAGCATACTCCTCCGTAACTTCGACGATAACGTCGATTCGGTTAACGGAATATTTGTCATACTCGGAGGAGTACCTCGTGGTTTGATCCAAATTAAAAGTTACGGCTTTGGTACCAACGCGTAGGGTAATTTCTTCATCGAAAACATCAATTAAAGCACGGCCAGTCCTTAGGAAACCTCTCCCGAGAATGAGAGGTACCCGTGGATCGGCATCGAAATCAACAATGACAAAATCGGCAGGGAAATGGAATTTTCCCACATTAACGAAGACATCCTCGGCTATTCCCATCAGGCGGGAAGTAGTTCGGTCGGCAAGCTCGAGGGTCATGCAAGTTGTAGTTAAATCGGGTAAAGACAACTTCTTCCAAATGGATAACGACATTAGGTTAATGCTAGCACCAAGATCGGCCAAGGCGAAACATTGAACCATCCCAGGAAAATTACACGAAATGAGAAATCGTCCGGGGTCTTCAAGCTTTTTGGGAAGCTTTTTGAGGATAACCGCCGAGCAATTCTCATTCATCTGGGTTCGTGATATTTCAAACAATTTTTCTTTGTTATTCAAAGGACCTTTTAGCATAGAAGCAAATTTAGGCATCAAAAGTATAGCATCCGCGAGACTTATGTCAAAGTGTAAATCTTGAAAAATCTGATAAAACTTTTCCATCTGGTTTTTATCTTTCTCACGATGCTTTTGTTCGTTTAAGCGTGACGGATAAGGCAAATTTGTTTTGACGGGAATTTCTTTCTCAGTTTCGTTAACAACTTTATCTTTTCCTTTGGACGTCGGGACCACCGGAGGTTGGATGTTCTCGGTCCTTCCATTATTACTAGGAATTTCCGTATCTGTTGTTGCCCCGGTTTCACGGACGACTACCTCGGGAGAAAAAGAAGAAGGGGTAGTCGGAGCCGGTTGTCCATCGATTACAATACCACTCCTAGTCGTGATCGCCTTAGCATCGCCCCTCGGGTTAGCGATCGTGTTGCTTGGAAGAGTACCCGAACCCGAGGGTCGATCATTTAAAGACTTCTTCAATTCGGACATTTGATTAATTAACATTTTATTCATCTCCTCTTGACTTTTCATAAACTACTTAAGTAATTCTGTTGACATAAATAATGCCTAAAAACATTATTAGCATGTTATCAATATCTCTATGTTTTAATTATCACAAAATATAAACTCATAGAACTAAAAGTTGTGACATAAACAAGTATTTAGTAATTAATATTTCTCTTTACATCCAAATCACTTAAGGTATGAATAAACAAAGTGTTTAGTGTATTTTATGATCAAAGGAAAGTTTAATTAAGCATTACAAAGTTTATTTAATTATATAAACATATTATATATTTTTGAAAAACACTTTTGGTAATAAAGAAAAATGTTTTATTCATACTAAATATATGAATTCAAAATTTTAACCAAAATCAGTTAGTTTTTCACCAAATAAACTTTCCCCACTAAAAGACAAAGAATCTGGCCGTTTCAGCTGGGCGGCCCCCTTAATTATAAAGGGTGGTCCCCTTAATTTTAAGGGGACCGGCCATGATTTAAGGGGACCGGCCACGCTCCTCTGTCAGATTCTTTTGCCTATAAATACCACTGATGAGTGCTCAAACACTCATCATTTTTGGTCTAATCTGAACTGCAAAACATACAAAAACACTCAGTAATGCATCAAAATACTAAAAATATTTCAAAATTGTGTTTTATATGTTTTAGATGCAAAATGAGCAAAAACAAATGAAAAACGCACAAAGTTTGCAAAATTGGCAGTTTCAGTCCCTCAACTTTCATGAAATTACAAAACTAGTCCCTGGATATTCAAAATATGGAAAATTATCGCCAAAGGTCATTTTGAAATCATAAAATGTCATATTTAGTCCTTTGGTGAAAAATTGGAAAAGTTTTGGAAATTTACAGTTTGGTCCCTGGAGTTTCAAATATTAGCAGAAAAGGTCCCTGGTGGGGTAATTTTGAATGAAAAATCAATTTTGGTCCTTGGGAATTCACAAAAATCACTTTTAATCCCTGGAGAAAATGTTTTGTGGAAATTACATGTTTGGTCCCTGTATTTTGCAACTTTACAGTTTTGGTCCCCGGATGTGTGAAAATGGAAAAATTAATTAATGGTCCATGTATTATTGTAAGTTATCAATTTTGGTACTTATAATAAATTTTTGAAAGTTGCTAATCAACCCCCTCCAATTTTCAGTTTTACAATATTGGTCCTTGTATTTTTGTTACTTAACCAAATGGACCCTCACTTTTCATTATATCCCAAAACCAAAATAACAAACCCACCACCAAATCTGATCCAACACCCCTACCCAAATCCATAACCAACACAACCTTAGCCCACCTTTACCCACACCAAACCCCTAGCCCAACTGCTACCCCAAGCCCACCACCTAATTTAATAATAAACCTAAACCGTTCTAAATAATACGGGTCAAACCAGGGTCAAACCTCGCACTGTTCATCCCCTACCCCTCTTCCCCGTTTTCTGCAACTGGTTCCCTCCCCCTCCTCTAAAGTCCTCACCAACCCTCACCAAACTCATTAATAACTTCACCAACCTCACCTTCCCCCCTCCTCATTAAATATGCTCACCAAACCCATCCCAATTGCCCTGCTCAGTTTTCCCGCCAAAAATCATCAAACGGCTGGGATCATTTTTTAGCCATCCAAAGGCTCAGAACTGAAGTGGGAAAGATAGTGGAATGCTCCAGGCTTATAAAAAGAAAATAAAAAGAAGAGAAGGAGTCAGTGAGAGTAGTTTAGGAGTAGTGTACTGTAGCTGTAAGATTTAGCTTCAAGTTTTATTGTAATTTTTGCTTAAAAAGCTTTGTATTTACCATTTCCAGTGTACTAGAAACTCATTCCACCCTTTAATTTAAAAGTTGCAGTGTTGAATTTCAAATTTGTGTTTTTAATTTAAATATTCTAAATCATTGTCAAGTATTGGAAGTTGTTGTTATCTGGTCCTTTAAGCTTAATAAGGTTCACTAAGTAAGTTTTTACAAGTTTACTTAACATTTTACTCAGTTTTATAAATAATCCCATAAATTCAAGAAAATTAGTCTTTAAATCCAAAACAAGTGAGAGACAGAGAAGAAGCAAAGAAATCTGAAAGGTTTTTGGATTTTTATGGTATTAAAAGCTTATTTGGAAGCTTTGGGACAGGTGTGAGTCCCTGGTTTACCAGTTCTGTGCCTGGATCCATTTGTGAGTTCTAGTTTCAATTTCTTTCAATACTACTGTAGCATTACTTAAATCTTGTTTATTTGTTGTTTGTGAGTTTATTAGGTTAGGTTGTTCTTAAAAATTGTTTTGTGGATAGCTTTTGTTCTTTGATTCTAAAAATTGCTCAGTTTCATAATTCCACTGCCAATATGGTATTATTTTGAATCATGGTGTTTTCATTGTTGTTTTTGTTGTTTGTGTGTTTATTTAAGTTTACATGATACCCTTATGCACCTCTGAATCAATTTTATGGTACAATTCTGCCATTGGTCTTGAATCACAGAACTGTCATAATATATAGGGGTGTTTGGGTCAGCAGCTCCCACTGAGTATTAGGGTGTTTAGTTTTGTGCTTGTTGTTTCCTCAGGTCACTTAAAGCTGTAGTAGGACATATAAATAAAAAAGATTGCATGCTCAACCTCAGAAAGTCAGAATCATTTTTAAATCCATCTCATTTGTTATCTGTTGAAACCTTTGGTACCATAATCTCCATATTAGCTTAATAACTGTTAATATAGCTTATTCTCATCTCATATTAGCTTAATATTACATAATCAATCATTAGGAATCAGTGGAAATCCATAAAAGTCAAGAATCCAAGTTTTCTTAAAAAAGTCAAATGTGGCATTCCAGATTTTTACCAAAGTTGCAAGATTTATTTTGAATTATGTGTTAGGATCTAGCCCTTGAAACCTGTTTCTATTCATTCTCTACCACCTCATCTACAAGTTTCCATGTTCTTTTTATTTTTGTGATTTTCTTGTTGGGCCCCACAAAGCCACAAAGTGACTTGCAGGGCACACCAGTGCTCTGTCTCAGCAGACACACCACCACCACCACCACTTGGTGGTGGTTTTCTGACCACCCAGTGGGTCCCACAGCTCCCCACCTTGCATCCTTCAACCCCCCTCCTACCAGGGTCCATGTTTTGACCCTTGGTTTGACCTCACACCCACTGGGCCCCACCTGAATCATCTCCACAAACTTGTCCCAGTTCTGAGTTCATAACAAATTATAAGTGCTTATTTGATTAGCTTATAGCTTATTCAGTGGTTCAATTGAGCTTCTTTCTGCTTAAACATGTTCACATAAGCTATTTGGTCCAGATATAACCATTGTGGGTCCCACTCAAAGCCATTTTAGCTTATTTTCCTCTTGGGTCAACATAAGTCAACTGTCACAACTTATTAGCTTATTCTGGCTTATTTTTGATTTTCTAAAAGTTTGTTTTTACAAAAAGTGTTTGTTTTTAAGTATTTAATAGGTTTGTAAAAGAAAAAAAATCAAGAAAAACAAATTTAAAATTAAGTGATAGTTTCAATTTAATGTAATTTAATTTTAATTTTCATTTTTAAATTTTTCTTAAGTACTTGTCATTTTTATATTTTTATTAAATTACTCTTATATTAAAGTATTTATAATAATTTTTTCAGATTTTTATTTTGTCCTTTAGTATTTATTAGAATTAATATTAGTTTTATTAATTATTAATTAATATTAAGTTTAAAATAGCATAATTAGTTTCTACAAGGTAAAACCTAGTTTTTATATTTTTTATAGCTTTTATAAGTTGTAAAATAATTTTAGAAATTTTATTAGAATTTTTACTGTTCATTTAGTATTTTTTATAATTTAAAATAGTTAATTAGTAATTAATAAGTAATTAATTAATACAAAAACCATAAAAAGACAAAAACACTTATTTTTATTTTTAAAACTTATTTTTAGTCATTTTATAATGTTAGGAATTTTATTTTCACCTTTTTAGTATTTAAATAATAGTGTATTGTATTTTAGTTATTTAAGTATTAATAATAAGTAATTAATAAATAGTTTTTAATTAATAGTAATTAATTAAATAGTGTAAAAAGTAATTTTAATTTTCTAAAAAGTTTCTTTTATTATTAGGATTGTAAAAATGTGATTTTCACTTTTGTAAGTATTTTATTTTGCCAAAACTCGCGTTTTATTTTGTACGTCTACGTTTTATTTAAACGTAACGTACGCATTTTTAGGTTTTAATCGTTTCTGGTTTTTCTTAGCTTCCCGTCTTATTCAAATAGCTTGTTTAAGCTATTTCATTGTAGATTCCTTAGTTAAACCAAACTCAAAACCCCTTTCCTGTCCAAATTCACCCGATCACGAAACCGTTTGTTTACAATTCACACCTCGTCGGGACATACGACCTGGGGAAACCTTATACTTCCGCGGAGCATTGATCTAGGCTATTTGACTTTGTTGACCATTCCTTGGTCAATATAAGTTAGGTGGTTTAGGCTCAATCAACCACCTTAAACCTGGATTTTTTCCTCACCTTTTGCACTACTAAACTTTCTGATCTAGATCCAATTCTCCATTCTTTTATCCTTTGATCATAAGTACATAAATTTTTTGTTTCAAAGTGATCCAACCTTCATCCTCTCAAGTGCAAGAGAAGAATACTTCTATCCCTCAAGACAAGAAGTATTACAACTTGTTGTGATCTCCACATCCAAGTTGTTGGTGTATCATCAAAGATCTTTTACATTATTCTTTGTGAAGATTGTTGTGAATATTTGATTGTAGATAGTTGTGTTAGTTATTGATTGTGTGATTAATTAGTAGCTTGGTGTGAAGAAGATAAGCTAGGTATTAGATTGGTGTGAAGAAGATAGGTGTGGAGTAGTTAGTTGTGAAGTAGATAGATTTGAAGAAGTTGTGTAGAAGGTGTGACTTAGGTGTGACGAAGTTGAGGTGTGAAAAGCGGTGTGTAGATTGGTGTGTACGGTTTTCTCCGCCATAAGGGAGCTTGTTGATATAGTGAAGAAAACTCTCGAGTTAGGTGCTCGGGGAGTGGAGTAGGGCAAGGTAGGTGTCCTTGTAGCCGAACCACTATAAATCTCTTGTCTCGCGGTTCGATCTTTCCATCTCTTACTTATTTCATTACTTATCATTATCATACTTTGTGTAGTATTAATTGTTTATATTGTTCAAGACTTGAGATCACATATTTTTGAATCTAAGTTTTTAAAAGCTAAGCAAAACTCTAAAACTACTTTTTATAAACTAAGTAAAATGACGTAAAACTATTTAACCCCCTTTCTAGTTTTCCACAATTGGTATCAGTAGCCACGTCTAGCAAGATTTTTAAAATATATTGTATTTTAAAACTTGTAACGATCTATGGAATCTGAAAAATATTTAGAAGGGCAATCTATGCAAAGACCACCACTATTTGAAAGTGATGGATTTTTATATTGGAAAAATAGATTCGAAACGTATGTGAAATCAAAAGATCTTGATCTTTGGCATATTATTACCTTTGGTGATTTTCCTCCTATTCAATATAATGTTGAAACTAAAATGAATGAAACTGTATCTTTTGATAAACAAAATAATGATTTGAAAAAGAAAATAGCAAAAAATAATGAGGCTAAAATGGTAATTTATAATGCGTTACCACACAAAGAATATGAAAGAATTTTTATGTGTAAAACCGCCAAAGAAATTTGGGATTCTTTACTAATCACTCACCAAGGTAATAGCCAAGTCAAAGATAATAAAATAGATCTTCTTGTACAACAATATGAACAATTTACGATTCCGGAAGAGGAATCAATTGATAATGCTTTTGCTAAGTTTAACACTATCATCACAAGTTTAAAAGCACTTGATGAGACATTTTCTAGTAAAAATTGTGTTAGGAAATTTCTTAGGGCATTGCATCCAAAATGGCGAGCTAAGGTCACGGCAATCGAAGAATCAAAGAACTTGATGACGTTATCTCTAGATGAACTAATTGGCAACTTGAAGGTTCATGAAGAAATCATAAGAAGAGATTCGGAAACTGTCAAAGTCAAGAAAGAACTAACCAAATCAATTGCTCTAAAAGCCAAAAAGGAACCTAGTGATGATGATGATTCAAGTGACGAAAGTGAAGACGAAGAATATGCAATGGCCGTAAGAGAATTCAAGAAGTTCTTCAAGAAACGAGGAAGATTCACTAGATCATCACGAGACGAAAGAAAAGCATTCCAAAGGAATAGAAGTGACAACTACGGGAAGAGAAAATGCTTTAGATGTGGAAGTCCAAATCATTTCGTTGGCGAATGTCTAAAGCCAAGGTGCTTTTGTTAGTGGAACATGGAGTGATAGTGACAAAGAAGAAGTTGAAAAGCCAAGAGACGAAAAGTGTTTTATGGCAAAAGAAACCGACGAAATATGTTTAGGAATTGACTTGGAACCTGACGAATGGATCAAAGATAGCGGATGTTCGAGGCACATGACGGGGAATCGCAATCTATTCTCTACATACAAGGCATACAATGGAGGTAACGTTATTTTCGGTAGTGACTTACGTGGAAAAATCATTGGCAAAGGTACGATCTCTCAAGACTCACTTACTATTGAAAATGTAGAGCATGTAGATAAGTTAACATATAACTTGCTTAGTGTAGGACACATATGTGATAATAAATGTAGAGTCACATTTACCGAAGATGATAGCGAAATAGTTAAGGATGGAAAAATTATAGGTAGAGGAATTAGAAAAGGTGGCATATATGTTATGAAACTAGGAAACAAACCTGAGGATAGGATATGCCTAACGACCCTAGATGAAAACTCTACACTATGGCATAGGAGATTAGGACATGCTAATATGCAACAAATACAATCGTTGGCCTCTAAGGAATTAGTTAGAAATTTGCCTAATCTAAAATATGACAAGCATTTTTGTGATGCATGTAAAATTGGAAAACAAGCTCATGCCAGTCACAAAGCCAAGAATATAGTATCCACTACTAGATGCCTAGAATTATTACATATGGATCTCTTTGGTCCATCCGCTGTGAGGAGCTATGGAGGAAACAAATATACCTTAGTGATAGTAGATGACTACTCACGATACACGTGGACTAGGTTTTTAAGTGACAAGACCCAAGCCTTTGAAAAATTCGAAATATTTAGTAGAATGATTCAAAATAAATTAGGATGCTCAATAGTTGCCATTAGGACGGACCATGGTAGGGAATTTTACAACGAAGTACAATTCGGAAAATATTGCGAGTTAAATGGAATATCTCACAATTTCTCCGCTCCTCGTACTCCTCAATCGAATGGCGTAGTAGAAAGAAAAAATAGGTCACTACAAGAAATGAGTAGGACTATGTTAAATGAACAATCCATCCCACAAAAATTTTGGTGTCACGCCGTAGATACATCAACTTATATTTAAAATAGGGTATCAATTAGAAGAATTCTAGGAAAAACTCCTTATGAGTTACTAAGAGGTAGAAAACCAAACTTAAGCTACTTTAAGGTATTTGGAAGTAAATGCTATATATTAAACACTAAGGACTATCTCACTAAGTTTGATCCAAAATCATATGAAGGAATATTTTTAGGATACTCACAAAATAGCAAAGCATATATAATACTTAACAAACACTCCATGAAAGTATAGGAATCACTAAATGTAACATTTGATGAAACACCACCACCTCCTAAAACATTACCTTTAGAAGATGATGATTTAATTGAAGATGAAGCTATTGAGGTTAGTAAAACAAAACCCATAGGAAATGATAATGTAGACATTCACTTAGAAAATAACGAAACTAGTAATATTAAAGAATCTAGATCTCATCCATTAGACAATATAATAGGACATCTTAACCAAAGAACCCTTAGGTCACAAGCCCAAGATAAAAATAATTTCTTTTGTTTCCTCTCAGCAATAGAACCTAAGAATATTAGCGAGGCTTTAAAGGATGAAAGTTGGGTTATAGCTATGCAAGAAGAATTAAATCAATTTAAGGCGAATGATGTTTGGGAATTAGTCCCAAATCCAAAAGATTTGACCATCATAGGAACCAAATGGGTATATAGGAATAAGTTAGATGAGAATGGAATAGTTACTAGGAATAAAGCTAGGTTAGTTGCCCAAGGTTATAATCAACAAGAAGGAATTGATTATGAGGAAACTTATGCCCCTGTAGCTAGACTAGAATCGATTAGGATATTACTTGCCTATGCTTGCGCCCTAGATTTTAAGTTATTCCAAATGGATGTGAAAAGTGCATTCCTTAACAGTTTTATCAATGAGGAGGTATATGTGGCACAACCTCCAGGATTCATTGACATCGCAAAACCTGATTATGTTTATAAGTTAAAGAAAGCTTTGTATGGACTCAAACAAGCTCCCAATGCTTGGTATGATCGATTAAAAGCTTTTCTTATTAAACATGATTATTCCATGGGAATGGTAGATAACACTCTTTTCACAAAAAGGAAAGACCCAAATCTCATCATTGTCCAAATATATGTTGATGACATTATATTTGGATCGACTTGTCAAGATATGTGTGATGAATTTGCCAAAATCATGCATGATGAGTTTGAGATGAGTATGATGGGTGAACTTAACTTCTTCCTAGGATTACAAATAAAACAATTAGAAGATGGAACATTTTTTAACCAATCTAAGTACATTAAGGAAATGCTTAAGAAGTTTGGCCTAGAAGACTCAAAACCCACGAAAACTCCCATGTCTATGGAGGTAAAGCTCACAAAGGATGACGAAGGTGAGTCCGTAGATAACACCAAGTATAGAGGAATGATAGGTAGTTTACTATACTTGATGGCAAGTAGACCCGATATCATGTTTAGTGTCTGCCTTTGTGCCCGTTTTCAAGAGGATCCCAAAACCTCTCACCTAGAAGCGGTTAAGCATATCTTCCGATACGTTAAAGGCACTATACACTTAGGATTATGGTATCCTAAGGAATCCGGCATAGAAACCATTGTCTATGCGGATTCGGATCATGCGGGAGACTATGTAGATAGAAAGAGCACTAGCGGTATTTGCACGTTTATGGGATGTTGTCTAACGTCTTGGTTTTTGAAGAAGCAAACCGCTCTTGCTATTTCTACCACCGAAGCCGAATATGTAAGCACCGGAAAGGCATGTCAACAAGCACTATGGATGAAACAAGCTCTCGTAGACTATGGCATTAGGTTAGAAAATGTCCCCATTATGTGCGATAACAAAGGTGCGATAGATTTAAGTAAAAATCCGGTGCAACACTCTAGGACTAAACACATAGAAATACGTCACCATTTTCTTAGGGATAATGTACAAAAAGGAAATATATCTATAGAAAAGGTTGCATCGGAAGACAACATTGCGGATATATTCACAAAACCTCTTAAGCGTGAATTATTCAACCACTTGCGTTTAGGATTAAGAATGATGGAGCAAGTTGACTAAATTATATTGAATTATTTCAAATTTATACTTGCATAAAATTCATTTTTTTTCATTTCACCTATTCTGAGTCTAGGAATCTATTTCGCACAAAACTAAAGATTGAGAAAAGCTAATTTCTTTGCATAAACCGTTTTGTAAAACTCAATCACTTTTCTCTAAAAATTATTCTCACAATCTAGGAACCCCATGAAAATCATTTTCTTTGCATTGTTGACAAATCCTAAAAATATTCTATTTCAAAATAATGCATAAATTCTCACATAAATTGTCAAGATATATAATGTAATATATATCTTTGACATTCATAAACGAGCAAAAATTGAATCAAGGAGATTATTTGGATTGTTTCTTAGGATCATTATTTTTTTTCTCTAGGAGTCGAAACAATCACAACTCCACATTTGTTGCATATAGACACTCACTAGGACAAATTCATTAATAATGGTGTCATCTTAATCCATCATTAGTTGTTCACTCACTAATTATCCTTGCCTTAAATCTAAGATAGATGCCTTAGGAAGCTTAATTATGCTTACCTTTATTTGCCTCCTCTTGATTATTATATGTTGATTATTTGCTTTTGTGTTTATGTGTTTTTGCATGCATGCTATATCTTGATTAGATTAGACTCTATATTGCCTAAGACAATTGAACTTGCTTGAATTCTAATCCAAACACACAACCTTTCTGCAAATTTTCTGCCAAAAACCCAATTCTGGCAACCTGGAAATCACCAGATGGGCGGCCCCCTTAATTTTGTTAGGCGGCCCCCTTAATCATTAAGGGGACTGCCCCCTAATTAAGGGGACCGGCCATCTGCTGGTCGGGTTTACAGAATCTTTTCTGCTTTTTAGCCCATTTCAACCTACATTTCCCATTTTTCACCAACACATTTTGTCCTAATCCCCCAAACAAAACTTATCCATCCTTAAACACACAAATCTTACACTATAAATATCCCCAATCCTCAAAGCTCTCCATTCATCCCATCATGAACTCTCCAAACAAACGAAAATCAAAAGCCTCAAGGCTAGCAAGGATGACGGAAAATCCCGTTTGGCGAAGAAAAAGCCCTCGAAACAAATCCATCATCATAAATGAAGTTGGAAATCATTCCTCACCACCAACTTCTTATTTCCCAAACTTTGCATCAAACCAACAAAGTCATTCATTTGATCCACTTTACAAACCATACAACATTGGCCAAACATCTTCCTTCAAGCCAAACTACACCTCTCAACCTCCAACAACTTATAATGATCCATGCAAGTTTGATCAACCATCAAACTACAATTCCAACTACACAAACCCAACTCATCCATACCAAACCTATGATCCCCTCCACATTGCCACGGAAAAACAAAAGTTCCGTGATGAAATAAACCAAATCCATGATCTTAGTGATCTCCTTGCTATGCATCTTGCACAACGCAACAAAGGGCTACCTCCATCATCACCCTATGCAAATTGCCTTCCCCACTCTCTTAACTTGGATCAAGTTACAAATCACACTCACTTTTGCCCTTGTTGCATATTCCTTCAAAAACAAATCCTCTACTTGAGTGAAGATATTTCTTGGATTGAATATCTTCTCACTCGCAATCATCCAATACCACCCTTAACACGATACAACATCGTGAGATCCACTTCTTCCGTTCCACACTCCACTCAATATCCCTCTCAATCAAACATCTAAGCTTTATGCTTATGTTTCTCTTCAAGCAAATAAAACAATCAACCATGGGTTGCAAGCAAGTCCAAGTGCTCTCTTAGGCAAAATAGGACTATGACTTTTTCTTTTGTGTTACTTTTCTTTTATTATCAATATGCTCCAAGCATATTGAATGTTGTAATGTTTATTATTCCTACAATGCTTGAATGAATCTATGTTTAGTTGCATAATTGTTGCTTTGCATATATGTGTATCTTGCTCTCTTCAAATATTTTTGCAGCAAAGATCTCCATTGCTCATTCCCTTGGTGCTCTCAAATGAGGGGGAGCATACATTAAGGGGGAGCTTTCTACCCGTTTAAACTTCCCTCACAGAGCTTACTCGGCTTAACCTTTTTAATTAATACAAAAAGGGGGAGAAGAGAAATATAAACTATATAATACTTGTCTAAAAACAAGTTTTAGATATATTGAGTTTAAGGTTTTGTAATAATCAAAAAGGGGGAGATTGTTGACATAAATAATGCCTAAAAACATTATTAGCATGTTATCAATATCTCTATGTTTTAATTATCACAAAATATAAACTCATAGAACTAAAACTTGTGACATAAACAAGTATTTAGTAATTAATATTTCTCTTTACATCCAAATCACTTAAGGTATGAATAAACAAAGTGTTTAGTGTATTTTATGATCAAAGGAAAGTTTAATTAAGCATTACAAAGTTTATTTAATTATATAAACATATTATATATTTTTGAAAAACACTTTTGGTAATAAAGAAAAATGTTTTATTCATACTAAATATATGAATTCAAATTTTTAACCAAAATCAGTTAGTTTTTCACCAAATAAACTTTCCCCACTAAAAGACAAAGAATCTGGCCGTTTCAGCTGGGCGGCCCCCTTAATTTTAAGGGGACCGGCCATGATTTAAGGGGACCGGCCACGCTCCTCTGTCAGATTCTTTTGCCTATAAATACCACCTTAAACCTGGATTTTTTCCTCACCTTTTGCACTACTAAACTTTCTGATCTAGATCCAATTCTCCATTCTTTTATCCTTTGATCATAAGTACATAAATTCTTTGTTTCAAAGTGATCCAACCTTCATCCTCTCAAGTGCAAGAGAAGAATACTTCTATCCCTCAAGACAAGAATTATTACAACTTGTTGTGATCTCCACATCCAAGTTGTTGGTGTATCATCAAAGGTCTTTTACATTATTCTTTGTGAAGATTGTTGTGAATATTTGATTGTAGATAGTTGTGTTAGTTATTGATTGTGTGATTAATTAGTAGCTTGGTGTGAAGAAGATAAGCTAGGTATTAGATTGGTGTGAAGAAGATAGGTGTGGAGTAGTTAGTTGTGAAGTAGATAGATTTGAAGAAATTGTGTAGAAGGTGTGACTTAGGTGTGACGAAGTTGAGGTGTGAAAAGCGGTGTGTAGATTGGTGTGTACGGTTTTCTCCGCCATAAGGGAGCTTGTTGATATAGTGAAGAAAACTCTCGAGTTAGGTGCTCGGGGAGTGGAGTAGGGCAAGGAAGGTGTCCTTGTAGCCGAACCACTATAAATCTCTTGTCTCGCGGTTCGATCTTTCCATCTCTTACTTATTTCATTACTTATCATTATCATACTTTGTGTATTATTAATTGTTTATATTGTACAAGACTTGGGATCACATATTTTCGAATCTAAGTTTTTAAAAGCTAAGCAAAACTCTAAAACTACTTTTTGTAAACTAAGTAAAAAGACGTAAAACTATTCAACCCCCCTTCTAGTTTTCCACAAATTCATCTGAAGACGACTGATTCACAACTGGATTTTGAAAATTTTGACCACGATTGTTGTTATTGAAACCTTGATTCTGAAAACTCTGATTTCCATGATTATAATTCCCATGATTAGTATTTTGAAAATTTCCATGAAAATTCCCTTGATTCAGGCCTTGATTATAATTTCCCCGATTTTGATTTTGAAAACCATGATTTTGATTTTGAAAACCATTGTTCATCCGATTTTGATTAGCATTGTGATTGAATTGATGATTTCGGTTTTGCATATTTTAATTAACTTGATTTACTTGAGTTGGTTGATTGAAACCGGGTGGTCCAACATAATGGTTCGAACGGTAGCTAAGAAGATTTCGGTCACCCGGTGGTTGGTATCCGTTACCGCCCATATTGTAGGATCCCGAAGTAGCATACACATTCTCGTGAGTGAAACCACCGGTGGCTGGGCACTCAAAATACGAATGAGGACCACCACAAGTCTCACTAACATTGTTGACCATATTGACTTGATGGTTTTTTACTTGATTTTGATTCTGAGACGTTTGGTGCATTCGTAAAACAGCAATCGACAAATCATCGAGTTACTTAGTAATTGCGGCTATTTCAGAATTAGACGTAGAAGAATTATGAGCAACGGTTGTTCTTGACTCATTCCTCTCGGCAGAGGAATCCCAGTAATTGTAATGAGCAGTCATATTCTCAATAAGTTCGTAACAATCTTCAGGACGTCGTTTCATAAAAGTTCCACCCGCAGCTGCATTGATCGTGTCCCGATGTCGCAAAGTCAAACCATTGTAAAACGTATCGATTATTGTAACAAGAAGCATGTTATGGTTTGGACACCGATCAATAGCAAGCTTATAGCGTTCCCAAGCTTCGAATAAAGATTCGTCGGGAAGCTGACGGAAATTGCTAATATCGTTTCGAAGTTTCGTCACCATCGATGGTGGAAAATATTTCGCCAAGAACTTTGATACCATTTCTTCGAAGGTATGAATCGATGGTGGCATGATGTGTAAGAGAATAGGGGAAGAGAGAAATACGAAGGGCATCATCGGAGACCCCATGTTGTTTCATACTTTGGGTGACGGTTAAAAATTTGTCGAGATGCTTGTTGGAATCGTCACCCGGTAATCCGTGAAATTGGCATGAATTCTGGACTTGTTGAATCATGTGGTGTTTAAGTCCAAAATCCGTAGCCTCGATATCGAGAGGGGCAATCGGACCGCCTCTACCGTGCATTGTCGGTTGACACAGCTCCTCCATCGTTCGGAGATCGGGAGCTGGTGCATTTTGAACAACACCCACCGGAGGGTGTTGATTGTTGTGGTTATTTTGTTCCATTTCCATAACGTTTGGGAAACGAACTTTGTGTGTGTGACGTATCAAACTCTCGGGGGTTCGATAATGGAGAAATAAGACGTTAAGAAGATGAACGGGTGTTCATACACCACAAAAAATCAAATTTTGAAAAATAAAAGGAAAATCAATTTTGAAAATGAAAATCTTTTTGTATTTTTGTTTTTATAAAGCAAAATTCAAAAACTTATACTTTTGTTTTTTTCTTTTTCAAACATTACGTTAATCGTAAACCGTTTCCTCTAAATCTACTCGCGACGGAACGGGAGAAAAGAATGGATCTCTCTTCAGCTTGCAATTTAATGTAAAGCTTCCGTATTTTTCGCTTATTCAGTCGTAGAATTCAAAGTAATTCGATTAGCAACTAATTTCACGCGTAGTTATATTGGGAGACTTATTTGGTTTACAACGCCCTTCCTTTCGGTCGAGTCGAGGCTGTAACTTTATTATTTTTTTTGGTATTTTTGAAAACACTTTAGGAAAAGTGTTTTTGATTTTTCAAATTTTTTGGTTTTTATAGAAAATATATACAATGAAGGTTTTCAAAACACAATTTCAAAAAACGAAAACTAAAAATTCACTTCAACCTTCCCCGGCAGTGGCGCTAAAATTTGATTCGTGTGAAAATCAAGTTATATATAGTATAGTATTACTCAAGAGATCCGCAAAGAAATACGGATAACCCGAGGTCGTAGTCTGTGTGAAGGTGTGAATGGAATTTCAAATTCCCGAATCGTGAAACGTGTCGTGAAAGTGGTAAAAAGTTATTTGAATGAGATTATACTAATGAAATAATAAATGAAGCACAAATAATCACTTAAACACGTATTTCAAATAAGGCAACTAAAAACGTAACGTAAAATCGAAAACGTACGTTAAAACGTAAATGAACGTTAACGTACGAAATAAAACGCGACTTTTAAGCTACACTACTCCTATGGGCTTGAAAATAATTTTCAAAAGTTAAAAATGATAAAAGAAAATTTTAAGAAAAAGATTTTTTTTTTTTTTTTTTTGACTCTTTATTTATTTTTTATGAATTAAAAACTATTTAACTAATTAAAAATTAAAAGAAAATGGAATTTAAGTGAGAAAAATGAAAATTAAATTTTGAAAATTATAAAATAACTAAAAAGTAATTTTAAAACTAAAACTAATTTTTTTGGCTTTTTGTGTAATTTTTGGGAATTAAAAACTATTAAATCTAATTAAAAATTCAAAATAAATTCAAAATAAATGAGAAAAATGCAAAATAAATTTCTAAAATTCTAAAATAAATAAAAATAATTTTCTAAAATATTTTTGGATTTTTCTTGGCTTTATCTGATTTTTTTGGATTTTTTAGTAATTAAAAAGTATTAAAAAGTGAATAAAAATGAAAATAAAATAAGAAAAATAGCAAATCAACTCAGAAAAATATGAAAATTTCAAGGAAAATCTAAAATATTATTCTAAAGCTAGGAAAAATATTAAAAGTGGAAAATAAGCACTGGAAGTGCTTAATGACTTAAAATCAGCTTATACGAAATGCTTATTAATAAGCAATGTTTGACCAGTTGACCAAAACTTTGACCCAATGATTTTTAGACTATATAAAGCTTAAATGAGCAAATCTCAGGTCAATAAGCACACAGAAACATAGGATGGAGCACAAACAGTCACAAATAAGCTATGAAAATAAGCAACAAGCACCAACAGATAAGTAGCAAGCAAAATATCAACTGAAACAGCAACTAGCAGCAATATTAAGCTTAAATGAACAATCAAACTCAGAGAATGATCACTAATAAGCACTAGCAGCCTTAACTAAACTCAGACCTTGGTATTGAACTACTCAAATTGATAAGCCAATAAGCTTAAGTAGATAAGCTCAGAGATTCAAACTTATGGGGGCAAAACTATATCCAACCTACTGAAATCTCAAATCCACCAATCACTTTCAATTTTTAAACCAATAAGCTACCTAAAAACAGACTAGAAGGTGTGTCAAAACCTGTGGTACAGGGGACCAATTAGACCAAACAGTCAATTTCAAAGTGCTTTTTCAATAAGCAAATGGTTTCCAAACCTTAGATTTCTTTTTGCTATTGTTTCTTAAGCTGTAATACTCCTAAAAATAACAATAAAATTTTATTTCCAATGAAAATTTAGACCTATGGATCTCTACAAAGACCTGACCAATTTTCTAACTTTGAATTTTTGACTTGAAACAAACTTTGACCAATATGAGATTTGATTATCAAATTTTAACTGAAAATTGTATGAAAAGCTGTTGTAAGAATGAAATGAGCTAGATCTATAACTTATGCAACTACTATGATGAATATGCAACCTATTATCAATAACTATTATGCAAATTGAAAAAGGAACAAAATGATTTTGACTTTTAAGTAATAACTAACTGATATTATGATTTACCTGGCCTAAATGCAACCTAAAAGATGTGACTAAACTATCTCTACCCTCTGTATCAGTGAAAATGCCAGCAAACAACAGTTATCCAAACACCCTCTATATATGAGACTGTCACAACTATTATGCACCACAGATCAATCCAAATTAAATCCAAACCAACTCTCAGTTATAAAATAGATCCAAATACACTTCAATGAAACTGAAACACAGAACTCAGATGCAATACTACTCAGAAAAACAGATCCACAGATGTAATCCAATGAAACAGTAAAACAATCCCAATCAACTCAAACTGTATAGAAATGATAAAATGATATTGGCTACTAAGCAATTATCACAAATAGTACAGAAATAAGCAAAAGTAAATGGACTAAACTACTATAAGCTACTATTGCAGATCAAAATTGAAATAAGCTAAACTTACAAGCCAAATCCCCCCTCAGCATGAAAAGAGGGGGTTCACTAAGCTTACCTGTCTTTTGACAGGCCAAGTGCTCCTACTTGACTGCCTTGAACTCCAGTAAGCTGGCTTATTCTCAATAAGCTGATACAGTTGACCTTATTGACTTTTATAATTTTTGAACCATTTGTCTGAATAAACTTTCAAAAGCTATAAGAAAACTAATATAAACAAAATAAAACTTGTTTGAAGCTGAAATGCAAGATTGAAACAATATTTTTTTTTCTTTTGATATAAGTAAAAGCAGAACCATAAACTTAAATGAATTATAAAATAAAAATAATTATAGAAAACTAAAACTGATTAGGAAATAAACAATAGAATTAAAACAAACAGGAAATTTACACAATTAGCTGTAAAAAGAAACTAAATTATATTAATAATGAAAAGTGAGTACAATGCTTTTGAATTGAAAATTACAATTGAAATTGAAAACAGAAAACTAAAAACACTTTTTTAAAACCTACACACTACAATACATGAAGAAGGGGGTATTTATACACGAAAGGTGTGAGGTCTTTGGATCCTTCTAGCATTCCAGCTCATCAATCCACGCCACTCTTGTGTTTGTTTGGATGAATGTAAGCCCTCAGATGCACCTTGGTCCCTAATCCTCTGATTTCAGCCGTTTGATTGAATCATCACCCAATCATATGCACGCACTCTCATGTGGATTGCCACTCTGTCATTCTCTGCCATGTCAGAATGCTTCTAGAAGTACGTAATTGTACTAATATACCCTTAAATGCTGTGAATTGGATTTTTTACACGGGTGAATAGTGTTAGGGTTCTTCAGTTCTGGGTTTGGGGGTAAAATGGGGGGGGGGGTAAAATGGGATTTGGGGGTTTTATTTGTTGTGGTGTTGACCGGGTCTTTGACCGGGGTAAGGGTGCAGGCCGGGTAAAGGGGTAGTGGGCTTTTTGTATGGTTTGGGCTTTAGGTTGATGGATTAGTTATTTTCTTGGATCCGGTTTTAATTAAGAGTAGTAGTTTTTTATCAAGGACCATTTTTGTATTATTGCAAACCATAGGGACCAAAACTGCCATTCATCCATAATAGTTTCCAAGGGCATTTGTTGACAATTTCTAAATCATTGAGGATCAAATTTGATTTTCCTTTGAATATTATTCCCAGGGACCATTCATGTAATTTTGATGAATCTCTGAGGACTTCTAATGAAATTATGAGCTTTCTTTGATCCTTAGGCTTCACCGGCTCCGGCTTTTTGACCTTTTTCCATTCTCGTGCTCGTTTTTGTCGGTTTTGGCTTCGTTTTTGTTCATTTTTCACATATCCGTACCTGCACATACATAAATACAAAAACACACATTCACTTGGCATATTTGATTAGTATTTGGTGTATTTTATCTGATTTAAGTCTAAAAAGGATGTATGAAAAAGCACACATCAATAATCAACCAACACATAGACATATTGATTGAATTAAAGAGAAGACTTATCTTAATAGCACATGAAAGGATTCAAGGGTTGAAAACCCTTGAAAAGCTGTAAAATACGAGCTAGGGTTCACAAAGTTCGGCCCTAGGGTTTCTCCACACAAGTTCCTCCTTAATGAATGAAAATTAAAAAACTATATATAGAGTTTAGAAGGTGACGGCGTCAAGAACAAAGGGCTGACGCCGTCATCTCACCGCCAAATAGTTCCTCGGACTGCCTAGATCTGGGTCTGACGCCGTCATGTGTACACCTTGTGCAGACCGTCATGATTTTAACTCTTGACGCCCTTGTTGTGACGCCGTCAGGTTTGCACTGGGTCGTCACCACTTTTACTCTTGACGCCGTCAGGGTCTTCCTCTTGACGCCGTCAGGTACTGTTCTCAGCATGGAAAATTAAGTCTTTGGCATTTTCTTCACTTTTATGCTCCAAAAACGTCCGAATCGCTTCCTTTCCAGATTTCACTCCCAAAGTACCTAAAATCACAAAAGGAACGATTTAGGGTAATATTTGATCAAATAAATTCAATTCTGGGCTTAAATGACCCCCTAAAAGTGGTTCATTTTTCGCCTCATCAGGGGACAATGTTCATCCTAAGTGTAAGGGGAGGGTAAATGATGATACCTTATAGGATACAATTGCACTTGAGTTTGTTTGTTCGATGGTAGATGTGTAATAAAACTAAGAGAAATACTTGTTAGTGTAATTTTAGTGCCAAATTTAAATTTTTTTACAACATTTAGGAGTGAAACTTTAGCCTTAGCAAGCGTCTCATGGATAGGAGTTGTATAACTAGCACAAAACCGTACTATTCAGAAAAATTTTTCACCCAAATATGTGAGGTTCACCTTTAGATTTGATAGGAAAAACATTTACTATTAGTGCTTATGAGTGTACCGGTAGCATTTAGATTCTAGAACTTGCGTTAGTGATGCATCCCGAGACCGCTAGTGAGACTACATTCGTGTAGCAGGATTTACTACATGATAAGAGGCATTAGGATCACCCTTGTGTTAAACCCGTATCATAATTACTTGACCATTTAAGTCATATTACTTGGCTAGTAAAGTCAATTAATTTTTCCCACACCTTAGCGTTGTACTCATTTTTAGTACACGAAACCCTTAGTACACCCCTCCGAGCCAATCTTTTCGTTTCTAACTTTAAGCATCTTACTTAAAGGAAGAATTTGTTACAACCCACTTAAATGTACAACCAAATCGCCTTAGCCTTCCGTGTATGCACTCATCTTTAGTGCATTATTGTTATATGTTTAAACTCTTAGTTAATTATCTAAATGATTACATGGTTGCTAAGTCGAGTCATATCCTTGTACATATTGTTTTGGGATGATTGGGACTCATGGGTAAAGTACTAATGTTATGGAGTAATGGGGAAGAACATCATATTATTACCCCCATATGTGCGTTAATCTTAAAAATACCCCAAGTGTTTTGATTATTTTAATTCGAGTCATTAGATTAGTTTATTGTAAAGTATGTAAAAATTCAAGTGTAAGAGGAATGTTCATTCCTTATGATGTATTATTTTGGATGGTAGGGTAAGTGTGTATGCCAAAAAAAATAAAAATAAAAATAAAAAATAAAAAAAGAGAGAAGAGAAAAAACATACGGACTACCATCCCCTTTCATTCTATGTTTATTTTATGTTTTTGTTATTTTTCATTTATTACCTTAAGTCGAGTCTAGTCTTGGCTTAGCAACGCCATATTCTACATGGAATTAACCAAGATGATTGACTCGCCACCTGTAAAGATTGCCTATATCCAACAAAACCGTGTATTCCATATCCCTACACCTAACGTTATAACCCTTTAAAAGACCTATTTGATAGTTTATCCTAGGTGCTTACGCCATGTGGTGGAGGTTTGATCCTTTCCCAAGCCTATGGTAATCTATTTTGTTATGACAGGTTGTGAGAGATATTTTCCATTTCAATATTGTGATATATATACTTTATTACATCCAAGAGATGTAAGTATCTAAACACTATTTGTGAGGTGCTAGTGTATGACCTTCGTGCTTGTCTTTTGTCTTTAGTGGAACGATTATTTGTTGTAATTACTTTTATAATAGTGTTAAATGACCCCTAACTTGTATTTTGATTAGAATAAAAGCGCATTTGCTTGAGGACAAGCAAATCTCAAGTGTAAGGGTATATGATGAGGCGAAAAATGATCCATTTTTAGGGGGTCATTTAAGCCGGAATTGATAAAATATTGCCCTAAATAGTTCCTTTTGTGATTTTAGGTTCTTTGGGAGTGAATTCTGGAAAAGGAAGCATTTTGGACGTTTTTGGAGCATAAAAGTGAAGAAAACGGCAAAGTATTAATTTTCTTTGCTGGGAACAGTACCTGACGGCGTCAAGAAGATTTTGCTGAGGGCATCAAGAGTAAAAGTGGTGACGGCCCAGAACAGAAATACACATGATGGTGTCAGATCTGGATCTAGGCAGTCTGAGAATATTTTTGGCGGCTGGTTGACGGCGTCAGAACTTTCTTCTTGACGCCGTCACCTTAGTAAATCTATATATACTCTTTGTAATTTTCATTCTAAAGAGAGGAGAATTTTAGGGTCGAACTTAATAAACCCTAACACGACTTTTACAGTATTTTCAAGGGTTTTCACCACTTGAAACCCTTCATGTTCAATTGAGATAAATATCCTTTCAATTCATTCAATATGTCTATGTGTTGTTTGAATATATCTTACGCTTGTCTTGATTTTAACATGCTAGGCTAGATCTTTTGTGTGTTTGCTTAGATGTAATGAAACCTAGATGTTAATTATAGGTTGATTGCTTGTTTATAGTTGTAATGGATGAATGATTTCGATGTTAGGCTTAAGAAAACTTGCAGATCTCCATTGTGTAACTTGCTTGAACGTCTTAAGAAACATGAACCAATGCGTACTAAGGTTTTTATGGTTGTATTTAATGCATGAGCGAATTCTAGTGATCCCATGTTAGGATCTTCTTGTAGGCTCGACATAGGAGTGAAGTATGAGCTTATAGAGTTGGGGAAGTACGTACGCCACTCCACGATTGGTATTAAGGAATATAACCCGTCATCTACGCAACTGTAACAAACAATTAACCTGTAAAAGATATCTAGGGAGTAGTGAAATCTAAGTAAACACAATTCTCCCATTTACTGTTCACACCACATTAGTAATTAGCTTTATTTTCATTCCTGTTATTTTATTTTGATTGCATTTATTAGTTATTGGGTTAGTTGACTAGCAACTAATTCCACCCACTCTTCTAAAAACTGAGATTTTTACTTGCTTTTCATAAAAATATAAAATACAAAAAAAAAAGAATCATCCCTCACCTCTAGACCTAGTTTTTAGGCTTTCTAATCCTAGCGACACTATTCCTGAGTTGAATGATCAATCCCCCGGTACTTGTCACTATACTATACTACAACGATCAGGTACACTGCCTGGTGGGGGTTGTAAGCTTCTCGAGATCCCTCGAGAGGTAAAGCCTGGTGCAATTCCCATGCATCAGACACCATGTGTTGTGATGATATTCATGAAGTTACACCCTCGCGTTTCCGCCTTGGCAAGGTGTGACAGATTGGTATTAGAGCATTGGTTATAAAGAATTATGTGGTTGAACCTAGACTATAACCTAGGAGTCTCTCATATAGTTGCATTTAGGACCTATGTGTAAGTATAGTACCTTACATGCCTCTTTTCCTAACTTATGAGATGTTTTATTGATTTTTTGATGCCTATTGAATCCCTATACTTAGTATTGTGTATGTCATTTTTAGAATGGCATCCTCCGCGCATAAGAAGTTTTGATGGGCCGTTGTGGTTCCTACTGGGTGCAAGAGAATTGGAAAGTTGAAATGTACATGCAGGAGGATCCGTATTCCTGCTAGGATATTTCCATGTCCAATTGAGGAGAAGCTAACCCTAGTAGAGGTGGGTAGAGTGAAGCGCGAGAGATACGAAACCAAGGTGACCGATAAGGATGGTTACATTGTTAGATTCCCGGGAAGGTGCCCTAAATTCCTTGAAGACGGAGTAATGCTTAGACCACACGATCCATATAAGTTTGCTGACCGTGTGGATGAGGAGTTAAGGAATCTTAGGGAGGGTTTTGCAAGTCATCCTCTACCACAGTTTCAGGGAGGTATGAATGGATGGCTGAGTAAGGAAGATGAAGTGGATTCAGATCTGGAGTCCACTGCGAGTAACATGCTTTAGGTCTAAGATAGAACCCCGAGCCACGTACGACATTGTTTTTAGTGTTATGTTTTGAATGTTCTACTTTCTTTTGTTAACTTTTGATGTTGGAAGTATGTTGGAATGTGGATTCTGTTGGATTTTGTGATTTATCCCACGTTTTTAATAATAAGGTTTAGGCAAGTTTGAATATTTTGGGGTATATATTATGTGTATTATGGGTGTATATTTGGTTAATGTTTGAGTTTATGTATTTATTATCGTGAGGTATTACTATTTCCAGGTGTGGCATTGGAAGCGAGTACACATGTGAAAGGATATGTTGGGAATTCTGTGAAGTAAGAATTCTGCTGCTGTTTCTGCTGAAAAGTTGGTTTCTGCTGAAGCAGTGTATCTGCTGAAGACTAGTTTCAGCTTTATTAGTTTCTGCGGATATAGTATTTCCGTATTTTATGTAATGTAGTTTGGATATGCATGAGTTTATTTAGGAAGTGATAATGCATATCTTTTAGAAGTTTTAGAATATACGTTTCTTGAGAAACAGTTTAGGGTTCCTTGAGTATAAAAGGAACACACGGTTTATGTATTGGAAAACTTTTAGTGAATACTCTTATTATAATTAAAAGATCCATAGAGGATCAAGAGTTTTTAGTATCAAGCTTGTGTTTTGTTTCTGCTTTATAAATACAAGTTGCAGAGATTGTCTATTAGTGTGTTATTGATTACAGTGACATTACTAATGATTCTAGAGTGCTCAAGAAGATCTATCAAGGTCTTATAGTTCAACAAGTGGTATCAGAGCCTCGAGAGAGTCTCTGCCATACTAAGAAACACAAATCTTACACCTTTACAATCCAAACAAATCACCAAACATGCCTGGATCGGATGATGATGTTGATACAACCCAGAACATTAACACCACTTCTCTTCAACAACTCAACCTCTCCAACAGTAATGCTAAGTTTCCATACTTGAAGAATGCAGAAGATTATCATCTGTGGTCCATGAAGATGCAGAACTGGATCACAAACATTGATTGGAATCTGTGGGAGGTTGTTAAGAAAGGGAATAGTCTGAAGAAGCATGTTACAGATGCTGATGGAGTTGTTACTACTGTAGGACCCAAAACTGCTGAAGAGATTCTGGCTGTGCAGAGGGAGAGTAAAGTCAGAACAATTTTGCTCCAAGCTATACCAAATGACCATATGGGTGACTTCCATTTTATGGAGGATGCCAAGGACATTTGGATGGCTATAAAAGCAAGATTTGGTGGGAATGAGGAATCAAGAAGGTTGCAGAAGTCTATGCTGAAGCAGAAATTCCAAGAATTTCAGATATCTGAAGAAGAGGGAATTCATAAGGGTTATGACAGGTTTCATCGAATATTAAGTCAACTTAATCAGTTGAAGGCTAGACCCGACAATGAAGACTGTAATGCTAAATTTCTGAGATCTCTACCACCATCTTGGTTACAAGTATGTATTGCTCTCAAGACCAAAGGTGGGTTGGACATGATGTCTTTTGATGACCTCTACAATAGGCTTAAATCACTTGAGCCTGATGTTAGAAGTCCCATTCGTCCATCCACTCATTCTGCATTTGTTGGTGCCTCTACTTAACCTGTGCATCAAGCCTCAAGTTCATATTCATCAGGAGCATCTTCTCAAACTCATAGTCAATCTGCTCCTAAATCAAAATCAAGTAATGTGTTGGAGGATCTTATTCATTCATTTTTGGCTGAATATGAACCTCAGCAGTTTATTGCATATGAGGATTTTGAACAAGTAGATCCATTAGAAATGGAGGAGATGCACTTGAAGTGGGAGCTTGCAATGATCTCTATGAACATTAAGAGGTTTGAAGCCAAGTCTGGAAGAAAGTTTGGTTTTAATGGAAGAGAAGCAGCAAGGTTTGATAGAAGGAAGGTTAAATGCTACACTTGTGGTCAAGTGGGACATTTTTCAAGAGAATGCAAGGAAAGAAAGGCTGGAGATGAAGTTAGATATGGATCTTATCCAGTGGAAGCAGGGAATAACAAGTCTGTACTTTCAAAGGCTATGGTGACTCTGGATCACTAAATTGATTGGGCTGACCATGAACCTGCTGGAGAGGAAGCTTCTACTTCTTCACAAGTGAATCTGCTGGCATTCACACCTTCAGAAGACAAGAAGGAGCAAGTCTCCTTGATGGGAATCTCTCAGGTAACCAACTGTGTGTTTGGATGTAGTGTAAGATACAATGAGCTTAAACAAGAATTTGATGAATTGAAACCAAAATACAATGAGTGTTATGTTGAAGTAGAGTCTTATAAAATGGCTTTAAAAACTTTAGAGAAACAAAAAGTATGGTTTCAAAAGAATCAAGTTAAATATGATGAAAAAATAAGAGTTCTAGAGAGTGATTTAGAGGTTGCTAAGATAGACTTAAAACGTACTGAAAAAGAGAAGTCGGATCTAGAAAAGGACAAAAAAGAATTACAAGCTAAATTAGATAAAGAGATAGCTGGTCGTATGAAATGGCAGGAAGGGGCATCTAATTTAAGTAAATTAATTGATGGTCGCCAATCTGTTAGGTCTAGGAAGGCATTAGGATATGAGAAATATATAGACCCTGAAGAGTTAACCTATCCTGATATGTCTAGTGTTTTTGACCCTGAACCAGCCTTAGCTTATCAAACACCTGTTAAATATGTTAAGGAAGGGGGAATGAATGTTGTACCTGGACCTATAAGAGGGGAACACATGCCTATAGACTTGTCCAAACCTGTTGACTTTGATGGATCACATCATTTATATGGCAAAAAGTCAACTGACTTGCAAGACCCTATTGTGAAATCTAATGACTTTGTCCCTTGTTGTAACAGTGACAAGTCTTCTGATGAAGGGTCTACCTCATTTGCTAGTTGTGATTCAAGTGAGAAGTCTGACCTGCCCAAGACCATGCCCAAGACCACTCCCAAGATCATACCAAAGACATCACCCAAGACTCCCCACAAGCCTTCTAGAGTTGCTGCTGATAACATGACAGTTTCTACTGAAGACTTGTTTTTAAATTCTTTGCAAAATAATTCTTTTGGTTATGTTACAAACAATTCTGTTTATCATGGTGGTTTGAATACTTTTTCTTGTTATGGAACTTCTTTTGGTTTAAATAAATCTTCTAAAAAGAAGAAGTGTTTTGTGTGTGGTAGTAAATATCACTTGATTAAGGATTGTACATTTCATGAGCAAAGAATGGGTGGATGTGTTAGTCAAAGGAAACCTAGGCAAATGTGGAAGAATGTCAGTGAAATGCCATCTTTTGTTCCACATCAGCAGAATCCCAATTCTGCTGCATCACATTCTTCATGGAGAAGAACCAGTACTAGACCTTATGTTCGACCCACTAGTTCTTTCTTTTCTAATGGTTATTGGCCTAATTACTTTGACTCAATGTATTAAGGTGGTGTATATGGGAATACTGCTGTGAAGCCCTCAGCAGGTTGTTCTTGGACAAAGAAGGGACCCAATATGCATTATAGGCCCAAGAACAATGGTGGATCTAAAACATCTACATGGCCTATTACTAATGATCCACAAGGCAGGCTCAAGTCAGCACTGACTTGAGTCTCCAATGTGTACTAATTTTGTAAATTTTGTTGTTGTTGTAGGAACATCCTTTGAAAAGTACTGAAGTTGGTATTGTTGATAGTGGTTGTTCTAGAAGTATGTCAGGGAACAAGGATAAGATGCATGACTTTGAGCCCATTGAAGGAGGAGGCACTGTAACCTTTGGTGGTGGAGATGGCAAAATTACAGGGAAAGGAACCATTAAGACACCCTTGTTAGACTTTGAAAATGTTTACTATGTGAAGGAACTGGAGCATTTTAATCTAATCTCAGTATCACAAATTTGTGACACTAAGAATAAGGTTTTCTTCTCTGAAGATGAGTGTCTTGTACTTTCCAAGGACTTCAAACTCCCAGAAGACACAACTGTATTGCTGCGAGTTCCTAGAACCTTCAACTTATACACATTCAATCTGAATGATGTTAAGCCAGAAGGTGATCTAACATGTTTGGTAGCCAAAGCTTCCCTGGATGAATCTAATAAATGGCATAGAAGAATGGCACATGTGAATTACAAGACCATCAACAAGTTATCCAAACTTGGTCTTGTTAAGGGCCTTCCTTCTAAACTCTTCACCAATGAACACAATTGTATTGCTTGCAACAAGGGAAAGCAACACAGAGCCTCTTACAAAGCAGTCAAAGCTGTGAGCACCATTTCTGAACCTCTTCAGTTGCTGCACATGGATCTTTTTGGTCCAACTCCCATTGGAAGTATTGATCACAAGTACTTCTGCCTGGTTATCACAGATGATTACAGCAGGTTTTGCTGGGTATTCTTTCTCAAAACTAAAGATGAAACAACTCCAATTCTGAAAGAATTCATTATCTTAGTTGAGAACCAGCTGAATAAAAAGGTTAAAGGAATTAGGTGTGACAATGGTACAGAATTAAAAAATGTTGTCTTCATAGAATTCTGTAAGTCTAAGGGGATTAGAAGGGACTATAGTACTCCAAGAACCCCACAACAAAATGGGGTTGCTGAAAGAAAAAATAGAACCCTCATTGAGGCAGCAAGATCAATGCTTGCAGACTCCAAACTACCCACAATGTTTTGGACTGAAGCAGTAAGTACTGCTTGTCATGTCTTGAACAGGGTATCCATCACTAGACTTCATGTCAAGACACCTTATGAACTTCTCACTGGGAAAGTTCCACACATACATTACCTTAAGCCTTTTGGATGCAAGGTGACTATTTAGAATACTGCTGACATACTAGGTAAGTTTGATGGGAAAGCTGATGAGGGATATATAGTTGGTTATTCAGCTCATAGCAAGGCCTATAGGGTTTATAATCTGAATGCTAAAAAGATTGAAGAGACCCTTAATCTGAGATTTATTGAAGATCAGCCTAATATTCAGGGACAAGGCCATTCTTGGTATTTTGACCTAGACTATTTGACTGACTATTTGGGTTATCCTAGGCATGCTTCTAATTCTGATGCAGGTTCCAAAGATTCAAATTCTAACCCTGCAGGTTCCATGGATGATGACTCAGAATGTGAGTCTGAGCCAGAAGAGAATACCATTGTTGTACCATCTTTTCCACCTAACCATTTTGTAGGAAATCACTCTGCTGCAGAACAAGATGATGAGTCACATTATGTAGAAGATCTTGCAAGATTGCAGAAGCAGGAACATGCTGCTACTACGGAAGCTCAGAAACTCAATGACAAGGTTACACAAGAGACTGAAGCTATCCTACATCAATCAGCACAAGCAGTCAGTGGAAACAAGGATACTGCTGATGATTCTACTGAAGGCATACCTCTTACCACTGATAAGATTTCAGATGCTGATTCTGCTGATCCTCACTCTCCCATCTCTAATGAAGTATCAGCAGACTTTGATAAGCCATTTACAAGATTTCCAAGCCCTTCTGATCTTGGGAATTATCAGCCAAAGCCTGGCTTGTTTCACTCAGCTTCTTATGATACTGAATATGGCCCTACAGTCACCAACCTTGATGCTAAAATTGATGTTCCACCTATAGCTACAACAAGGATTAATAATTCTCATCCCCTATCAAAGATTATTGGAGATCCTAAAGACCCTGTTAGAACTAGAAGCACTGTCAAGAATACAAAATATGGGGAAGTTGCTTTCATCTCTTATGTCTACAATCAAAAGAGGAACAATCACACAGACTTCAAACATTTTCTGTTTGCCTGCTTTCTTTCTCAGATAGAACCCACTAGTGTTCCTCAAGCACTGGCTGATTCAAGCTGGCTTGAGGCAATGCAAGAGGAGATGCTACAATTTAAGAATCAGCAGGTTTGGATTTTGGTTCCTCTTCCTGATGGTAAATATGCCATTGGGACAAAATGGATTCTGAAGAATAAAAGAGATGCACGGGGTATTGTGGTAAAGAACAAAGCAAGACTATTGGCTCAAGGATTTAGACAAGAGGAAGGCATTGACTATGATGAGGTCTTTGCACCAGTGGCCAGAGTTGAAGCTATAAGGATATTTTTGGCCTGTGCCTCTTACATGGGCTTTATGGTTTATCAGATGGATGTTAAAGGTGCTTTCTTGTATGGAGAGATTGAAGAGGAGGTTTATGTGACTCAACCCAAGGGATTTGAAGACCCTGATCATCCTGAGTATGTGTACAAGGTTGTTAAAGCTCACTATGGACTTCATCAAGCTCCACAAGCTTGGTATGCTAGACTTTCCACATTTCTGCTGAAGAATGGTTACAGAAGAGGTGCCATTGACAAGACTCTATTCCTCAAGAAAGATTCAAGGGATATTATTCTTGTGCAAGTGTATGTGGATAATATTATCTTTGGTTCAACCAAAGAAGCATGGTGTAGAGAGTTTGAAGATCTGATGAAGGGAGAATTTCAGATGAGTGCCATGGGAGAACTCACTTTCTTTCTGGGTTTGCAAGTTCAGCAGAAACCTGATGGTATATTCATACATCAGGAGAAATATGTAAAAGATATGTTGTCCAAGTTTGCTATGGAAAATGTCAGGACTGCTACTACTCCATATGAGGCACCCAAACCAAAGAACAATCTTACTCCTGATCTTCCTGTCAATGTTCATTTATACAGGTCTATGATTGGTTCTTTGATGTACTTGACTGCCTCCAGACCTGATATTACATTTGCTGTGAGTGCATGTTCAAGACACCAAGTCACTCCACTTACCTCTCATATGAATGCTGTCAAGAAGATTTTTAAGTATCTTAAAGGCCAACCACACTTAGGTCTTTGGTATCCCAAAGAGTCTCCATTTCAGCTAGCAGCTTATAGTGATAGTGACTATGCTGGTGCCAATTTGGATAGAAGATCCACAACTGGAGGTTGCCAATTTCTTGGAAGAAGACTGATTTCTTGGCAATGCAAGAAACAGACCATAGTTGCTACCTCTACTACTGAAGCAGAGTATGTTGCTGCTGCCAATTGTTGTGGACAGGTTCTATGGATTCAGAATCAATTACTGGATTATGGGTATAACTTCATGAATACTACCATTTTCATTGACAATCAAAGTACCATATGCATTGTTAAAAATCCAGTTTTTCATAATAGAACCAAACATATTGAAATCAGACACTACTTTATAAGGGATGCTTATGAGAAACATTTGGTTAAAGTGGTCAAAATTCACACAGATAAAAATGTGGCAGATTTGTTAACCAAGGCATTTGATGGACCAAGGTTTCAATATTTGGTGGTCCATATTGGAATGCTAAACCCTTAACTGCAAAGTTTAAGGGGAGGCATAAGCCTCAGGGGAGGCATATGCCTCAGGGGAGGATGATGACTGTAAACTTTGTATTATTTGTATAAGTTGTATAATTTCTGAGTTATTAACACTAATCCTCTAACAGTTGTGCAAGTTGTTTGTTGGTGTATTTGCTTGTTTGATGTTTGTTTTGCAGATGTTCTGAGAATTAAAGTCCCATGATAAATGTCACCAAGAGCAAAAGTCAAAGGAATGTGGTCAAAGTGCTAAACATGGTTTCTACTGATTAATTGAAACATGCTGAAGGTCTTACTCAATGGATAAATTGATAAATTCAAATAAGATCTTTTCATTCATTCAAAGAAACAAGTTACAGCTTACATTCAATGTTACAATTGAGATACAATGACCATTCCTAAACAATTGGCTAATTCAGTACTACTAGCTTCTATCACTTATTACAAAATACTTGAGGCTATGACAAGTACAATGATGAAGCTGAAGATGAAAATGTAAGAAGAAGAGAAGGAAGACTGGGCAGATGCTCATGAATTAAAGTCAAGAGAATACTCAAGAACTTTGCTCCATGATTACATTCCTCAATCATCTACTTCAGCTTCTCCTTTCCCTTACGTATGATCTCAGTCTTCTTGCTCTGTCCAATATGTTCTTGATGTGGAAGACCAGGTCCTGGAGCAGGAAGATCCAACACCAAATTTTTTGATGTTGGAAGAGATGGATCCCTCTTACTTGATCTTGGTTGGGATCTCTCTGGTGTGGAAGGAGGAAGAAAGGTTGGATCTTCATTTTCTTCCTCTGAAGAGTCTTCATCAGAGGTATAGATGAAGGGAGAGACAAGCTCTCTCTCAGCAAGAACGGGTACATTGCTTGGTTCACCCTTCAAATGAGCATTCCATTGTCTTTCTTGTGCATCCCATCGGTTCTCCAATGCTCTTTCAAAGTCAGAACCATCAAGCCCCCATGGATATGGTGGTACATCTTCTTCTGCTGATGGAGAAGAGGAATTTGGATATGAGGTTTCTGGGTGTGAAGACATGATTTGAATGGAGAATTGGGGTTAATTAAAATTAGGGTTTGAAAGATGATTTGGGGTAACTTGGTGACTGAGATGTGATTTGGGGGTGATTAAATAAGCAAAGTTTAGGAGTTACGATAATTAATGCGAGTTGGGTGGCACAGTAAAACCAAGATATTGACCGAAGATATTTTTTTACCTTTGGTTGATTCTGCTGAAGTTGACCATTCTTCAGCAGATTTGACTTTCATTTCTGCTGAAGGGTAAATTTTCAAATTGGAAGCTTTGTCAGACTTGGTCAATAAGTTGTTCCGATAATTTTGATCACGATTGGGGAACTTCCAAATTTAACCCACTTCGCATATCTCTTCCTAAACAAAATTATTCGCTTATCACTCCATTTAAACACATTATTCTCTGAGTAATTCATAACCGTCTCACACACGATTAACCCTATGGCACAACTTGAATTGAAAGGCGACCATAATAAATATGCTATTCTGAAAACAGCAAAGGGACATGAAGAATTCGACTTGATGGTGGAGTTTCTAAAAAGGTCGAAGATTCATTATGCTTTGACTTATAGTCCCAATTTGGTGTGTGAATCCTTGGTGAAGCAATTTTGGGCATCTGCTACTAAGAGATCTGCTACAGAGATTGTAGCTGAAATAGATGGTGTAGAATATGTGGTGACAGAAGAGTTGATTAGGACAAAACTTCAGTTGGATGATGAAAATGGTGTGTATCATTCCAACACTGCAGAGATTCTTGCTGGGCTAAGAGAAGCTGGATATCAAAGTACTGATACTTCCAAGTGGCACAAGAATCAATTTTGTCCTAAGTGGAGGTATTTGGTGCATCTGCTGCTTCAATGTATCAGCAACAAGTGTGGTGGATGGAATCAGTTCTCTCTACAATTGGGTTGTGGTATTGTTTGTCTTTCTAAGGGTGAAACTTATAACTTTTCTAAGTTTATTTTTGATAATATGCTAGAAAATATAGATAAGCAACAGCATAAGTTTTTAATGTACCCTAGATTCTTACAAATAATTTTAGACATAACCACTGAAGATAAAACCCATATACCCATTAAAAGTCTAGGTTCTAAGTTGTTTGACTCAATGAAAACTAATTATACTGGGGAACATCATCCTATGTTGGAAGCTATTTTGCCACAAGGAAATGCCAATGTAGTTGAGGGTGATGATGCTGGCAATATGCCTGCTCCTAATGCTGCTGATGATGGTAATCCATCATCTTCTGGTGTTGCTGCTGATGGTAATCCTTCAGTGGTAATGGAGGAAGAGCCAGCTACAACTGCTGAACCTTTACCTGATTCTACTGACTTACCACCACCTACCCCTGTACAAATGTCACCTAGTCCTACCATTTCACCAGTTCAGGATGCTCCAGCTAAGCAAATTCATGAGTTTGAAGATGACTTGCAGACTTTTGAACCTGATCTTACTAGACTACCTTCACCCAGTTCTTTGGGAGAGCAAATTAATGTAGGTTCTCCTAATGTTGTAAATGAGTCGGTTTCTTCTGTTGGGTTCAATGAAGCTCCTCATACCACTGAGCACTCTGCTGGTAGAGCAGAGGACCCTATTACTCTCACATTTGTATATGATTCCCTTAGCAGGTACATGAAAATGACTGAAGATCTCCAGAAAGAACTTGCTGAGACCAAGACTACTCTTGGTAATGAAATTCAAAGTTTGAAAAGCAAGGTTAAAGATTTGGAGGCACAGCTAAGTCAGCAGAAGCAAAGTAAAGATGGATTGGATTCTACTGAAGTAGCAAAGGAGGCAAATTTAGATTCTCTTGAGATTCTAGCTGAAGTTGCTAGACAGTCTCATGTTGTTCCTCCTAAAGCTGCTGAAGTACCAAAATCTAAACCAATGATACTAGTTCAAAGAAGAAGTACAAGATAGTATTTGGCAAGGAAAGCTGCTGAAGCTTCAAAAGTGTCTGGTGGTGATAATGATGTGCTGATGACTGAAGCTGTGGATATACTTCAGGAGAAACAATCATTAAGTAGGGTTGCTGCTGATCAATCTGCTGATAGAGGAAATACATATGGAGAAACATACTTTGTAGCAGGGAAAGAATATTTGAATTCGCCTGTTCATCATTTATCAGAGAATCAACAAGTTTCTACTGATATAGAGGTTCAAGAATTACATGATGAACCTATGGCAGATGTGAATGTTCCTCTTGATGATCTTGTTGAAGGAACAAATAATGATTTGGATGAGCTTGTTACAGCTGAAGAAAGAGCTGGACAAGAAGAACTACTCCAACAATGGGAAAATTATAAGAAGAATACTGATATGACTGAGGAACAACAAGACAAGTTTGATGCTACATATGAGTCAATCAATCAAAGATATGTTTCTACTTTGCCTATTGCCAGACAAAGAGAATTGGATGCAGCTGTTCAAGAATTTGATGAGTCAGATTGGCAACAGGTTGGACAACAAATGCTTAAAAATACTGATGTAGCTGCAGAAATTATTGGTAAAAAGGTAGAGAAGCAAGACTGGCCTTCTGAAATTGTAAAATTGATGAAGTTGAGAAAGAAGGTAGTAGATGAGTTGAAAGCTAAAGCTAAAAGAGAGAAACCTATGACTCAAGCACAGCAGCAAGATTATATGAGAAATTATGTAAAAAAATCAAAGCAGTTCTTTGTTTAATAGTGCTTGGTCTAAGCAAAAGGTGTGGGGACTTCCATTTAACAAACTGGTTGAGATTTATAACAGAATCAAGGCTAGGAATTATAAAGATGGAATGGGTGCTTCCAAGAATATTCCTCTCCTCAATGCTGATACTGGTGCTACTGAGAAAGTATCTTTACCTGATACTTCTGCTGATGTACCTCTTGTTGCTTCATCTTGTGTGGATAAAGGTAAAGCAAAAGTGATGACATCAGATCCTCCAACTAGAAAGAGAACTAGGAGACAATTGGAGCAGGAAAGATTGAGTGAAGAAACTGCTAGGAGGTTGGTTGAGGAACAAGAAGCTGAACAAAAGGCTGAGCTTGCAAGATTTCATGAACTGAAGACAAGAGAAGTTGAAATCCAAGCTACTAGAAACAAACAAATCAGGAAGGCTATGGATGAACAATATGCCTCTGCTGCACTTGAGTCTTCTCAAGATTCTACTGATGAACAATTGGATACTCCATCAGTGGATACTGATGCTGCAGAAGGTGATTCTGCTGAAGCAGCAGTTCATGATGCTATTTATGTTCCTGGAAGAAGAGGCAAGAGAATGGCTAAAGTCAGATCATCCCATTCAAAACTAAGTTTAATTAATGTAAATGATTCTGATGCTTCATTTATAAAGGAAGGATCATCTGATGATTGGCCAGAAGGAACAAGAGATGTTTTGGTTCATTGGGAGTTAAGTAAAGATGGTCAAGTGAATACCATTTACAGATTGAATAAAACTTCCATATCCTTTACATTTCCTCAGCAGATTCTTCATCTTGTGAATTATCAAGATTTAGTCACTCTATATGAGTTGGTTATTAAGTACTATGCAACTCATACTCCTGAAGGTTCTGGATTGTATTTGTTGGGTGATCTTCAAGTGTTGTTTGATTCTTCTACTCCTACTGGTGCAAGTTATGATATCTGGAAGAACAATCAGAAATGGAAAGTTCAGAGTTGGAAGTTCTATCCTATGTCTTATGTTCATGTGCTGGAAACTACTACTGGTTTGAGGATTATTATGGATCTTACCAACAGATATCCTCTGAAGGTATCTTTGATGGAGAAAATGTTACAACAGAAGTTGGAGATTCCTCCTGATCCAGTTGGTAATACAAGATTGTTTGCTGAATCTTTGGTGAAGGTTTTCAAACAAAGGATTAAGACTTCCAGAGCAGCATCTGAATAGGGATATCATACTGTATATTTGTTTTAGTTATTAGTAAAAAAAAAAGAAAAAAAAAATAAAAGAAAAACAACTAACATTTTGTTGTATAGTATTTGTCTGCAGGTTTGGTTATCAACTTACCTGATGTTGACTATTCCATCATAAAGTTGGCTAGTCCAAAGGGTACAGCTTTGGTAAAGACACATCAAATCTGTTGATAGCTGTAATGGTTTGCTCAAAACCATAGGGTTTTCAACTCACCCATGCTTTGTTGCTGAGTAGTTGAAATGGTTGTCAATTGACCATGGATTTTTCCTTTCTGGATTCCAAATAATTGGCTAGCCCACATGTATATGGATTGTGGTAAAGGCAGTGGAAAACCATATTTGGTAATCAGTTAACCAAGATGATTTTCATCAAAATAATTGGCTAGTCCGGAGCAAACGGCTACAGGTAAAGACATCTCAAATCCGTTTATAGCTGATGATTTGCTAAAAATCATATGGTTATCAGTGTACCTTTGAACACTTGGCTACTCCAGTAGTGATGGCTATTGGTAAAGAGACATCAAATCCATTATTTTCAATGATTCACCTCTCACAGGAGTTAACACACCTGGAAGTGATGAGAATAGTATGAAACTAATTTGTTTTGATGTACATTTGGTCATTTGTTGCTGCAAAGAATGGAGCTTTCAAGTATGCGCTGATCATAGAGATTCTGCTGAAGATGATTCTTTGCTGGTGCTATTGTATTACAATCCTCTTGGTATGTTATTTTGAAGATCTATCAAGAATCTTGAACTTAACTAGGTCAAATTCAAGATTAGGGGAGGATTGTTGGGAATTCTGTGAAGTAAGAATTCTGCTGCTGTTTCTGCTGAAAGGATTCTGCTGAAAAGTTGGTTTCTGCTGAAGCAGTGTATCTGCTGAAGACTAGTTTCAGCTTTATTAGTTTCTGCGGATATAGTATTTCAGCTTTATTAGTTGCAGGTTGCTCAATTTTTCTCAAAAATAGACCTGCATTCTGGTTATCATCAGCTAAGAGTGTATGAGGAGGATATTCCAAAGACAACTTTTAGAACTCGTTATGGACACTTTGAATTCACGGTTATGCCATATGGGTTGACAAATGCACTAGCGGTATTCATTGGTTTGATGAATCGCGTGTGTAAGCCCTATTTGGATAAATTTGTAGTTGTGTTCATTGACGATATCTTAATTTAATCCAAGACGAAGGAAGAGCATGGAGAACATCGGAAGTCGATACTTAGTTTACTGGAGAATGAGAGGTTGTACGCCAAATTCTCGAAATGTGAGTTTTGGTTACAAGAAGTGCATTTTCTTGGGCATGTAGTGAATAGTAAAGGTATACATGTAGATTCTAGTAAGATTGAAGCGGTCAAGAATTGGAAGGCTACTATGACACCTTCTGAGATACGCTCTTTCTTAGGATTGGCTGGGTACTACAGGAGATTTATAGCGAATTTTTTGAAGATTGCCAAGCCTCTCACTATGTTGACTCAGAAGAATAAGAAGTATGTTTGGGGAGATAAGCAAGAGATGGATTTTCAGTAATTAAAACATAGTCTGTGTAATGCACCTGTTCTGGCGTTACCTGACGGGCCGGATGATTTCATGGTGTATTGTGATGCGTCAAATCAAGGTTTTGGATGTGTGTTAATGCAGAAAGGGAAAGTGATAGCCTATGCATCTCGACAACTCAAGATCCATGAGAAGAATTATACAACTCATGATCTAGAGCTTGGTGCGGTGGTATTCGCTCTCAAGAATTGGAGACATTACTTGTATGGCACGAAGAGTATTGTTTACACTGATCATAAGAGCCTTAAGCATATCTTTTCTCAGAAGGAGCTGAATATGCGCAAAAGAAAGTGGATTGAGCTGTTTAGTGATTATGATTGCGAGATTCGCTATCATCCTAGAAAGCAAATGTGGTAGCTGATTCGTTGAGTAGGAAGGAAAGGATTAAGCATAGACGTGTGCGAGCTATGAGCATGACGTTGCCGTCATGAATTAAGAGTAGGATATTGGAGGCACAAGAGGAAGCTCTCAAAGATGAGAACGCTACGTGATGAGTGTGTAAATACTCATCATTTTTACCGTTTCTGAGCTGCCAAAACATCTAAAACCACTCAATATTGTATCAAAATAGTGAAAATATCCCAGGAATGTGTTTTATATGTTTCAAATGCAAAACAATCAAAAACATATGAAAAACGTACAAAGTTTGCATAATTGGCAGTTTCAGTCCCTCAAGTTTCATAAATTGGCAAAACTAGTCCCTAAAGGTTTAAAATGAAAGAAAAGTCAACTTTAATCCATGGGAAGTCAAACATGTTCACAAATAGTCCCTGGATGGAAGTTTACACAAACTGGCAATTTTTACCCCTCAAAATCCAAAATGGGCATAAAAGGTCCCTGACCTTTCAGAACTTGACAAAACCAGTCCCTGGTGAAATATTTGTGAAAGAAAGTCAATTGGGTCTTTGGGAAATCAAAAATTATCAGTATTGGTCCCTGGGTGAAAGTTTTTGAAAAGTTTACAAATTTGGTCCTTAAACTTTGGAAAGTTACATAAATGATCCCCGGGAATTTTAAAAGTGAAAAATGCAAAAAAAAAAATGGTTCTTGGATATTGGTGATTGGCAAAATTGGTCCTTATTACAACTTTGGGAGATTTACAACTTCAGTCCCTAAGTTTGGAATAATTACATAAAAGGTCCTTGTGCTTAAATTTCATTTAAACCAAACGTACCCTATACTAAACCCAACAAAACACCAGCCCACCAAACCACTCCCAAGCCCAATGCATACCAGCCCACCCCGTTTTTATTTTAATAAATCCCCAGGGTCAAAGGCTGGGTCAAACCCACCTTTCGTCCCCCCAAAACCACCCCACCTCACAGACCAATACCACCACTGGTTTCCCCCCCCCCCCACTTGCACCTCTGTCTCACCCACACCTCTTATCCCTTCCAAATTACACCTTCCAAGACACCAATCATATCCCACCCCCTAGGTCTGTTACAGTGCAAATTGCACAAAATCTCCATTTCCCGCCAAATTGGAAAATGAGACAAATCTCAAACGCTTGATGATATTACTGGTGTGATATGCTCAGTGGGTCCCACATAGCTGAGGAGATCAATAAAAAGAGGAAGGAAGCAGAGTGGAAGAAGGTTAGAATAGTTTATAATAGCTTAATTTTGTATTAGTGTAATTTAAATCTATTAGTTGTAATTTTCAATTTAAACAGCTTGTATCCATTTAATCTCATGTAATTCAAACCTTATTTCAAGTTAATTCCAAGTTTAGTTACTAAATTAAAAGTTGCAGAATTCAAGTGAATTTGACAAATTCACTTGAAACTTGTTAATGTTGTTGTTTCTTATCCTTTAAGCTCAAATTTCAGTCACTTATAAGTTTTTTAAGCTTTGGTTCAATTTAAATCACTCTTAGTTAGTTTACATTAAATACACAAAAATAAAAAAAAATAGAGTTAAAATTAAAAAAGAAATCAAGAAAGAGAGATGAAGCTGTAACACCCCCAATTCATGGATGCAGCGGAATTCGAACTGGGTGTTACTTGACGGCACAATAGTCACAATAATAGAAAACGAACTCCAATTGAGTCGTTTTAAAAGATTTATCATTCAAATTGTATAAATATCAGAGATTACAAAATGAGGTCCCAATTGGTTCCATGTTTACAATGTATAATAAATGAGTTTTGAATGATAATAAAATTTATAGCCCTCTTGAGTATCCGTGCCCTTCCGTGCCATCCTTGATCGTCATGAACCTGAAATACATGCTTGAGAGGTCAACACAAAGGTTGAGTGATATTCATAGAGTTTGTTTAATGTTTGAACACAATATGTTGGTAGTGTGAGTTATAGGCTCACACCAATGTTTGGAAAGCAAAATAGGTAGGCTATGTTGTTATACGCCCATAAAATGTATTATACACTAAGCTTATGATACCAAAACGTTAACGTGTACCAATATCGATCGGCAGATTTATCCCGGTAGGTACTTTGCTAACATACCTAAATCTCAAATATTAGTGCATTTGTTTGAACTTAGTCAATACAAATGGGATTCGTCAATCCCAATAGGCCTATTCACAATATTCGCGCTCACTATTGCTAGTGATTAAATGGTTCATAATAAAGGATCTCGGTTTAGCAAGGATGGTACTTAGTGATAATAGAACAATCAGGCAAGCATACAATTTAAAAACATTGTGCTCGGTTAAAATAGCATGTATTCCCCCCAAGGGTTTGTAAAACAATTAAGTAATGGAAAGTGGGGCTATGAACTCACCTTAAGTAAGATAGCAAGTAATGAATGTAACGGTTGAATCGTGAAGGTTTCTACGAGCAACCTATAATCGAATGTTGCGACTTAGGATCTGAGTAAAGAATATGAAGTAGTGCCTATATATATATCTTGCATTTAGTCCATGATGTGGTATGATGTATAATGTAAGTCTTTGAAAGAAAAGATTCATGAAACATGTATGTTTTGTATATCGTTTACTACCGTTCGGGCCGACATAATTCAGAAGTCATGTTAGTAAGCGTTCGAGGAGCCAGGACACTTTAACTCGTAAATCCACAACTCAACTCGACGGCTTACATAATGAACTCCTCACATGAGGCTCCCTACTATTGTAGTAGTTGATGAAATATATAGATATAAGTTTTGATCCGAAAGGTTACATGTCCGATATTTGAATAAACTTAGGAAAGTTTATTAGTACATGAAGATTGTTATTAGGGTATGTTTCATAAGTCTTGTATGACCATTTTCTCTTTGTAATATCTCATGGTTCCTTTAAGTGAAGTAGATCCAAATTGTTTGTTCAAGTTATCGTTAACTCTTTGTTTCATGTTTACGCCTAAGTAAGCTTGTATGGTCGTTTCGTCATGGCCTAGCCATGACCTTTGGTTCTTGTTCCAAGGTCATGAGACACAACCTTGGCTCTAGCCATGGTGGTGGTCTTGATTCTAGGTCATAAGACCCCTTTTGTCTTCATAAACCATAACCTATATGTAATGACTTTGTCTAAAAATGGGCTGTTTAGAATTTGAAGAAATTTATCACTCGGAAAGTGTTTTTAGGTCTCGAGCTTCTTTATTCCTGAACGAAAACGTCGTTCCGGACAACTTTCGTGTTTTAACTTTTTGATGAATCGGACCAGAAGTGGGACTTCCAAAACCCAAATTTGATCAGAATGGTATTTGGCAGTTTTGCCGGAAATCTTTGGTAATTTCAAATGGGCGTAACTTTTGACTCGTATACTCGTTTTAGGTGGTTCAAATTGCTATGGTTTCCTTGTTAAGTCCTCTACTGTAATATGTAATGATCTAAAATCATAATTTTACCATTTTGGTCGTGGTTCTCCAAGAAAGTCACTAGTTTACTTGTTTGAATAACATAAGTTACATATATGTATCAATACTTGTTTTACTCACTTTTATACATCATGGACATGAATACAAGACATAATATAGCATGAATAATATGTAAATAACATGAACATGATTATTCAACAAGAAGCATGTTAGGGTTTGGCTTACAACTTTTGGCTTTCAAAGATGAAAGGAAGTTAACATGTAAGGAAAAGGACTTTGATAGACTTGCTTCAACCCATTTCACTTCATGCAATCTTTCTACCCTTGTAATCTTGAAAGATGGATGATGAAGGTTGAGGTGACTTGAGTGGATTCAAACTCAAGAGAAATCACCAAGTATATGAAGTTATGGAAGTGTTTGATGAATGATAACCTAACTAGAGTTTCAACCTTGAAGAAGCACTTGAATCTTGCATGAAACTTGGAAGAGAATTAGCAAATGGAATGGTGTTGGTGTGTGAAATAACCCACGGCAACAAGAGGAGGGAGGGGTATTTATATGGGCTTGAGGAGGTTAGGAAATAACTAGGAAAATACCAACACTTGGTGACCAAGTTTTACTTGGAGCCAAAGTTGTACACATGTGATCATCCAAGGAATCAAGGGTCAAGATCAAGCCTCAAGTGTGAAACCCCCCTCCTAGTGGCGGTTCACATGGACTTGGAGAGCAAGGGTGGACTTTTCTTGGTATTATCCAAGATACTTGGTTAGTTTTGACTCCGGGAAATGCCAATCGTAAATGATTAAGCCTCAAAACGTAAAACCGGGTGTCGTAAAATTATGGAATTTGAAAGTATTGTTAAACATGTCCATATAGTCCATAATAAAATATAAAATGAGTGGTAGGTTCTATCGGGTGCTAAAACCCTGCTAAAAACTGGAAACACGGGTCTAAAACGCGTAATACGTAAAATGTACGAATATTGCGTAAAATTGAGAAAAGTAAAATGTTACTTTTCTAATGTGATAAAAATGATTTAAAATGACTTATAATTGTCTAGACTGGGCTCAGTCTAGTGTCGGTTGGTATTAAATGTCTTTTAGACATCAAACCGTAAGCCTAAAAATCACGAAATGACTTATAAAATCAAGGGATGATTTTTGGTCAATGGGGGAGGGAAAGAATATGTTGACTTTTTCTAATAATTTGAAAACTCAAATCGTCTCAGAAACGCGTTTTGTGGTCTAACGGTTAATCGCCCATACGGTTAAGCGTGCTCATGTGAGAATAGTACTGGCTTGGGTGACCTGCCGGGAAGTCTTTGGTCATGTTTTTCTCAGTCACGATTAATTCTCAAATAAATCATAAGTGTGTCAAACATTTTTCTGATGCGGGGTCACTTAACGCGGTCGAGTTTCGTTGTACGTAGAATTTCTGAATGATGTTTTACCCTAAAACGTGTAATTCCTTAATAACTTTCACGAAAATGAGCTTATGAATGTCAAACTTTTAATTTGCCATGGAAATGATTTATCACTCGAGCCCAAGAAATAAAAATCAAATTTCGGGAAAATTTTCGGGAAAGATGAATAGTAAAAGTGAATAGTGAAATTTTCCGGGAATAGTAATTATCCTGAAAAATGCGAATTGTTACAGTCTCTACCCCTTACGGGGAACTTCGTCCCGAAGTTCTATGTGTGTTATATGTTGGAGTGGTGTCGATGAAGAGATGTGGTTACTTATGAGGACTCGAGTCTTGAATTACCAGTGATATAGTTTGATTTGTCTCAGAATACGGTGTGTCAATAGAGATTGATAACATGGTTGAATATCAGTAGAGATCCATATAATAGTTGAATATCAAAGAAAATTGATATAGCAGTCGATTATTAATAGAAATTGATATAGTAGTTGTACAGAAATTGATATAGTTAAATATCAAAATGGAAATTGATATAGTTGTCAAGTATCAATAGCAATTGATATAACAGTTGAACAACAATAGTAATTTACATAGGAATCCAATAAAATGGAAATTGATATAGTAGTGGAATATCAATGGAAATTGGGATAGTAGTTGCAATCATAGCATAGTAGGTAATCTGTTGTTGTACCTAGTGTTTATGTCATGGTTTGAAGAGATGTCGGTGAAAAGATAGGATTTCTTGTGGCGAATATAATGTAGGTATCATGCCATGCCCGAGCAATGTAATGTAGGTATCAAGCCATACCCGAGCAATGTAATGTAGGTTGACTTCATACTTATGTTATTTCGGATATAAATAAGCCCACTTGTTTATAATTCTTTATTTACATAGAGAGGCATCCCAAACAATGTAACTAAAGGAATATAAACTTATGGTTCGATGATTTATAATTTCTTTATTTAAATGAAAAGGCATCTCAATCCATTCAAATAAGGACATTATAAATCATCCTACTCAAGAATTCCCGACACAACATTCATACTTAGCCGGTGAGTTACAAGGTAGTGTATTACGAGATGATACTGGTGTTCCAAAAGTACAAGATGAATATTCAATCTTGTAAAGCTGGTGAGGGTGCTTGTGGTGTAACTAAGGATGATTTGAGCTTTAAAAGTGCATCAAGATCTGTTAATGAGCTTGTGGTTTCAACGATTGTGAAGATAATGTTATGATATGTTGATGAACAAAAGTGTGTAGTGTATGCTTAACATTAATACTCTTAGGTATAGATGTTGAGTTTGCTTTAAAAATCTTAAGAGATTTTAAAGGTTTATGATGGAATGGTATCCTTAGGACCTAAACAGGATAGTACTTCTACAGGATGAAGAGAATAATTGATAACTATCCCAAGATAGTAGTTCGGATTATCTCATAAATGAAAACTTTCAAGAATGAAATTAGGTAGTACAAATAAGGTGTTAAGATTTTGCTGAGTGGTAAAACACTATCGTGTCTCTAGATCGTTTAATGAATTCTGGTGGTTTATCGAGTTCAAGTAGGAAATCAACCTAAACATAACCCTAGTACAACTACTCTCAGTATTTGAAAATTTTAAGTCGAATATAGTTAGTCAGACTATATTCCACTGTCCCTAGGTTAAATATAGGTGACTAGTCTATATTTAGCCAAGGTTCGATAAAATTTTCAAATACCTAAATTAGGTATACTTGTGATACGTCCGTTGCTTTCGGGAAACTGTCCACTAAACAAAGGCGATGTCAAACCATTCAGTTGCAAGTCCCGCCATAAGAGACTTGTAACGTATGTTTTCACATTCCATTGCATAGAAGATAGTACGGGTAGATATGTGTGGAAAGGAAGTTGAAGTAATTCTAAAACAGTCTATACTGGGCTAGAATTACAAACTTTTAACAATGAAGGTTTCAGAAGAAAACTTTGATGGATGTAGAGAAAGTTCAACTTTTGTCGATGATGGATTAGTTTGTCCTTTAGAAATCTCATATTTCTTGTTTGGAAATCGATAGATTGTGATGGGTTTTTGATATCATATGAAATGATATTGATGAGGTGGTGGAATAATTCGAGAGACCATTGCACAAATCACAATGTCTCGGAAGTAGATTAGACCATTGTGCAATTCACAATGTCTGGGAAGTAGGTTAGGCCATTGTGTGACTCAAAACATTTGAGAAATGATTAAGACCATTGTATCATACAATGTCTTGGAAAATGAATGAGACCATTGTATCTCACAAATTCTTGAAAAATGAATGAGACCATTGTATCTCACAATGTCTTGGAAAATGAATGAGACCATTGTATCTCACAATGTCTTGGAAAATGAATGAGACCATTGTATCTCACAATGTCTTGAAAAGTGAATGAGACCATTGTATCTCACAATGTCTTGAAAAGTGAATGAGACCATTGTATCTCACAATGTCTTGAAAAATGAATGAGACCATTGTATCTCACAATGTCTTTGGAAAATGAATGAGACCATTGTATCTCACAATGTCTTGGAAAATAGGAAAGACCATTGCAATCAGTTACAATGTCTTGGACATATAATGTTGGAGTAGGAACATGATTGGGAGAGTGTGGCTGTGCCGAAATGCCTTAGAATAGGCATACACAGATATGTTTAGTCCATTGTTTAGATAAATGATTGAAAATAAACCGAGTTTATATATCAATATACTAATATGTTCATGTAGCATAAAATGCCTAGTGTGTATATATCAATATACTTATATGTGTTCATGTAGCATAAAATGCTTAGTGTGTATATATCAATATACTTATATGTGTTCACGTAGCATAAAATGCTTAGTGTGTATATATCAATATACTTATGCTTACGGGGAAATGCTCAATTATGTTTAGGGTACATATATCAATATGCAATTATGTTTGTGTAGCATAAAAATGCCTACGGAGAAATGCTCAAAATGGGTATATATGAATATACTAATATGTTTGTGTAGCATAACATGCTTACTAAGTCCATAATCGTCTGGAGGATGGAAGACACGGAGAGCGGAAGGCTATAAAATGTTTTTGCTTGTATGTGTAGTTATAGTTTAGGTCTCAATTAGACCCGTTTCTCTATAACCATGGCTCTGGTACCAATCTGTAACACCCCCAATTCATGGATGCAGCGGAATTCGAACTGGGTGTTACTTGACGGCACAATAGTCACAATAATAGAAAACGAACTCCAATTGAGTCGTTTTAAAAGATTTATCATTCAAATTGTATAAATATCAGAGATTACAAAATGAGGTCCCAATTGGTTCCATGTTTACAATGTATAATAAATGAGTTTTGAATGATAATAAAATTTATAGCCCTCTTGAGTATCCGTGCCCTTCCGTGCCATCCTTGATCGTCATGAACCTGAAATACATGCTTGAGAGGTCAACACAAAGGTTGAGTGATATTCATAGAGTTTGTTTAATGTTTGAACACAATATGTTGGTAGTGTGAGTTATAGGCTCACACCAATGTTTGGAAAGCAAAATAGGTAGGCTATGTTGTTATACGCCCATAAAATGTATTATACACTAAGCTTATGATACCAAAACGTTAACGTGTACCAATATCGATCGGCAGATTTATCCCGGTAGGTACTTTGCTAACATACCTAAATCTCAAATATTAGTGCATTTGTTTGAACTTAGTCAATACAAATGGGATTCGTCAATCCCAATAGGCCTATTCACAATATTCGCGCTCACTATTGCTAGTGATTAAATGGTTCATAATAAAGGATCTCGGTTTAGCAAGGATGGTATTTAGTGATAATAAAACAATCAGGCAAGCATACAATTTAAAAACATTGTGCTCGGTTAAAATAGCATGTATTCCCCCCAAGGGTTTGTAAAACAATTAAGTAATGGAAAGTGGGGCTATGAACTCACCTTAAGTAAGATAGCAAGTAATGAATGTAACGGTTGAATCGTGAAGGTTTCTACGAGCAACCTATAATCGAATGTTGCGACTTAGGATCTGAGTAAAGAATATGAAGTAGTGCCTATATATATATCTTGCATTTAGTCCATGATGTGGTATGATGTATAATGTAAGTCTTTGAAAGAAAAGATTCATGAAACATGTATGTTTTGTATATCGTTTACTACCGTTCGGGCCGACATAATTCAGAAGTCATGTTAGTAAGCGTTCGAGGAGCCAGGACACTTTAACTCGTAAATCCACAACTCAACTCGACGGCTTACATAATGAACTCCTCACATGAGGCTCCCTACTATTGTAGTAGTTGATGAAATATATAGATATAAGTTTTGATCCGAAAGGTTACATGTCCGATATTTGAATAAACTTAGGAAAGTTTATTAGTACATGAAGATTGTTATTAGGGTATGTTTCATAAGTCTTGTATGACCATTTTCTCTTTGTAATATCTCATGGTTCCTTTAAGTGAAGTAGATCCAAATTGTTTGTTCAAGTTATCGTTAACTCTTTGTTTCATGTTTACGCCTAAGTAAGCTTGTATGGTCGTTTCGTCATGGCCTAGCCATGACCTTTGGTTCTTGTTCCAAGGTCATGAGACACAACCTTGGCTCTAGCCATGGTGGTGGTCTTGATTCTAGGTCATAAGACCCCTTTTGTCTTCATAAACCATAACCTATATGTAATGACTTTGTCTAAAAATGGGCTGTTTAGAATTTGAAGAAATTTATCACTCGGAAAGTGTTTTTAGGTCTCGAGCTTCTTTGTTCCTGAACGAAAACGTCGTTCCGGACAACTTTCGTGTTTTAACTTTTTGATGAATCGGACCAGAAGTGGGACTTCCAAAACCCAAATTTGATCAGAATGGTATTTGGCAGTTTTGCCGGAAATCTTTGGTAATTTCAAATGGGCGTAACTTTTGACTCGTATACTCGTTTTAGGTGGTTCAAATTGCTATGGTTTCCTTGTTAAGTCCTCTACTGTAATATGTAATGATCTAAAATCATAATTTTACCATTTTGGTCGTGGTTCTCCAAGAAAGTCACTAGTTTACTTGTTTGAATAACATAAGTTACATATATGTATCAATACTTGTTTTACTCACTTTTATACATCATGGACATGAATACAAGACATAATATAGCATGAATAATATGTAAATAACATGAACATGATTATTCAACAAGAAGCATGTTAGGGTTTGGCTTACAACTTTTGGCTTTCAAAGATGAAAGGAAGTTAACATGTAAGGAAAAGGACTTTGATAGACTTGCTTCAACCCATTTCACTTCATGCAATCTTTCTACCCTTGTAATCTTGAAAGATGGATGATGAAGGTTGAGGTGACTTGAGTGGATTCAAACTCAAGAGAAATCACCAAGTATATGAAGTTATGGAAGTGTTTGATGAATGATAACCTAACTAGAGTTTCAACCTTGAAGAAGCACTTGAATCTTGCATGAAACTTGGAAGAGAATTAGCAAATGGAATGGTGTTGGTGTGTGAAATAACCCACGGCAACAAGAGGAGGGAGGGGTATTTATATGGGCTTGAGGAGGTTAGGAAATAACTAGGAAAATACCAACACTTGGTGACCAAGTTTTACTTGGAGCCAAAGTTGTACACATGTGATCATCCAAGGAATCAAGGGTCAAGATCAAGCCTCAAGTGTGAAACCCCCCTCCTAGTGGCGGTTCACATGGACTTGGAGAGCAAGGGTGGACTTTTCTTGGTATTATCCAAGATACTTGGTTAGTTTTGACTCCGGGAAATGCCAATCGTAAATGATTAAGCCTCAAAACGTAAAACCGGGTGTCGTAAAATTATGGAATTTGAAAGTATTGTTAAACATGTCCATATAGTCCATAATAAAATATAAAATGAGTGGTAGGTTCTATCGGGTGCTAAAACCCTGCTAAAAACTGGAAACACGGGTCTAAAACGCGTAATACGTAAAATGTACGAATATTGCGTAAAATTGAGAAAAGTAAAATGTTACTTTTCTAATGTGATAAAAATGATTTAAAATGACTTATAATTGTCTAGACTGGGCTCAGTCTAGTGTCGGTTGGTATTAAATGTCTTTTAGACATCAAACCGTAAGCCTAAAAATCACGAAATGACTTATAAAATCAAGGGATGATTTTTGGTCAATGGGGGAGGGAAAGAATATGTTGACTTTTTCTAATAATTTGAAAACTCAAATCGTCTCAGAAACGCGTTTTGTGGTCTAACGGTTAATCGCCCATACGGTTAAGCGTGCTCATGTGAGAATAGTACTGGCTTGGGTGACCTGCCGGGAAGTCTTTGGTCATGTTTTTCTCAGTCACGATTAATTCTCAAATAAATCATAAGTGTGTCAAACATTTTTCTGATGCGGGGTCACTTAACGCGGTCGAGTTTCGTTGTACGTAGAATTTCTGAATGATGTTTTACCCTAAAACGTGTAATTCCTTAATAACTTTCACGAAAATGAGCTTATGAATGTCAAACTTTTAATTTGCCATGGAAATGATTTATCACTCGAGCCCAAGAAATAAAAATCAAATTTCGGGAAAATTTTCGGGAAAGATGAATAGTAAAAGTGAATAGTGAAATTTTCCGGGAATAGTAATTATCCTGAAAAATGCGAATTGTTACAGAAGCAGTGTTAAGCAAGGAAGGTTTTGGATATTTGTATTGGTTTAGAACCCATGGGGAATAGTAGGTTGGTCTTTTGGTCCTGGTTCACTCAATTCTAAGCTTTGGACACTTGTAAGAATAACTGTTCCATATTTTCTTTTTGCATAATTTGTGCCCAGTAGCTATAACTATTTGTTGTTGTTTAAATCTGCTTGTTTTTGTTAATTATAGCTCAGTATGGCCTCATATCTCAGTTTCAATGTTTAAATCATTCATTTGCTTCAAAAAAATTGTTAAAAACAGTTTTCAAGGGGTGTTTGGATTAGTATAGTATGTTGTGTTATTTGTGTTGGTTTGTTGTTGTTTTAGTATGAGCATGTTAACCTAGGCCAATGTAGGTTATTGAAAGTCAAAAATCCAGGTTTGTTTGAGCCAAAGTCAAAATCACAACCATTCCCACCCAACAGTTAACTGTTGGGGTTTATAGGTCTCAAAACCTACCCATTTTGTTTAAAAGTTGTCATTTTACTCTAGTTTAGTCTTAATATATCCCAAAACATCAGTTTAAATCATTTAGATCTAACCAAAATTGGCCAAAGTCAAAAACTCAAGTTTTCATTTAAAAGTCAAAGTTTTCTTAGTAAGAAAATCTCAAAAGTTCAAGGATTTTTATAGATTTTTGTAGGGTGATTCAGACCATGAGCTTTTGAGGATTTGTAGCTCCCCACCTCTTCTGTGAAGTCCCATAGTCCATTTAATTTTACCAATTTTTGAGTGGGCCCCACAACCCTCCAAAGAGGGCTGCAGGCTTACTGTGTGCCCTGCACAACAGTCCCACAATCACCACCACCCACTTTGGTGCTGGTTTGTGGCCACCACAGTGGTTCCCAAACCCTAAACTTGGTTCCTTTCAATCCCCCCCCCCCCCTTGTAGGCTATAGAGTTTGACCAATTGTTTGACCCCAAGGTCAGTGGACCCCACTTAGAAATAGCCCTAGTTCTTGTCCCATTTCTTAGTGAAATCTCAAAGTTGCAAAGTGCTTATTAGGTTTGATTCAGCTTATTTGTGTTGATTACTGGTTGTTTCTGGCTTATTTGAGTTTATTTAGCTTATTTGTATCATAATTCACCATAGTGGGCCCCACATTTTCTCATTTGAGCTTATTTCTTGCATTGGTCAAATAAAGTCAACTGTGTAACTCTTGAGCTTATTCAGTGCTTATTTTTCATTTACAAAAAAGTTGTTTTCATTAAAAGTTTTTGTTTTTAGGTATAAAACAAGGTTGTAAAAGAAAAACCAAGAAAAATCAATTTTAAATTAAGTGATAGTTTCTATTTAATGTAATTTAATTTTAATTTTCATTTTTATATTTTTATTAAATACTTAGCTTTTTTATATTTTTATTAATTACCTTACATAGTAAAGTAATTTTAGTAAAATTTTCAGATTTTTATATTATCATTTAGTATTTATTAGATTTAATTTTAGTTTTATTAATTATTAATTAATATTAAGTTTTAAATGGCATATTTAGTTTTTATAAATCAAAACTTAGTTTTTATATTTTTCCTAGCTCTAATATAATATATTAGACTTTTAGAAAATATATTTTTAATTTCTACTATTCATTTTCCATTTTTCTTATTTTAATTGTTTAAATTAGATTTAAGTTAATTAAAAGGTAAATAATTAGTGGAATAGTTTTAATATAATTTTTAAAGGTTTTTATAATTTTTTAGGATTCCTGTGATGGTTAAGTAATTTTATAAATTTTCTTATAATTTTCTAAGTTAATTTAGTATTAATTGTAATTTAAATTAATTTAATTAGTTTAATTAAGTTAAATAGTTTTTAATTAATATAAAAATCATAATAAGACAAAAATATTTATTTTTATTTTTTATACTTTCTTCAAGTTCTAATTAAGGTTTAGAAAATATTTTTGCTAATTTTTAGGTTAATTTATATCATTTGTCATTTTTTAGTTAATTTAAATTAGATTTAAATCAGATTTTAATTAGTTTAATTAATTAAATAGTATTTAAATATTAAAATATTCACTTTTATAATTTCATTTTTTCATTTTCAAATTTCTTTTTAATTTTAAGTTTCAAAAAGTTCAAAAGCACCCCCTGTAGTTTGTTAATTACCAAAACCCATTTTTCCAGTCTGATTGCGTGAAACTTAATTGTAAATCTGTGCATATCCTTGTATATCTGATTTTTGTGAATAATATATCTGTGTACAAATACCAAAGTAACAGGAGCAAATTCAATTCCACATCATCTGGGCTACTGTCCTCAGTGCCACTCACTCATAAACGATTTCAAACGACACCATTTCAATCTCGCTGGGACTTTAACGACCCGGGGACACACTATACTATCACCGGAGAATTGGAACGAGGCTGTCTTTGACTTATTGACCTTGGTCAATAATATCTGACTGCTTTCAGACCAATCACTACGGCTGAAATGTTGCATGGGTTAGATCAACAAATGGAGAGAAAGGAGGATGGTGGAATATATTTCTTGGATCGAATATGGGCTCCACTAGTAGGAGATGTGAGAAAGTTGATCATGGATGAGGCTCATAAGATGAGATACTCGATTCATCCAGGGTCGGACAAGATGTATTATGATCTTAGAGATGCTTATTGGTGGCCAGGAATGAAAAGGGAAATAACTGAGTATGTCAGTAAATGTCTGACTTGCTTGAAAGTTAAGGCTGAACATCAGAAACCCTCTGGATTGTCGCAGCAGCCGCCAATTCCTGAATGGAAATGGGATAATATAACTATGGATTTTATTACCAAATTGCCTCGTACAAGTAATGGGCACGACACAATATGGGTCATTGTGGACAGACTGACGAAGTCTGCACATTTTTTGGCCATTCGTGGGGATTATAAGATGGAGAAGTTGGCAAGGATTTATATCAATGAGATTGCGGCAAAGCATGGTGTGCCTGTGTCTATTATTTCAGATCGTGATAGTAGGTTTATTTTGCGGTTCTGGAAATCGTTGCAAAAGGCTTTGCATACATGGTTGGATATGAGCACTGCTTGTCATTCACAGACCGATGGGCAAAGTGAGTGAACAATTCAGACTTTAGAGGATTTGCTTCGAGCATGTGCTATTGATTTTGGAGGAAGCTGGGATGCTCATCTACCTTTGGCTGAGTTTTCCTATAATAACAGCTATCATTCAAGTATTAGGTGTGCACCATTTGAGATGTTGTATAGAAGGAAGTGTAGATCACCTATTTTATGAGCAGAGGTTGGGACAAGCCAACTAATTGGTCCTGAACTGGTACAAGAGACTATGGATATGGTCTTTTAGATTAAGGAAAGACTTAAGGCCGCAAGAGATCGTCAAAAGAGTTATGCGGATAATCTCCGTAAACCTTTAGAGTTTACTGTTGGGGATTTTGTGATGTTGAATGTGTCTCCTTGGAAAGGTGTTGTGCGTTTCAGCAAGAAAGGAAAGTTAGCACCTAGATATGTTGGGCCGTTTGAGATTACAGAAAGGATTGGACTTGTGGCATATCGGTTGAGATTGCCTGAGGAACTAAGTGGTGTGCATGATACATTTCACGTATCTAATTTGAAGAAATGTTTGGCGGATGCTAGTTTGCATGTGCCATTAGATGAGATTAAGGTTAATAGGACACTTCATTTCTTTGAGGAGCCTGTTGAGATTATGGACCGAGAGGTCAAGAGTATGAAGAGTAGTAAGATTGCATTGGTGAAAGTATGATGGAATTCCAAGCGTGGTCCTGAATTTACTTGGGAGTGTGAGGATCAGATGAGAGCTAAGTATCCTAAGTTTTTTTGTTGAGGAGGTTGATGAGACGAACTGTTAAATCTCGGGGCGTGATTTCCCTAAGTGGGGGATGATGTAACAACCGTGATTTTAACATGTTAGTTAGACTAACAGTCTCGATCTATTTAACTTTGTTTGGTGTAAATTAGGTGGATATATGGTATATACGTGTGTTATATGTGTGATATTATGTGATAAGTACTTAAGTTGGCACTAATTCCCTTTGCGTGAATGGTTGTTATTGTGATCTGGGAAGTATTGAATTTGGAAAAGTTCATTTTGAACGCCTTTGTGGTGTAGAAATAACTTGTGAACTTTTGGTGTTTTTGTGTTTTTGCGTAACGAGTATTCATTCAAGTATTTGAGCGTTAGCAAGTTACAAGGAGTTTGTTTTTATGTGTTATGTTTTTAAAAGGGTGAAAATCTATTTTTGAAAATGATAATTTTCCGAGTCGCCGCAAAAACTAAGGTTCATCGCGTAAGACGTTAGGATTAGCTACGGGTACTTATAAAATATCAAAACTATGAGGTTTTGAGTGTAATAAATTAATTTAAAAAAATAAAAAAATATATATAATTAAATGGGGCGGCCGATTAGGGAAATAAGGGGAGAAAAGGAAACTAAATTTGATACAAAATACAATTCTAAGCCTTAAGGGTTTATAAATACAAAATCAAAACCTCCCAACTCCTCTTTTTGACATATATGGTCGACCAAGGGCAAGGAAAAGAAGAAAAAATTAGGGTTTATAGTTTTGAAAAAATAATCAAGAATCAAGGTAAAATCTTTAAACCCTATGTTCAATTAATTGATTAATCATTAGAATTCATGTAATATTAAGAATGATAGATTTAGGGTTTATAAACTTCTGTAAATTAATGATGTTAAACATGTTAGGATCATTAATTAATAATAGTATGATGATTGGTTAAGAGAATTGAGCATAAAACGCGTTAGTTTACAAGTTAGGGTTTGGACAGAAAATTAGTGTTGTAAAGATTCTAAGGTATTTAATAGATGGTGATGATTAAGATCACAAATTTTTAGTCTAAATTGAAGTTCAGTGAAGGAGCTTTCCAAAAACTCCAGCCACGATCGATTTAAAGGTACGGAAGTTAGTCTTTTGATTTTTCTTAGTTAAGGTGTTAAAGTTGTAAAACCGGGACAGATTTAGGTCATAAGTTTGATAGTGAGATGTGGATAAAAAAGTGAGATTTAGCTTAGCCCTTCTGGTTGAGTTAAGTTTCATATGTACTTAGACTCCCATGTGAAGGATTTGCGATAAAAAGTTGTAGAAATATTTTAATTTAATCAAAACATTTTGGTGTGCGTTCAGATCCGAATCTGGATAGTTTTCAAGTTTTTCAAAGGATACTTGTATGTGTTTTTAGACCATGGCCTTCTGGTAGTAGCTTGTATATATCCAAGGGACTATGGTAAATTTTTGGTGTGAGTTATTGAGCCTTTAAAGTTATTATTTCATGTGGGCGAATGTACCTTAAAATTCTTCGTTTTCTGATTTTAAAAGTGCAAGGGATTTAGTGAGCATTAGTACTTGGTGATGGTTAGTATGGGGTGTAAGAGATCGATGGTGGGTCATATGAACCTTAGACATCCATCATATGCGTATTACATGGGTTCTAGCTTATAGCTTGGCCATGTGTAACATGAACTTATTTGTGTTATATAGATTTGTGATTTGTGTTTGTGGAAGCTGCAAAGTTTGAGGTGATTTCATAATCCCAGTTTTTACTTTGTTTTAAACTTAGGATGGGAATGATTCTTGTGATAAATATTTTGAGTTACTGTGATTATGTGTGGTTTAAAATCTCGGACTTATAATGTTATCATGTGAATGCTATATGTGATGATAATGTTGTGTGATTATATTACGGGATTCAATTGGGTGGATGCTTATCCCGTTGCTCGTACATGCGACCTAATTGATGATAAGATTTGGATCGGTGGACATGTTCCGTCCTAACTAATTGGATCGGTGGGCACGTTCCGTCCCAATGGTTGCCTTATGTGTGATGGTTGGTTTGCAAATACATGTAGCTTGTATAATAACTATATTTATATGTCCAGCTATATTTAATAATCACAGTGAATCGGTTGCCTATTGTGTGTGAGTCTTAAACCTATGAATCACACCAACATTATGTTGACATTTTAAGCATCATTTTTAGGTGAGCATTCTAAGGCCAAAGTTGAGAGCACCAATTAGGCGAGACTTAGTTGCATTTGAGGAGACTTGACTTTATGTTTGGATTTATTTATGATTGAGTTGGATTGCAATACTTTTAGGTTTTTCATTTGGTATTTTCATATCTATTGAAGATACCTTTGGATTTTGTTTTGGTTATTTTATTTTGGGGTATTGTTACAATACTTCGTGTTTTTACTTTGCTCTATTTATGTGCATGTAGTTATTCTCTATATAAACACCATGTGTTGTGATGATATTCATGAAGTTACACCCTCGTTTCCACCTTGGCGAGGTGTGACACATAGGTCTCCATAACGTTTCATCTTTGATCAAATCTATCCATCATAGATTTACCAAACCAAAGATTTTTGTTATCTTTGAACCTTTATCCCAGATGGATTGTATCAAAGTCTTTTGATTATCCTTTATCCTTTATCTCGGATAGATTACGTTAAACTATATCACGTGAAGCTTAAAGGCTTCTTTTGAACAATTTCTTTTACTTGACCAGTTCTTATAAGAGAACCCATAAAGTATGATCACTATTGACCAAACTAGATATATTGTTTCATATTTACGAAAACTACTATTTGAGATAAATCTAAGTTTTCCAAACTTTATTAGTTACAGGTTTTTTAAAATAATGAATGCCAAATATACTAAATTTCACATTAAAAATGTTTTAAGCCTAAAATACTGAATAAAGAAGAAAAATATATTTTTTAAAACAAGCCCCAAAAAGGGCGACAGTCAATTTTAAAATTATAGAAATTTAAAAGATTTAAAATCCTATATCCTAATGTATGTATGATCCTAGCCGTCATCTCAATGAATGAACCCAACCGTCATCTTCTGTAATGTCATACCCCACCTAGGCGGAAACACGAGGCGTGACGGAGAGGATCGTCATAACAGATTGGTACAAAATTAGAGAAATACTAAATGAACACAAATAACGTGTCATGACGTAGCCCGACATATAAAACTGAAACTTGTGTCGTGACTAGTCAATTCCACGACAACATAGACAGTCAATCAAAGGAGTTCCAACCACCCGGGACAAATATAAGTCAACAAGTTCCCAAATGAACCAAGTAAATAGCATAATCCAAAGATGTGTTCTAAGCAAATTGACCAATGAAAATGACCCATGAGGAAGCTCTATCTTCCTTAAGCCTGATTAACGTTATCACCTAAAAATAAATACTCAAAAATGTCAACATAAAGTTGGTGAGCTCGCAGGTTTAAATTGTAAACCGCGTTTGTTGTGCATCGAATAATGTAGGACAATAGTGAGAATGAAATACATATTCAAGAACTTAATGTATCACACAAAGGCATAACTGAACCTCATGACACGAACCACACGGCTTGGCCAGATTATATTCACCCAAGGTCAAGTATCACACAACAAGACCCAAGGGTGGGGGCATCAAGGGTTAAAATCCCTCAAATGAAACTTTCTTCCAAACCAAGGGTTAAAATCAGCTCAGATGGAATGTTGTTTCCAATATGTTATACAACATATGTGTTGGGAATTATACTAACAGTTACCACGGCTAGTGAAGACATTACAACTGCTGAAGAATGTACTTGCAGTGGAAACTCATTACCACTGCAAGAACATATATTACAACTGCTGTTTAGATAACTGTTAGGAAACGCGTTTAGATAAATATAGAATAGATCTTGTGTATATCTTATTCTATTAGCATTATACTTATCTTGGAGAAGAGGACTCCTTGTGCTATAAAAGGAGATCCTAGGTTAAAGGTTAGATATACGTTTCTAGAGCTTCAAGGTGTAACCCTAGTGATTCAAAGATCACTCGTATTATTATCATTAATAATATTGGAGCTAACCGTTTGTTACATATATTGTTTTCATTCATAAACAACTGTTTCATTCACTTACAATCAAACTTCTAAGTGTTACTAAGTAAATTCCGCATACTTAGTGATATAACTCAAAGTATCAATCTAACACAGTTCAAGGTGTTTAGATCCATCAAGTGGTATCAGAGCCAGGCTTTGATACTTTGATTTAGAAGACCCTAGTTCACTCAGAAGAATCAATGGAGACATAAACCAGTCAATCAAACATTGCTGCTAAGCTTCCAAAGCTTAAGTTGAATGACTTTGAGATGTGGAGGCTAATGATCGAACAATTCTTTATGGTGCAAGACTACACACTCTGGGATATCATTATGCTTGGTAATTCCTTCAAACCAAGTTCTACCTTAGAGATGGTTGGTGTCAAGGAAGTAATAAAGGTTAACACTGGACCTGTTACTAATGATGAAAGACTTCAGATGAAGAATGATCGGAAGGCCAGAGGTTTGTTGCTGATGACATTTCCCAGAGATCAAGTTCTAGCATTCAGCAAGTACAAGACTGCAAAGACTCTTTTTGAGGAGATCTGTAATGTTTTTGGTGGTAATGACTCCACCAAGAAGACTCAGAAGACCCTGCTGAAACAGACCTATGAAAACATTGGTTCATCAAGTAATGAATCTATTGATAGCATCTTCACAAGGCTACAAAAGATTGTTACTCAACTCACTGTTTTTGGAATTGAGGTAGAAAGGGAAGACCTCAATCTAAAGTTCTTAAGAAGTTTACCCTCTGAGTTTGGAACCAATGTTGCTGTATGGGAAGATAAGCCAGATTTGGAGACCATGAAACTTAATGATTTGTACAATAACTTCAAGGTTATTGAATAAAGATTAAAGAAAGCTAGCAAATTAAGCACAGGTTCAGGAAGTGTAGCACTCATATCATCATCTGTTGATGATAGTTCAGATGGAGAAAGTGATAGTGATGATGACAGTGCTAACATTGTTGTTTCCACTGGTAGTGGAGGTGTTTCCACTGGTAGTTCAAAGAGGCAGATTGCAGGACTTAGTGATTCTACCTTCTATGCCTTTATATCAAGTCAGGTGGGTGGTTCAATTCTCAATCATGAGGATTTGGATCAAATTGATGAGGATGATATGGAGGAGATGGACATTAAATGGCAGGTGGCATTACTAAGCTTAAGAATAAAGAAGTTTTGGAAGAAGACTGGAAGAAAGATTAACATAAATGTGTGGAAAACTAGAAGGGGGTTGAATAGTTATACATCCCTTTTTAAATTTATTATAAAAGATAGTTTTAGTGTTTTCTTAGTTTTTAAAATTTAGATTCGATAATATATGATCTCAAGTGTTGCACAATATAAACAACTATCAATAAGTAAGATATAGCAATGATAAGTAAAGAAATAAATAAGAGATGGAAAGATCGAACCGCGAGACAAGAGATTTATAGTGGTTCGGCTACAAGGACACCTTCCTTGCCCTACTCCACTCCCTGAGCACCTAACTCGAGAGTTTTCTTCACTATATCAACAAGCTCCCTTATGGCGGAGAAAACCTTACACACCAATTTACATACCACAACTTCTTCACAACTAAATCACAACTTCTACACAACTTCTTCACACTAATCTACTTCACAACTAACTACTCCACGCCTATCTTCTTCACACCAATTTTCTTCACAACTAACAACTTCACACCTAGCTTCTTCACTACAATCTAATTCCTAACTTTTCTTCTTCACACCAAACAACTAACTAATCACACAATCAATATACCTAGCACAACTATCTACAATCGAATATTCACAACAATCTTCACAAAGAATTATGTAAATAATCTTGATGATGCACCAACAACTTGAATGTGGAGGTCACAACAAGTTGTAATACTTCTTGTCTTAGAGGATAGAAGTATTCTTCTCTTGCACTTGAGAGGATGATGTTTGAATCACTTTGAAACAAAGAATTATGTATTTATGATCAAAAGATTAAGAGAATAGAAATGGGGATCTAGAACATAAAGTTTAGGAGTGCAAAAGGTGAGAAAATTCTGTGGGATGAACCAGTATTTATAGGGAGAAAATTTACTGTTCTGGAGCATGGCCGGTCCCCTTAATTAGAGGCCGGTCCCCTTAATGATAAGGGGGCCACCTAAGGACTTAAGGGGGCCGCCCCTTCAGAACGTTGGATTTTCTTGTCTTCTAGTGGGGAAAAATTTTCTGGATAAAATTTGCTATTTTTGGTTGGAAATTTGAAATCATATATTTATAATGAATTAAACATATTCTTTTAATTTCAAAAGTAATTTTGTAAAAGATATAGAATGTTTAATACATTTTATAAAAATTCTAGTGATTAGAAAATTTTCCTTTGATCATGAAATGCAATAAACACTTTGTTTATTCATACCTTAAGTGATATGGATGCAAAGACAAATATTAAGCACTAAAAACTTGTTTACGTCATAAGTTTTAGATTAATGAGTTTATGCTTTGTAATTATCAAAACATAGAGATATTGTTAATATGTTAACAATGTTTTTAGACATTATTTATGTCAACAATCTCCCCCTTTTTGATGATTACAAAACCTTAAAATCATTAGGTCTAAAAAATAATTTCCAGACAAGTATTATTAGAGTTTAACATTCTCTTCTCCCCCCTTTTTGTAAAATCAAAAAGGTTCGGCCATTTAAACTTCATAAAATAAGTTAAACGGGTAGAGAGCTCCCCCTTGATGTATGCTACCCCTTATTTGAGAGCACCAAGGAAACGAGCTATGGAAATCTTGGCTACAAAAAATATGTGAGGAGAACAAGACACATATACATGCAAAGCAATAATTATGCAAATAAAAATAGATTCATTCAAGCATCATAGAAATGATTAGCATTACAACATTCAATATGCTTAAGGAATATTGATTACAATAAAACAAAAGAAAAGACATAGTCCTATATTGCCTAAGAGAGCACTTGGACTTGCTTGCAACCCATGGTTGATTGTTTTATTTGCTTGAAGGAGAACATAAGCATAAAGCTTAGTTGTTAGATGGAGAGGGATATGGAGTGGGGTATGGAGCGGAAGAGGTGGATCTGACGATGTTGTATCGTGTTAAGGGTGGTATGGGATGAGGACAAGTGAGGAGATATTCAATCCAAGAAATATCTTCACTCAAGTATAGGATTTGTTTTTAAAGGAAGATGCAACAAGGGCAATAGTGAGTGTGGTTTGTAACTTGATCCAAGTTGAGAGAGTGGGGTAGGTAATTGTTCTAGGGTGATGATGGAAGTTGCCCTTTGTTGCGTTGTGCAAGATGCATGGCATTGAGATCGCTAAGATCATGGATTTGGGATATTTCATCATGGAACTTTTGCTTCTCCGTGGCAATACGGAGAGAGTCATTGTGTTGATATGGATGAATTGGGTTTGTGTAGTTGGAATTGTAGTTGGATGGTTGATCAAACTTGTATGGATCATTATAAATGGTTGGAGGATGAGATGAGTGGTTTGGCATGAAGGAAGATGTTTGGCCAATGTTGTATGGTTTGTAAAGAGGATCAAATGAATGTCCTTGTGAATTTGGTGTAAAGTTTGAGAAGTAAGTGGTTGGAGATGTTGAGTGATTTCCAACTTCATTGGTTATGATTGATTTATTTCGAGGGCTTTTTCTTCGCCAAATGGGTTTTTCCGTCATCCTTGCAAGCCTTGAGGCTTTTGGTTTTGGTTTGTTTGGAGAAGTCATGAAGGGATGAATGGAGAGTGTAGAAGATTGGGGATATTTATAGTGTAAGATTTGTGTGTTTATGGATGAATGAGGTTAGTTTGGGAGATTAGGACAAAATATGTTGGTGAAAAATGGGAAAGGTAGGTTGAAATGGGCTAAAAAGCAGAAAAGATTCTGTAAACCCGACCATCAGATGGCCGGTCCCCTTAAATAGGGGTAGGTCCCCTTAAAATTAAGGGGGCCGCCTTATATAATTAAGGGGGCCGCCCGTCTGGTGATTCCCAGAATGCCAGAAATGGGTTTTTGGCAGAAAATTTTCAGAAAGGTTGTGTGTTTGGATTAGAATTCAAGCAAGTTCAACTCCTTGAGAAAATATAGCATCTAATCTAACTATAATATAGCATGCATGCAACAACACTTAAGTAAAAGAGCAATCAAGCAATTAGTAATAAGCAAGAGAAGGCAAACAAAGGCAAGGGCACATAATCTTCCTAGAGCAACTATCTTAGATCAAAGGCAAAGGTAACTGGTGAGTGGAAAACTAGTGATGGAGCAAGATGACAACATTATTAGTGAATTTATCCTAGTGTGTGTCTATATGCAACAAATGTGGAGTTGTGATTGTTTCGACTCCTAAATGCAAAGAGAGATAAAGATCCTAAGAAACAATCCAAACGATCTCCTTAATTCAATTTTTTACTCGATTCATGAATGTCAATAATATATATTAGATTAAATATTTTGACAATTTATGTGAGAGTTTATGCATGATTTAGGAAAAAGTTTTTAGCGTTTGTCAACAATGCAAGAAAAATGATTTTCATGTAATTCCTAGATGTGAGAATAGTTTTCAAGAAATTTTTATTGGGTTTTACACGAGTATATGCAATGAAAGTGAGGTTTCCCAATCATTAATTTTGTGCAAAATGGATTCCTAGACTCAGAAGTGAAGAAGTGGACGAAAAGTAAGTTATATGCAAGTACAAATTTGTGTTAGTTCAATATAATTTAGTCAACTTGTTCCATCATTCCTAATCCTAAACGCAAGTGGTTGAATAATTCACGCTTAAGGGGTTTTGTGAATATATCCGCAATGTTATCTTCCGATGCAACTTTTTCTATAGATATGTTTCCTTTTTGTACATTGTCCCTAAGAAAGTGGTGGCGTATTTCTATATGTTTAGTCCTAGAGTGTTGCACCAGATTTTTACTTAAATCTATCGCACCTTTGTTATCGCACATAATGGGAACATTTTCTAACCTAATGCCATAGTCTACGAGAGCTTGTTTCATCCATAGTGCTTGTTGACATGCCTTTCCAGCGCTTACATATTCGGCTTCGGTGGTAGAAATAGCAAGAGCGGGTAGCTTCTTCGAAAACCAAGATGTTAGACAACATCCCGTAAACGTGCAAATGCCGCTAGTGCTTTTTCTATCTACGTAGTCTCCAGCATGATCCGAATCCGCATAGACGATGGTTTCTATGCCGGATCCCTTAGGATACCATAATCCTAAGTGTATAGTGCCTTTAATGTATCGGAAGATACTCTTAACCACTTCTAGGTGAGAGGTTTTGGGATCCTCTTGAAAACGGGCACAAAGGTAGACACTAAACATGATATCGGGTCTACATGCCGTCAAGTATAGTAAACTACCTATCATCCTCTATACTTGGTGTTATCTACGGACTCACCTTCATCATCCTTTGTGAGCTTTACTTCCGTAGACATGGGAGTTTTCATGGGTTTTGAGTCTTCTAGGCCAAATTTCTTAAGCATTTCCTTAATGTAGTTAGATTCGTTAAAAAATATTCCATCTTCTAATTGTTTTATTTGTAATCCTAGGAAGAGGTTAAGTTCACCCATCATACTCATCTCAAACTCATCATGCATGATTTTGGAAAATTCATCACACATGTCTTGACAAGTCGATCCAAATATAATGACATCAACATATATTTGGACAATGATGAGATTTGGGTCTTTCCTTCTAGTGAAAAGAGTGTTATCTACCATTCCCATGGAATAATCATGTTTAATAAGAAAAGCTTTTAATCGATCATACCAGGCTTTGGGAGCTTGTTTGAGTCCATACAAAGCTTTCTTTAACTTATAAACATAATCAAGTTTTGCGAAGTCAATGAATCCTGGAGGTTGTGCCACATATACCTCCTCATTGATAAAACCGTTAAGGAATGCACTTTTCACGTCCATTTAGAATAACTTAAAATCTAGGGCGCATGCATAGGCAAGTAATATCCTAATTGATTCTAGTCTAGCTACGGGGACATAAGTTTCGTCATAATCAATTCCTTCTTGTTGATTATAACCTTAGGCAACTAACCTAGCTTTATTCCTAGTAACTATTCCATTCTCATCTAACTTATTCCTATATACCCATTTAGTTCCTATGATGGCCATATTCTTTGGATTTGGGACTAATTCCTAAACATCATTTGCCTTAAATTGATTTAATTCTTCTTGCATAGCTATAACCCAACTTTTATCTTGGGCTTGTGACCTAAGGGTTCTTTGGTTAAGATGTCCTATTATATTATCTAATGGATGTGATCTAGATTCTTTAACATTAACAATTTCGTTATTTCCTAAGTGAATGTCTTCATTATCATTTCCTATGGGTTTTGTTTTACTAACCTCAATAGCTTCATCTTCGACTAAGTCATCATCTTCTAAAGGTAATGTTTTAGGAGGTGGTGGTGTTTCATCAAATGTTACATTTAGTGATTCTTCTACTTTCATGGAGTGTTTGTTAAGTATTATATATGCTTTACTATTTTGTGAGTATCCTAAAAATATCCCTTCATATGATTTTGGATCAAACTTAGTGAGGTAATCCTTAGTGTTTAGAATATAACATTTACTTCCAAATACCCTAAAGTAGCTTAAGTTTGGTTTTCTACCTCTTAGTAACTCATAAGGAGTTTTTCCTAGAAGTCTCCTAATTGATACCCTATTTAAAATATATGTCGATGTATCTACGGCGTGACACCAAAATTTTTTTGGGATGGATTGTTCATTTAACATTGTTCTACTCATTTCTTGTAGTGACCTATTTTTTCATTCTACTATGCCATTTGATTGAGGAGTACGAGGAGCGGAGAAATTGTGAGATATTATTTAAATCACAATATTTTCCGAATTGTACTTCGTTATCAAATTCCCTACCATGGTCCGTTCTAATGGCAACTATTGTGCATCCTAATTTATTTTGAATCATTTTACTAAATATTTTGAATTTTTCAAAGGCTTGGGTTTTGTCACTTAAAAACCTAGTCCACGTGTATCGTGAGTAGTCATCTACTATTACTAAGGTATATTTGTTTTCTCCATAGCTCCGCACAGCGGATGGACCGAAAAGATCCATATGTAATAATTCTAGGCACCTAGTAGTGGATACTATATTCTTAGCTTTGTGACTAGCATGAGCTTGTTTTCGAATTTTACATGCATCACAAAAATGCTTGTCATATTTTAGATTAGGCAAATTTCTAACTAATTCCTTAGAGGCCAAAGATTGTATTTGTTGCATGTTAGCATGTCCTAATCTACTATGCCACAATGTAGAGTTTTCATCTAGGGTCGTTAGGCATATCCTATCCTCAGGCTTGTTTCCTAGTTTCATAACATATATGCCACCTTTCCTAATTCCTCTACCTATAATTTTTCCATTCTTAACTATTTCGCTATCCTCTTAGGTAAAAGTGACTCTACATTTATTATCACATATTTGTCCTATACTAAGCAAGTTATATGTTAAATTATCTACATGCTCTACATTTTCAATAGTAAGTGAGTCTTGAGAAATCGTACCTTTGCCAATGATTTTTCCACGTAAGTCACTACCGAAAATAATGTTACCTCCATTGTATGCCTTGTATGTAGAGAATAGCTTGCGGTTCCCCGTCATGTGCCTCGAACATCCGCTATCTTTGATCCATTCATCAGGCTCCAAGTCAATTCCTAAACATATTTCGTCGGTTTCTTTTGCCATAAAACACTTTTCGACTCTTGGCTTTTCAACTTCTTCTTTTTCACTATCACTCCATGTTCCACTAACAAATGCGCCTTGATTTTCTTAACCCAGCGGCTTTAGACATTCGCCAATGAGGTGATTTGGACTTCCACATCTAAAGCACTTTCTTTTCCCGTAGTTGTCACTTCTATTTCTTTGGAATGGTTTTCTTTCGACTCGTGATGATCTAGTGAATCTTCCTCGTCTCTTGAAGAATTTCTTGAATTCTCTTACGGCCATTGCATAATCTTCGTCTTCACTTTCTTCACTTGAATCATCATCATCACTAGGTTCCTTTTTGGCTTTTAGAGCAATGGATTTGGTTTGTTCTTTCTTGACTTTGACCATTTCTGAATCTCTTCTTAGTGATTCTAACTTCTATGCCTTTATATCAAGTCAGGTGGGTGGTTCAATTCTCAATCATGAGGATTTGGATCAAATTGATGAGGATGATATGGAGGAGATGGACATTAAATGGCAGGTGGCATTACTAAGCTTAAGAACAAAGAAGTTTTGGAAGAAGACTGGAAGAAAGATTAACATAAATGTGTGGAAAACTAGAAGGGGGGTTGAATAGTTTTACGTCCTTTTTTAAATTTATTATAAAAGATAGTTTTAGTGTTTTCTTAGTTTTTAAAATTTAGATTCGATAATATATGATCTCAAGTGTTGCACAATATAAACAACTATCAATAAGTAAGATATAGCAATGATAAGTAAAGAAATAAATAAGAGATGGAAAGATCGAACCGCGAGACAAGAGATTTATAGTGGTTCGGCTACAAGGACACCTTCCTTGCCCTACTCCACTCCCCGAGCATCTAACTCGAGAGTTTTCTTCACTATATCAACAAGCTCCCTTATGGCGGAGAAAACCTTACACACCAATTTACATAGCACAACTTCTTCACAACTTCTTCACACCAATCTACTTCACAACTAACTACTCCACGCCTATCTTCTTCACACCAATTTTCTTCACAACTAACAACTTCACACCTAGCTTCTTCACTACAATATAATTCCTAACTTTTCTTCTTCACACCAAACAACTAACTAATCATACAATCAATATACCTAGCACAACTATCTACAATCGAATATTCACAACAATCTTCACAAAGAATTATGTAAATAATCTTGATGATGCACCAACAACTTGGATGTGGTGGTCACAACAAGTTGTAATACTTCTTGTCTTGGTGGATAGAAGTATTCTTCTCTTGCACTTGAGAGGATGATGTTTGAATCACTTTGAAACAAAGAATTATGTATTTATGATCAAAGGATTAAGAGAATAGAAATGAGGATCTAGAACAGAAAGTTTAGGAGTTTGCAAAAGGTGAGAAAATTCTGTGGGATGAACCAGTATTTATAGGGAGAAAATTTATTGTTCTTGAGCGTGGCCAGTCCCCTTAATGATTAGGGGGGCCGCCTAAGGAATTAAGGGGGCCGCCCCTTCAGAACGTTGGGTTTTCTTGTATTCTAGTGGGGAAAATTTTTCTGGATAAAATTTGTCATTTTTTGTTGGAAATTTGAAATCATATATTTATAATGAATTAAACATATTCTTTTAATTCCAAAAGTAATTTATTAAAAGATATAGAATGTTTAATACATTTTATAAAAATTCTAGTGATTAGAAAAATTTTCTTTGATCATGAAATGCAATAAACACTTTGTTTATTCATACCTTAAGTGATGTATGCAAAGACAAATATTAAGCACTAAAAACTTGTTTACGTTATAAGTTTTAGATTAATGAGTTTATGCTTTGTAATTATCAAAACATAGAGATATTGTTAATATGTTAACAATGTTTTTAGACATTATTTATGTCAACAAAATGGTAATGAGACAGTAGGTTTTGACAAAAAGAAGGTGGAGTGCTAGAATTGTCATAAGAAGGGGCACTTTGCCAGGGAATGCAGGAAACCAAGGAAACCTAATAACAGGACAACTTGGTATAAGCAGGACAAGAAGAAAGAACCTACAACTGATGAGCCAAAAGGGGCTATTGGCTATTGATGAAGTGAGCTTTGATTGGAGCTTTATGACTAAGGATGAAGAAGATGATTCAGAGTCTGCAATGGTTGCTACTGAGCTTGCACTAATGGCTTTTTCTGACTCTGAGGTACAAATTAATAATGCTTGCTCTAAAACTTGTAAAGCCTTAAAAGAGTATGCGAAAATTAAAGCACAATATGATGAATAATTGCTAGAGTTAAATCATACTAATTATAACTTAGCAAATCATAAAAGAGGAATAGGTGTTTTAGAAACTCAATTAGAGCATTATAGGGCAAATGAATCTAAGTTCAATGATAATATTGCAGTGTTAAAAAGAGACTTAGATTATCAGGTTGCTGTAAACAAGGTTCTTAGGGAAGAACTAGAAAAGGTTAAAAGGGCTAGTGAGAATATAAAGATAACTTGCAATACACTGCATCACCAATCCAAGTGTATTGACAAAATTTGGGAAGCCCAAGTTGTGAACAAAGCCAAGTCAGGAGTTGGATACAAATCTGTTCCACCACCTCTAAGAGGTTTCCCATCACCTCCTGGCATTGACTTAGCTCACACAGGATTAGAAGAATTCCAGGAACCAACCATGACCTATGGACCAAAATTTGTTAAAGAATCTATTGTTGAGAAGGTTCAGGTTGAGGTTGATACATTTGATAGTGCTAGTGACTCATCTCTTAAAGATGAAAGTTTGCATGTTGAGTCTAAACCTAGTGTTCCTGAGAATGTAAAAGTGGAGGTTAAAAAGAGTATTCCTGATGTTGTCAAAGAAAAGCCTAGGTCACAGCCTAATTACACTAGGCCCACTACTAGATATGCAGAGATGTACAGAAGTAGGTCAACAACTCCTAGGGGAAATACGAGGAGTTGGAATCATGTTAAATCTAGGCAATTTGGTAGTGACTTTGTGTTAAACAACAAACCCTGTCATATCTGTGGTAGCTTTGACCATTTGTCTTATAACTGTACCTACCACTTGGGTAGAAGGGAAGTGTTTGGGAATACTAGGGTGAATGGCCACAAAGCTAATAACTTAACTCACCCAAATCCTCTTAGCAAGATGATTCCCATGTCTATTTTGCTTAACTCTGGCATTAAACCAATTTCCACTGCTAGACCAGCAATTGCCACTGCCAGAAATAAAAACAGAGTTTACCCTAAGCCCCCTGTTGCTACTTTTGTTAAATCTACACAAATAGGGAAAAAGACCAATTTTGAAAAGAAAGTTTACAATAATCACAAGTGGTACCCAAAATTTCAAAACCAGCAGTTTCCACTGCTAAGCCAGCAGTTACCACTGCAAGGCCAAAGGTTTCCACTGGTGTGTCTGTGAACAATAAAAGGGTAAATATGGGAAATGTTGTTAAGGCCTCAACACGTTAGGAATGGAAACCAAAAGGAACCATCACCTCAAACAATCCCAATGGTGTATCAATGACCTTTGACAGATACAATTATATTGATACACGAGGCAGATCCAAGTCATTTGTGGCTTGGGTCCCCAAAAAGAACTAATTCCTTTATTTTGTGTGCAGGAACATTCAAAGACTACAAATGATCAAGGATACTCAGACAGTGGATGTTCCAGGCACATGACTGGCAATAAGTCCTATCTTTCAGACTTTCAACCTTATGATGGACAATTTGTCAGCTTTGGAGGAGGAATTGGTGGCAGAGTTTCTGGCAAAGGAACAATCAAGGCTGGAAACATAGACTTTGAGAATGTGCATTATGTGAAAGAACTCAAGTACAATCTTTTCAGTGTGTCACAGATGTGTGACAAGAAGCATAGAGTTCTATTCACAGAAGATGAATGCTATATCTTATCTAAGGATTATAAGCTCCCTGATGAAAGTGAAATTTTGCTTACAATCCCTAGAAAAGGAAATCTATATAGCATTGACATGAAGAACATAGTGGCTAATAATGATGTTACTTGCTTGCTTGCAAAAGCCACTTTGGATGAATCCATGCTTTGGCACAGAAGACTTGGTCATGTTAACTTCAAGACCATTAACAAGATTGTGAAAGATGGACTTGTCAGAGGTTTACCAGAGAAAAGATTTGAAAATGACCAAACTTGTGTTGCCTGTCACAAAGGAAAGCAACACAGAGCTTCATGCAAGACCAAGGCATTCAACTCTATTGATCATCCACTCTTTATGCTGCATATGGACTTGTTTGGTCCTACATCTGTGAGCAGCATCAATTTGAAGAAGTACTGTCTTGTTGTGACTGATGACTTTAGCATATTCACATGGGTTTCCTTTTTAAGAACCAAGGATGAAACCACAGGCATCCTTAAGACATTCATCACTGAAGTTGAAAATCAAGTTGAAAAGAAGATTAAGATCATCAAGTGTGACAATGGGACAGAGTTCAAGAACAAAGTTATGGATGATTTTTGCAGAGACAAAGGTATTAAGAGAGAATTTAGTGTTGCAAGAACTCCTCAACAAAATGGAGTTGCTGAAAGAAGAAACAGAACACTAATTGAGACTGCTAGAACCAAGTTAGCTGACTCAAAGCTTCCAGTGACTTTTTGGGATGAAGTAGTTAACACTGCTTGTTACATACAAAACAGGGTTTTAGTGGTCAAAACAAAGAACAAGACACCTTATGAGTTATTCAGAGGAAGACCTCCTACTTTGGAGTTTATGAGGCCATTTGGGTGTCATGTTACTATTCTCAATACCATTGATCATCTGGGTAAAATTGAAGAAAAGTCTGATGAAGGCTTCTTTGTTAGATATTCTATGGTTAGCAAGGCTTTCAGAGTATACAACTTAAGAACATAGAAGATTGAAGAGAACTTGCATGTTGAGTTTCTTGAAAATAAAGCTAACATGGCAGGTTCAGGACCAGATTGGCTATTTGATCTTGAAACATTATCCAATACAATGAATTATGTACCTCTTACTTCAAGTACAGGAGACAAAGATCTTGAAGATTCAGAAGAATTCATTGATGAATATGAAGCTTGCAAAGATGATAAAGATCAAATTGTTATGCCACTTTGGGACTTTGTTGATAATTCTGAAAAGAAAAGTGATGCAGATGGTGTGAATTTTGATGTATTGAATAAAGAAATTCCTAATAGCAGTAGTAACTCAATTACCACTGCTACACCAGAAGTTTCCACTGACAGCCCAAATGTGGAACATACATCACAGGAATCACCAAGTGATGATGTAGAGATCTCAAACATGCCTACAACATATGATATTCCTATCACATCACAAACTTCAATTCACAAAATGCATCCACTTGACAACGTTATTGGTGAACTTCAATCAGGTGTGAAGACTAGAAGATAGACAAAGACAGATGATATTCATGGATTCATTAGTGAAGTGTATGAGTCCAAGAAGCATAAAAGGAATAATGAGTGTTTGTTTTTCTGTTTTCTCTCACAAGTGGAGCCTAAGAATGTTTATATAGCTCTAGAAGAATCTAGCTGGGTTAAAGCAATGCAAGAGGAGTTGTTGTAGTTTAAACTTCAAAAGGTTTGGGTTTTTTGTGACATGCCTGATGGTATGAAGGTCATTGGTACTAAATAGGTTTTTAGAAACAAGAAAGATGAAAGAGGTATTGTAATAAGGAACAAAGATAGATTGGTTGCTCAAAGATACACTCAAGAGGAGAGTATTGACTATGAAGAAGTTTTTGCTCCTGTTGCAAGAATTGAGGCTATTAGATTGTTTCTAGCCTATGCATCATTTATGGGCTTTACTGTCTATCAAATCCATGTTAAGAGTGCCTTTCTGTATGGTACAATTGATGAAGAGGTCTATGTCTCTCAATCTCCAGGCTTTGAAGATCCTCAACACCCTAATAAAGTGTATAAAGTGGTTAAGGCTCTTTATGGCTTACATCAGGCTCCAAGGAAGTGGTATGAAACATTAGCTACTTATTTATTGAATAATTGGTTTCATAGAGGCAAGATTGATCAAACTTTGTTCATCAAGAAAGACAAGGGTGATATTCTACTTGTTCAAGTATATGTTGATGATATTATCTTTGGGTCTACTAGACAAGAGATGTGCAAAGAGTTTGAAAAGCTGATGAAAGATGAATTTCAAATGAGTTCCATGGGAGAACTTACATTCTTTTTGGGGCTGCAAGTACAACAAAGTAAAGAAGGCATCTTTATCAGTCAAGACAAATATGTGACTGAGATTATTAGAAAGTTCAAGTTTACTGATGCAAAACTTTCAAATACCCTGCTGATAAGACCACTCATCTATTGTTGAAGAATGCTAGTGGTGCTAATGTTGATGTGCACACTTACAGGTCTATGATTGGTTCTTTGATGTATCTTACTACATCAAGACCAGACATTATGTTTGTTGTATGTGCTTGTGCAAGATTTCAAGTGACTCCAAAGACATCACATATGACAGCAGTGGAAAAGATTTTAAGGTATTTGAAGACATATCCTAATCTAGGATTATGGTATCCAAGAGAATCCCCTATGGAATTGGTCACATACTCAGATAGTGACTATGCTGGTGCAAGTTTGGACAGAAGGTCAACCACAGGTGGATGTCAATTTCTTGGATGTAGATAGGTTTCATGGCAGTGCAAGAAGCAAACTATGGTTGCTACTTCAACCACCGAAGCAGAATATGTAGCAGCTGCTAGTTGTTGTGCTCAGATCTTATGGCTTCAGAATCAATTATTGGATTATGGGTACAATTTCATGAACACCATTATCTATATAGACAATAGTAGTACCATATGCATTATTAAAAATCCTGTGCAACACACTAAAACTAAACATATTGAAATTAGACATCATTTTATTAGAGATTGTTTTGAGAAAAAGCTTATTAATGTTGTCAAAATCCATACTGATGACAATTATGTTGATTTATTAACAAAAGGGCTTGATGTGGGTAGGTTTCAATAGTTGGTAACAGGAATCGGAATGCTAAATCCATAAATCCTTGATGTCTAATACTTTTCAGTGTTGCAGGATAGTTTTTAGGTACTAATATTGTTTGTATATGTATGTATGGTTTTCTACTAACTTGTATGCAGAGAAATTTTAAGCATAGTGGAAAAAGTCATACAACAGTGGAAAGATTGGTGATAAAAGCAAAAAGAACAAGTACTTTTATTGATCTTGCAGAAAGTACATTACAACCATTCAGATTACATTGTCACCAGAACAGAGAAACATCACAAAACATAACCCAACAACCTAACATCTACTCCATAGGCTTCTTTCCCTTTCCCTCATAATCATGCTTGCCTTTGGAAGCTTTCTTTCTCTTGTCATCAAAAGAAAGTTGCTTCCTTAGACAAGCAAGTCCCAGAACTTGCTTGGGAGGCCTTGGTGCTTGTGTAGGCTTATCAACAGCAGGCCACTTCATGTTTCTTATGGCAGACTTCAATGCTGTGGTGAGAGCCTTTGGAAGTTCTTTGGAAAGATTGAAGGTTGGATCGTCATCATTATCAGAGGAAGAACTGGAATAGAACTCCAAGGATGGAGCAGGTGAAGCTTCAGCCTTTTTGGATTTCATGTTGGATGATGTGGATGTGGTAGCACTTAGAGGAAAGTAATCACTCCACCCTGTAGAAGGTTCCTCTGAGTTTGTGCAATAGTTGATCTCCTCATCAGATGAATCATCTGAGGATATGTAGACAATTAGGAACCAGCTCATTGTGTTGGTAAAGGGTTTGTGTTATTGAAGACGTTTGTTGATGAAAGATAAAGGTTTTTTAGCCCCCTTTTATAAGCAAAGTCAAGGTCCATTTCTAATTAATAAAGAATATTTACTCTTACCTGTTTTGGTAGGTTGGAGGAGTAAATTTGGTTATTATCGGATTGACTTTTGGAAGATATTTTGTGAATAGTAACTTGGTTAAAAAGTTACTTTGGGGTAAATTTTTATGGGTTAAGTTGAGTGTTACTTTGTTCTGCAGCCTACAAACCCATATTGTAGGAATCATTGGAGTTATAAGGTGTGTATCATAGACACACAACAAATGGTTATTGATTCACCATGTCTAATCCACATAAGAATCAACTAGTCCAGAGCAAACGGCTCCTGGTAAAGACTTACCAAATCCGTTTATGGTTGATAGTTTACCAAAAACTATATGGTTATCAACTCACCATACTCCAAGTGATCAAGAGTTGGCTAGTCCATAGCAAACGGCTCATGGTAAAGACATATCAAATCCGTTGATAGCTGGTAGTTTGCTAAAAACTATGATAAGAGTAGCTAATTTTCATGTTTTACATATCACTGCTCTTTGATATGTTATGAAAATTTTACCACTGCTAGTTCATTAGTTACCACTGCAAGAGTAATTTTTCCACTGATGAACTAGCCGTTACAACTGTTGTGTCAGTAATCTATTTTTTACTAGCCGTTGTAAATATAACCGTCTTTCCGTATTAATAGGGTAAATCTTTTGTGAATTATCTTCTTACCTATTATAATTTAGTCTTTTCTAAAGATAATTCTTTCTAAAGATAATTCACATTACGCAACCTCCTCAAACCCTATTAGTATAAATTGATCATCATATGGCTTGATTTTTATCTTGATTACTAACACTTTTATTCTCTTTTCACACATAATGGCGGTTCTAAAATTTGTCGAGGAGCACAACCAAGTGGCCTACCTACAAAAGTCAAACGAGAAGAGTGGCCCTGTTTTTCATCAGATTGTGGACTTTCTAAATACAACTCATATAAGGTATGCCTTAACTATTAATCCCACAATCTATGTCTCTCATATAAACAGTTCTGGAACATTGTGGAGTCCATAATTCTTGAACAGGGAGACACACATGAATCTGTGGAAGCTCTAAGAGCCACAGTGGATGGGGTAACTATTGATGTTACTGAGTCATCCTTGAGGAGAATTCTCCAATTGGATGATCTCAATGGTATCATCACATTACCCAATTCAGATATTTTTGAAAATATTGCTTTAATGGGGTCTGATACATCTGAACAAAAAGTAACTTTCAGAAAATGATGTTTTTGTCCCCATTGGAGATTTTTCATTCACACTCTTTTACGTTTCCTAAGTCCTAAGAAAACAGCTTATGAACAATTTGCATCAACCATGGCTTATCCTTTGGTTTGTTTGGCAATTGATAGGACTTTCAATTTTTCAAAGTTTATTTTCAATAATATTAAAGGCAATGTAAAGAGTCCATATAAATTTCTGATGTATCCAAGGTTTATGTAAGCAGTGTTAAATGAGTTTCAACTGCAACCTCACAATAGAATTTATGAAACCTCCTGTCTTAAGTCCAAAGTTTTTCAAAACATGAGTAAGGCTTCAGATCTTTGGAATGGGGAGGTTCATCCACTTTTTCCTCAAATGCTTGCTAAAATTCCACAAGTACAGGGTGAAGATGCAACCATTCCAGTTGTATCCCAAAACACACCCAATATTGTTGTTCCACCGATTCATCATACCCCTGCCGTAACTCACACTTATGAGAGAAGACATAAACAGCCAACTTCTCTCATCTCAACAATGCATGTTGCTGAACCTTTTGGTTTAGGGACTAGCAGTGGTGGTTCAAGGCTTAATCCTAGTCTAACTAGGGAAGAGCCTGAATCAATGCCCCATGATTCACCTCTCCCAACAGGTAACACAGTTGGAAGTGTTGAGTGCAACTACCTGAATTGATGGACATATGTACAAAATTAGTCAAGCATGTTCAAGCTCTGGAGAAAGATCTGGCACAGACCAAAGTACAACATGCCACAGAGCTGAATCGACTGAAGGCAGAGATTCAAAGATTGCAGAATGAAGTTGAGAGTCTCAAGAAGAAAAGACCTGCTAAAGTTGTGTTCTATTCATCATCTTCTCCTCAGGATGAGTTTTCTGCAGGTTCTAGTAAAGATTTGGGAGATTCTTCCAAACAGGGGAGGAAATCTGATGTAGAGTTTAAGGGGAGGAGAATTAATTTTGATAAGGAATTTGCTGAGTTAACTGATTCTGATAATGCTCAAGCAAAGAAAGATGCAACTGAGACTAAGGGGAGGAAGATAGACTTTGAAGAAGATTATGATATGGATGCTGATGCTAATTTTAATTTTGATGATACAGTTGGAACTGCTCAACCAATTGACACTGCTGAAGAACAAGTTCCCACTGATCAAAATATTCCCACTGCAAGTGAAAATGTTCCCACTGCTACTCAAGAAATTACCACTGCAGAGGAAGAAGCTGCCAGAATAAGATCAGTCAAAGGTAAAGCAATTGTGACTGGTTCAGAACAAGAGCAAACAAGAAAAATTTCTAAGAAAGATCAAGCTCAGATTGATTTTGATGCAAGATTGGCAGAACAATTAGCTGCAGCAGAGCATGAAAAGAAGAGAAAGCTAGAGGAAGATGAAGTTGCTAGTTTTATGGAAGCAAAGAGGTTGGATAAACTTGAAGCAGTAATGGCAGAACCACTTTCAGTTGTTCCACCAACTGTCATACATGAGAAACCTACTATGTTCACTTATGTGCCTACAGAAGAAGAGATTGACTACATGATTAACAATGATCCTATTATCAGAAAGAAGGCTATTGAACTTATTGCAAATATAACCTTGAATGAAGAACAAAGGTCTGCTCAACTAAAAGATTTTATTCAAATGAAGAATCAGTAGGCTCTTAATGATATCATTGGGGATGTAAGAAAAGGTCAAAAGAAGCCAAGGAAACTTACAAAGGCAAAGATCATTACTGAGATGAAGACTTTTTGCTGTCATGTTGGCAATATGAAGATGGCTCGGTTCAAAGGAATGTCACATGATCAGATTGAAGGTATTTACTACAGGATTAAAAGACAAGATAGTAAGTTCATTCCAATGGATCAAGAACCTGTAGTAATGAAGACAAAAAGGTCTGAAGTAAGTCTTGGATCAAAAGATGCAAAGAAATTGAAGACTCAGGAGTCGTCTCAAGCAGAAGAGGGTCCTAGCAAGTTGACAGAAGAACAAGTTACAAACATGATGTTTATAGAGACTTATGTACTTAATATTGAACCTCTACAAGCAAAATATCCAGTTGTTAGTTGGGAAATCTATTCTGATGATTTTGGAGTTGCTTGGAAGATTGTCAGAACTGGAAGTTTCACAAGTATTTGCAGAGACTTTGAAGATATTGTTAGATCTTGTGATAGAGAAGACTTGGATACTTTGTGGAGGATTGTTCAAGATGAGTTCAAGAAGGATGAACTTGTTGATGTCAAGGCTAAAGAGTTATGGGTTCACTTTAGAAGACTATATGAACCTGACCCAAGTGACAGATATTGGAGATTTGAAGCTCACAACATGAATACTTTGTGGAAGTTTTATGACTCAAGTGTTGTACATCATCTTTCTACTCAAGATGGAGTTGATGTGTTTATGCTTGCAGAGAAAGAATATCCATTGTGAGCTGGAGTATTGACTGTGATGATATCAGTGAAGCTTAGATGTTGGGAAAGAAGTGAAGTCATAGAAGATTTGCTGCAAAGGATTTATGATCAAAGTGTTAGAGCTGATAAAGAGTTAAGAAGAAGAAGAAGATAAGTGTTTGGAAGAATTCCCATATCCTCATGTTTGCTGATTACTTAAAGAAACTTATTGATTTGTTTATTAATCATAAGTTTAGGGGAGGATTGTTGGGAATTATACTAACAGTTACCACGGCTAGTGAAGACATTACAACTGCTGAAGAATGTACTTGCAGTGGAAACTCATTACCACTGCAAGAACATATATTACCACTGTTGTTTAGATAACTGTTAGGAAACGTGTTTAGATAAAAATAGAATAGATCTTGTGTATATCTTATTCTATTAGCATTATACTTATCTTGGAGAAGAGGACTCCTTGTGCTATAAAAGGAGATCCTAGGTTAAAGGTTAGATATATGTTTCTAGAGCTTCAAGGTGTAACCCTAGTGATACAAAGATCACTCGTATTATTATCATTAATAATATTGGAGCTAACCGTTTGTTACATATATTGTTTTCATTCATAAACAACTGTTTCATTCACTCACAATCAAACTTCTAAGTGTTACTAAGTAAATTCCGCATACTTAGTGATATAACTCAAAGTATCAATCTAACACAGTTCAAGGTGTTTAGATCCATCAATATGTGATTTAAGGAAAAGAAAACATAGTGCTCCTACTAGCTCTCAGGTATACTCAAGATTTATCTTATTTAATCAAAATCAAATAACTGATTTAACAATTACACTATGTTGTGATATAATTTAAACTATTTTCTCAAACCTAGGAGACTCATACTTTCATAATCCGTGCATACGTCTTCACTAATCATACAACGGGTTTACTCCCTTATTGGTGAAACTAAGTCAAGGTCTCTTTGCGTAAATGCATCATTTCCCTTTATGAGAAGTGCTTTACTCGTGATTAGTGAGTATGCTTATTGTTGCTTAATCATGGCGTATGCCATTTGATTATCTGACTTTGGTTATTTGAAAGTTGAGTTTTCCTTGTATCTTTTATTCACCAAACAAGCAAATCCACCACACACACTCCCACATTGAATATTCTTGTCTCCCACATTCTTGCTCAATCTTATTTAATTCCCCACACTCCATCACACATTCCCTTAATCATTTGTTGTCATAAACATTCTAGACCAAGTTCATATGACATATTCAACACATTAAACATTTCGTCTTCTCCCCACATAAACAATAAAACCATTTCTCACCAAGGCTTCAATACATACCACCTCCCCAAACTTGAATTTGAATGTGCCAACTCACACCTCTTACATATTTATTTCTACTACACAAAATACTTTCACAACCCTCAACATACACATTTAAACAATAATTGTTAATTCAAGCTTGTCTCCTTCACTCAAACATAGACTCCTATGTGTCACATCACCCATTCTATTTACAACTCACTCACTCAATAACCATTGATAACTCACATTTAACCCATGTAACATTGAATTTCAAATATTTCATCTCACAACATCCACCCTTCTTCTCCAAGTTGAGTTAAGTTAACCAATGCCCACTTGTAATAACTCATATCTCTTTCGCAACATGATAAGGAGAAATTTGTTACGCTTTTAAGGGGTCATTTAAGCCCTAAGTCGTGATAATGTGATCAATTATTACCTTAAATCATTTCTTTTGTCAATTTAGGTACTTTTGAGGAGAATTATGGAAAAGGAAGCATTTTAGACATTTTTGGAGCAAAAAGTGAAGAAAATGACAAAGTCAAGAATCCATACTGGAAATTGTACCTGACGACATCATGGAGTTCAAAGAGACGGCGTTAGCTTAAGTGACAAGAGGTGGATATTACATTTACACTTGACGCACCAGAAGACAAATTGGAGTTTAACACGTGACGGCGTCACGTTCTATGTGGAGTAGGCCGTCACGTATCACACCAAAGCATGACGACCCAAAAGACCTAAAAAGGGACGGCGTCAAGAAGTTGGATTAGATGACAAGAAACCCTAGCCGCGGCGAGATGACGATGTCAGCCACCAAAAGGGGACGCCGTCACCTATGTAAATCTGTATATAGTTTTCAATTTTCATTCATTAAGAGTGGACTTTTAGGTAGGGAACTTTAGGGTACGAACCCTAGTCGACTTTTGCAGCTGTTTTGGGGTTTCAAACCCTCTTTTCTTCCATGTTCAATTGAAGATAAGTTATCCTTTAATCATTCAATATGTTTATGTGTTGTTTGACTATATCGTATGCTTTTCTTTCTTTTAACATGTTAGCTTAGGTTTATTTGAGTTTGCTTAGATCTAATGAACCCTAGTTATTGATTATTGGTTGTTGGTTTGTCATTGATTGTTGTGGGTGATTGATTAGTGCTCAAACACTCATCATTTTTGGTCAAATTTGAACTCCAAAACATACAAAAACACTCAGTAATGCATCAAAATACTAAAAATATTTCGAAATTGTGTTTTATATGTTTTAGATGCAAAATGAGTAAAAACAAATGAAAAACGTACAAAGTTTGCATAATTGGCAATTTCAGTCCCTCAACTTTCAAAAATTGTCAAAACTAGTCCCTGGATATTCAAAATATGGAAAATTATCACCAAAGGTCCTTTTAAACTCATAAGTTGTCATATTTAGTCCTTTGGTGAAAAATCTCAAATGTTTTGGAAATTACAAGTTTAGTCCCTGTACTTTTAGATTTTGGCAGTTTTGGCCCCTGGGAGTGCAATTTTGGAGAAAAAGTCAAATATGGTCCTTGGGAATTCACATTTGTCACTTTTAACCCCTGGATGAAAATTTTGTGGAAATTACATGTTTGGTCCCTGGACTTTTGAAAAATGACAATTTTGGTCCCTATAAATTTCAAAATAAAAAATATCACTTTTTGTCCATGTGCTACTGAAACTTGGCAGGAATTATCCTTACTTGTACTTTGGAGACTTATCATAACACACCCTCACTTTTCATAAATTACAAATTGGTCCTTGTGATTAAACTCAAAACAAACGGACCCTTTTTTTTACAAGACCCAACAAATAAATCCACCCCTTATACCCCCAAAACCAAACACCAGCCCAACATAAACCTCAACCCTTCCCTTGGCCCAATACCATTTCCCAGCCCAACACCCAAAACATAACGACCCGGGGAAACCCTATACTTCCGCGGAGCATTGACTCTAGACTGTTTGACCTTGTTGACCATTCCCTGGTCAATATAGGTTGACCGTTTGGAGCCAATCAAGTTTTGGCGCCGCTGCCGGGGAGGTTGTGCGCGTTTTTCTAAAAAACGGTTTGCTGATTAGTGCTTTTGGAATTCAATCCTTTGTAAATTTCCCATCCTTGTTCATATTAACTCATTATTATCATATAAAAACAAAACCGTTCCCGAAAACATTTTAAAATCAGTTTTCAACGAACACAAAAACATTTTCTTTCTCATTTGTACAAAATGTTTATCCAAAAATCCAAAAACATTCACCTTTACCCTCTCACATCTTTGATTCTTCATCCCTACCCCTCTATACACTTTTGATTCTTTCTATGTCTCATCCACACCTTCTTATTTGCCATTGGTGTAGTAATCCTTATAATGGTGGCAATTGCCCCAACTGTGGCATGGTAGAGTCAGGAAACGGGTCTGTCTATAACCAAAATCCCTATTCCTACAATGACACGACTGATTCGTTCCATCAGTTACCACACCATGAGGCTCAACGGTTTTACTGTTGTGAGTACTGTGGTGGTTCACATTACAGTTCTGATTGTCAATCGGGAAACACGCTTGTCTATGAGCAGTTTCCTGATAACAATTATAATTCAAACACATACAACCCACAGCCACATCAGTTTTACTGTTGTGATTACTGTGGAGGTCCACACTCGTGCTCGGATTGTCAAACAAGGAATCCATTTCCTTGTAACAATTACGACTATTCGTTTTCAGACCCTCCTCCACAGTACCATATGATTCACACAACTTCTCATGATACTGAGCAAGACCTTTTACTAAAGGCTCTTGATATATTAAAAGAACTTGAGGAGGAGTTGGTTACTATATCGTTTCAAGACCCTCGTGATAAATCTATGGCAGAATTACTTGCTGGAGAACGAGAGGTTAGAAACGAATTGAGCATGGAAGAATTGCTAGTCTTAGAACACGCGGCTATAACACGTGCCAAATTTCGTAAAGCTGCTCTTCTAGACTGTGATGATGATAGTGATAATGAAGACACCCTTGATATCCTTCAATTTTATAAGGGTTCATCAGAGTCATCATTTGTGATTCCTCCCATTGAAAATCAGGGAGAAAATAATGAGACGGAGAAATTACTAGCAGAAGATCAAATGGAACTTGTACAATCCATGAATGCTAGCTCCTCTCATCTCCCTCAGTCTATTGTTATCACACCCGAAGTTCACACTCACTCTCTAAACATAGGGGATGAGCATCTTAGCACTGTTCCTAATAAGGAATCAGACGAATTAATAAAGTCTAGTGTTGAGATCCTTGTCCCAATCCCGAGAGAGTCACAGGGGATTTTTGATCAAGTGTGTGATGTTCCTTCTCACCCTAATAATCCAAATGATCAAATTGAGACTGTCTCTGATTCTAGTGATGATTGTTTATCTTATGGAGACATTGAGTATGTTGATGCATCCCTTCCCCACTCTAACGTTGACTTTCTTCTTGAGGAGTTCGCCGATGAACTCACTCACACCAATCCACTTCCATCGGGATGTGATGATGATCTCTTTGATCTCAAAGATGATCTAGAAGAAGTCGAAGCATTCCTTGCGCTAGATAGTTCAACTTCGTATGAAGTTGATGATAACTATCTTGATTCTGAGGGGGATATTCTTTTTCTTGGAAGCTTATTGAATGATGATCCATCACTCAATTCTTATCTCAACACCGGGATTAGTGATTCACCCACTGATGAAAAGTCTTTATCTTATGGAGACATCAGTGACGTTGATGAAACACCTTCTGAGCCCATCATTGATCACCTTATCATGACTCCTCCGGAGTTTGATAACCCAGGGGGAGATGCACTCAATCATGAGAATTTGCAAATTCCCACCCACCCTCCCGGGATGTCTTTGAGCTTAACCCTTGAAATCCAAATTCAGGCTAATGAGCCTGCTCTCGAGGAAGAAACTCTTATCATGATTTTCATCATGGTTTTCTTCCTTTTCTTCACCTATAAGGTGACTTCCTCTCTTCTTCACTCCTTCGGGAATGAAGATACCATCTTTGATCCCGGCATTTTCATGTATTATTATCTTGAGTCGGGTACTTATCTCATCGGTGTGGAACTTTCACGTGCTTCATATGTTTGTCCAAACATCTTGAATGAAAGTCCGATTGAGATTCCTTCTTCCACATCATGCTTCCCCAAGGAGAAATGAATTCGGGGTCGAGTCAAGCTAGCGACTCGGTAAACAAAAACAGTTGCATGCTTATAGGGTTTTCACCCTAAGTATGGGGGAGTTACCCCTAATGTGGTTACTTATAAAGTGAAAAACAATATGGTGTTTTCCACGCTTAGCTTGTAATGTTGCCCTTTTACGTTCAAAGAGTCGGCATAATAGCCGGGACTTTGAATATTGAGGACAATATTCATTCTAAGTGTGGGGGGTATTTCGCAATTCTAGTGAATTTTATCACATTTTACTATCTAATACCCCCGTTTTGGACAAAATTTCAAAATTTTAAAAAAAAAATCACTTGTGCTTCAAAATTTTTTGTGGTTATCAGTCCGCCATGTCTAACCGACAAAGGGATTGGCTAATCCAGGAGCAAACGGCTCTTGGTAAAGATACATCATGTCACACCCCGCCACGGCGGAAACGCGAGGGTGTAACTTCATGGATATCATCACAACACCTGGTGTCTACATAGATAACAACTACATGCACATAATTAGAGCAATGTACAAACACAAATGTAACAATACCCCAAAATAAAATAATCAAAACAAAACATAAACCCAAACATAGATGATAAACCACTTCCAATGCAACTAAGGTCTCGTCTATCCACATCCTTCTATCTTAGCCTTAGAAAGCTCACCTGAAAATGATGCTTAAAACGTCAACATAATGTTGGTGAGATTCATAGGTTTAGACACGCAAACACTCTCAAGGCAACCAGTTCACTGTGATTACAAAAATATAGCTGGACAAATAAATTATAGTTATCATATAGCAACATGCATTTACAAGTCATTAATCACACACAAAGGTAACAGCACTCATAAGGCAACCAATAGGACGGCTCGTGTCCTCCGACCCCAAAATAATTACAACAGGACGGCTCGTGTCCTCCGACCCCACAACACAATGATTACATCAGGACGGCTCGTGTACCCCAACCCCATTAAACATCAATTAGGTCACATGCGCGAGCAACAGGATAAGCATCCTCCTAATCGAATCACACACAAATTCCACCACTTGGGTACAGTTCTACCCTCATCTCGGGTACAGTTCTACCCTCGATTTTCACAACTTAGGTACAGTTCTACCCTTCACATCTCAAGTACAGTTCTACCCTCGATTTCCACACAAGCAAATAATCACACATAGCATACATACGATAACATTATAAGTCCAAGCTCTTTTGACACACACATAATCACAGTAACTCAAATATTTAAGACAAGCATCATTCCCATCCCAAGTTTAAAACAAGTAAAAATATGGGACTATGAACTCACCATGAACTCCGCAGCTTCCACGAAAACAACTCCCAATCTATAACACACAAAAATAATCCACATTACACAAGGTCAATCTAAAAGCTACAACCCATGTAATACTCATATGATGGATGTCTAAGACTCATATGACCGACCATGGATCTCCTAGACACCACACTAACCACTACCATAACTTAAAACTCACTAAATCCCTTGCACTCTTAAAATCAGAAAACACAGAATTTTTGGGTACATCCGCCCACATAAAATCACGACAAATAAAGCTCAACAACTCACACCAAAAATTCAACATGGTCTCTCATAAGCATAGAAGCTAATCCCAGAAGGCCATGGACCAATAACACACACAAATACTCATAAGAAATTCAAACTTGTCAACTACTCAAATTCGGATCTGAACGCACACCAAAAAGTTTTGATTTTAAATAAATACTTCCACAAGTTTTTATCTCGAAATCCTCTTCGTGGTAGTCTAATATAACCTAATAATTAACTATTCCAGAAGGACTAGTCAAAATACCACTTTTACAACCACATGACACCCTCAAACTTTTACCCAAAATCTGTCCCGTTTTGACAGCTTTGACACCTTAACAAAGAGAAATCAAAAGACCGACTTCCCTACCTCAAAATTGATCGTGGCTGGACTTTATGGAAAGCTCTTTCATTATACTAAAATTTAGACCTAAAATTAGTGACTTAACTCTTCACCATATGTTATTTACACTCACATCTTTACAGCCATAGTTTTCTGTCCAAACCCTAACACGTAATCTAAAGCGTTTTACTCTCAATTCCCTTACCAATCATCATACTATTATCATTAATTGATCCATACATGTTTAATGACATTAATTTAAAGAATTTAACACAAACCCTAATCCATTATACTTTATATTACATGAATTAGATAAATAACTAATTAATTGAATGAAAACTGGTATCGAAAATATACCTTGATCTTGATTTTAGCTTCAATAATAAAAACCCTAATTTTTCCTCTTCCCCTCTAGCTTTGGTTGATCATAATTTGCAGAAAGAATAAGTTTAGGGTCGTTTGTATGGCTTATATGGGTTGGAGGTTGGGCTTGTTTGGATTAGATTAGGATTCCTTGGGCCTAAGAGTCATATTTGGACCCAAATTGGGTTTCTTTTTTCCCCCTTATCCCTTCTAGCCGATTTTCTATACATACATATATATTTTTATATTTTTTTTATTAAATTTATTTATTACACTCAAAACCTCATACTTTTCATATTTTATGTATTCTCATATCGAAACCTAACGTATTTCGCGATAAACCTTAATTTTACGATAAACCGGAAAATAATCATTTTCAAAATAAAGATTTCAAAAATAGAATTTCACACTCTTTTTGAAATATAACTCATAAAAACAAATCCCACGTAACTTACTAACGCTCAATTACTTTAACGAAGTCTCGTTACGCAAAAACACAAAAACACCAAAACTACACAAGTTATTTCTACGCCACAAAGGTGATCAAAATGAACTTTTCCAAATTCCAAACTTTCCAAATCACAATAAACCCACTTCGCAAAAATGTGAACCGACTAAATACTCGAATTCACACGATAGAAAACATTCCGTCACTCCAACGATACACGAAAATAGATACACTACACCGATCAATAACACCAATGATCCAAACGACTTCGCACAGGTAGGTACGATACCCTCGAACCAAATGGAAACCCAAATGGTAACCGCAAGACGCACTCATAAATACCAAATACCCATAAAACAAACATTTATGAATATCCCGCATATAACTTCCATGATCTAATTCCAACTACAAACGATCTGCTCAGCAACCACATTCGCAAACAAATTTAAGTACTTAAATATCATCTGATCCTCACGTTCCCAAGTAAACTCAGGACCACGCTTAGAATCCCGCCATACCTTTACCAACGCTATCTCACCAAACTTCAAACCCTTTACATCTCGATCCATAATCTCATTAGGTTTCTTGACAAAACGGAGGGTCTTGTCAACCTTACATTCATCTAATGGCACATGCAGACTAGCATCTGCCAACCACTTCTTTCCATTATATACGTGAAACGTATCATGCACTCTACTTCACTCCTCAGACAAATTCAACCGATATGTTTCAAATCCAATCCTTTCCATAAATCTCAAATGGTTCTACGTATCTCGGTGCTAGCTTGCCTTTCTTACCGAAACGCACAACACCCTTCTAAGGAGATACTTTTAACCTCACAATATCACCAACACCAAACTCTAAGGCTTACGGCAATAACCGGCATAACTCTTTTGGCGATCTCTTGCTGCCTTAAGTCTTTCCTTAGCCAGAAACCTTATTCGTAGCCTCTCATTCTAGTTCATGACCAATTAGTTGGCTTGTTCCAACCTTTGCCCACAGAATAGATGAGCTACGTTACCTTCCATACAACTTTTCACACGACACATACTCAATACTAGAATGACAATTGTTGATATAGGAGAACTCAGCTAAGGATAAATGTATACCCCAGCTTCCTCCCAAAATCAAACACACCCATGCTCTCATCATACCATCCAACGCCTGATTTGTACGCTCACTTAGTCCATTCATTTAAGAACGATAAGTCGTACTCATCTTCATACGCGTTCTCAAAACTGTATAACACATTTACCACTATCGCAAAGTAAATATTTCATCATGTTTCTTGATGATCAACGCGACACCCCATGGCTCATTACCAACTCACCGAGCGAAAAGTCTCGCCTGCTCCTCCATACATCTTTTGATAAGGTAATAACAGGTCTTATCCATTCTCGGATGTATCAAATACTTTTCATGATTGATGTCCTTACGCTTCCTCTCAATGGAACCAATAGCTGGAACGCAAAGTACATTCCTCCATCTTTGTTCCATTCCATTTACAGGTCTAAACCAAGTAATCATTCTTCTTTCATGTTCTCAACCTTGAGCCTCTCTCTCTAGGCTGCCAGTATCATCCTCTTAACTCCGAACCGAATTATCATAACCATTGCTCACAAACATCCAAGTTTCACTCGTTCACTCCCGCTCAGCGCTCTTACCATGATGTCCTCTCTTCCTTGACAATAGCGAATCAGACAATCGTAGTCACTGAGAAACTCCACACCCAACTTCTATCCAACATATATTAACCTCTTGTCAAATATATGCTAAAGTTTCTTATGATCTGGGTAGACCACACTTTCTGCTCCATACAAATATCATCTCCAAGTTCTACTCCCCAACTTTAAATCACGTATCACACAGTTCCTCTTATGGATCTTCCACCTCCGCGATGCCTACGCAATCTATAGAAAGATACAAATGAATCGTCAATAGTACCTGCCAATCCTGAGGACAATCGTCTCTCAGATGGTGTCTCAGGTACTTTCCACGCTTCACTACTTTTATCTTACTAGTGTTCGTTGACCACCTTCCTGAAGAACTACATCTTAAAGCTACACCTCTTACTTGAACAACTTGGCAAACATCCTCTTCTTCTTCAACGAACAAATTGATAATCAAAACGACAATCTATCCTAAGTAAACGACGCGAACCATTAAACCGGTCGAACTAAAACGCATATCAACGAACTCAAAAGGGTACGAATTACCGAATAGCGAAGTAGCGAACATCAAAATCAAAGCTAGAAAAAACAATGAGAAATTTTCCCAATAAAAGTAGACACGGATAAAATATTTCATGAAAACCCATACACAGAAAATATAAAATACACGTACCCATAAAACATCCACAAACGTACCTCAACGAAAGAAACACTCGATGAACCAAATACATAACAAGTTTGGTAAATGAGAACCATAGACAGTTCTTATTCCCGTACTCGACCTTCCTAAAAAAAACAAATGAACACCGTTTTTCACAAAACATATCTTAAACATATACATTTTTATAAAATATATATCAAGCATTTTATGTAAGACATCAACATAACCATTTTTTTTCCACACTTCATTTTCACCATAAAAATAATAGTTTCCAACAAATGACCTTGAAATACCCAAAACGAATTTGTAAAATGCCATAAAGACTCTAACACAACCTCTTAATCAAACGCAAAAGACATTGAAGAATTCAGTAATCAAAATAATCCTCAAACGAACTCATACCAGTGAACACTCACGCAAAAACATTACAAACCAAACGATGAACTTACAGACTCATTCGTACAACGATTAAACCAAAATCATAGAAAAACACTGATACTAACAGGTCACAAAACATGTCACGAACTTCAATTGGTGTGTGTAAATGAGGAATCAAATATCCACACCAACTCGTCACGAACCAACAATACTTGAAGAATAGCATAACATTCATCCGAGGAATGAATGTATGGAATAATCAAAGAAACGAACCAGTATCCAACAAAACGAATTCGATTACCCATCACCTATCACGACATCAAAGAGAAAGAATATGGCATATGTACCATCATGGTACGAAAAGGAATGCCAACCAAAGAATTAGGTATACAACCAAGGTGCTAGTAAACGAATCAACTTAAATACCACAACATAAGTACCTACCGATAATTGAGGTATCAACATATGATAGGTAGGATGGAATCTTACCGCCTACACACCCCAACATATAACGACTGCCCAAACGGTTAAGAGAATACTTCTCTAACCATACAGCCATCACCAACATGATATCACATACCATCTACCACAACATATAACAACAAACATCAATCAATGCAATAATGGTCACAAGTCCACGTGTGTGATACCCTTATAATTATGTTCGCGACCATAGTTATAAGCCTATTCCACGCGCATACTTACTTCCAAAACCACACATCTCAATAATAACGCACATATACCACATAGCACCTAATACACCATGCAATTCATACCATCATACTTGCAAGTCCACTTGTGTCGTGACGCATGTATAATTATGTTGGCCACCATAATAATCTATGCCCCCTTTCATAAGTGTACTCCCTCCTACGACAACACATCATGCAAAAAAAAAAAAAAAAAAAAAAAAAAAAAAAAAAAAAAAAAAAAAAAGGCGTCGCAAACAATCATCTCTTATGGAACAATTCCAACAATCACGTAAACTCTATAATTAACATCACTTGGATAAGGTCGATCCAATATCCTAGAGTAATCACGCCCCAACATGGCTCTAGACGGCAAAAGACAATATACGAATTCCAAAACATAACACAAAACAAAAGACGTCGCATAATGGCTCAAACTCCACTCTCGCACTTATCTCCCCACTCAGGTCAATTCAACTTACTACTTGTTGTGGACTATAGATTCATATCCACACCATTCCATCCTAACTCCCCTTCATCTTTACTCAACCACTCATCCCTATTTCCTTTACATTGATGAAATCGACAGCATACTAAACCATCTCTATTCTTTTCTTCCATTTCTACATGATTCACAAGTGCATACAAATCACGAGGTTTAGACTAAACCACATCTCCTTCCTAAGTGAAGTGAGGACACTACCAAGGGTATTTGGTAATGGCTCCATCTCCAGAAGTCACCGTGGTTCCAAACCTCTCCACTTCTTCTCCACCAACGTTTCCCATAAACATCCTCTCCTTATCCGAACATGAATACATGCTAGCGAGAACTCAGATTCTACGGTTAATCCGCTTCATCCTACCACTTCTCTGGCATCCAATAGCGACAACGGTTGTCCAACAAAGCACGCGGAAGACGATATAATAAAGTCGATATATATACAATACTACGTATAGGGGATAGAATAGACGTCCGAAACTCAATAAAATATCTCATAAATATAGGAAAATAGACATATAAAATACTATACTTACCCATAGATCCTAAATGCAACTATATGAGGGACTCCTAAGTTATAGTCTAGGTTCAACCACCTAATTCTCTATAACCAAGGCTCTGATACCAATCTGTCACACCCCGCTACAGCGGAAACGCGAGGGTGTAACTTCATGGATATCATCACAACACCTGGTGTCTACATAGAGAACAACTACATGCACATAAATAGAGCAATGTACAAACACAAAGTGTTGTAACAATACCCCAAAATAAAATAATCAAAACAAAACATAAACCCAAACATAGATGATAAACCACTTCCAATGCAACTAAGGTCTCGTCTATCCACATCCTTCTATCTTATCCTTAGAAAGCTCACCTGAAAATGATGCTTAAAATGTCAACATAATGTTGGTGAGATTCATAGGTTTAGACACACAAACACTCTCAAGGCAACCAGTTCACTGTGATTACAAAAAAATAGCTGGACAAATAAATTATAGTAATCATATAGCAACATGCATTTGCAAGTCATTAATCACACACAAAGGCAACAGCACTTATAAGGCAACCAATAGGACGGCTCGTGTCCTTCGACCCAAAAATAATTACAACAGGACGGCTCGTGTCCTCCGACCCCACAATGATTACATCAGGATGGCTCGTATCCCCCGACCCCATTAAACATCCATTAGGTCGCATGCGCGAGCAACAGGATAAGCATCCTCCTAATCGAATCACACACAAATTCCACCACTTGGGTACAGTTCTACCCTCATCTCGGGTACAGTTCTACCCCTTATTTTCACAACTTAGGTACAGTTCTACCCTTCACATCTCAGGTACAGTTCTACCCTCGATTTCCACACAAGCAAATAATCACACATAGCATACATACGATAACATTATAAGTCCAAGCTCTTTTGACACACAAATAATCACAGTAACTCAAATATTTAAGACAAGCATCATTCCCATCCCAAGTTTAAAACAAGTAAAAATATGGGATTATGAACTCACCTTGAACTCCGCAGCTTCCACAAAAACAACTCACAATCTATAACACACAAAAATAATCCACATTACACAAGGTCAATCTAAAAGCTACAACCCATGTAATACTCATACGATAGATGTCTAAGACTCATATGACCCACCATGGATCTCCTAGACACCACACTAACCACTACCATAACTTAAAACTCACTAAATCCCTTGCACTCTTAAAATCAGAAAACGCAGAATTTTTGGGTACATCCGCCCACATAAAATCACGACAAATAAAGCTCAACAACTCACACCAAAAATTCTCCATGGTCTCTCATAAGCATAGAAGCTAATCCCAGAAGGCCATGGACCAATGACACACACAAATACTCATAAGAAATTCAAAATTGTCAACTACTCAAATTCGGATCTGAACGCACACCAAGAAGTTTTGATTTTGAATAAATACTTCCACAAGTTTTTATCGCGAATCCTCTTCGTGGTAGTCTAATATAACCTAATAATTAACTATTCCAGAAGTCCTAGTCAAAATACCACTTTTACAACCACATGACACCCTCAAACTTTTACCCAAAATCTGTCTCGGTTTGACAGCTTTGACACCTTAACAAAGAAAAATCAAAAGACCGACTTCCCGACCTCGAAATTGATCGTGGCTGGACTTTTTGGAAAGCTCTTTCATTATACTAAAATTTAGACCTAAAATTCGTGACTTAACTCTTTACCATCTATTATTTACACTCACATCTTTACAGCCATAGTTTTCTGTCCAAACCCTAACACGTAATCTAAAGCGTTTTACACTCAATTCCCTTACCAATCATCATACTATTATCATTAATTGATCCCAACATGTTTAATAACATTAATTTACAGAAGTTAACACAAACCCTAATCCATCATACTTTATATTACATGAATTAGATAAATAACTAATTAATTGAATGAAAACTAGTATCGAAAATATACCTTGATCTTGATTTTAGCTTCAATAATAAAAACCCTAATTTTTCCTCTTCCCCTCTAGCTTTGGTTGATCATAATTTGCAGAAAGAATAAGTTTAGGGTCGTTTGTATGGCTTATATGGGTTGGAGGTTGGGCTTGTTTGGGTTAGATTAGGATTCCTTGGGCCTAAGAGTCATATTTGGACCCAAATTGGGTTTTCTTTTTCCCCCTTATCCCTTCTAGCCGATTTTCTATACATACATATATATTTTTATATTTTTTTTATTAAATTTATTTATTACACTCAAAACCTCATACTTTTCATATTTTATGTATTCCCATATCGAAACCTAACGTATTTCGCGATAAACCTTAATTTTACGATAAACCGGAAAATAATCATTTTCAAAATAAAGTTTCCAAAAATAGAATTTCACACTCTTTTTGAAATATAACTCATAAAAACAAATTCCACGTAACTTACTAACGCTCAATTACTTGAACGAAGTCTCGTTACGCAAAAACACAAAAACACCAAAACTACACAAGTCATTTCTACGCCACAAAGGTGATCAAAATGAACTTTTCCAAATTCCAAACTTTTCAAATCACAATAAACCCACATACGCAAAGGGATTTAGAGCTAAAACTCACCTATATCACACTTCTATCACTACAATCACCTATAATACATCAAACAAACATCAACCGAGTCAAGACTATAAGTCAAACTGACCTACTAAAACCACGGTTGTTACACATCAAATCTGTTTACGGCTTGCAATTTGCCCAAAATTGTATGGTAAATCAACTCGCCATATCCCATAAATCGAATGAGTTGGCTAGCCCGCAAGATTATTGCTTGTGGTAAAGGCAGTGGAAAATCCATAATTGGTAATCAGCTCACCAAGATGTTGACTTTGTCCATCAAGAGTTGGCTAGTCCAAAAGCAAACGGCTTTTGGTAAAGACTAATCAAATCCATTGACAGCTGGTGGTTTGCTCAAAATCACATAGTTATAAGGTGGACCATAGTTCTTACTTGAATCGATACATCTGGCTACTCCAGAAGTAATGGCTTTTGGTAAAAAGTTTAAAATCCATTAAATTTACAAAATAGTTTATTGCAAGGGACTAGCAATAGTTTAGTATGAGGGATTGATGAGTGCTCAAACACTCATCATTTTTTGTCAAATCTGAACTGCAAAAAACATACAAAAACACTCAGTAATGCATCAAAATACTAAAAATATTTCAAAATTATGTTTTATATGTTTTAGATGCAAAATGAGTAAAAACAAATGAAAAACGTACAAAGTTTGCATAATTGGCAGTTTCAGTCCCTCAACTTTCAAAATTTGTCAAAACTAGTCCCTGGATATTCAAAATATGGAAAATTATCACCAAAGGTCCTTTTAAAATCAGAAGTTGTCATATTTAGTCCTTTGGTGAAAAATCTCAAAAGTTTTGGAAATTACAAGTTTAGTCCCTATACTTTCAGATTTTGGCAGTTTTGGCCCCTGGGAGTGCAATTTTGGAGAAAAAGTCAAATATGGTCCTTGGGAATTCACATTTGTCACTTTTAACCCCTGGATGAAAATTTTGAGGAAATTACATGTTTGGTCCCTGGACTTTTGAAAAATGACAATTTTGGTCCCTGTGAATTTCAAAATGAAAAATATCACTTTTTGTCCATGTGCTAATGAAACTTGGCAGGAATTTTCCTTACATGTACTTTGGAGACTTGTCACAACACACCCTCACTTTTCATAAATTACAAATTGGTCCTTGTGATTAAACTCAAAACAAACGGACCCTTTTTTTTACAAAACCCAACAAATAAATCCACCCCTTATACCCCCAAAACCAAACACCAGCCCAACATAAACCTCAACCCTTCCCTTGGCCCAATACCATTTCCCAGCCCAACACCCAAAACATAACGACCCGGGGAAACCCTATACTTCCGTGGAGCATTGACTCTAGACTGTTTGACCTTGTTGACCATTCCCTCGTCAATATAGGTTGACCGTTTGGAGCCAATCAGTGATTGATTTTAGCGTTAGGCTTAAGAAAACTGGCTAATCTCCTATATGGTAATTTTCTCGAACGTCTTAAGAAACGTAATTGGATGTGTACTACGGTTTTATTGGTTATATTTAATGCATAAGTAACTATTAATGAGGTCATGATAAGATACTAACGTGTCTTCATAGGAAGAGATAGATGCTTATAGAGTTGGGGAAGATCTTACACGGCCCCACGAATGATATTAAGGAATGCAACCCTTCACCTATGCAATTGTGACAAACCAATTAATCAATAAAAGATAATTATGGAGTAGTAAAATCTAAGTAAACACGCTTTTCTCATTATTAGAAGTCTTCACATATTTTATTTTCTGTTTATTTTATTTTATTTGTTTAAGTAGTTATTTGGGTTAGTTGACAAGCAAATAATTCCGCCCACTCTTCCAATACCCGAGATATTTTACTTGATTTCCATAAAATATAAAAAAAATACAAAAAGAATCATCCCTCACCTCTAGACCTAGTTAGATTAATTTCAATCCTAGCGAACTATTCCCTGTGGAGAACGATCAATCCCCCGGTACTTTCCAACTCACTATACTACATCGGTCAGGTACACTGCCTGGTGGGGATTGGAATGTAACACCCCCAATTCATGGATGCAGCGGAATTCAACTTGGGTGTTACTCGACGGCACAACAGTCACAATAATAGAAAACGAACTCTAGTTGAGTCGTTTTAAAAGATTTATTATTCAAATTATATAAATATCAGAGATTACAAAATGAGGTCCCAGATGGTTCCATGTTTACAAATTACATTAATTAAGTCTTTGAATGATAGTAAAAATTTATAGCCCTCTTGAATATCCGTGCCCTCCCATGCCATCCTTGATCGTCATGAACCTGAAATACATGCTTAAGAGGTCAACACAAAGGTTGAGTGAAATTCGTAGAGTTTAGTTAAAGCATTTGAACACAATAATCGTAGTGTGAGCTATAGACTCACACTCATAGTTAGAAAACAAAAACCATTATTATTGCACTAAGCTCATGCAACCAAAGCATTAACATCGAACCACAAATTGGCATTATAGAAGCCCTATCAAGGTACTTTTGCCATTATACCGCTAAATCTCAAATATAGTGCATTTGTGTGAACTCGTAGTTGTTCAACACAAATGGGATCCGTCAATCCCAATAGATCTATTCACAATATTCGCGCTCACTATAGGTAGTGACTAATGGTTCATGATATAGGGACTTCGAACATGGCAATCGTTACTTAGTGACAATAAAACATAGTCGGGTAGCATACAGTAGAAAGCATTGTGTTCGGGTAGAAAAATAATAGCATGTATCCCCCCCATGGGTTTGTAAAATAGTTAAACAATAGAAAGTGGGGCTACGAACTTACCTTAAGTTATGTAGTGAGTAGTGAATGTGATGGTCGAATCGCGAAGGTTTCTACGAGCAACCTATAATAGAATGTTGCGACTTAGGATTGAAGTAAAGAATATGAAGATGTGCCTATATATATCTTGCAATTTAGTCCATGATGTGGTACGATGTATAGTGTAAGTCTTTGAAAAGAGATGATTCATGAAACATGTATAGTTTATATATCGTTTACTACCATTCGGGCCGACATAATTCAGAAGTTATGTTACTAAACGTTCGAGGTGCCAGGACACTTTAATTCATAAATCCACAACTTAACTCGACGGCTTACATAATGAACTCCTCACATGAGGCTCCCTACTATTGTAGTAGTTGATAAAATATATAGATATAAGTTTTGATCCGAAAAGTTACATGTCCAATATTTGAATAAACTTAGGAAAGTTTATTTTTACATGAAGATTGTTATTAGGGTAAGTTTCTTAAGTCTTGTATGACAATTTCTTTGTAATATCTCATGGTTCTTTTAAGTGAAGTAGATCCAAATTGTTTGTTCCAAGTTATCGCCAATACTTTAGCTCATGTTTTCGCCTAAGTAAGTTTATATGGTCATTTAGTCATGGCCTTGCCATGACCTTTGGTCATTGTTTCATGGTCTTGAGACTCAACCTTGGCTTTAGCCATGGTTGTGGTCTTGAATCTAGGTCATAAGACCTCTTGGTCTTATTAAAACATAACCATTATATAGTGACTTATATCTATATGTAAATTGCTGTTAAGAAACTGAGAAAAATCTCATTCGTTATTGGTTTTCTGGAGACGTGCTCCTGGGTTTTTGAAGAAAACGTGATTTCGTACAACTTTCGTGCTTTAACTTTTTCATGAAATGGACCAGAAAGGCGTCTTCTTGCGTGTTTTATGTTTCTGTAACAGAAGCTATTTGGCAGCTTTGCCGCAAAGTTTTGGTAACTTCAAATGGTCATAACTTTTGACTCGTATACTCGTTTTAGGTGGTTCAAATTGATATGGTTTCCTTGTTAGGTCCTCTACTACAATATGTAATGATCCAATATCATAATTTTACCATTTTGATCAGATTATACCAAGAAAGTCACTAGTTTACTTGTTTAAATAACATATCTTAACAATCATTTACAATAACTTGTTTTACCCATTTTTATACATCATGGACATGATCACAAGACAAAATATAGCATGAATGATATGTAAATAGCATGAATATGATATTTAACAAGAAGTATGTTAGGGTTTGCTTACAACTTTTGGGCTTTCTAAGAGAAAGGAAAGTAACTAGTAAGGAAAGGACTTTGATTGACAAGCTTCTCTTCACTTTAGCAATCCTTCTACTCTTGTATTCTTGAAGGATTTGTGATCTTTGACAAACCGAGGTTATTTGAAGATTATAACTACATCTTTTTGGAGACTTTAAAGTTATAACAACTTTTCTTAGAAAATTTCCAAGATCGAAGATCAAACACTAGTTTTCTTTCAAAAACTAGTTAACTTTCTTACAAAATATAAAGAAAAGTGCCTTACGGTTTTAGGACTTTGATAGATAAAGAGAGGAGGGTGCAAGGAATTTCATGTGTTTAGCTTGGTATTTATAGGGTAGGAAAAATAGTTAACCATATATTGGGTTAGAATTTAACCATGGTTAGTTAAGACACTTGTAATGATCTAAAAGATCAATGGTCAAGATCAAGCCACATTAAGGTGACTCCCCCCCCCTATTGGCAGTTTCATGAAGCTAGGGAGGGTGAGGTGTGCCTTGGTTGATAATATCCAAGATTTTTGGTTAGTTCTGACTCCGGGAAATGCCAATCGTAAATGATTAAGCCTCAAAACGTAAAACCGGGTATCGTAAAAATGTGGAACTTGAAAGTATGGTTAAACATGTCAATATACTCCATAATGAAATATAAAATGAGTGGTAGGTTCCATTGGGGTGGTAAAAGCCTGCTAAAACTGGAAACACGGGTCTAAAACGCGTAATACGTAAAATGTACGAATATTGTGTAAAATTGAGAAAAGTAAAATGTTACTTTTTTAATAGGATAAAAATGATTTAAAAAGTCTTATAATGTCTAGACTGGGCTCAGTGTAGTGTCGGTTGGTATTAAATGTCTTTTAGACATAAAACCGTAAGCCTAAAAATCAAGGAATGACTTATAAAATCAAGGAATGATTTTTGGTCAAAGGAGGAGGGGAAAATATATTGACTTATTCCAAAAATGTGAAAACTCAAATCGTCTTAGAAACGCGGTGCAGGTATAGGCTAAGGTTATAGCTGAGTAAAAACGCTTAAAAGTGAAAATTCCAGTTTTTTTTTTTTTTTTTACGGCCGAGGTTTATTTGGTCATGTTTTTCACAGTCATGATTTATTCTCAAATAAATCATGAGTGTATCAAACATTTTTCTAATACGGGGAAAATTAACGCGGTCGTGTTTCGTTGTGCGTAGAATTTTTGAATGACGTTTTACCCTAAAACGTGTAATTCCTTATTAACTTTCGCGAAAATGATCTGATGAATGTCAAACTTTTAATTTTCCATGGAAATGATTTATCACTCGAGGCCAAGAAATAAAAATCAAATTTCGGGAAAAATTTCAGGAAAATGAATAGTAAAAGTGAATAGTAAAAATTTTCGAGAATAGTAATTAACCTGAAAATGCGAATTGTTACAGTCTCTACCCCTTACGGGGAACTTCATCCCGAAGTTCTATGTGTGTTATACGTTGGAGTGCTGTCGATGAAGAGGTGTGGTTACTTATGAGAACTAGAGTGATGTAGTTTGATTTGTCGTTTCAGGGTATGGCGTAGTATGATGTTTACTTTTATGTGGGAAAGGTAGAGTAAGAGTGATTAATTGTCGTATTATATCGTATAAATATTTATGAATTGCCTATACTCACACGAAAACTTGTTTTAAGATTATAGGTGAGAAGTTTGTTTCTAAGAAAACATACAGGTGACTGCTCCCAGCATAACATGATCCCTCCTGAATTAGACATAGGTGATCAGGCTATGTATAATTTAGGACCGATAATGTGATGTTCGGTTTAGTCACGTAGCATTGTGTTTCTTAAAAATTTTAGATGGTATTCAATCTTGTAAAGCTGATGAGGGTGCTTGTGGTGTAACTAAGGATGATTTGAGCTTTAAAAGTGCATCAAGATCTGTTAATGAGCTTGTGGTTGCAACGGTTGTGAAGATAATGATGGTGAAATGACGAACGGGGCTTGTGTCCTTCATTTTGGTTTGATGAGTTTTAGTGGTTTGAGATGAAGCTGGGTAAAGAAGATATGATATTAATTTATAGGGTGGTATTAACGAAGTAATTTTTCTAAGATGGTGGTCGAATATCTAGGAGTAAAATGATGTGAAACAATAAAGTGGGAACAAAATAGCTTGGAGTAAGATTTGTTGAATGGTTTATAGGATATGTGGGTAAACCTTATAGAATGGTAATAGTCTACTAATCAGTCAAATTGGTTTAGAGATAGAAAGTACAATAGATGAGAATTATCACAAATAGTTGTTTATTGAACAGTAAATATTCTTAAGTCATAAAACTCCCATTACTAGGGATGACATACACATAGTACAACATAGTGCATAAATAAATATGACTGCTAAGTTCTAAACTTCATTGTTCTGCAGTGTTGTTGAGATTCTGATAAGCTCCTTCTCCTCTTATCATATATGCTCACCCCTGGTTGTCTTCAACTTGTTGACCTTGGTTTTGGGGACATCGGTTCTTGTAATGTCCACTTTCTCCACAACCGAAGCATATAACTATTGGTTGTGTGTTGCTACCGGTAGCTACAGCCTTGACTCTACAATCTCTGGCAAGGTGTCCAGTGTTTTGACAGTTGCGACACTTATCCAGGCAAGGACCAGAGTGATGGAAGTTACACTTATTGCATAGTGGAGCATTCCCGATATACCCTGCGCCTCTAGTTAGTGCAGCCACATAAGCCTTTGCGGCTTCTTGTCTTTTGTTTTGCTGGTTATGATGGTTGTTGTTTTGAGTTTGGTTGTTGTTGTTGTTACTTCCATGGTTACCATCCCATGGTCGCTTGTTGTTGTTGTTGTTCCTATTGTTATTGTTGTTACTATAGTTGGAGTTGTTGGTGTTGTTTTGTCTTTGGGTTTCTGTCGTACGCACTACTTGATCCATGAGGCTGCGAGACATCCGCATAGCTTCATCAAGTTCCTTGGGATTTGTTGAAGTTACATTCCCTTGTATACTTGGTGGAAGTCCCCAGATATACCGTTCCAACAATTTTTCTTTTTTTAAAACCATTGTTGGACACAGTATCCTCAATTCTTGGAATCGACGGTTGTAAGTTATGATGTCATTTCCCTTAACAGCATGATCCCAGAATTCTACCTCTAACTTTTGTATTTCACTGCGGGGGCAGTACTCTTTGATCATCATCTTCTTCAAGTTATCCCAATATATCTTATAAGCATTTTCAATGCCTATTGGTTGAGATATTGAATTTCACCATGATAATGCTTCATCTAGCAGTGTACTAGTGGCATATTGAACTTTATCGCTCTCGATACATTTGCTGACCAAAAATACCGACTCCGCTTTCTCAAACCAGCAGGTCAAACCTACGGCTCCTTCAGTACCTTTAAACTTTATGGGTTCGCATTTCAAATAGGAAATGAATGAGCAACCCTTAGGTACTGAAGCAACATTTGTCACTAGAGAGATAGATGGGCTTGGTCCTCCAATGTTAAGGCTGGCAATTCGAGCAGCTTCTGCAGCTATAGCAACTTCCGCAGCAGTGGCGGCTTCAGCGGCTGCTGTAGCATCTTCAACGGCTGCTGCAGCACCAGCAACTGTGGCGGCTTCGGCAGCTGCTGCAGCTACGGCTGCTTGTTCCGTTGTGAGTGCTGCATTAACACTGTCTTTAACTAGTTTGTGAATAACAGCTTGAGTCATTGCTGGTGGTGTCTTCTTCTTTGGCGCCATGATTCTATTGTTCAAAAGATACGTCGTAAGTAGAGAGTTGTGAAATAAGCATGATTTTTTATGGGAAATGATAGAATAATTATGTTGAAGATTTAAAGGCATAACACATGATAGTATAAAACAAGAGTATTATTCGTACAATGTTGGTTGATTTATAAAATCGAAACCTATTACAAGCTTCTTCAAAATTTACTAACTGATACTTTCAGTTTAGTAATTACAACGTTTTTACTATCGCTAGTTATTACATAGATTTCGTAACATTTACTAACTGAGTCTAATCAGTTTAGTAGTACAAAAGTTAACTAGTATCATCACACTAGTCTATTGTGGGTTAGAAGGTCCAAGCAGCTCTGATTGATCGGCAACTTCTTGGTTTAGTGTGTCATAGAGGTATGAGTCGATGAAGTTTGAGAAGCTGTAGTTTCCATGCTGACTTTCTTGTTGGATTAATGGAGGTCGAGATACGATCCATAATGAGTGATCCAAATCATCACATGTAGGGATATCAAAGGGAAGTGATAGTGGTGGTGGTAATGGCTCTAGTACATATTCATACTCGTTATCCTCCTCGGAGTCTGCCTCAACCCAATTTTGTTCAAAATAATTAGAAATATTCAACGCAAAATTAGTTGGCATTGGTTCCTCCTCTTCTTCATCGGTTGAATCTTCGAAAGGTTCTTCTTCGTCATCAGAAGCGAAGGCATTTACGAAGTCAAATCCGAACTCGGGTGAGGGTGGTAAGACTTGGAAGTTATTAGGTAGAGTGGGCCGGCCCATAACCGGGAGAAGTGGGTACGCACATGATTTCTATGAGAATAATTACAATGTTAAAATAATTCTAACGTTTATGGGGAGTGCTCAAAATATGGCAAGCATATATATATAGCAATATACTAATATGTTTATGTAGCATAACATGCATAATAAGTCCAATATCGTCTGGAGGATGGAAGACACGGAGAGCGGAAGGCTATAAAATGTTTTTGCTTGCAGTGTGGTTATAGTTTAGGTCTCAATTAGACCCGTTTCTCTATAACCATGGCTCTGGTACCAATCTGTAACACCCCCAATTCATGGATGCAGCGGAATTCAACTTGGGTGTTACTCGACGGCACAACAGTCACAATAATAGAAAACGAACTCTAGTTGAGTCGTTTTAAAAGATTTATTATTCAAATTATATAAATATCAGAGATTACAAAATGAGGTCCCAGATGGTTCCATGTTTACAAATTACATTAATTAAGTCTTTGAATGATAGTAAAAATTTATAGCCCTCTTGAATATCCGTGCCCTCCCATGCCATCCTTGATCGTCATGAACCTGAAATACATGCTTAAGAGGTCAACACAAAGGTTGAGTGAAATTCGTAGAGTATAGTTAAATCGTTTGAACACAATAATCGTAGTGTAAGCTGTGGAAAACTAGAAGGGGGGTTGAATAGTTTTACGTCTTTTTACTTAGTTATAAAAATAAGTTTTAGAGTTTTGCTTAGCTTTTAAAAACTTAGATTCAATAATATGTGATCTCAAGTCTTGTACAATATAAACAATTAATACTACACAATATATTATAATGATAAGTAATGAAATAAGTAAGAGATGGAAAGATCGAACCGCGAGACAAGAGATTTATAGTGGTTCGACTACAAGGACACCTTCCTTGCCCTACTCCACTCCCCGAGCACCTAACTCGAGAGTTTTCTTCACTATATCAACAAGCTCCCTTATGGTGGAGAAAACCGTACACACCAATATACACACCAATCTACACACCACAACTTCGTCACACCTAAGTCACAACTTCTTCAAATCTATCTACTTCACAACTAACTACTCCACACCTATCTTCTTCACACCAATCTAGTACCTAGCTTATCTTCTTCACACCAAGCTACTAACTAATTACACAATCAATATCTAACACAACTATCTACAATCAAATATTCACAACAATCTTCACAAACAATAATGTAAATGATCTTTGATGATACACCAACAACTTGGATGTGGAGATCACAACAAGTTGTAATACTTCTTGTCTTGAGGGATAGAAGTATGCTTCTCTTGCACTTGAGAGGATGAAGGTTGGATCACTTTGAAACAAAGAATTTATGTACTTATGATCAAAGGATAAAAGAATGGAGATTTGGATCTAGATCAGAAAGTTTAGTAGTGCAAAAGGTGAGGAAAAAATCCAGGTTTAAGGTGGTATTTATAGGTAACAGAATCTGACAGAGGAGCATGGCCGGTCCCCTTAAATCATGGCCGGCCCCCTTAAAATTAAGGGGACCGCCCTTTATAATTAAGGGGGCCGCCCAGCTGAAACGGCCAGATTCTTTGTCTTTTAGTGGGGAAAGTTTATTTGGTGAAAAACTAATTGATTTTGGTTAAAAATTTGAATTCATATATTTAGTATGAATAAAACATTTTTCTTTATTACCAAAAGTGTTTTTCAAAAATATATAATATGTTTATATAATTAAATAAACTTTGTAATGCTTAATTAAACTTTCCTTTGATCATAAAATACACTAAACACTTTGTTTATTCATACCTTAAGTGATTTGGATGTAAAGAGAAATATTAATCACTAAATACTTGTTTATGTCACAAGTTTTAGTTCTATGAGTTTATATTTTGTGATAATTAAAACATAGAGATATTGATAACATGTTAATAATGTTTTTAGGCATTATTTATGTCAACATAAGCTATAGACTCACACTCATAGTTAGAAAACAAAAGCCGTTATTATTGCACTAAGCTCATGCAACCAAAGCATTAACATCGAACCACAAATTGGCATTATAGAAGCCCTATCAAGGTACTTTTGCCATTATACCGCTAAATCTCAAATATAGTGCATTTGTGTGAACTCGTAGTTGTTCAACACAAATGGGATCCGTCAATCCCAATAGACCTATTCACAATATTCGCGCTCACTATAGGTAGTGACTAATGGTTCATGATATAGGGACTTCGAACATAGCAATCGTTACTTAGTGACAATAAAAGATAGTCGGGTAGCATACAGTAGAAAGCATTGTGTTCGGGTAGAAAAATAATAGCATGTATCCCCCCCCCATGGGTTTGTAAAATAGTTAAACAATAGAAAGTGGGGCTACGAACTTACCTTAAGTTATGTAGTGAGTAGTGAATGTGATGGTCGAATAGCGAAGGTTTCTACGAGCAACCTATAATAGAATGTTGCGACTTAGGATTGAAGTAAAGAATATGAAGATGTGCCTATATATATCTTGCAATTTAGTCCATGATGTGGTACGATGTATAGTGTAAGTCTTTGAAAAGAGATGATTCATGAAACATGTATAGTTTATATATCGTTTACTACCGTTCGGGCCGACATAATTCAGAAGTTATGTTAGTAAACGTTCGAGGAGCCAGGACACTTTAATTCGTAAATCCACAACTTATCTCGACGGCTTACATAATGAACTCCTCACATGAGGCTCCCTACTATTGTAGTAGTTGACAAAATATATAGATATAAGTTTTGATCCGAAAAGTTACATGTCCAATATTTGAATAAACTTAGGAAAGTTTATTTTTACATGTAGGGTAAGTTTCTTAAGTCTTGTATGACAATTTCTTTGTAATATCTCATGGTTCTTTTAAGTGAAGTAGATCCAAATTGTTTGTTCAAGTTATCGCCAATACTTTAGCTCATGTTTTCGCCTAAGTAAGTTTATATGGTCATTTAGTCATGGCCTTGCCATGACCTTTGGTCATTGTTCCATGGTCTTGAGACTCAACCTTGGCTTTAGCCATGGTTGTGGTCTTGAATCTAGGTCATAAGACCTCTTGGTCTTATTAAAACATAACCATTATATAGTGACTTATATCTATATGTAAATAGTTGTTAAGAAACTGAGAAAAATCTCATTCGTTATTGGTTTTCTGGAGACGTGCTCTTGCATTTTTGAAGAAAACGTGATTCTGGACAACTTTCATGTTTTAACTTTTTCATGAAACAGACCAGAAAGGCCTCTTCTTGTGTGTTTTATGTTTCTGTAACAGAAGCTATTTGGCAGCTTTGTCGCAAAGTTTTGATAACTTCAAATGGTCATAACTTTTGACTCGTATACTCGTTTTAGGTGGTTCAAATTGCTATGGTTTTCTTGTTAGGTCCTATACTACAATATGTAATGATCCAATATCATAATTTTACCATTTTGATCAGATTATACCAAGAAAGTCACTAGTTTACTTGTTTAAATAACTTAACTTAACAATCATTTACAATAACTTGTTTTACCCATTTTTATACATCATGGACATAATCACAAGACAAAATATAGCATGAATGATATGTAAATAGCATGAATATGATATTTAACAAGAAGTATGTTAGGGTTTGCTTACAACTTTTGGGCTTTATAAGAGAAAGGAAAGTAACTAGTAAGGAAAGGACTTTGATTGACAAGCTTCTCTTCACTTTAGCAATCCTTCTTCACTCCTTCGGGAATGAAGATACCATCTTTGATCCCGGCATTTTCATGTATTATTATCTTGAGTCGGGTACTTATCTCATCGGTGTGGAACTTTCACGTGCTTCATATGTTTGTCCAAACATCTTGAATGAAAGTCCGATTGAGATTCCTTCTTCCACATCATGCTTCCCCAAGGAGAAATGAATTCGGGGTCGAGTCAAGCTAGCGACTCGGTAAACAAAAACAGTAGCATGCTTATAGGGTTTTCACCCTAAGTATGGGTGAGTTACCCCTAATGTGGTTACTTATAAAGTGAAAAACAATATGGTGTTTTCCACGCTTAGCTTGTAATGTTGCCCTTTTACGTTCAAAGAGTCGGCATAATAGCCGGGACTTTGAATATTGAGGACAATATTCATTCTAAGTATGGGGGGGTATTTCGCAATTCTAGTGAATTTTATCACATTTTACTATTTAATACCCCCGTTTTGGCCAAAATTTCAAAATTTAAAAAAAAAAAATTCACTTGTGCTTCAAAAAATTTTGTGGTTATCAGTCCGCCATGTCTAACCGACAAAGGGATTGGCTAATCCAGGAGCAAACGGCTCTTGGTAAAGATACATCATGTCACACCCCGCCACGGCGGAAACGCGAGGGTGTAACTTCATGGATATCATCACAACACCTGGTGTCTACATAGAGAACAACTACATGCACATAAATAGAGCAATGTACAAACACAAAGTGTTGTAATAATACCCCAAAATAAAATAACCAAAACAAAACATAAACCCAAACATAGATGATAAACCACTTCCAATGTTACTAAGGTCTCGTCTATCCACATCCTTCTATCTTAGCCTTAGAAAGCTCACCTGAAAATGATGCTTAAAACGTCAACATAATGTTGGTGAGATTCATAGGTTTAGACACACAAACACTCTCAAGGCAACCAGTTCACTGTTATTACAAAAATATAGCTCGACAAATAAATTATAGTTATCATATAGCAACATGCATTTACAAGTCATTAATCACACACAAAGGCAACAGCACTCATAAGGCAACCAATAGGACGGCTCGTGTCCTCCGACCCCAAAATAATTACAACAGGACAGCTCATGTCCTCCGACCCCACAACACAATGATTACATCAGGACGGCTCGTGTACCCCAACCCCATTAAACATCAATTAGGTCACATGCGCGAGCAACAGGATAAGCATCCTCCTAATCGAATCACACACAAATTCCACCACTTGGGTACAGTTCTACCCTCATCTCGGGTACAGTTCTACCCTCGATTTTCACAACTTAGGTACAGTTCTACCCTTCACATCTCAGGTACAGTTCTACCCTCGATTTCCACACAAGCAAATAATCACACATAGCATACATACGATAACATTATAAGTCCAAGCTCTTTTGACACACACATAATCACAGTAACTCAAATATTTAAGACAAGCATCATTCCCATCCCAAGTTTATAACAAGTAAAAATATGGGACTATGAACTCACCTTGAACTCCGCAGCTTCCACGAAAACAACTCACAATCTATAACACACAAAAATAATCCATATTACACAAGGTCAATCTAAAAGCTACAACCCATGTAATACTCATATGATGGATGTCTAAGACTCATATGACCGACCATGGATCTCCTAGACACCACACTAACCACTACCATAACTTAAAACTCACTAAATCCCTTGCACTCTTAAAATCAGAAAACGCAGAATTTTTGGGTACATCCGCCCACATAAAATCACGACAAATAAAGCTCAACAACTCACACCAAAAATTCACCATGGTCTCTCATAAGCATAGAAGCTAATCCCAGAAGGCCATGGACCAATAACACACACAAATACTCATAAGAAATTCAAACTTGTCAACTACTCAAATTCGGATCTGAACGCACACCAAAAAGTTTTGATTTTAAATAAATACTTCCACAAGTTTTTATCGCGAAATCCTCTTCGTGGTAGTCTAATATAACCTAATAATTAACTATTCCAGAAGGCCTAGTCAAAATACCACTTTTACAACCACATGACACCCTCAAACTTTTACCCAAAATCTGTCCCGTTTTGACAGCTTTGACACCTTAACAAAGAAAAATCAAAAGACCGACTTCCCTACCTCAAAATTGATCGTGGCTGGACTTTTTGGAAAAATCTTTCATTATACTACAATTTAGACCTAAAATTAGTGACTTAACTCTTCACCATCTGTTATTTACACTCACATCTTTACAGCCATAGTTTTCTGTCAAAACCCTAACACGTAATCTAAAGCGTTTTACTCTCAATTCCCTTACCAATCATCATACTATTATCATTAATTGATCCCAACATGTTTAATAACATTAATTTACAGAAGTTAACACAAACCCTAATCCATCATACTTTATATTACATGAATTAGATAAATAACTAATTAATTGAATGAAAACTAGTATCGAAAATATACCTTGATCTTGATTTTAGCTTCAATAATAAAAACCCTAATTTTTCCTCTTCCCCTCTAGCTTTGGTTGATCATAATTTGCAGAAAGAATAAGTTTAGGGTCGTTTGTATGGCTTATATGGGTTGGAGGTTAGGCTTGTTTGGGTTAGATTAGGATTCTTTGGGCCTAAGAGTCATATTTGGACCCAAATTAGGTTTCCTTTTTCCCCCTTATCCCTTCTAGCCGATTTTCTATACATACATATATATTTTTATATTTTTTTTATTAAATTTATTTATTACACTCAAAACCTCATACTTTTCATATTTTATGTATTCCCATATCGAAACCTAACGTATTTCGCGATAAACCTTAATTTTACGATAAACCGGAAAATAATCATTTTCAAAATAAAGTTTTCAAAAATAGAATTTCACACTCTTTTTGAAATATAACTCATAAAAACAAATCCCACGTAACTTACTAACGCTCAATTACTTTAACGAAGTCTCGTTACGCAAAAACACAAAAACACCAAAACTACACAAGTCATTTCTACGCCACAAAGGTGATCAAAATGAACTTTTCCAAATTCCAAACTTTCCAAATCACAATAAACCCACTTACGCAAAGGGATTTAGTGCTAAAACTCACCTATATCACACTTCTATCACTACAATCACCTATAATACATCAAACCAAGTCAAGACTATAAGTCAAACTGACCTACAAAAACCACGGTTGTTACATCATCCCCCACTTAGGGAAATCGCGTTCCGAGATTTCAACTTCTATAGTCACCACTCACGACAGCAAAAGGAAATTTATGGATTTTTAAGCGGATAAATACCACACCATAAAATCACAGAGAGAGAATCGCAAAAATTTGAACCGACTAAATACTCAAATTCACACGATAGAAAACATTCCGTCACTCCAACGATACACGAAAATAGATACACTACACCGATCAATAACACCAATGATCCAAACGACTTCGCAGAGGTAGGTATGATACCCTCGAACCAAATGGAAACCCAAATGGTAACCGCAAGACGCAATCATAAATACCAAATACCCATAAAACAAACATTTATGAATATCCCGCATCTAACTTCCACGATCTAATTCCAACTACAAACGATCTGCTCAGCAACCACATTCGCAAAAAAATTTAAGTACTTAAATATCATCTGATCCTCACGTTCCCAAGTAAACTCAGGACCACGCTTAGAATCCCGCCATACCTTTACCAACGCTATCTCACCAAACTTCAAACCCTTTACATCTCGATCCATAATCTCATTAGGTTTCTTGACAAAACGGAGGGTCTTGTCAACCTTACATTCATCTAATGGCACATGCAGACTAGCATCTGCCAACCACTTCTTTCCATTATATACGTGAAACATATCATGCACTCTACTTCACTCCTTAGACAAATTCAACCGATATGTTTCAAATCCAATCCTTTCCATAAATCTCAAATGGTTCTACGTATCTCGGTGCTAGCTTGCCTTTCTTACCGAAACGCACAACACCCTTCCAAGGAGATACTTTTAACCTCACAATATCACCAACACCAAACTCTAAGGCTTACGGCAATAACCGGCATAACTCTTTTGGCGATCTCTTGCTGCCTTAAGTCTTTCCTTAGCCAGAAAACCTTATTCGTAGCCTCTCATTCTAGTTCATGACCAATTAGTTGGCTTGTTCCAACCTTTGCCCACAGAACAGATGAGCTACATTACCTTCCATACAACTTTTCACACGACACATACTCAATACTAGAATGACAATTGTTGATATAAGAGAACTCAGCTAAGGATAAATGTATACCCCGGCTTCCTCCTAAAATCAAACACACCCATGCTCTCATCATACCATCCAACGCCTGATTTGTACGCTCACTTAGTCCATTCATTTAAGAACGATAAGTCGTACTCATCTTCATACACGTTCTCAAAACTGTATAACACATTTACCACTATCGCAAAGTAAATATTTCATCATGTTTCTTGATGATCAACGCGACACCCCATGGATCATTACCAACTCACCGAGCGAAAAGTCTCGCCTGCTCCTCCATACATCTTTTGCTAAGGTAATAACAGGTCTTATCCATTCTCGGATGTATCAAATACTTTTCATGATTGATGTCCTTACGCTTCCTCTCAATGGAACCAATAGCTGGAACGCAAAGTACATTCCTCCATCTTTGTTCCATTCCATTTACAGGTCTAAACCAAGTAATCATTCTTCTTTCATGTTCTCAACCTTGAGCCTCTCTCTCTAGGCTGCCAGTATCATCCTCTTAACTCCGAACCGAATTATCATAACCATTGCTCACAAACATCCAAGTTTCACTCGTTCACTCCCGCTCAGCGCTCTTACCATGATGTCCTCTCTTCCTTGACAATAGCGAATCAGACAATCGTAGTCACTGAGAAACTCCACACCCAACTTCTCTCCAACATATATTAACCTCTTGTCAAATATATGCTAAAGTTTCTCATGATCTCGGTAGATCACACTTTCTGATCCATACAAATATCATCTCCAAGTTCTACTCCCCAACTTTAAATCACGTATCACACAGTTCCTCTTATGGATCTTCCACCTCCGCGATGCCTACGCAATCTATAGAAAGATACAAATGAATCGTCAATAGTACCTGCCAATCCTGAGGACAATCGTTTCTCAGATGGTGTCTCAGGTACTTTCCACGCTTCACTACTTTTATCTTACTAGTGTTCATTGACCACCTTCCTGAAGAACTACATCTTAAAGCTACACCTGTTACTTGAACAACTTGGCAAACATCCTCTTCTTCTTCAACGAACAAATTGATAATCAATACGACAATCTATCCTAAGTAAACGACGCGAACCATTAAACCGGTCGAACTAAAACGCATATCAACGAACTCAAAAGGGTACGAATTACCGAATAGCGAAGTAGCGAACATCAAAATCAAAGCTAGAAAAACACAATGAGAAATTTTCCCAATAAAAGTAGACACGGATAAAATATTTCATGAAAACCCATACACAGAAAATATAAAATACACGTACCCATAAAACATCCACAAACGTACCTCAACGAAAGAAACACTCGATGAACCAAATACATAACAAGTTTGGTAAATGAGAACCATAGACAGTTCTTATTCCCGTACTCGACCTTCCTAAAAAAAACAAATGAACACCGTTTTTCACAAAACATATCTTAAACATATACATTTTTATAAAATATATATCAAGCATTTTATGTAAGACATCAACATAACCATTTTTTTCCACACTTCATTTTCACCATAAAAATAATAGTTTCCAACAAATGACCTTGAAATACCCAAAACGAATTTGTAAAATGCCATAAAGACTCTAACACAACCTCTTAATCGAACGCGAAAGACATTGAAGAATTCAGTAATCAAAATAATCCTCAAACGAACTCATACCAGTGAACACTCACGCAAAAACATTACAAACCAAACGATGAACTTACAGACTCATTCGTACAACGATTAAACCAAAATCATAGAACAACTCATCACGAACTTCAATTGGTGTGTGTAAATGAGGAATCAAATATCCACACCAACTCATCACGAACCAACAATACTTGAAGAATAGCATAACATTCATCCGAGGAATGAATGTATGGAATAATCAAAGAAACGAACCAGTATCCAACAAAACGAATTCGATTACCCATCACCTATCACGACATCAAAGAGAAAGAATATGGCATCTGTACCATCATGGTACGAAAAGGAATGCCAACTAAAGAATTAGGTATACAACCGAGGTGCTAGTAAACGAATCAACTTAAATACCACAACATAAGTACCCACCAATAATTGAGGTATCAACATATGATAGGTAGGATGGAATCTTACCACCTACACACCCCAACATATAACGACTACCCAAACGGTTAAGAGAATACTTCTCTAACCATACAGCCATCACCAACATGATATCACATACCATCTACCACAACATATAACAACAAACATCAATCAATGCAATAATGGTCACAAGTCCACGTGTGTGATACCCTTATAATTATGTTCGCGACCATAGTTATAAGCCTATTCCACGCGCATACTTACTTCCAAAACCACACATCTCAATGATAACGCACATATACCACATAGCACCTAATACACCATGCAATTCATGCCATCATACTTGCAAGTCCACTTGTGTCGTGACGCATGTATAATTATGTTGGCCACCATAATAATCTAAGCCCCCTTTCATAAGTGTACTCCCTCCTATGACAACACATCATGCAAACAAACATGCCAAAAAAAAATAAAAAAATAAAAAAAATAAAAAAAAAAGGCGTCGCAAACAATCATCTCGCATGGAACAATTCCAACAATCACGTAAACTCTATAATTAACATCACTTGGATAAGGTCGATCCAATATCCAAGAGTAATCACGCCCCAACATGGCTCTAGACGGCAAAAGACAATATACGAATTCCAAAACAAAAGACGTCGCATAATGGCTCAAACTCCACTCTCGCACTTATCTCCCCACTCAAATCAATTCAACTTACTACTTGTTGTGGACTATAGATCCATATCCACACCATTCCATCCTAACTCCCCTTCATCTTTACTCAACCACTCATCCCTATTTCCTTTACATTGATGAAATCGACAACATACTAAACCATCTCTATTCTTTTCTTCCATTTCTACATGATTCACAAGTGCATACAAATCACGAGGTTTAGACTAAACCACATCTCCTTCCTAAGTGAAGTGAGGACACTACCAAGGGTATTTGGTAATGGCTCCATCTCCAGAAGTCACCGTGGTTCCAAACCTCTCCACTTCTTCTCCACCAACGTTTCCCATAAACATCCTCTCCTTATCCGAACATGAATACATGCTAGCGAGAACTCAGATTCTGCGGTTAATCCGCTTCATCCTACCACTTCTCTGGCATCCGATAGCGACAACGGTTGTCCAACAAAGCACGCGGAAGACGATATAATAAAGTCGATATATATACAATACTACGTATAGGGGATAGAATAGACGTCCGAAACTCAATAAAATATCTCATAAATATAGGAAAATAGACATATAAAATACTATACTTACACATATGAGGGACTCCTAAGTTATAGTCTAGGTTCAACCACCTAATTCTCTATAACCAAGGCTCTGATACCAATCTGTCACACCCCGCTACGGCGGAAACGCGAGGGTGTAACTTCATGGATATCATCACAACACCTGGTGTCTACATAGAGAACAACTACATGCACATAAATAAAGCAATGTACAAACACAAAGTGTTGTAACAATACCCCAAAATAAAATAATCAAAACAAAACATAAACCCAAACATAGATGATAAACCACTTCCAATGCAACTAAGGTCTCGTCTATCCACATCCTTCTATCTTATCCTTAGAAAGCTCACCTGAAAATGATGCTTAAAATGTCAACATAATGTTGGTGAGATTCATAGGTTTAGACACACAAACACTCTCAAGGCAACCAGTTCACTGTGATTACAAAAATATAGTTGGACAAATAAATTATAGTTATCATATAGCAACATGCATTTGCAAGTCATTAATCACACACAAAGGCAACAGCACTTATAAGGCAACCAATAGGACGGCTCGTGTCCTCCGACCCCAAAATAATTACAACAGGACGGCTCGTGTCCTCCGACCCCACAATGATTACATCAGGATGGCTCGTATCCCCCGACCCCATTAAACATCAATTAGGTCGCATGCGCGAGCAACAGGATAAGCATCCTCCTAATCGAATCACACACAAATTCCACCACTTGGGTACAGTTCTACCCTCATCTCGGGTATAGTTCTACCCCTTATTTTCACAACTTAGGTACAGTTCTACCCTTCACATCTCAGGTACAGTTCTACCCTCGATTTCCACACAAGCAAATAATCACACATAGCATACATACGATAACATTATAAGTCCAAGCTCTTTTGACACACACATAATCACAGTAACTCAAATATTTAAGACAAGCATCATTCCCATCCCAAGTTTAAAACAAGATAAAATATGGAATTATGAACTCACCTTGAACTCCGTAGCTTCCACAAAAACAACTCACAATCTATAACACACAAAAATAATCCACATTACACAAGGTCAATCTAAAAGCTACAACCCATGTAATACTCATATGATAGATGTCTAAGACTCATATGATAGATGTCTAAGACTCATATGAACCACCATGGATCTCCTAGACACCACACTAACCACTACCATAACTTAAAACTCACTAAATCCCTTGCACTCTTAAAATCAGAAAACGCAGAATTTTTGGGTACATCCGCCCACATAAAATCACGACAAATAAAGCTCAACAACTCACACCAAAAATTCTCCACGGTCTCTCATAAGCATAGAAGCTAATCCCAGAAGGCCATGGACCAATGACACACACAAATACTCTTAAGAAATTCAAACTTGTCAACTACTCAAATTCGGATCTGAACGCACACCAAGAAGTTTTGATTTTAAATAATTACTTCCACAAGTTTTTATCGCGAATCCTCTTCGTGGTAGTCTAATATAACCTAATAATTAACTATTCCAGAAGTCCTAGTCAAAATACCACTTTTACAACCACATGACACCCTCAAACTTTTAACCAAAATTTGTCCCGGTTTGACAGCATTGACACCTTAACAAAGAAAAATCAAAAGACCGACTTCCTGACGTCGAAATTGATCGTGGCTGGACTTTTTGGAAAGCTCTTTCATTATACTACAATTTAGACCTAAAATTCGTACTTAACTCTTTACCATCTGTTATTTACACTCACATCTTTACAGCCATAGTTTTCTGTCCAAACCCTAACACGTAATCTAAAGCGTTTTACACTCAATTCCCTTACCAATCATCATACTATTAGCATTAATTAATCCCAACATGTTTAATAACATTAATTTACAGAAGTTAACACAAACCCTAATCCATCATACTTTATATTACATGAATTAGATAAATAACTAATTAATTGAATGAAAACTAGTATCGAAAATATACCTTGATCTTGATTTTAGCTTCAATAATAAAAACCCTAATTTTTCCTCTTCCCCTCTAGCTTTGGTTGATCATAATTTGCAGAAAAAATAAGTTTAGGGTCGTTTGTATGGCTTATATGGGTTGGAGGTTGGGCTTGTTTGGGTTAGATTAGGATTCCTTAGGCCTAAGAGTCATATTTGGACCCAAATTGGGTTTCCTTTTTCCCCCTTATCCCTTCTAGCCGATTTTCTATACATACATATATATTTTTATATTTTTTTTATTAAATTTATTTATTACACTCAAAACCTCATACTTTTCATATTTTATGTATTCCCATATTGAAACCTAACGTATTTCGCGATAAACCTTAATTTTACGATAAACCGGAAAATAATCAATTTGAAAATAAAGTTTCCAAAAATAGAATTTCACTCTTTTTGAAATATAACTCATAAAAACAAATCCCACGTAACTTACTAACGCTCAACTACTTGAACGAAGTCTCGTTACGCAAAAACACAAAAACACAAAAACGACACAAGTCATTTCTACGCCACAAAGGTGATCAAAATGAACTTTTTCAAATTCCAAACTTTCCAAATCACAATAAACCCACTTACGCAAAGGGATTTAGTGCTAAAACTCACCTATATCACACTTTTATCACTACAATCACCTATAATACATCAAATAAACGTCAACCGAGTCAAGACTATAAGTTAAACTGACCTACTAAAACCACGGTCGTTACACATCAAATCCGTTTACGGCTTGCAATTTGCCCAAAATTGTATGGTAAATCGACTCGCCATATCCCATAAATCGAATGAGTTGGCTAGCCCGCAAGATTATTGCTTGTGGTAAAGGCAGTGGAAAATCCATAATTGGTAATCAGCTCACCAAGATGTTGACTTTGTCCATCAAGAGTTGGCTAGTCCAAAAGCAAACGGCTTTTGGTAAAGACTAATCAAATCCATTGACAGCTGGTGGTTTGCTCAAAATCACATAGTTATAAGGTGGACCATAGTTCTTACTTGAATCGATACATCTGGCTACTCCAGAAGTAATGTATTTTGGTAAAAAGTTTAAAATCCATTAAATTTACAAAACAGTTTATTGCTAGGGACTAGCAATAGTTTAGTATGGGGGATTAATGAGTGCTCAAACACTCATCATTTTTTGTCAAATCTGAACTGCAAAAAACATACAAAAACACTCAATAATGCATCAAAATACTAAAAATATTTCAAAATTGTGTTTTATATGTTTTAGATGCAAAATGAGTAAAAACAAATGAAAAACGTACAAAGTTTGCATAATTGGCAGTTTCAGTCCCTCAACTTTCAAAAATTGTCAAAACTAGTCCTTGGATATTCAAAATATGGAAAATTATCACCAAAGGTCCTTTTAAAATCATAAGTTGTCATATTTAGTCCTTTGGTGAAAAATCTCAAAAGTTTTGGAAATTACAAGTTTAGTCCCTATACTTTCAGATTTTGGCAGTTTTGGCCCCTGGGAGTACAATTTTGGAGAAAAAGTCAAATATGGTCCTTGGGAATTCACATTTGTTACTTTTAACCCCTGGATGAAAATTTTGAGGAAATTACATGTTTGGTCCCTGGACTTTTGAAAAATGACAATTTTGGTCCCTGTGAATTTCAAAATGAAAAATATCACTTTTTGTCCATGTGCTAATGAAACTTGGCAGGAATTATCCTTACCTGTACTTTGGAGACTTGTCACAACACACCCTCACTTTTCATAAATTACAAATTGGTCCTTGTGATTAAACTCAAAACAAACGGACCCTTTTTTTTAAAAAACCCAACAAATAAATCCACCCCTTATACCCCCAAAACCAAACACCAGCCCAACATAAACCTCAACCCTTCCCTTGGCCCTATACCATTTCCCAGCCCAACACCCAAAACATAACGACCCGGGGAAACCCTATACTTCCGCGGAGCATTGACTCTAGACTGTTTGACCTTGTTGACCATTCCCTGGTCAATATAGGTTGACCGTTTGGAGCCAATCAGTGATTGATTTTAGCGTTAGGCTTAAGAAAACTGGCTAATCTCCTATATGGTAATTTTCTTGAACGTCTTAAGAAACGTAATTGGATGTGTACTACGATTTTATTGGTTATATTTAATGCATAAGTAACTATTAATGAGGTCATGATAAGATACTAACGTGTCTTCATAGGAAGAGATAGATGCTTATAGAGTTGGGGAAGATCTTACACGGCCCCACGAATGATATTAACGAGTGCAACCCTTCACCTATGCAATTGTGACAAACCAATTAATCAATAAAAGATAATTATGGAGTAGTAAAATCTAAGTAAACACGCTTTTCTCATTATTAGAAGTCTTCACATATTTTATTTTCTGTTTATTTTATTTTATTTGTTTAAGTAGTTATTTGGGTTAGTTGACAAGCAAATAATTCCGCCCACTCTTCCAATACCCGAGATATTTTACTTGATTTCCATAAAATATAAAAAAAATACAAAAAGAATCATCCCTCACCTCTAGACCTAGTTAGATTAATTTCAATCCTAGCAAACTATTCCCTGTGGAGAACGATCAATCCCCCGGTACTTGCCAACTCACTATACTACATCGGTCAGGTACACTGCCTGGTGGGGATTGGAATGTAACACCCCCAATTCATGGATGCAGCGGAATTCAACTTGGGTGTTACTCGACGGCACAACAGTCACAATAATAGAAAACGAACTCTAGTTGAGTCGTTTTAAAAGATTTATTATTCAAATTATATAAATATCAGAGATTACAAAATGAGGTCCCAGATGGTTCCATGTTTACAAATTACATTAATTAAGTCTTTGAATGATAGTAAAAATTTATAGCCCTCTTGAATATCCGTGCCCTCCCATGTCATCCTTGATCGTCATGAACCTGAAATACATGCTTAAGAGGTCAACACAAAGGTTGAGTGAAATTCGTAGAGTTTAGTTAAATCATTTGAACACAATAATCGTAGTGTGAGCTATAGACTCACACTCATAGTTAGAAAACAAAAACCGTTATTATTGCACTAAGCTCATGCAACCAAAGCATTAACATCGAACTACAAATTGGCATTATAGAAGCCCTATCAAGGTACTTTTGCCATTATACCGCTAAATCTCAAATATAGTGCATTTGTGTGAACTCGTAGTTGTTCAACACAAATGGGATCCGTCAATCCCAATAGATCTATTCACAATATTCGCGCTCACTATAGGTAGTGACAAATGGTTCATGATATAGGGACTTCGAGTATGGCAATCGTTACTTAGTGACAATAAAACATAGTCGGGTAGCATACAGTAGAAAGCATTGTGTTCGGGTAGAAAAATAATAGCATGTATCCCCCCCATGGGTTTGTAAAATAGTTAAACAATAGAAAGTGGGGCTACGAACTTACCTTAAGTTATGTAGTGAGTAGTGAATATGATGGTCGAATCGCGAAGGTTTCTACGAGCAACCTAAAATAGAATGTTGCGACTTAGGATTGAAGTAAAGAATATGAAGATGTGCCTATATATATCTTGCAATTTAGTCCATGATGTGGTACGATGTATAGTGTAAGTCTTTGAAAAGAGATGATTCATGAAACATGTATAGTTTATATATCGTTTACTACTATTCGGGCCGACATAATTCAGAAGTTATGTTAGTAAACGTTCGAGGCGCCAGGACACTTTAATTCATAAATCCACAACTTAACTCGACGGCTTACATAATGAACTCCTCACATGAGGCTCCCTACTATTGTAGTAGTTGATAAAATATATAGATATAAGTTTTGATCCGAAAAGTTACATGTCCAATATTTGAATAAACTTAGGAAAGTTTATTTTTACATGAAGATTGTTATTAGGGTAAGTTTCTTAAGTCTTGTATGACAATTTCTTTGTAATATCTCATGGTTCTTTTAAGTGAAGTAGATCCAAATTGTTTGTTCCAAGTTAACGCCAATACTTTAGCTCATGTTTCCGCCTAAGTAAGTTTATATGGTCATTTAGTCATGGCCTTGCCATGACCTTTGGTCATTGTTCCATGGTCTTGAGACTCAACCTTGGCTTTAGCCATGGTTTTGGTCTTGAATCTAGGTCATAAGACCTCTTGGTCTTATTAAAACATAACCATTATATAGTGACTTATATCTATATGTAAATAGCTGTTAAGAAACTAAGAAAAATCTCATTCGTTATTGGTTTTCTGGAGACGTGCTCCTGGGTTTTTGAAGAAAACGTGATTCCGGACAACTTTCGTGTTTTAACTTTTTCATGAAATGGACCAGAATGGCGTCTTTTTGCGTGTTTTAACTTGTTAGGTCCTCAACTACAATATGTAATGATCCAATATCATAATTTTACCATTTTGATCAGATTATACCAAGAAAGTCACTAGTTTACTTGTTTAAATAACTTAACTTAACAATCATTTACAATAACTTGTTTTACCCATTTTTATACATCATGGACATAATCACAAGACAAAATATAGCATGAATGATATGTAAATAGCATGAATATGATATTTAACAAGAAGTATGTTAGGGTTTGCTTACAACTTTTGGGCTTTCTAAGAGAAAGGAAAGTAACTAGTAAGGAAAGGACTTTGATTGACAAGCTTCTCTTCACTTTAGCAATCCTTCTACTCTTGTATTCTTGAAGGATTTGTGATCTTTGACAAACCGAGGTTATTTGAAGATTATAACTACATCTTTTTGGAGACTTTAAAGTTATAACAACTTTTCTTAGAAAATTTCCAAGATCGAAGATCAAACACTAGTTTTCTTTCAAAAACTAGTTAACTTTCTTACAAAATATAAAGAAAAGTGCCTTACGGTTTTAGGACTTTGATAGATAAAGAGAGGAGGGTGCAAGGAATTTCATGTGTTTAGCTTGGTATTTATAGGGTAGGAAAAATAGTTAACCATATATTGGGTTAGAATTTAACCATGGTTAGTTAAGACACTTGTAATGATCTAAAAGATCAATGGTCAAGATCAAGCCACATTAAGGTGACTCCCCCCCCCCTATTGGCGGTTTCATGAAGCTAGGGAGGGTGAGGTGTGCCTTGGTTGATAATATCCAAGATTTTTGGTTAGTTCTGACTCCGGGAAATGCCAATCGTAAATGATTAAGCCTCAAAACGTAAAACCGGGTATCGTAAAAATGTGGAACTTGAAAGTATGGTTAAACATGTCAATATACTCCATAATGAAATATAAAATGAGTGGTAGGTTCCATTGGGGTGGTAAAAGCCTGCTAAAACTGGAAACACGGGTCTAAAACGCGTAATACGTAAAATGTACGAATATTGTGTAAAATTGAGAAAAGTAAAATGTTACTTTTCTAATAGGATAAAAATGATTTAAAAAGTCTTATAATGTCTAGACTGGGCTCAGTGTAGTGTCGGTTGGTATTAAATGTCTTTTAGACATAAAACCGTAAGCCTAAAAATCAAGGAATGACTTATAAAATCAAGGAATGATTTTTGGTCAAAGGAGGAGGGAAAAATATATTGACTTATTCCAAAAATGTGAAAACTCAAATCGTCTTAGAAACGCGGTGCAGGTATAGGCTAAGGTTACGGCTGAGTAAAAACGCTTAAAAGTGAAAATTCCAGTTTTTTTTTTTTTACGGCCGAGGTTTATTTGGTCATGTTTTTCACAATCATGATTTATTCTCAAATAAATCATGAGTGTATCAAACATTTTTCTAATACGGGGAAAATTAACGCGGTCGTGTTTCGTTGTGCGTAGAATTTTTGAATGACGTTTTACCCTAAAACGTGTAATTCCTTATTAACTTTCGCGAAAATGATCTGATGAATGTCAAACTTTTAATTTGCCATGGAAATGATTTATCACTCGAGGCCAAGAAACAAAAATCAAATTTCGGGAAAAATTTCGGGAAATGAATAGTAAAAGTGAATAGTAAAATTTTTCAGGAATAGTAATTAACCTGAAAATGCGAATTGTTACAGTCTCTACCCCTTACGGGGAACTTCGTCCCGAAGTTCTATGTGTGTTATATGTTGGAGTGGTGTCGATGAAGAGGTGTGGTTACTTATGAGAACTAGAGTGATGTAGTTTGATTTGTCGTTTCAGGGTATGGCGTAGTATGAGGTTTACTTTTATGTGGGAAAGGTAGAGTAAGAGTGATTAATTGTCGTATTATATCGTATGAATATTTATGAATTGCCTATACTCACACGAAAACTTGTTTTAAGATTATAGGTGAGAAGTTTGTTTCTAAGAAAACATACAGGTGACTGCTCCCAGCATAACATGATCCCTCCTGAATTAGACATAGGTGATCAGGCTATGTATAATTTAGGACCGATAATGTGATGTTCGATTTAGTCACGTAGCATTGTGTTTCTTAAAAATTTTAGATGGTATTCAATCTTGTAAAGCTGATGAGGGTGCTTGTGGTGTAACTAAGGATGATTTGAGCTTTAAAAGTGCATCAATATCTGTTAATGAGCTTGTGGTTGCAACGGTTGTGAAGATAATGATGGTGAAAAGACGAACGAGGCTTGTGTCCTTCATTTTGGTTTGATGAGTTTTAGTGGTTTGAGATGAAGCTGGATAAAGAAGATATGATATCAATTTATAGGGTGGTATTAACGAAGTAATTTTTCTAAGATGGTGGTCGAATATCTAGGAGTAAAATGATGTGAAACAATAAAGTGGTAACAAAATAGCTTGGGGTAAGATTTGTTGAATGGTTTATAGGATATGTGGGTAAACCTTATAGAATGGTAATAGTCTACTAATCAGTCAAATTGGTTTAGAGATAGAAAGTACAATAGATGAGAATTATCACAAAGAGTTGTTTATTGAACAGTAAATATTCTTAAGTCATAAAACTCCCATTACTAGGGATGACATACACATAGTACAACATAGTGCATAAATAAATATGACTGCTAAGTTCTAAACTTCATTGTTCTGCAGTGTTGTTGAGATTCTGATAACCTCCTTCTCCTCTTATCATATATGCTCACCCCTGGTTGTCTTCAACTTGTTGACCTTGGTTTTGGGGACATCGGTTCTTGTAATGTCCATTTTCTCCACACCCGAAGCATATAACTATTGGTTGTGTGTTGCTACCGGTAGCTACAGCCTTGACTCTACAATCTCTGGCAAGGTGTCCAGTGTTTTGACAGTTGCGACACTTAGCCGGGCAAGGACCAGAGTGATGGAAGTTACACTTATTGCATAGTGGAGCATTCCCGATATACCCTGCGCCTCTAGTTGGTGCAGCCACATAAGCCTTTGCGGCTTCTTGTCTTTTGTTTTGCTGGTTATGATGGTTGTTGTTTTGAGTTTGGTTGTTGTTGTTGTTGTTGTTGTTGTTGTTGTTGTTGTTGTTGTTGTTGTTGTTGTTGTTGTTGTTGTTGTTGTTGTTGTTACTTCCATGGTTACCATCCCATGGTCGCTTGTTGTTGTTGTTGTTCCTATTGTTATTGTTGTTACTGTAGTTGGAGTTGTTGGTGTTGTTTTGTCTTTGGGTTTCTGTCGTACGCACTACTTGATCCATGAGGCTGCGAGACATCCGCATAGCTTCATCAAGTTCCTTGGGATTTGTTGAAGTTACATTCCCTTGTATACTTGGTGGAAGTCCCCAGATATACCGTTCCAACAATTTTTCTTTTTTTGAAACCATTGTTGGACACAGTATCCTCAATTCTTGGAATCGACGGTTGTAAGTTATGATGTCATTTCCCTTAACAGCATGATCCCAGAATTCTACCTCTAACTTCTGTATTTCACTGCGGGGGCAGTACTCTTTGATCATCATCTTCTTCAAGTTATCCCAATATATCTTATAAGCATTTTCAATGCCTATTGGTTGAGATATTGAATTTCACTATGATAATGCTTCATCTAGCAGTGTACTAGTGGCATATTGAACTTTATCGCTCTCGATACATTTGCTGACCAAAAATACCGACTCCGCTTTCTCAAACCAGCAGGTCAAACCTACGGCTCCTTCAGTACCTTTAAACTTTATGGGTTCGCATTTCAAATAGGAAATGAATGAGCAACCCTTAGGTACTGAAGCAACATTTGTCACTAGAGAGATAGATGGGCTTGGTCCTCCAATGTTAAGGCTGGCAATTCGGGCAGCTTCTGCAGCTATAACAACTTCCGCAGCAGTGGCGGCTTCAGCGGCTGCTGTAGCATCTTCAACGGCTGCTGCAGCACCAGCAGCTGTGGCGGCTTCGGCAGCTGCTGCAGCTACGGCTGCTTGTTCCGTTGTGAGTGCTACGTTGACACTGTCTTTAACTAGTTTGCGAATAAAAGCTTGAGTCATTGCTGGTGGTGTCTTCTTCTTTGGCGCCATGATTCTATTGTTCAAAAGATACGTCGTAAGTAGAGAGTTGTGAAATAAGCATGATTTTTTATGGGAAATGATAGAATAATTATGTTGAAGATTTAAAGGCATAACACATGATAGTATAAAAAAAGAGTATTATTCGTACAATGTTGGTTGATTTACAAAATCGAAACCTATTACAAGCTTCTTCAAAATTTACTAACTGATACTTTCAGTTTAGTAATTACAACGTTTTTACTATCGCTAGTTATTACATAGATTTCGTAACATTTACTAACTGAGTCTAATCAGTTTAGTAGTACAAAAGTTAACTAGTATCATCACACTAGTCTATTGTGGGTTAGAAGGTCCGAGCAGCTCTGATTGATCGGAAACTTCTTGGTTTAGTGTGTCATAGAGGTATGAGTCGATGAAGTTTGAGAAGCTGTAGTTTCCATGCTGACTTTCTTGTTGGATTAATGGAGGTCGAGATACGATCCATAATGAGTGATCCAAATCATCACATGTAGGGATATCAAAGGGAAGTGATAGTGGTGGTGGTAATGGCTCTAGTACATATTCAAACTCATTATCCTCCTCGGAGTTTGCCTCAACCCGATTTTGTTCAAAATAATTAGAAATATTCAACGCAAAATTAGTTGGCATTGGTTCCTCCTCTTCTTCGTCGGTTGAATCTTCGAAAGGTTCTTCTTCGTCATCAGAAGCGAAGGCATTTACAAAGTCAAATCCGAACTCGGGTGAGGGTGGTAAGACTTGGAAGTTATTAGGTAGAGTGGGCCGGCCCATAACCGGGAGAAGTGGGTACGCACATGATTTCTATGAGAATAATTACAATGTTAAAATAATTCTAACGTTTATGGGGAGTGCTCAAAATATGGCAAGCATATATATAGCAATATACTAATATGTTTATGTAGCATAACATGCATAATAAGTCCAATATCGTCTGGAGGATGGAAGACACGGAGAGCGGAAGGCTATAAAATATTTTTGCTTGCAGTGTGGTTATAGTTTAGGTCTCAATTAGACCCGTTTCTCTATAACCATGGCTCTGGTACCAATCTGTAACACCCCCAATTCATGGATGCAGCGGAATTCAACTTGGGTGTTACTCGACGGCACAACAGTCACAATAATAGAAAACGAACTCTAGTTGAGTCATTTTAAAAGATTTATTATTCAAATTATATAAATATCAGAGATTACAAAATGAGGTCCCAGATGGTTCCATGTTTACAAATTACATTAATTAAGTCTTTGAATGATAGTAAAAATTTATAGCCCTCTTGAATATCCGTGCCCTCCCATGCCATCCTTGATCGTCATGAACCTGAAATACATGCTTAAGAGGTCAACACAAAGGTTGAGTGAAATTCGTAGAGTTTAGTTAAATCGTTTGAACACAATAATCGTAGTGTAAGCTGTGGAAAACTAGAAGGGGGGTCGAATAGTTTTACGTCTTTTTACTTAGTTATAAAAATTAGTTTTAGAATTTTGCTTAGCTTTTAAAAACTTAGATTCGATAATATGTGATCTCAAGTCTTGTACAATATAAACAATTAATACTACACAATATATTATAATGATAAGTAATGAAATAAGTAAGAGATGGAAAGATCGAACCGTGAGACAAGAGATTTATAGTGGTTCGGCTACAAGGACACCTTCCTTGCCCTACTCCACTCCCCGAGCACCTAACTCGAGAGTTTTCTTCACTATATCAACAAGCTCCCTTATGGTGGAGAAAACCGTACACACCAATATACACACCAATCTACACACCACTTTTCACACCACAACTTCGTCACACCTAAGTCACAACTTCTTCAAATCTATCTACTTCACAACTAACTACTCCACACCTATCTTCTTCACACCAATCTAGTACCTAGCTTATCTTCTTCACACCAAGCTACTAACTAATCACACAATCAATATCTAACACAACTATCTACAATCAAATATTTACAACAATCTTCACGAAGAATAATGTAAATGATCTTTGATGATACACCAACAACTTAATTGTGGAGATCACAACAAGTTGTAATACTTCTTTTCTTGAGGGATAGAAGTATTCTTCTCTTGCACTTGAGAGGATGAAGGTTGGATCACTTTGAAACAAAGAATTTATGTACTTATGATCAAAGGATAAAAGAATGGAGATTTGGATCTAGATCAGAAAGTTTAGTAGTGCAAAAGGTGAGGAAAAAATCCAGGTTTAAGGTGGTATTTATAGGTAACAGAATCTGACAGAGGAGCATGGCCGGTCCCCTTAAATCATGGCCGGCCCCCTTAAAATTAAGGGGACCGCCCTTTATAATTAAGGGGGCCGCCCAGCTGAAACGGCCAGATTCTTTGTCTTTTAGTGGGGAAAGTTTATTTGGTGAAAAACTAACTGATTTTGGTTAAAAATTTGAATTCATATATTTAGTATGAATAAAACATTTTTCTTTATTACCAAAAGTGTTTTTCAAAAATATATAATATGTTTATATAATTAAATAAACTTTGTAATGCTTAATTAAACTTTCCTTTGATCATAAAATACACTAAACACTTTGTTTATTCATACCTTAAGTGATTTGGATGTAAAGAGAAATATTAATCACTAAATACTTGTTTATGTCACAAGTTTTAGTTCTATGAGTTTATATTTTGTGATAATTAAAACATAGAGATATTGATAACATGTTAATAATGTTTTTAGGCATTATTTATGTCAACATAAGCTATAGACTCACACTCATAGTTAGAAAACAAAAGCCGTTATTATTGCACTAAGCTCATGCAACCAAAGCATTAACATCGAACCACAAATTGGCATTATAGAAGCCCTATCAAGGTACTTTTGCCATTATACCGCTAAATCTCAAATATAGTGCATTTGTGTGAACTCGTAGTTGTTCAACACAAATGGGATCCGTCAATCCCAATAGACCTATTCACAATATTCGCGCTCACTATAGGTAGTGACTAATGGTTCATGATATAGGGACTTCGAACATGGCAATCGTTACTTAGTGACAATAAAACATAGTCGGGTAGCATACAGTAGAAAGCATTGTGTTCGGGTAGAAAAATAATAGCATGTATCCCCCCATGGGTTTGTAAAATAGTTAAACAATAGAAAGTGGGGCTACAAACTTACCTTAAGTTATGTAGTGAGTAGTGAATGTGATGGTCGAATCGCGAAGGTTTCTACGAGCAACCTATAATAGAATGTTGCGACTTAGGATTGAAGTAAAGAATATGAAGATGTGCCTATATATATCTTGCAATTTAGTCCATGATGTGGTACGATGTATAGTGTAAGTCTTTGAAAAGAGATGATTCATGAAACATGTATAGTTTATATATCGTTTACTACCGTTCGGGCCGACATAATTCAGAAGTTATGTTAGTAAACGTTCGAGGAGCCAGGACACTTTAATTCGTAAATCCACAACTTATCTCGACGGCTTACATAATGAACTCCTCACATGAGGCTCCCTACTATTGTAGTAGTTGATAAAATATATAGATATAAGTTTTGATCCGAAAAGTTACATGTCTAATATTTGAATAAACTTAGGAAAGTTTATTTTTACATGAAGATTGTTATTAGGGTAAGTTTCTTAAGTCTTGTATGACAATTTCTTTGTAATATCTCATGGTTCTTTTAAGTGAAGTAGATCCAAATTGTTTGTTTAAGTTATCGCCAATACTTTAGCTCATGTTTTCGCCTAAGTAAGTTTATATGGTCATTTAGTCATGGCCTTGCCATGACCTTTGGTCATTGTTCCATGGTCTTGAGACTCAACCTTTGCTTTAGCCATGGTTGTGGTCTTGAATCTAGGTCATAAGACCTCTTGGTCTTATTAAAACATAACCATTATATAGTGACTTATATCTATATGTAAATAGCTGTTAAGAAACTGAGAAAAATCTCATTCGTTATTGGTTTTCTGGAGACGTGATCTTACGTTTTTGAAGAAAACGTGATTCTGGACAACTTTCATGTTTTAACTTTTTCATGAAACAGACCAGAAAGGCCTCTTTTTGTGTGTTTTATGTTTCTGTAACAGAAGCTATTTGGCAGCTTTGCCGCAAAGTTTTGGTAACTTCAAATGGTCATAACTTTTGACTCGTATACTCGTTTTAGGTGGTTCAAATTGCTATGGCTTCCTTCTTAGGTCCTATACTACAATATCTAATGATCCAATATCATAATTTTACCATTTTGATCAGATTATACCAAGAAAGTCACTAGTTTACTTGTTTAAATAACTTAATTTAACAATCATTTACAATAACTTGTTTTACCCATTTTTATACATCATGGACATAATCACAAGACAAAATATAGCATGAATGATATGTAAATAGCATGAATATGATATTTAACAAGAAGTATATTAGGGTTTGCTTACAACTTTTGGGCTTTCTAAGAGAAAGGAAAGTAACTAGTAAGGAAAGGACTTTGATTGACAAGCTTCTCTTCACTTTAGCAATCCTTCTACTCTTGTATTCTTGAAGGATTTGTGATCTTTGATAAACTGAGGTTATTTGAAGATTATAACTACGTCTTTTTGGAGACTTTAAAGTTATAACAACTTTTTTTAGAAAATTTCCAAGATCGAAGATCAAACACTAGTTTTCTTTCAAAAACTAGTTAACTTTCTTACAAAATATAAAGAAAAGTGCCTTACGGTTTTAGGACTTTGATAGATAAAGAGAGGAGGGTGCAAGGAATTTCATGTGTTTAGCTTGGTATTTATAGGGTAGGAAAAATAGTTAACCATATATTGGGTTAGAATTTAACCATGGTTAGTTAAGACACTTGTAATGATCTAAAAGATCAATGGTCAAGATCAAGCCACACCAAGGTGACTCCCCCCCCCCCTATTGGCAGTTTCATGAAGCTAGGGAGGGTGAGGTGTGCCTTGGTTGATAATATCCAAGATTTTTGGTTAGTTCTGACTCCGAGAAATGCCAATCGTAAATGATTAAGCCTCAAAACGTAAAACCGGGTATCGTAAAAATGTGGAACTTGAAAGTATGGTTAAACATGTCAATATACTCCATAATAAAATATAAAATGAGTGGTAGGTTCCATTGGGGTGGTAAAACCCTGCTAAAACTAGAAACACGGGTCTAAAACGCGTAATACGTAAAATGTACGAATATTGTGTAAAATTGAGAAAAGTAAAATGTTACTTTTCTAATAGGATAAAAATGATTTAAAAAGTCTTATAATGTCTAGACTGGGCTCAGTGTAGTGTCGGTTGGTATTAAATGTCTTTTAGACATAAAACCGTAAGCCTAAAAATCAAGGAATGACTTATAAAATCAAAGAATGATTTTTGGTCAAAGGAGGAGGGAAAATATGTTGACTTATTCCAAAAATGTGAAAACTCAAATCGTCTTAGAAACGCGGTGCAGGTATAGGCTAAGGTTACGGCTGAGTAAAAACGCTTAAAAGTGAAAATTCTAGTTTTTTTTTACGGCCGAGGTTTATTTGGTCATGTTTTTCACAGTCATGATTTATTCTCAAATAAATCATGAGTGTATCAAACATTTTTCTGATACGGGGAAAATTAACGCGGTCGTGTTTCATTGTGTGTAGAATTTTTGAATGACGTGTAATTCCTTATTAACTTTCGCGAAAATGATCTGATGAATGTCAAACTTTTAATTTGCCATGGAAATGATTTATCACTCGAGGCCTAGAAATAAAAATCAAATTTCGGGAAAAATGAATAGTAAATGTGAATAGTAAATTTTTTCGGGAATAGTAATTAACCTGAAAATGCGAATTGTTACATGGAAGCTTCTCAAGATCCCTTGAGAAGTAAAACTTTTGTGTAGACCATAATCCACACATCAAAGTTTTTGGCGCTGCTGCTGGGGAATAGTTATTGTTTAGGTTGAAATTTATTTTTATTAGGTCTACTCACTAGATTCCTTTCTAGTGAGATTTTTATTTTATTTTATAGGTTTTCTTTAGTCTATCTCATTTCTTCGTTTCTTTGTTCGTAACCATTACCATCCGCCATCATGAAGGTGGTAATATCTTTGATCCTATCAACCCACCACAACAAAACCAACCTCCTAGAGCCCGCACTTTAAGAGAATACTCCCGACCTAGCCACCAAGGCTATCGAAACACCATTGAGCTCACTCAAGGAGCCAATGTGTCTCCCTTGTGATCCGACACCATCCAGTTGGTGCAAAGAGGATGTGCATTCCATGGTCTTCGTTCCGAAGATCCAAACCAACATCTCAAGGATTTCCTTAAAATCGTAAATTCCATAGACCTTGATGTTGGCACTCGAGAGACGACCCGATTGCGTCTCTTCCAATTCTCTCTACGTGACCAAGCTAGTCAATGGCTTGAACGTTTACACGCGGGATCTATCACATCTTGGGATGATCTTATTTCTCGTTTCCTTGCTCAATTTTTCCCACCGGGAAGAACCACCAAGTTAAGGAATGACATTTTGATTTTCCAACAATATCAAGACGAAACTCTTTACGAAGCGTGGACTCGTTTTAAGGACTTACTTCAAAAAGTCCCTCATCACGGAATAGATATTTGGCTCCAAGTCCAAATTTTCTATTACCATATCAATCTCCCCACAAGGCAAACCATTGACTAAGCGGCCGGTGGTAAGCTACGTGATCGAAGTGCGGAAGATCATGGGAACTAATAGAAGATCTTGCTCTCTATGACAACCAAAGTTGGAATTATCCCCGTGATTTGAACAAAACGGTCAAGTAAATATCTTTGCCTTCAAATAATTCAAGCACTTCTGACCATAGGATCATGGAATTTGAAGACCAAGTCAAGTTTCTCATTAAATCCTACGAAGCTCCTAAACCTTCAAGCTAAGTGAACAAAATCACTTCTTCATGTGAGTATTGTAGTGGTCCCCACGACACTCGTAATTGCATGGAACTCCCCGAACAAGCTTTTGCGGACTACGCATCTCGCGTACCGACGGAGCGGGAGACAAGTGGTACACTTTCAAACCCGAGCCAAACCCTTACGGTGATTCATACAACCCCTCTTGGAAAAATCACCCAAACTTTAGGTGGAAACAAACCCAAAACACACCCCAAAATAATTCTTCCAATCCACCTAATTGTTTCCAATCAAACGGTTCATCTTCAAACCGTACTTTCAACAACAATCCTTCTAACAACTATGGTAGTACCAACAATCTTGAAGGATTGATGTCCAATTTTATAGCATCTCAAGAAGCCTGCATAGCTAGGTTTGAAGCCGAATTCAACCAATAACAAACGGAGATGACCAACAAAATTGACAATTTGTTGAAGGCTCTCAACAACCATGTGTTGACACCGCCAAATAAGGACGCTAGGAACATAAGTAGCGGAACCCAAACCAAGGACCCCTCAACATCCAAACATGTCCACTTTGTCAATGTTGTTACTATTAATCCAATCGATAAGGATAGGGAAGAGAATGATAGGGATAGGATTGAAGTTGAAAATGAACCTAAGAATGAAGTTAAGGAAGTTGAGGAGGATAAGGAGAAAGAAGTAGAGGATGTAGAAAACTACTTTGATAGGTTACCAACTAAGGAAGAACGTGCATACCAAAGGGATTTATTCGATGACCCCGAGATACCATACTTCCTAGGATCACCAATAATCAAAGCGGGCAATCCATCTAATATCAACATACCATGAAACATTGGGCATGTGCATGTATGGAAGGCTTACATCGATCTTAAATCTCCCATAAATATTATGACTAGGATCCATTACAATTGGATCATGAAAAAGCAACTTGGACCTAGGATATTTCCTAACATATGTAGGATAAATAACTTTGTGGGAAGAGTTAAAGGATTGCATTTTTGTAGGGAACTTCACATATGTTATCGATTTCGTGATTGAAGAAGATATTCATCCGGTAATAGATAATTGCTTAACTCAAGTAGTGTTTGGGAAGCCATTTGTTGAAGTCTCTAAAATGAATTATGACCCGTCTCTAGGGATAGTTAGGTTCAAGGAGGAGACCGATGAGATAGCCTACCAAATGCCTTATAAGATAGAGCAATACCAACTTCTATCGGACCTTGAGAAGGAGCATAAGCAAGCGGTATACTATAGGAACGATGAGGATAGACGTAGAGGAGTAGACCATGTAATGAAGAAAATACTTGGTTTCTACAAAGAATGCTTGCAACTAGGTCATGAATACAAAATCAAAACAGAGGATGACCTAGAGAATGTGACCAACGACGAGGTCATGTAACAGGGCGTGACTTTGAGTCTAGCTACAAGACTCGTTAATAAAGAAAAGTGCTTCTTGGGAGGCAACCCAAGCTTTATTTGTTTATTTGTTTGATTTTATTTGCTTCCGTATGTATGTTTTGTTTTTATTTTTTATTGTTCATGTATCAAACATTTTGTGAAAATGCTTTATTTTGTTTTTAACTTCATCTTGATTACATATAAAGGTATTTTGCAAAAGATAAGTGTAAGGGAAATCCAAATTTATTTTTAAGAACGGATTGAAAATGAACAATAACAATGAGATATAAACATGTATATTAGTATTTGTTTGAGTCAAATGCTTGTATCGAGTTATAATGAGTGTTTTGCAGGATTCCAGGAATTAGAACATAGGTTTTTCTAGAAATTTTCCAGAGCCAAAATATAAGAATTATGTCAGATCAATTCTGACGGCGTCAGGCATCACCTGACGACGTCAGGTGTAATTTTCTGGAAATTTTGCAAGTTTTGTTTTTCTGCCGAAATTGTAATGTTTCGTCAAATCTGTATTTTATAAACTCCAGGAATCTGCAAACATTCATTCCACAAGTATTATATCTTTATTTGCTTTCTAGGATTTAATTTTGTGTAGATTTACCACCGATTTTATGCTAGGTTTTCTTATTTGCTTTCTCAGCTAATTAACAGGTTATATTGGACAAGAAGATGTACATGGATAATCAAGTTTTTGGCACTGCTTTAATCTTGGAGTTTTCACATTTTCTTGGAGGAGGATTTAACCATGTTACTACATCATCCACAACGAACGAATCAGGGAAGTATTTGTTTCATTCTTTCATTCTTTTTACTTTTACAGTTTTCAATTGAACATTGAGGACAATGTTCAGCTTAAGTGTAAGGGGGGGTAAATGAAGATTCCTTAGAGATTACAATTGCACTTGATTTTTGTCTTGTATAATAGTAGATGTGTAATAAAACTGAGAGAAACACTTGTTAGGGTAATTTTAGCACCAAATTTAAAATTTTTTGTGACATGTAGGAGTGAAACTTTAGTCTTAAAAAGCGTCTCATGGATAGGAGTTACATTCGTGTAGTTGGATTCACTACATGATAAGAGGCATTAGGATAACCCATGTTTTTAAGCCTGTTTATATAATTACATTGACTTCATTGGTCAAGTAATTTTCCTACACCTTTGCGATGTACTCATTTTTAGTACACAATACCCCTAGTGAAACCTCCAAAGCCTATATTTTTCGTTTCTAACTTTAAGCATTTTACTTAAAGGAAGAATTTGTTTACAATCCACTCCCAAATGTACACCCAAATCGTCTTAGCCTTCCTTGTATGCACTCATCTTTAGTGCATTATTGTTACAACATTTAAACCCTTTGTTAATTGTCTAATTGATTACATGGTTGCTAAGTCGAGTCATATCTTGTACATATTATTTTGGGACGATTGGGACTCATGGGTAAAGTACTATTGTTATGGAGTAATGGGGAAGAATGTCAACTATTACCCCCATCTGTGCAAATGTTTTAAATTACTCCAAGTGTTTTGATTATCTTAATTCGAGTCATTAGATTAGTTACATGTAAAGTATGTAAGTTCAAGTGTAAGGGGAGAACCGAGCCCCCTTGATGTATTATTTTGGATGGTAGGGCAAGAATGTATACAAAAAAATAATAAATAAAAAAATAATAAAAATAAAAAACGAAATATCAAGAAAAACGAAAAAAATAGAAAAAGAAAAAGAGAAAAAACATACGGACTACCATCCCGTTTCCTTTTATGTTTATTTAAGTTTATGTTATTTTATGGTTAGCATAAGTTGAGTCGAGTCTTGGCTTAGCAACGCCGCATTGTACATGTAATTAACTAAGATAATTAACTTGACACCAGTAAAATATCCCTCTATCCAACAAACCGGTTTTTCCATATCCCTACACCTAACGTTATAACTCTTTAAAAGGACCTCTTTGATAGTTTTCCTAGGTGCTTACGCCAAGTGGTGGAGGTTTTCGATCCTTTCCAAAACCTATGGTAATCTATTTGCTATTAGCGGTAGTGAGTGATATTTTTCCATTTCCATTAGTTATATTTATCTTTATAACACCCGAGAGATGAGAGTATCCAAACACTATTTGTGAGGTGCTAGTGTATAATGTCCGTGCTTGTTTTGATTAAGGTGGAATGATCATTTGTTGTAATTACTTTTATATTAATGTTAAATGACCCCTAGCTTGTATTTTGATTAGAATAAAAGCTCATTTGCTTGAGGACAAGCAAATCCCAAGTGTAAGGGTATTTGATAAGGCGAAATTTGTTACGCTTTTAAGGGGTCATTTAAACCCTAAGTCATGATAATGTGATCAATTATTACCTTAAATCGTTTATTTTGTCAATTTAGATACTTTTGAGGAGAATTCTGGAAAAGATAGCATTTTAGACGTTTTTGGAGCAAAAAGCAAAGAAAAAGACAAAGTCAAGAATCCATGCTGGAAATTGTACCTGACGGCGTCATGGAGTTCAAAGAGACGACGTCAGCTTATGTGACAAGAGGTGGATATTACATTTACACTTGACGCGCCAGAAGACAAATTGGAGTTTAACACGTGACGGCGTCACGTTCTACATGAAGTAGGCCGTCACGTATCACACCAAAGCGTGACGGCCCAGAAGACCTAAAGAGGGACAGCATCAAGAAGTTGGATTGGACAACAAGAAACTCTAGCCCCGGCGAGATGATGGCGTTAGCCACCAAAACGGGACGCCGTCACCTATGAAAATCTATATATAATTTTCAATTTTTCATTCATTAAGAAAGGACTTTTAGGTAGGGAACTTTAGGGTACGAACCCTAGTCGACTTTTGCGGCTATTTTGGGGTTTCGAACCCTCTTTACTTCCATGTTCAATTGAAGATAAGTTATCCTTTAATCATTCAATATGTATATGCGTTGTTTGATTATATCGTATGCTTTTCTTTCTTTTAACATGTTAGCTTAGGTTTATTTGTGTTTGCTTAGATCTAATGAAACCTAGTTATTGATTATTGGTTGTTGGTTTGTCATTGATTGTTGTGGGTGATTGATTTTAGCGTTAGGCTTAAGAAAACTGGCTAATCTCCTATATGGTAACTTGCTTGAACGTCTTAAGAAACGTAATTGGATGTGTACTACAGTTTTATTGGTTGTATTTAATGCATAAGTAACTATTAAGGAGGCAATAATAGGATACTAAACGTGTCGTCATAAGAAGAGATAGAAGCTTATATAGTTGGGGAAGATCGTATACGGCCCCACGAATGGTATTAAGGAATGCAAACCTTCACCTATGCAATTGTAACAAACCAATTAATTAAATAAAGATAATTAGGGAGTAGTAAAATATAAGTAAACATGCTTTTCTCATTATTAGAAGTCTTCACATATTTTATTTTCTGTTTATTTTATTTTATTTGTTTAAATAGTTATTTGGGTTATTTGACTAGCAACTAATTCCGCCCACTCTTCCAATACCTGAGATATTTTACTTGCTTTCCATAAAATATAAAAAAATAAACAAAGAATCATCCTTCACCTCTAAACCTAGTTATATTAATTTCAATCCTAGCGAACACTATACTCTATGGAGAACGATCAATCCCCCGGTACTTGCCAACTCACTATACTACATCGGTCAGGTACACTGCCTGGTGGGGATTGTAAGCTTCTCAAGATCCCTTGAGAAGTAAAACTTTTGTGTAGACCACAATCCACGCATCAGAACATACTTCTTCTTCTCCAAGCTTTTGCTTACCAACCATTGTCAACTCACATTGTCATTATGTTTGCTTCCTACACACTCCACCTCTCACATATACACAACTCCCATATTTGAACACTGATATTTTAGTTATCATTGTCCCCTTCATCCCAAGGGGCGGAGCCTAAATTTATTGTTGAGGGGGCAAAATATGATAATTTTTATAAACTACACTAAAAATCGGTCCGCTAGGGGGGAGGGAGAATTACAAAAATAGCTGAAAATTTTCAAAAATTTACATTACAATTTTTTTTCGCCGGGGGGGTCACGTAACCCGCCGGACCCCCCCCCCCCCCCCCTTATCTCCGCCCCTGTTCATCCCAACACAGGCTCATCTATGTCTCATTAATGTCACAAAACATTTGAATTTGAATTTCAAATGTTTTCCTCTCATGCTTTTACAACTTACAATACAACTTATACACTAAACATTCTTACAATTTTAATTTGAATTTTGAAATTCAAATTTAGGAGACATTCTATTATCCAACCCTTTGGGGAATATCATTAGATAATCTCTTTGTCCATTGGTCCCCCTCTCTCTCTCTCTCTCTCTCTCTCTCTCTCTCTCTCTGAGACAATGGACAAACACCTCAAACTATCCTTTTAAGACTTCAAAAAATGTTTTAACACTTGGCTAATTGAGTTGGTTGGCCTTATAACACTTTAAATGTTGGAATAAACATGGAAATGCCAAATTGTTAAGTGCACCTAGGGGTTTAGCAAGACATGTAGTTATAAACAAAACTGGGATCAAGACCTGATCTTGGCGTGCTAGTTGTGCTCCAGCGTGCTAGCTTCTAATTAGATTTTGATCCCGGGTGGTTTACAAATACCCCATCTTGGTTTGTGTATTTCTCATCACTTGCCATTCATTTTTTCTCTCTTATTTCATCTTTCTATCCCTCTGAGTCCATTAATCTTCTTGTGTTCAAATCTCTTCTCTTATTATTATTGAAAGAACACATCTCCGCAAGAGAGATTTCCAAGAACCTAATCCACTATTTTGAATTGTTTCGAGGGTCTTTTTCTCTAAACCATTTCTTTTAGAATCGAGTCTCTAAGATAGGTTTGACTTGGTTCGAACTAATGACCATATTCATTTATTTACCGGTGTGATAAGTTTTTTGGAGTAATATATTTTACCAGGGTCACTTACCCCTTAACCTAACAAAAAGTAATAATAATAATAATAATAATAATAATAATAATAATAATAATATCTTGTACCTTTGTTGTCAAGCCAAGATTGGGTGAAGGTCTTTGTTACTTTCAGTAGAAGTTCTTTGTGGTCTTAGCGGTTAAGTCGAATCACAAGATTCTTGTGGTTGGTTTCCAAGGGTGAAATACAGTTAGGAGTAACTATTCTTCGAGATACGAAATGTTGTAGTGTAATTGTTGCATTCGTAATATTTGTTACATCTTTGTTGTATATTGTTGTACATCAAGTTCATAACCTCCAAACTTGTTTAGTATATAGATTGGGTTATAATTTTAGTCCTGAAAATACGGGAGTGAACGGGTTAGTATTTTTTTCCTAAAAATATGTATGTGAAATGTTGGTTCTACCTTGATTCGAACTCGACATTTAGCTTAGTGTCGGAAAATATTATAAGCGACTTTGTATAGTTTTCTCCACCTGAAAGGAGTTTGTTAACATAGTGAAGTGAACTCTTGAGTTGGGCACTCGAAGAGTGGAGTAGGACGAAGAAGAGTTTCTTTATCGAACCACTATAAATCTTCGTGTTGTTGTTTGATATTTCTATTTCTCTTTATTATTGTCTTGAAGTTTTATCATTATTATATCTATCATTTATTTTTTTTAATTTTTTTTTTTGGTAACCATGATTTCCAACCTTTTGGCTGACTAATCCACGGGATTTAAACCCACCGCCACAGAGACTCAAACTAGGTAAAGCCCTCCCTTTTCAGGAACTTGGCGTGGCCACTTAAGGTTTTTTGCACCTAGCAGGAATTAAACTTGAGACCTCACACATTTTAGAGTGATAGCCACAAACCCTTTTGCTATTAGGCCACCCTTAAGTGATTATATCTATCGTTTATTAGTGCTTGTGATTCTATACATGCTGTGATTATTTGATCTTAAATAAACTCGGATCTAAAGTTTTTTGAAACAAAAGTAAGGGCATCAACAAGTAAAACCATGTTGATGATTACTATGTAGTTCCATCCCTTGCAGGCTTGCAACCTCATCTCATCATGAGGAAAATGGTTAAATATTGATCTACAAATTAAAAAAAAAAAAAAAAAAATGCATGGATTCTCCATCATTGCTCAAGGCATCGATGTTTAAAGACACGTTAAACTCCCATGAGGAAATCAAATAGCACAAAGATTGTGAATCAAGTTTAAATCCCAACACGCCATACTCAAGAAAGAAAAAATGTTATTCTTGAGGACCTAGCTGTTTTAACATTGAAAACGTGAAGTGTGACTAGCAAAAAAAATGTGCCACAAAAATTTCCACTCTTAGCTTTGCGCATCATGTTTTCTACAAATCTTTAAATGCAACACTCTTGTGCTTGCTCCAAATAAACACTATCTACTATGCTATTCATAATCATGTTTTTTACTTTCTAACAGGAGTAGGGGGTACTTTTGACATATGGAATCACCTTTTCATCACTATTTTTTAACCCTTTTTCAACTTTACAGTAGAGAAAAAGAGTAGGTCACGTGAGGTAACACAGAAAGTCACGTGCAAGGGGTTTTCTGGACTTTCATTTATTCATGCAAAACATGACATTTCTTTTTATAAATACTCATAAAATAAAACAAATAAATAAAAAGAAGAAGTTACTCAAATAATGACTGTTTTTGTTTGTTTTTTGTTATATGGTGGGTTCAAGTTTCAATCCATTTGATTGGGTTTAAGAACCTCTATCTCCTTTCATTCTCACCCTAAAACCCCACACTACTACACTGTGTGTTTATTTGTGTGTTTTTAGTGTGTGTATTAATCTTTATATAGAAGACTTGGCTCAACCTTACCTGCTCAAGGTGCTGGGGTCAATGAGAAAAAAAGCAAAGAAAGTTCATTGAAAAAGCTAAAAGGTTTTAAAGCTGATTTTTCATTTTCTCAAAGCAAACTGCTTTTTGTTTATCTTCATTATCCCTTTCAATCTCATGAAACAAATAAAGCTGTAACAAACAACAACCTCCACTATAAAACATTTGTACTGAATCTATTCCATCTTTTGACAATCTTTTAAGTTCCATAAATTCATCCATATGTTAGAAAACAACCACCATAACCTCACTGGCCCTTCTTCAACTAGTGATCCATTTGTTTCACCTGATGATGGTCTTGCAAACAAACGAAAACGTCGTCCTGCTGGTACTCCAGGTATATTTTTTGTTTAGTACACTTAGATTGTCTCTTTGTAGTTAAAAATGTTTATCTGTTTATTGCGTTTTGATACAACACATAAAAATGGTATTTAGGGTATTTAAGAGATCAAGCTTAGCCAAAGTGTTTATATGATTATATGTCGGTGAAATAAATAAATGTTTCACGACGCTTGTTGATACACTTAGATTGTCTCTTTTAAGCAGTTTTGAAAATTCAACAAGCGGTCTTTTGCCGGAGGTCTTTTTAAAGACAGTTTCTCAACACTCATGCTCCACTCCCGCGAGATTGGGGATTGTTATTATTACTTTTTTACTTGAAAAAACTAACTAGATAAATAGTTTTCATAACGTGTTAAACTATCTATCAAAACTGTTTATCTTGTTAATTATTTGTTGGTAAAGTAAAGTAAATTTACAACCTTACGTGGTTTTTTACAGATCCGGATGCAGAAGTCGTATCTTTATCACCAAAAACATTGCTAGAGTCAGATCGATACGTGTGTGAGATCTGTAACCAAGGGTTTCAAAGAGACCAAAATCTACAAATGCACCGACGAAGGCATAAAGTACCATGGAAGCTTCTGAAACGTGAATCACCAGAGGTCAAAAAGAGGGTTTTCGTGTGTCCCGAACCGAGTTGCTTGCATCATGACCCTTGTCACGCACTAGGGGATCTTGTGGGGATCAAGAAACATTTTAGAAGGAAACATAGTAATGATAAACAATGGGTTTGTGACAAGTGCTCCAAAGGTTATGCTGTTCAATCTGATTATAAAGCCCATCTTAAAACTTGTGGGACTAGAGGTCATTCTTGTGACTGTGGCCGAGTCTTCTCCAGGTACGTATTTAATAAACTATTATCAAACTTGTATATAGTTTTTTTGATCTTAAAATGCCCTCTAAAAATAGGTTATTAATTAGAACAATGAGTGTATGACATACTTCCACCTTGGTGTTTGAATTATTCTGATCACACATGAATTTTAGCAACAACCGATAAGAAACAAAAATTCCTTAATGATTTTTCTCAGAAAATGTCGATTTCTGATCATAATAAATAATTTTTTTTTTTGGGTAAAAGGTCAACGACCCGGTAAATATATTACTCCAAAAAACGTTTAAGTACAATGGATATGGGTGAATCCCATATCTCAGCCCGTTACATAGGCGAATAACTTACATAACAAGATACTTCCTATTTTTTCTAGTTTGACTCGGTAATAAATTCTTTGTTTCTGATTATGAGTATAATATTTTTTCTAGTTTGACTCTTGATAATTATATATATAATAAGTCCAAGAATTAACCTCTAGAATCCTTGATCTTGTTCCTTTTTATCATGTTTTTCATAGGTGTTAAATCATCTTTATATTAATAATGTTTGGGGTAATGCAAAAACGCATGATTAGACGACTGAGGTTACATTAATTCAGATCTTAGACGTGTCATTTTCAAAACTAACAAGCCATGTTCACTTTAACTATCTCTTTCTATCTATAGATTATGGAGATGAATCTTATACATCAAAAGTTTGATTTGTAGAAAAAAAATGCTTTGCACACATGATATGGGCTATTATAATATTCTTTATATAATATTATATTATATTTCATGTGTACAAAGTAACTTTTTTTTTGTACAAATTCACTCCCATAAATTGTTTTTTGCTAGCTAGTAGTAGTTGCTAGCCCTACACGAGAAAGCTTTGATATCTTCATTTGATTAGATATTTTGTCTTATAGCACTTAGATCATTGTCTCTCTACATTTATCATCATGTTTTTAAATACTTTTGTCAACATTTTAATGATTATTGTACAGTTGCTTGGTTTGACACATTTGTCTTTGTAGAGTCGAGAGTTTTATCGAGCACCAAGATGCTTGTACCGTTCGACGTGTCCATCCGGACCTACCTGCCTTCCAACAGGCATGTTCTTCTCGAACAGCCTCAAGTACGAGTCCATCAAGCGACACAAATTTGAGTAACTTCCCATCATTGCAACAACGAATACCACAACTCGTAGCTCAAGAGACCCCATTTGCACAAACACAAGACACGCATACACAAAACAACTTGGAGCTTCAACTCTTACCGTCGTCGTCCTTATATGAACAAAACAACGATAATGTGACCAATTTGAAGCTATCTATCGGAAGCGGAATTAGCATCAATAAGGAGGAAGAAAGGATGAAGATGGCAATAGCGGAAAAAGAGTTTGCGGATGAAGCTAGGCTACAAGCAAGGAGGCAGATAGAAACCGCGGAGTTGGAGTTTGCAAATGCAAAGCGAATTAGGAAACAAGCGCAAGCCGAGTTAGAAAGGGCTAAACTTCTAAGAGATCAAGCTACGAAAAAAATAAGCTCCACCATCTTAGAGATCACTTGTCATTCTTGTAGGCAACAGTTCCAGACCGCAGCTAGTAATACTGGTGCAGTTACTACAGCCGATGAGATGTCATCAGCGGTAACCGAAGGCGAAGGAGATTAGTTAGTACTAGTATTATAAGACCAACATGTCCCTTTCTTTTTGTATTTTATATCTTTCTTTAAACTGCGTTTGTTTTCTGTGGGATTTCATTCATGTCCTTTTCCTTGGAAAAACAACATATATGTACACATATATGTATGTGTATATAGATTTTGGTACTGTCATGCTACATCTAGTATTCTAAGATATAAAGATTTTGGGACAAGTCTATCTCCAGTCATGTTGTTCCTGATGAAAGATAATAAGATCTAACGATGGTAGTTTTTCATATTTTTTTTAATTACTTTTGTGAAAACACTCGCACATGTTTATGAGAAGTGACATTTGATACCCATGGACTAAAGAACAGAATCAAAGGTGCATGGTGGTAAGGCCGGGCAAAGTAGTGACCTACGTCGACCCACAATTTTACTGTTATTATAGTTTTTTCTCTCCGGCGAATTACATGCAACTTTTTAGGCACAATAAAACGACGTACACTACAAAAAACATATCCACTAAAATACATTTTAATTTATTAAAACACATATACAACACAACACAAATTGAAGGTCGAGACCACGAACCCTTTGTCCAAATTGGAGGCAACCAACCTACAGTGACCCTCAAGCTGCAATGGTGGCGACCCTGAGTAAACCCCAACGACCCACATGGTCGACGGACCATTGTAGGCTACCTAAGAAACAAGAACCAAGAAAAGTTACAGCAGGTTACAAGCATAACTGAGATCAGGAATCTAATCGGTTAATACGAGACGTATTTTCCGGCTTCCATAAATTAACAATGCAAGATAAAGTGATTAAAGTGTTTTGATATTCACGCACACAGTTTATACGAGGCGGTTTTAAGTTGCTACCAGGGACTGAACCGGTGAGTTCCTGAGAGGCCAGGACACCCATAGAATTTTTCGATTTAGTGTTAATTTTGGGGGAAAAAAACTAATTTTTCCTAAATGTATCTTAAATGGACAATGTTCATCGAAATGTGTTTCTGGTATTATTTAGTTAGTATACTTACAAAAAAAATTATACACCAGGTCACATTTGATTCTTGTTTCGTCCCTGATTTGTACGATACAAACCTTATTCCTAAAACACCAAATGATCCGGAAAGCAATTTTAGCAACTCATAAAAACAACCACCCTCATCCCGGTGTGGGTTAAATTCCATGATGTTCCCCTTGCAATGTTTTCTGATGATGGCCTCAGTCTTCTTGCCACACTGATTGGCACGCCCAAAAGGTTAGATGCTTTTACAAGCCAAATGTGTAAGGAATCGTGGGACCGTAGTAGTTTTGCAAGATGCATGATAGAAGTGAGATCAGATGAGGTGCTTCGGGACAGCCTCACTGTTGAGATACCATTACTTGATGGTACGGGTTCGACTATTGAGAAGATACGGGTTGAATACGAGTGGCAACCACCCCGTTGTGACAAGTGTAAGATATTTGGTCATACTCTGGCTGATTGTCCTACAGTTGTTATACCTCCTGTTCAGCCTACTAAGCCTGTTAATGATAGTTTCAAGACTGTCAATCACAAGAAGAAGGGAAAGCAAGGAGGTCCTACAATTCCGGGTCAAGGGGGGTTTACTTAACCTGTTGCGGGTAAGCAGTTTCAATATCAACCAAAAAAGACCCCTCCTGAACCTAAGAAAGCTGGTGGCACTAAGAAGAAGACTTCTGATGTGGCTAGTTCTAGTGGTACTAAGATTTCTACATCTAACCAATTTGATGCTCTTAATATGGATGATACGGATACGTTTGGTATTCCTACTTATGACACCAACAAGGATGTGGATGCTGGCCGTACAATGGAAGTTAATGAAGATGAGTCGGTTAAGACTGGTACTACATCACAAGAACCGCTTGTGAGTGATTCAATGGGAACTAAGGAAGTTGGTTCTACTCCTATAGTTGATAAAATTAGTAAGCTTGAAAAGCTACTTATCGATGGGAACGCTACTCTTGTGGATGATGAAGGTCATCCTATTCCGTCCGCCTCTGTCACTAAGAGGGCTAACCCATTTTCCAAGGTGGGTGAGGTTGTGGTTTCTGATAGTGAGGAGGAGGAGGTTCTTAACACGTTCGACGAATCAGCTAATCTTTTTGGTGGAGGTCATGAACGTGAAGATGAGCTTGATGACTATGATGATTACTCGAAGCAAATTTACGATCTTCCAGGAGAATTGGATGCTCATAATGCCATTTATGGCTTTAATCTCCAAGGTCGTAGGAAGTAGTTTATATGTTTGTCCAAGTCTTTCAATATTATGTGGTAGTGGTTTTGTTTTCTTGTCTAGAAAATAGGAAGTATCTTGTTATGTAAGCTTTTCGCCTATGTAACAGGCGGAGATATGGGATTCACTCATATCCGTTGTACTTAAATGTTTTTTGGAGTAATATATTTACCGGGTCGTTGACCTTTTACCCAAAAAAAAAACAACCACCCTCGAGAGTCGGCACAAGAGTTTAAGTCAACATTTTTAGGATATATGGTCATCAAGCCCTCACCACTTTTGAACAATAGCCCCTAGATCCTTAGAGGTGTTAAAAAGAACCCGAGAAACCGAAAAATCGAGCTGAACTACTCAATTCTTAACCAAAAAAACCCGTAACCGAAGAAACCGAAAAAACACGCATTTCACCTATCGTCTTCATTTTATACTCTCTTCATCCCAATTTATAAGTTCATTTCTTGTTTTTGTTTGCCCCGAAACACTTGTCTATTTTCCTATTTCAATCAATCAAATGACACTTTAGTGGAGAGAGAAGATACTTGATTGGTGAATAAATTAGTTAGTGAGAATTTATTAAACTTTGTGCAAAGTCAAAATGGACTTATAATTTGAGACGGAATGAGTATTTAGATATCCACAGTTAATCGAACTGAACCGTGGCATAATATACATGAAGAATTTTAACTAAATATTCAAATAATTGTATAAGTATCAATTATATTATTGTACTACTCATATTGTATAATGACTTTTGCTCCAAAATGTAAACGTTTACTAAACATCAATGTGTGAATATAGATTAATATGATTGTAACATATAAATGTCAAACAAATATTTTTTGTTAATTTGTCATGTGTGTTTATTTGAACCTTATTGGGACGGAATAGCTTTAATATGACTGTACTCTATTCAATATTATTTAATATACTAATTACATTTTACCTTTTAAATCATGTTATTATTCATACGGTTAAACTCGTTTAAACATTTAAAATGATTAATCGCGAGCCGAACAGCGAGTAACCACTCATTTTGGGTATCCACATGTCCAGTTACCGCCTAACACAGTTCGGTTTCGGGTAGTAAAATGAATTACCCGTCCCGCGATGGATAGTTTAAATCTCCCAACTAACGGAACTATACCGCCCCGTAAACACTCCTATAGATCCTTGCCAATTTTTCGATCAACAACCAAGTAGCGAGGATATTTTATTTTAGCATCAATTTTAATTAAACTAGCAAGACCAATCTATGGTCAACATATTCAGTCAGTCCTTACGGGAATTGATTTTCTAATCCTATTAATCCAAAATTGTAAGAGAGGCTAAACAGTTATTTGTGATAGATCTTAATACATCTACACGACAATAGATTACATGTCCAATCAAAAAGCAAGTTGTGCGCTTTTGGTACCGTTAGCTGTTTCTTCAGGACCTTTGCATCGGGCATAACTTTTTTGGTTTGTCTTAATTAGACCAAGGGCCTCTTTCAATTTGAATATCTTCCGGTTCTAGGTGGTTTCATCATATTTTTAGAGACATCCTAGCAAGGTGCCAGGAAAGGAGCTGATTTAACTCTAGAGGATATCCAAGAACGTACCTAGCTCAATGTCCTTGAAGATGATCTTCTTTTCTCTTTTTTGGGGGACGAAAATCATATTTTTCAAAACTGCCAAATGAGCCAAAGAATGGTTTGAATCACAAGTGACTGCGTGTAACGATTACAAGATGCATGATCTGCCATGTTAATTGTGTCTTCGAGATTGGTGATGTCATATACGATTTCGGATTTTCCACCAACTGATACCTCATTTTCACCATCACAGTTATCACATATGACCAACAACATTTTCATGATAAAATAGATAACCCATTACCCATTACCAACTCTCATTCCTCACCCTATAACCCCTACCAAACATGTCCTTAATGTTTGTCTTTATATTCACGTAAATATTCACATATAGATTCTAGACCTAGCTAGATCCTTTTTCATGTTGCAGCCACACACTGTTTCAAAAAAGACAATCTTTGCAATGATGGGGTGTTTGTAATTTTACTAGACATGCCGAAAATGAGATTAAAAACAGTATCCTATTTACGATTAGTCAGACCATGCGCCAAAGAAGGGTTGTGTTATATCAACCTCCCTATGTTGTCACATCAGAAGGGTTTGGTCAAACCATGCAACTCGTGATGCATACCATACAATCGGATGATGTGTTCAATCATTGCAAACCCTCCCTATGGGAGGGTGTGGATAACTCAATCCACCAAAGAATAGCTATTAGTACTTATTAATGCCCGTACAAAGATAAAGATAAGTAGCAACCAACATAAACCATTAGCAATTCAAAAACAAAAATAAGTAAATAAATAAAAACTTCTTACTCCCTCCGTTCCATATAAAATGTCGTGTTTGACTTTTTAAAATATTTCTTTCGCAACTTTGATCTTAAATATTTTTGTTTGTATAATATAATACTTGATACAAAATATATGAATGAATCAAGTTCTAAATGTATTTTCATTGCGTATAATTTTTATCAAATATTATATAACACAAAGAAAAATATTTAAAGTCAAAGTTGATAATTAAAGACTTGAAAAGTCAAACCTATACATTTAATAAGGGACGGAGAGAATACTATTTTAAAAAGCTTTTTAAAAAGTTTTTATACTTTTCGAAAAGGTTTTTCTGCATTGCATTAAAAGTTTTTTTAAACACTTTTTATAAAAACTTGATAAACTTCGTGTCTTTTGTTAAAGTTTTACTGTATCTCTTAGTGCATCAAGTTATTAAATGCATTAAAAATTACAAATCTTTAAAATCCTGATACATTGATCATGCTATAACAATATACGGTACGAGTGTATGTAAGATTGCGCTCTGATTTGGTGTGTGTTTTCACGTGATGCATCACCTTCCTTTTCTTGATTCCGAATAATAAATGCATGAGAAAACCCAAAAAAGAAGATCATGTTTTTCAGTGCCATGGTTAGAGTGGTTAAATGCAGTCACTCGTCGCTCTCAAACAACACCTACAAGACACAAATACCCTCCTTTGACTGCCCCCATCTTGGCATGCATGTCAATTTTGTACAATATTTTTTCTTTTACATCGTTTTCTACATAAATGGTTGGCGGATACATCATCAATATCGAGAGTTTCATCCACTGTATTGCAAGTACGTCATTTTATACCTTCTTGAGGTGAGTTATAGCAACGGGGGCTATTGGTTAGATTAACCCCTCCTAAAATTTTTTTTTATTTTTTTATTTTTTTTATAATTTTATTTATATCAAAAAGCTATAAACCTGAAAGTGCGGAATAGAAAATATAAATTTTAATAAGTCAAACGCTTAAAACTGTCAAAAATGCTAAACAGAAACTGACAAAAACTAGGTTGCGCTGGAAAAAAATAGGGAATAAAGTGGGAGACAAGGGGCTGACACCCTTGTCCACCCGTTTCCCTAACAATCCCCTCTTTTTACCAATGATGTGGCAAGATAGGTAATTTTTTATCAACTTTTTCATGATTTTTCCCCAAGACTCATACAATATTTTTATTATTAATCTTCTATTACACACAACAATATTATATATACTTTTTATTCATTCTTTTTTTACATCAAAACTGCAAATTCTAATATTTGTCAGGATTTTGTGAGTAGAATAACAAATAGGAACAATTTGTATGATAAAATAGCATTTTTCTTTTGAAATACCTAAATTATTCACATTGACTTCCGGTGTCTCAAAACAATCGTCTCTCAACAAATATCCGTACACTAATTTTGAGATTTTATACTTTTTTTAATGCACAAAAACCTAATTTTAATGCGCAAAAAATTTTTGATGCACAAAATTTTCAACTTGTTTTAATTAAATGCGCAATATTATTTTGATGAAAAACTCAAAGAAAGTTGGATGCAAAAATAAATTTTTGATGCACAAAAAAGCGATTTAATGCACAAATATATTTGTTCATAATTTTTTTCGAAAAAATATCCATTTTTAGAAAAACTTCATTTACAACTTTTTCATGCACCAACATAGCAGATCTTGTGAAATTTTTTTGGATTTTTTTCGCCAACTTAAAAGCAAAAAAAAAATCTTTTTACCTAGTTAACGGATGTTTGTCTTTTTATTTTAACTTTACCTAGTTAACGGATGTTTCGCCAACTTAAACGAATTTTTGATGCTTAAAAATGTGATTTAATGCACAAACGTATTTTTTTCATAATTTGTTTTCGAAAAAAGTATCAACTATTAGAAAACTTCCTTGATGACATTTTCATGCACCAACATACCCAATCTCGTGAAATTTTTTTAGAATTTTTGAAGAAATTTAAAAATAATAATAATAATAATAATAATAATAATAATAATAATAATAATAATAATAATAATAATAATAATCCTTTTTTTTTCTAGTGTACGTATATTTGTTTTTTTTATTTGATACACACACACACACACACACACACACACACACACATATACATATATATATATATATATATATATATATATATATATATATATATATATATATATATATGTTGGTCCGGTTTGACTTGAGCAACTCAAGAATCGACAAGATATACATTAACATGTGGCGTTTGTACATTGCAATTATAACGAGTTTATGATTCATGATAAGGCGGAATTTTAATGGTTACTCAAGAACCTACTTAGACACTTTAATAACTTGGTTGCCTTTTCAAGGGGATAGTTGCAATGGCGATCCCCGTGGAGAGACAAATTAAGGAACACGAAGAAGCAAGCTAGCCTTTGGTTCTAAGTGTGTTAAGAATTCAATCACTATTACTATGTTAATTGAATTCTCACTTCTTACTCTCGTTGAAATGCGCAACATTTCGCTTTGTTGGAACGGGTTTATATAGCGAAGTGGTTACTGTTGCTTCACGTGGGAATAGTGAACATGCCGACTATTCATAGGTAGGCACGTGCCTATACATCTAGCCCTGATATCCTTTTGGTTTACCGGAGTTGACAGTTACGATTTCCCATAAGCTTCTTTTGTGTTTTTTAAAGGAGCAAAGTTTATCTTCCAAAGAGTTTTCTCGTTTAAACTCTATTGACTCACCTAACTACCTTGGTCTTTGATCAGAGAGCTGAGAGATCATCAAGGTATACCTGCCCTAGACTCCTTAGTGATTGTGCTGAAGTTCCTTGTTCATACTGGCTCACTAGCTTTCAAAAAGTGAACTCTTTGACGATATCTAAGACTTGAACTTTTTTTGTTTCAATGTGTTTGTCTTTTATATCAGTTCAATCTAGATTCCTGATGTCTCTGAATCTTGAGCCTGATGATGAAGTTACGTTGATCACCATAACTTCATGCAGTTATATTATAGTTGGTGAGGTGGTCATTAACAAAGAGAGAAAGGCCATCAAGGATATAGAGACATTTGTCAGATCTTAGTGTCCCTAATGTTTTGCTCAAGTACCTAACTCACTGAGACTGCATTAGCAAGTAGGCGCTCCTTCAGTTGGTCTTTTGCCAACTTTTTGAAGTATGTTGTTTGAGCTTCATCCCTGTATCAGGGAGACATTCTCACTGATCATCAATTTGTTAGATGACCGTTGATATTCTGTCATTGAATGTCTAGCCTATTTTATGTTCAAATCCTTATTGGAGACATTTGGGTCAAATATTTGGCCCAACAATATATTTATCCTTCTTACTTTTTAAATAATGTAATTTTATCATTAATTAATTAATCATATCTTCTTCAAAGATAATAAAAGTTCAAATAAGAATAATATAATATAATAATCTAGATGATATCTTTATGCATATTTTTACTAGTGATCAATTAACTTAATATATGTCGAAACGAATTGTGAACAATTGTTCTTTTGAAGTGGAGGGAATGCAACTTTGTAAAAATTATATAAGTTATATAGTAAGTTTTGAGCTACTAATCGTAAAATAGTTATTACGAACACATATGCGTGAAAAAGTCTTGATGTCGTTTACACACATAAAAGCAAAAACGAGGTTGATGTTACCATTTTCGCACAAACAGATATATGCATAGTGGTGTAGACACCTCAAGTTGGGTATGAGGTTAACAAAGATCAGGAACGACTTGTTAATGCTAAGAGAGCTCCAGTTCAGCTCACTATGAGCCTTAGCTTGTGGTTCACCCATCACAAAGATTATACAGATCAAGCTCAACAACTGATAGTCACTAGTTTTAAATGATTAAGTTTTATTCTTACACGAATTAATAAGATCTATCTCAACAGGATAACGTAATGTTGTATTGCCTATGTATTGTAAAGTGATGGCTCGTTTTCTCATAAACTTTGGTAATTAACAACCTACATAACTAACATGTGTCATTTTAACCATTAACAGAAGGTTGAGTGGAAAAATTAGGGCACTATATTTCCTTACCAAAAAATTAGAAATTTCATATGATATTTTCAATCATTTGGGAAATGATATACGAAATTTCTAATTTTTAAACCTTGGAAAATGGCATGGGTTCGATCCTAACTCCTGACTAATTCACTAAGACAAGTGATGCTCGGGGCCTGGTCCTTAGGAAGGGTTAGATTGGCATCCGGTTAGAGGTCCATGGTGTCAGGGTGTTCCCATAGATTCACACCTTTTGGATACATAAATGGTAAGTAGGCTGGTAATCACCGCCAGAATTTGATGTTGGAATTGGTAAGTAGGCTGGTAATCTCGCTTTTAGTCCAAACATAGACCAAATGCTCTTAGTAAGAGGATCACACTCACAACCAAAAACACACCTTACAAAATTAAATACAAAAAAAATCCCACACACAAAAACGTTTTCAATTCATTTGGTTCATTTGCAGACCAGAACAATTGATTTGGGGAAGGTGGGGGTCTGGTTTGAGTAGATATCAACCAAACCATTTGGTCATCACTTTTAGTCTACGATAGTACTCAATGAGCGTGTCTAATAATTGGTGCTACTAGATTCTGTCATTTATTGCCATAGGTCTATCAAATATAAGTAGGTGATGTATATAAAGTTGCACCAATAATAGTAAAAGAGAATCAGTTTTCTGATGCGACATACATACTTCAATCGCCTGTTCTTTCAACAACCTAATGATTTACAGTACCATATTATCACACATTTCGTCAGCAGGTTTATACGATCCGACTTCTAGATATACAAATTTAACTCCTTTTTTTGCGAGACCTTAATTATATATGTGGCGTTACTAATAAGAACCACGGTCCAGTGTCTTCTTAAGTGGTATGTTGATCATTGATCAATCTATCTATTAAAGTTACATTTAGGCTTGAATCGAAACTGTATACCCAAGAACAATGTAATCATAGGCATTGTAAAATCGAGAGTTTGTCTTCAAGATTAAGATCATCCAATGCTTTATAATTATTCTGTCATTGGCATTTTAATTTATTGTGATCGTGGCTCGTTCTTAATAGATGATAAGTGTGTTTCGACTTGTGAGTGTAGGTTTAGCTTCATTTTATTTATTTATTTATTTATTTATTTTTCTATTATGTGATATTTTGACCGAGTAATCTAAAAGGTTTAGGCCACAGCCAAACAGACTTAAATAATGAGGTTTTAAATTATTACGATGTTAAAAAAAAATTCCATGATATAGGGTAAATTTAAATGCAAACTACATATGTAATAGGAGTGTTCACAATCCGAATAATACTCACAAGAACCGAAACCAAATTCAATAAACCGAACCGACTTTGACAAAACTGAATTGAACCGAATTAAATATTCCATGTTTGGTTTGTATAGGTGTTAGCAAAATGAAAACCAAACTTACCAAAGACCGAATTCATATAAAAAATATATATTTTTCATACTTATATACATAAAAAGACCATTAAAACTCTTTCTTACTTATAAATTATAATATAACATTTTTTTAAGCTTGAAACATTTGTTTTTGCTAATAAAATATGTATAACTAAGTGAAAATATATATATAAATTATGTTTTTGGGTTATTCGGGACAACTCGAAAACCGTACCGAATTCAATTTGGTTTTCAGTTCACTTTAATCCGTTTTAAATTTGGTTCGGTTCCGGTTATCAGTTTTACCCAAAAAGAATATTTAACTAAACTAGTCGAATTAAATAAACCGAACAATCTGATAAACGAACTCCTCTAATATGTCAAGATGCAACTTTGATCTTTTAGCCCATTCAATCAGCCCAGTAATATGGTCCATCAATACGAAAGGAATGGGTATGAATACAAAACCAACACCCACTGCATAAAGAAACTAGTCAGGAATATCTTTCACAACTGCTTTAAATTAAGAAAGTAAAGGAATCATGTTTTAACTTTTAAAATTAGAGTAGAAAAGAAAAATACTAGACCCACATAAAGTTTACAAAATTTCACCCACTCGCTGACGTAGCAGAGTGCTGATTGGTTGATTTTCAGTGGGCCACAGAAAACCAACCAATCAGCACTCTGCTACGTCAGCGAGTGAGTGAAATTTTGTAAACTTTATGTGAGTGTAGCACACCTCGAAAATGTGTGTTTCACGCGAGTACTTTATCTAGTAAAAGTATATGTGTGTGCATGTGCATTAGTTGCAAGTGTGAACTATCCGAGATAAACATATAAATGTGCACTATGTCTTGTCTAGTAGTTTAATAACTATTGCTGTGATTAATTTGGTTTGATGTTTTCAATATTGTTTGTTGTTAAAGAGGTGGGTACCCTCGTGACGTAGCTAAAAAGTGTTGTCATGTCAACAAATTCTTATATGACACTACATTTTGGCCGTTATCTTTGATACCAGAAAATGTGGTGCCGTAAGAACTTTATTTTTATTTTTATTTTTTTTAACAAAAAATATAATTAAGAAAAAAAAAATTATAACATAATAATTTTTAGAAAAAAAAAAAAAAAAAAAAAAAAGTTGAATTTATATAAGAAAGTGATGTTACTCTTTCACTAACCCAATGTTTAATAGCCCAAACACACAAAGTCCAATTTTTTTTTTTTTTTTTTTTTTACTTTTAATCTTCTTCTTCCTTTTCTGCTGCAAACACACATTAATAACCAAAAAAAATGCAATCTTCTTCCTTCTTCTGCAAACACACAAAACATTGATTCTTCCATTTTAATAACCAAGGAAAAAAATAAAAAAAAAAAAAAAAAAAAAAAAAAAAAAAAAAAAACCATAGGTTGGTCGCTACAACGCCACCCACGGTACCGTGCGCCATCTCGTTTTTTGTGTTGTTGGGTCGGCACGAGACTATGGCACCTGCGTACCTGATGCTCTTAGATGCTCTTAGAAGTATAGTTATCATATAATAACAATTTGCTTTCATTTTATTCTATTGATAAAAAGATAAACAGCCTTTAGTAACCATTAGTATCATCATTGTTGTGATTATCACTTTTAAAAAATAGGTAATACGTGTTCACTTCAAAAGTAAAGTAGTATGAGTTAAAAATAACCCCAAAGCATAATAGGGGCATTTCCTTTTTTGCTTTGTTCATCAAATTTAAACGGCGCACATGGTGATCATATTATGATTCGTTACTTCCTTATAGAGGAAAAGAAATTTATTTGAATTTCGATTTAAATTTTAAGTTGTGTTTTTGTTTTTGCTATGAATTTAAGCTTTTTGATAATTGCTTTTTTAAGTTGCACGAAATTATTATTATTATTTATTTATTATTATTTTTTTTTTACATCACTTTTATTAGAAATAAATATGATTTACAAGAAATTAGTGGGGACTCGAGAAACGATCTGAGCCCCCACTTTTATTATTATTATTATTATCATTATTATTATTATTATTACCTTGTATTTTGTTACAATGAAAATTATGTTAGTGAACTTATTTGTATTTGTTTTAGATAATATTTGTATTAAATTAGGATTAATATAGTTTAAGCCCAAGTACATACGTTAAGGTATAAATACTAAATACTGGGACATGTGATCTCACAAAATCAATTAATCAATATATCACATTTTAAATGATATCCGAGCTAGGTTCGTTTAGCTACGAAGAAAAAGAAAAGGAGTTCGTGTATTTCTGATTTTGGGATTGAAGTGATCGTGTTTTGGGAATTATTAGTTCCATCGTTTGACATAAAGTTTTTGTTCCATCCACTTGTGTGTTGTTATTGGGCTTCAGTATTAGAATTGGGCTTTGAACTGAAAAATAGGCCTTTTGTTTTTTCTTTCTTATTTTATTTTATTTTTTTAGCTTTAAATTGTGTTATTAAAATTTGTTTAAGTATCTAAAAGTCGATTCCTAAATCTTTAATTCTACATTGTCGTCTAAAGCTCGACTGTCCTCACTTTTTTTCTTTGTTTGCATCTTCAGTCGACTAAAGCTTGTTTTCTTCGCATTTTTTCTTTGTTAACAACTTCAGTTGACTAAAGATCGACTACTTTCCCCTAAACTTCGACTACAACAAGTCAAAGTCTTCCTCAACCTTCACCTTAACATCCTACCAAGCCTTCGTACATAATAATGAACAATACGCCCTCTCCACTTACCGTATCACACACCGATAAACTTTATGCCATTAACTGTAATACAAACCTCATTCCTCTTAAACTTGACGTGGAGAACCTAATTATGTCGTCTCGTGTTACTTCTTCGATAATCAGTGTGAAAATTTTCATGTCTTAAAGCACATCATTGGTGAATCTACAAGTACCTTTGTTTGTTGAGTTTCGAGACAGTTTGAGCGTCCGATCACCTCCCGCTCCAGCTGCGGGGACTGTTAGTGAACTTATATGTATTAATTTTTTATTAGTATTTGGAATATTAGATTATGATTAGTATAGTTTAAGCCAAATCACAAATGTTAAGAAATACTAGTAAATGTTATGACATGTGTGATCTCACATAATCAGTTAATTAATATAGCACGTCCTACAAATTAATTATTATGATCGTTTAATCCTTTAGATGTTAAGTAGTCAGTTTTGGTCATCATTTAGATTAAAATATTAGTTATGATTTAATTATGCTCGGTAATCACTTTTGAAAATTAGAAAAAACTTTACCTTGCACAAAAAAATAACTTCGATACCTTAAATTGAGGCAAAAAAAAAGTTGAGTACCTAAAACTCGAATTAGCATTAAGTATAACACCTTTTGTGCAATTTGCCCTTAAAAAAATTCGAGCGATTCTATTATATATTGATTCAAGCCTCGCATTTTAGAACATGAAAAAAAGGAAAAAGTATTAACAATATACATGACCACTTTCAAGTTTCCATATCTAAGGCCCGAGAGGGATAATCCATGGTTTCATATAACTTGTCATTTGTCACTTGTAGAGGATTTCTGGTTTCTTTCATTCTAATTCCTAACACATATATTAATTTTCAGGAATTAGTTTAACATGTTTAGATGAATTCTAGATTTCAAGTTTGATGAATTAGTCGTGCTAAATATACTATACAGAAACGTATATTGGGCATCTTTACATATATATGAGACAAGTTTCGACTTGCACATGATGCTATCAAAGTTGTACCCATGAGAGTGCTGACTGGATAATATGAGATATGCCCAGTCATCAACTTTCGCCACGTTGGCACTTCCATGCTGGCACTTTAAAATTATTTCGGACTGCCTTAAAAAATTTGACATAAGTGAGAATCGAAACCTGATCTCCCATATAAACAAGCAACAATCCAACCACTAGACCAAAGTGGTTTTTTGTGATACAGCTTGGAAAACATTATCCATAAAGCCTTGAATATTGGACACTATAACTGAGAAACATTTAAATATACGATTCATAACTTACATCTTTCTTCCCTAAAATTTCTGCCAATTAATATGATCCATTTGAAACCGATTTTCACCTTCCATAATCCACGCCCTAATTCAAAATGCATACCTAATCCACACCCTAATTCAAACTATAATCCCCTAAAATTTCTGCTATTCTCTTTTAAGCATCATTCAAGATCCTTTCAAAATTGATCTATGCCAGTTATCCTTATTTATCTCACTAATTTTGAATTGATTCCAATTTTAATCATTCAAATGAATTCAAATTCCTAAACTCTAATTTTAATCAATAAAGGTAATCATTCTTTAACATCGCATTCCTCATTTCACCTATATTTTCATATCATATCATAACGTTAAATTTGCAGGTAAAAAAAATGTTTTCATATCATATCAAACTATTCGAAGGTATGCAATTTTTTATTGTTTTGACTGATTCATGATTAATTTGTGCTTAGTCTTAGTGGGTATTGAATGGAGTTTGGTTTTGTGATCGCAGTGTGGTTCCCTCAAACAAATTAAGGTGTTTTGATTATATGGGATTTTGAATGTTAATGATTTTGTATATCAAATTCTTTATTGGTTTTGTGAACGCAATGTGGTTCCGTCAAACTATTCGAAGGTATGTAATTCTTTATAGTTTTTTTTCTTTTTTCTTTTCTTTTTTGGTTGGTCTAAATGATTTTCAATGATTTTGAATATGAAATTTTGTGCCTATTAGTTTCAGCGCCTGGGATGAAGTAAATATAAATGGGAATCAATTGAAAGATGATTTGCCGACAACTGCCTCACCTCTCAAGAGCCGACCGTTTATTCACTTGATTATAAGTGACCCGATACTGCAATGTGTGAACGTAATATGTGTGGTTGCAAAATCAGTCATAAACTTTATGGTACGATACATTTATTTCATACCAATAGTTAGACTATTAGTCTCGCTTTGTTGTGAGTTCAAATATATGGTTGCGCCCATGCACCATGCCAATGAGTCAATCGACCATAGGATACAAAGTGAGAAACTAAATGGTTAGTTGGCATAGAAAATTTTTTATACCAAATAGTGAAATGGAAAGTAGGATAAATGCAATGAACCTGTTAATGGAAAATTATATTGTAAGCAATATTTTACATTATCGAGTAATGAGTAGGCTGCACTTAATGAACCTATGATTTGTTCACAGGTCAATCATGTTCCTATTATATATATGTGAAGGGGACGATGTATAATGGATACTGCTTCTTCAATTATAGGTACATACATGACTAATATTTTTTGTTACCTACTAACTGTAATATCTTCATTTTGTTATGTCATTTACAGGAGACGTGGAAATCACACACTTTAAGTGCACATATGTGCTTCCTGGTGATATCACACAAACAAACAGATATGTAAGTTGTTACCTCTATAAATAATTTAATGTAATTTTACATGTATGGGTCAAACCATGTCACTCCTAAATGCAAATTGTAATAAATTGACCCGATGAATATATTTTTATTTCACTAAATTTTAAAAATTTATTCCTAAGTAATGTAGTCTTACAAGAATATTTAAGAGATTAAATATATCTAAATACACTTATGATAAGTTTTCAACCCATTTGATAGGTATCCACAAATTTATATTTTTAGTTTTAGCCGCAAATAAACCCGCTTAAGAAATGAAATAGTTATGGGCTTTGTTAATTTAGGCACTTGAGCCAATCAAAGTTTGTTGTATTGTTTGTCCGGTTTGTGTCTATGATCCACAAATCACTTACTACAACAAAGGTAAACAATTAGAAACTATTAGTGGCAGTGACCACAAAACAAGTATGTGTTTTTTACTATGTTTGCTTGATAGTGGTCCTGGCTTTCTTTTTTGTTGGTTGGTGTGTGCAAGGAGCATTTGCCTATAAGGACTAAATGATATTTTTGCAGGAAGTTGTTATATTAGCAGTATGCCTTTTATTGGCGAGTTTGCTTTTTTTCACCTTTTCATATATTAAGTTTGTTCTTGAAAGAGGGTGACACCCGAAATTAGTTTTAAATAGACCTTTTTATTTGCACATTTATATAGGAATGGAAAATATATGCTTTTCAGAAAACAAAATTCAAGTTTAAGTTTTGTTTTATTCTATTTTTTTATCTTTTATTCATTAATAACCTCTTAAAGATCACATCTTCAAGTAATACTTAGGCTAAAGGGTATGCTCAGGGAATAAACTCTAAAACCGCTTGCCTATATCAGTGGGAGGAATCTCATATGTCAATAACATGATGTCAGTGGTAGTTTTATGAAATGTTCTGAAATGCTTGGGTGTAATCTGGTCTATGAAAAGTCTCACTCAACTTATAGTGAACTATTAGCAGCAATGGAACTCGGCTATTTTGTGCCTTCAATTAGTGTTAATTGGATGGAATTAGAGATCTTGCAATAGTATCAGTTAGTTGCATGATTATACAAGTCAAATCCTACATCATTTTAAGTGACAAGTAACTTGCTGCATAGTCTAATAAACTAACATCTTCGTTTTGAGTCTATTCAAAGGCCACCAGTTAATGGTTTTAAGTAACTATACTGGATAATTAGTCATGGCTTTCTTATATTTATATTCTGAATGAGAAATGTGATTTGATGGTTTATGAAGGTTGTGTTAAACATGAAAGAACAATGAAAACTTATGAGTTCAATTTTAGTAATCAAGTCAATTATTTTAGTAAACAATGAAAACAATGGCATTGCAAGTACAAACTAGACCGGCAATTATTCATTTAAAGAGGCTCAATAAGTGGGTAAAGCTTGATAAAATTCATTAATAGTACGGGAACACTCCTGTTTGAGTAGTTGTTGCACAGGTCGTCCTACTCGGTCTCGACTAACTACACCGTAGATTAATAATTTTAAGTTCTGAAAACCATGGATCCAAGGTATGTTCTTTACTTATTTATTGATTATGACTTTAATAATTAATCATCTGTTTATATATCATAAATTTGCTCATAATGTAAGTACTGATGTTAGATGACCACCTCTTTGTGCCACCTATGAACCAATAACTTTTAGAACCAATTTTGTTGAAAAAAAACATTAAGTTACGAGCTTCATCATTAGTTGGTTCCATTCTTTGTAATATTTATTGGGCTAGAACCACTATATTTTAAAGACCAAGTATGAAAGTATTATATAGAATGCCTAATATGTCTTTTATTTGGTGCATCAGCTCAATGTAGAACTCCCATGATCTATTCAACAATGCGGGCGAGACATGTAAATGTTTAACTTCTGCAACCATGTATAAAAGCTTTTGTAGGTTTGAAATGTTATATAGGATAACTATATATTACCCGCTTTGTAAGTTGAAAAGCGCGATGATTGAAATACATAGATATACAATTGTTATCTAAATGAATGAACCTAGCGTCTCTAATGTTTATTTTGTAGCTTGAGATGGATTGAATAAAGTTCAATATTGTTGTTTTCTCATATAAAAAAAAGAATCATAATTTGCTAACTGCTATCTTTAGTCAATATTGTAAGTATATAACTGACATCTCTTTTGATAGAATATATAACATATTACAATGAAGCGATGTTGGTATTGGAAATTGATTTTTTAAATAACCGATTAACAAATGAGATTTTTTATAAATCCTTTTATAACAAAGGAAAACCATATTTTGAACTTTTTAATATAAAAGAAATTAGTTAAATATGTCAAAAGCTGGTAAGAAGAAGAGAGCTGAAATGACCATAATAGAGATACTTCATGCTTTCTCTTTTCTATCATGTTGCTAAAAGTCTGAGATCACCACAAGTATCTCTTCATCGCTTTCCAATGATGCATATACCGTGAAGTATACATGTTTTCCGACAGTAATGCAGCAAAATAGTGTTCACCTTCTATTATATTTTATGCCTCTTATTTTTCTTATCTTATCAGTTGGCAAAGTCGGCGGCAAAGGTGGAAGCCGGTCGAAGTACAAAAAGGATAAGCCGGATAAGGAAAAAAAAATGAAACTAATGCAACAACAACAAAGTCGGGATCTTACAAAGAATCAACATATTTTCTCTGTAATCAAGTGACCTACCGCGGGGGGGGGGGGGGGGGGGGGGGGGGGTAGTATGATCCAACAAAGTTAAATAGGAACATTGTTATCATGTGAAGTCTTTAGTGGCATGGTGCATTAAATTGTTATCATGTGATTTAAAGAGATCTTTTGTATTGTTGAGGCAATTGGACATTTTGTTATGTGTTAGAATTTTGTTTAAACCCGATAATTGTTATGATTATATGTTTGGTATCAACTAATTTTGTTTTGTAGATATAATTGGGCAATAATTACATGTGATGAGTTTTACAATTCCAACCGCAACGGGAAACTCGATAACAAAACAAACCTTTGACGATATTTAACGTGAACTATGTATTTCTTATATACGTACATCATAATTTTGATCTTAAGCATATCAACTGGAGCTTATAAACGCAAATTAGCCACAAGCTCGCATTGACAAGGTCATAAGCCGAAAATTTGGAAGTCATAACCGAAAATTTGGAACTTATGAGTTCTTTAATGTTTAATAAGCTCATAAGCCAGTTAATGGCAAAGTATGATCGGTTAAGTTGTGACCAATCTTAAACCAATTTCAAATCTAATCTATTATAAGGTTCAGCCATGACCAATGCTTACATGTTTCTCGCTTTTTATCCATAACAATATTTCTTTTATGAATAAGGTTATTGAACACAAGCCTCATATTTGCCGTTATTTATTATTTACTTACGTCTAGTTAGATTTTGTCAAAAAATAATATGAAGCGAACCCGCCCATCGGGCGGGTTATGAAGCTAGTACTACTATATTACTATGGAGCATTGATTGGCATGCCTAACTTGTGTGCCTAAATGTATGCCTAATCTTATGAGGCAACACTCTATTGGTGACAGTAAATGGACCCACTACTTTACAAACCAATAAAATACTTCCACATCACTTTAAGCATAAAATTAGTCATACATTTAGGTCCACCAATCTTGTGAACTCGTCTCTTCGGCAGTAGTATATATGCTTATTAGTTATGAGTCATGCTATGTATTAGTTACAATAAAACTAACTACAATGATTTAGTTTTCTAGTTTAATGATAATAGGCTAATAGCTACTCTCAGCAGGACCGTGAATCAAACTACATTGTGTTTCAAGATTGAGATGAAATTGCGAAAAATTCAATATGACAACTAAAATATGATGATATTCAGCCTAAAGGTTTTAGTTGTGATTTATGAACCACCATTGTAGGCCACTTCTTATTTACTTTTATTGGACTTACACTTCTTATTTACTTATTATTATTATTGATTTCACTAACCCCCTGATTTAAATAGATTGTTAGTATTACTTAAGGGGACTACTATAATAACGGGGGACAAGAGTGGCAGGCAACTTGTCTCTTTTTTTGTCCTCTATTTTTTTCCAGCGCAGCCTAATTTTTGTTAGTTTTTGTTCCGTATTTTTGACAGTTTTAAGCGTTTGATATATTAAACTTTATATTTTCTGTTCCGCACTTTCAGGTTTATAGCATTTTGATATAAACAAAATTATAAAAATAAAAAAATAATAAAAAAAAATCAAAAAAAAAAAATAAAGGGAGGGGGGAGGGGGGTCAATATAAAAAAAACCACCCCGTCCTTATAACCGCCCCTTTACTTAATTACAATAGATAGTCAATAATTGGTACACAATGATTAGGATCCATTTGAGGTGATAATAAATTAATCTAGTGAAGATTTGGACATGGTGGGTTAATATCCTTTGTCGACAAAATCCAAAAAGGATAAAACATTTGCATCTCACGTTCATCAGTTTGATGGATGAAAACTAATATCCATTAACAAATTTAAAAATGAGTCTCCTGTTAAAATACAATCATGTGAAGTTGCTTGTTGTAGTACCATGATCTCAGGATTACACAAATGTACTCGCCCCGTCTCAAAATAAATATTTACTTTAATATTTCACAAAGTTATAAAAATTCTCATTAGATACACCTCCACTAAAAAACTAAAATGATAAGAATAAGAAGAATTTCTAGCCACACATTTCAAATAAGAGAGAGATTTTAAAGGGAAGATACATCTATTTTAATATGTGCATCTGAAATATTTAGTTGTGGTTTCTTCTTATATTTTTTATTTTAATTTTTTTCTTATTTGATCATAACTCTACATAGATATTTAATTAGTTGAAACACAAATTGAACACTTATTTTGAGACAATCTAAAAAAGAAAAGTAAACATTTATTTTGAGATGAAGTGAGTATTTGGCTTGAAACTCATTTACAACCTTTTTATATTCTCATATATATAGAGGGTGTCTGCGATTCCTTATTTAAAATCAAGTTTATAAATAGCGTGAGGCATGGCGTGGCGGTAAGGTCAAGCCTCAAACTTTAGCGTGAGGCGTGGCGGCATGACGTTTTTAAGGCGTGAATTAAGGCGGCAAAAAGTATTTATAGATTTATAGATTTATATTATATTTCATTATTATACCATATTTCATATACATCGAGTTTATAAAAAGTGTTATACATAACCAATAAACTCAAGAAACTTTCTTTACATTTGTAATCTTCTTCAAATACTAGTAAACCCTTAAACACCAAATACCAGTAAACCTCAAATATGATGCCCAAATTACAATTACTAGTAAATCCGTTAAACGTCTCAAATACCAGTACACCTTATCACGCATTATCGCACCTCATCTCATGCCAAGCCTTAAGACGACGCCTTGGTCTATTGCGTGGCGTGGAGGTGACGTCTCGCGCCTTTGCGAGGCTTTTGCGGCGCCAAGGCGCGCCTTTTAGAACACTGTTTAAAATAGATTATCTATTTGAAAAATGCATAATCAGATAATCAGTTGTAACAAAACGTGATTCTGAAACTTATTCTTTGAATTTGATTATATTGTATGATAATGCAATAATCAGATGGTCGGTTTTTCGAGTGTTTGGCAAATCATTATTTAATAACTTAAACTCGGGTTAATCAAAACCGTTAGGCACCACGCTCCAGCGACGCAAGTCCAAAAACTCAGAATGAACTAAAGGATAAACCTACTTCTTAGTATCCACTAGTATAAAATCATAAAAACACTACGATTGGTCAAAATTGGACCTATCTAGTACAAAATGAGGAGCAAGTACAAGCCTTTGCCGGAAAATAAGAAGAATAATCACAAGGTCTTTCTTCTTGGCCTCGCCTAAAGCCACTCAGTCCCTCGCGAACCTGTCCAAACAACTCAATTGACAAAGCGAACCTCATCCAGAAAAACATCAGCTACATCCTGGAAGTGGTCGTATCCTTCAATTCCATGGTGTTTTCATTCCCTGCCCAGGTAATCTATCACGACCAAAAACGGGGAATTATTGGTGGGACACGGCCTCTACTTGAGCTGTTAGAGAAAGCCCATCAGCTCGACCCAAAACCGTTCCCGACGTATTAACCTATTTCATGGTTGAAGAGCATAAATCGACAATCTGAAAAAGGTTGCCATAATAACAAATAAGATTAATCGCGATTCATGAGAGGTGTTTTTGGACACCAGTTGAAATACGGGATACTCAAAGAACCCTCAAATGAGCCTGAAACAATGATCTCAAAGCAAACACTACGAGGTGTCAGGTCACAAATTTGAAAATTCAGCGCCAAACTGGTGTGAAAGGACCTGGACAGATCTTCAGCTACCAAAGCTCCCATCCTTTCACTGCCAGCTCTACTACCTGACACATCAGAAACAACACATGTTACAAAACATAGCAAAAACTTTAATAGAAAGAAGACAAAATAAAACATTCAAAGGCATACCAGTGGGGAGGAATGAATTGGACACTCCCGGAGCAATTGATTTCTGGACATTCCCATCTCGAGTAGTAATAGGCTTCAACTAGCACTGTGGGAGCAACAGCCTTTGACTTGTAGACATCAACGGCTAGTTTATATCCATCACTCACAGCGTCATCCAAGGCAGTAGAACGACTTGATCCTGGATATCAGATTAAACATTTAGGTTTCTTACCATGGTGATCAACTTCACCATGGCAGGACTTAGAAGAGATTTTTGAGGATACAAAAACCCCTGCGGACTTTCTCTTAACCTCAAACACTTCCCGTGAAACATTTAAGTTTCTCATAAACCTTTTCACCTGAACATACAGAGTTTCAAGTATGAGATATTTAAAACACTCTCTCCAAAACAAGACAATAGTCTCTTTAAGAGGAACTACAAAAATATCCCCTCAAACCAGGGAAAAGCTACAGCCATGAGCTCAAACCACCTTGCTATAGTCAATAGAACTGTAAAAGGGCAAAAGGGTAAAACATCAAGTTGAAATCATACTAGAAAAAGAGACAAAAACTCACACTCTTGATAGAGTGAAGACTCATAGATCGACATTCTTGCTACAAGCAAGAAGAAAAAATCTAACGTAAAGCTTAGGTTGAGAACAGACCAAATACAACTATGGAATCAACAGGTAAACCCGAAAGAAATGGTCAAATAAACAGACAAACACCTATGGACTTTTGTAACTTACAAAGTACATAAGGATACAAAAGTCTACAGACTCTTTACAAGAAAAGCAAATTTTCTACAACAAAGTGCAAAAGCTTTTGTCGCTTACACAAAAACTTAAAGAAAACTTTGAAGAAGTAATAAAAAGACACTAGACAAAAGTGAATAGAAATTTCTTTGAAGTATGGGAAACTTGGGACGATTCACAGACGGTTAAATAAATCGGGGCCCAAAGGACACTCATCCAAATCTTGTGGAGCCCACGAAACCAAAAATGCGTGTTACACTTGCGCTCAAAGTCGTTCATCCGAAACGTCGGGAATTAAAGATAAAAACGGCTAAGAGAGCCAACAAAACAAGCCAAGGAATATTTCAGAACTTAAATAATAAAGATTTTCAAATGAATTGGACAGAGACTGTCTATAGCATAAATAGAATCCCAGGCCACACGTGCATTAAAAGCGTATCAAGCATAGGAATGAAAAATCCTCCAATCACTTGTCCTTTACAAAATATTCACATTGATACTTGCATTGAACAGACTGATTACACATATAATACGCAACAGTTCTGGAAGGAAATACTCTTGAAACACTCAACCATTACAATTTATTACATGGATATCAACACTTCCAGGGTGAGCACACATTTAAAGCCCCCTGAAGCCTGGGAAAACTATTCATCAGGTAATTCATCATCAAGGCATGACTCCATCACCATATATCCATGGAAGTCATATACTAATGGAATAGGGAGACTTGATAGCGTATGAGAGCTCTAGCCCAATGGGTTAAAGGCCATACACTTAAAACAAGCCCAAGACAAGCCCACTAAGGCTAGGCCATGTCACAACCCACCTGGGAAGCACCTTCTCAGGCCAACACAAAAAAGGACAAGCCTGATAAGCATGTTTAGGCCACAACCCACCTGGAAACCTAAGCCAGGGTTGTACAACAGACGTCATGTGCTACTGCCTCATTCGAGCAGAGGTAGTGGTGCGAACATTTTTCAAATACGTAGTATCGTGCATGGGACACTCCATGAACCTATCACAACGAAGGGCCGCACACCACGTGTCATCCTTGTCCCCTCCTCTAGATGACCACCACGTGGACATCGCTAAACCATTGGATCGCATCTCTATAAATACGGGTCATTTCCTTGAAATTGACCAAGTCATTCTCGACTAAAATACTTTACACACTAATCGACTCGCAAGTGTTACTCCAACTCTTGACTTCGGGCATAACTTGCCGTATGTGGGAAACCAAACGATCGATTACCCTCACCTAATACTTATCTTACATAAGCAAAAACTTTTCTAAAATTTTTGCAAAATCAGTCCCAGAAAAATTTAAATAAGGATTTTTTTTATTTTTTTTTATTATTATTATTTTTTTTGGTAAGACATTCGGTTTTCTAGTGACGAATCTTGCCAGTAGCTTTTGGAATGAATTTCTTGTATTTTGAACCTTGTTTAATATAATTTTTCGCCCTTACAGAAAAGAAAGAAATGGATGACTACTTAAATGAACAAACCATAGGTAAATAGTTTTTGGAATTCTCTATTTATAAATAGTGAGCAAACGAGTAAATGAAGGAATTTAAATGCAAATCCTGTAGCTTCAATTAACTTATTCTAATGATGTTACTTACTCCGATTAAATTTTATCATATGAACTATTTAAAAGCTATCGTTTAGCTACCTAACAAATTGAAAAAAAAATAAAGTTTTCCTTAAATGTTAAGTTTCTTTATTTCCAAATATAGTAAATACAAAAGATTAGCTGGAGAAATCTGATTTATTAGAGGCAAGACAATGACCCTAGATACGCATTTTGCACAATCTCTTTTTTATGTTTTTTAAAATGCTTTTGTTTATATGCTTACTAGCTTTGAGGTAAAATATGCACATCATCCATCTTATAGGTTCTCTCGGAATATCTCAAAAAATAAGTATCCGTTATAAATTTCAATAAGTGATAAGAGCGCTGCATCATAAGATTCGTTATACATATATAATGGGGTGATCACCGTAACGGTAGTTGTGGCAACAATGGCACGCTAATAGGGTTTTTTTTTTTTTTTTTTTTTTTTTTTTTGGCTTTCTTAATTTTGTATGTCAAACGTGTAAATACGGTGTGGCTCATAAACCTATTACTTGGTGGATTATACGAGCGATGGCGTTTTTCGAAAGACCATAGGTTCGGTCTCGGTCCCCATTTTTTCTTTATTTCGGTCTCGGTCAGGTTCGATCGGTCTAGTCAGAACCGGTCTTATGTAAAACCAGACTATTATGCCTTCTTGGGTGATGCGTGGGAATCGCACCTTGCTTTACCTCTTGAGGGATCTCGAGAAGCTTACAACCCCCACCAGGCAGTGTACCTGATCGTTGTAGTATAGTATAGTGACAAGTACCGGGGGATTGATCGTTCAGCTTAGGAATAGTGTCGCTAGGATTAGAAAACCTAATTAATAGTTCTAGAGGTGAGAGATGATTATTTTTGTATTTTTATATTTTTATGAAAGCAAGTAAAATCTCGGGTTTTAGAATAGTGGGCGGAATTAGTTGCTATTCAACTAACCCAAAGCTATTAAAATAATTAAAATGAAATTAAACTAAATTAAACTAAGGTTGTGAGCAGTATTTGGAGAAATTATGTTTACTTAGACTTCATTACTCCCTAGATATCTTTTACATGTTAATTACTTGTTAAACTTGTATGAATGACGGATTGTATTCCTTAATACCATTCGTGGGGTGGCATACATAACTCCCCAACTCTATGAGCTCCTATCTCCTTCTACACCATGACCCAGCACAACTATAGGGATTGTAAACAGTGGCTCATGCATTAAATACAACCAATAAAGACCTAGTACGCCTTGGTTCATGTTTCTTAAGACGTTCAAGCATGTTACCATTTGGAGATCTGCCAGTTTTCTTAAGCCTAACATATAAATCATTCATTCAAAACAAGAATAGACAAGTAATCAACACATAATCAACATCTAGGTTTCATTAGATCTAAGCAAACACAAGAGAGATCTAGCCTAGCATAATGGAATTGAGATAAGAACAAGAGATAAACAACCAACACATAGACATATTGATTGAATTGAAAGTACACTTATCTCAATTACAATGCAAGGTCTCAAGGGTTTGGAACCCTTGAAAAACCTGTAAAAGAGGCACCAAAATCGTCTTTAGGGTTTCACCAAAACTTTTCTCCTTTTTGAAAAAAACTAGAAAACTATATATAGGAAAAACAGTCTGACGGCGTCAAGAGTTAATTCTGACGCCGTCACCTCGCCGCCATATACTTCCTCGGACAGCCTAGATCCACTTATGACGGCCTATGTGACGCCGTCACCACCCACGGTATAATATTTTTGCCACTTTGACGCCGTCACCAGTCCATCTGACGCCGTCACCAGCTACGATGTTTAATTCTCCATGCCTGACGCCGTCAAGAAGGTAGTCTTGACGCCGTCACCTTGTATCTTCAGCATAGATTTTTGGTACTTTGCCTTTTTCTTCACTTTTATGCTCCAAAAACGTCCAAAATAGCTTCTTCTCCATAATTCACTCTCCAAACACCTAAAATCACAAAAGGAACGATTTAGGGCAATATTTGATCAAATAAAGTCGGATTCGGGCTTAAATGACCCCCTAAAAACGGATCATTTTTCGCCTTATCATATACCCTTACACTTGAGATTTGCTTGTCCTCAAGCAAATGAGCTTTTATTCTACTCAAAAGACAAGTTAGGGGTCATTTAACACTAATATAAAAGTAATTACAACAAATAATCGTTCCACTAAAGACCAATAGACAAGCACGGAGGTCATACACAAGCACCTCACAAATAGTGTTTAGATACTCACATCTCTCGGGTGTAATAAAGTAATATAACATTATAGAAATTGAAGATATCTCTCACTACCTGTCATAGCAAAATAGATTACCATAGGCTTGGGAAAGGATCAAACCTCCACCACATGGCGTAAGCACCTAGGATAAACTATCAAAGAGGTCTTTTAAAGGGTTATAACGTTAGGTGTAGGGATATGAATTACACGGTTTTGTTGGATAAAGGAAGTTTTACTGGTGGCGAGTTAACAATCTTAGTTAATTACATGTATAAGATGGCGTTGCTAAGCCAAGACTAGACTCGACTTAAGCTAATAAATGAAAAATAACAAAAATATAAAATAAACATAGAATGAAAACGGGATGGTAGTCCGTATGTTTTTTTTTTCTTTTTTTTTTTCTTTTCTATTTTTTTTTTCTTTTTTTTCTATATATATATATTTTTTTTTTTTCATACACTCTTACCCTACCATCCAAAATAATACATCATAGGGGTATGAACGTTCCCCTTACACTTGAATCTTTACATACTTTACATTTAACTAATCTAATGACTCGAATTAAGAAAATCAAAACACTTGGAGCACTTTTAAGATTAACGCACGTATGGGGGTAATAAGTGATGTTCTTCCCCATTACTTCATAAAATAAGTACTTACCCATGAGTCCCAATCGTCCCAAAATAATATGTACAAGGATATGACTCGACTTAGCAACCATGTAATCAATTAGAAAGTTAACTTAGGGTTTAACAAATAACAATAATGCACTAAAAATGAGCGCATACACGGAAGGCTAAGGCGATTTGGGTGTACATTTAAGTGGGGTGTAACAAATTCTTCCTTTAAGTAAGATGCTTAAAGTTAGAAACGAAAAGATAGGCTCGGAGGGGTGTACTAGGGGTATCGTGTACTAAAAATGAGTACAACGCTAAGGGTGTGGGAAAAATTAGTTGACTTAACTAGCCAAGTAATATGACTTAAATGGTCAAGTAATTATAATACGGGTTTAACACAAGGGTGATCCTAATGCCTCTTATCATGTAGTAAATCCTACCACACGAATGTAGTCTCACTAGCGGTCTCGGGATGCATCACTAACGCAAGTTCTAGAATCTAAATGCTACCGGTACACTCATAAGCACTAATAATGAATGCTTTTCCTATCAAATCTAAAGGCGAACCTCACATTTTTGGTTGAAAATTTTTCTGAATATACGGTTATGTGCTAGTCATACAACCTCCTATCCATGAGACGCTTGCTATGGCTAAAGTTTCACTCCTAAATGTTGTAAAAAATTTTAAATTTGGCGCTAAAATTACATTAAAAAGTATTTCTCGTAGTTTTATTACTCATCTACTATCAAACAAAACAAACTCAAGCGAAAGTGCATATGTAAGGTATCATCTTTTTACCCTCCCCTTACACTTAAGATGAACATTGTCCCCAATGTTCAAGTAAAGAATGTAAAAGTTAAAAAGTAAAGAGAATGAAATCAAATACTCCCCTGATTCGCTCGGTATGGATTTTAGTTGGCCAGGTTAAATCTTCCTCCAAGAAAACGAACAAACAAAGCTTCCCTTCCAGAATATAAATCATCTTCTTGTCACAAATAACCTGTAAATCCTGACAAAAGTAGACAAGGTAACCTCGCGTAAAATCGGCGGCATCCTATATAAGTTACTAACTCCTAGAAAACAAAGTAAGATATAATGCTTGTGGAATGAAGTTTGCAGATTTCCTGGAGATTATAAAACTTAATAATTCACAAAAACCATAAGACTCCGTTAGAAAAACAAAACCGGTAAAATTTCCAGATTTTAACTCCTGACGCCGTCAAGAGCAAACCCTGATGCCGTCAGAATGAACCTGCAGAAATTCTTATGTTAAGTTTCCGGAAAATTTCTGGAAAAACTTTGTCCTACTTCCTGGAAAATCCTGCAAAACTTCATTATGACTCAATACAAGCATTTGACTCTAACAAATACGAATATACATGTTCATTTAAATATTGTGGAGAATCATGATCGGTTTGTTTCTTAAAAACATATTTGGGGTTTCCCCTTACACTTATCTTTTGCAAAAATACCTTTAGGTTGAAGTTAAGACTAGGCTAAACAACATAATAAAGTATTTCACATTTTAATTGAGAAACATGATCAACCAACAATAAAAACAAAGCATGCATACGGAAGCAAATAACAATCAAACAAATAAAAATCACACAAAACATGGGTTGCCTCCCAAGAAGCGCTTTTCTTTATTTACGAGTCTTGTAGCTAGTGATGAGTGTGTAAATACTCATCATTTTTGTCTTATATGAACTGCCAAAACATACAAAAACACCCAAATATGTATCAAAATACTTAAAATATCTTAGAGGTGTGTTTTATATGTTTCAAACACAAAATATGCAAAAACAAATGAAAAACGTACAAAGTTTGCATAATTGGCAGTTTCAGTCCCTCAAATTTCATAAATTTGCAAAACTAGTCCCTGGTGAATCAAAACTTGTACAAATGTCATAAAAGGTCCTTGGGATTCATAAGTTGTAAGAAATAGTCCTTTAAAGTTTAAAATCACATATTTACAACTTTGGTCCCTCAACTTTGAAAAATGTCAAAATTAGTCCCTAAGGTTTTAAAAATGGAAAATAATCAAAATAAACCTTATACTATTCTTAAAATGACATAATTGGTCCTTATGATAACTTTTGAGAATTTACAGGTTAAGCCCTTCAAGATTCATAAAATTACAATAATGGTCCCTGGAGTTTGAGGTATTGACAGAAAAGGTCCCTGGGCATTTAATATGGAAAATTATCATCTTTGGCCCTTGTACTATTCACACTTGTCAAATTATGTCCTCATTATTACTTTTGGAAACTTACAAGACCAGCCCTCAACTTCTCCCTAATTACAACTTTGGTCCTTGTGATTATCCTAGACTAAAACCAACCGGACCCTATTATTATTTAAACCAAAACAAAACTAAAACTAAACCCACCAAAACCACCCACAGCCCACTCCCCAGCCCATCACCAACAAGCCCAGTCCATACCTGGTTTGACCCCAGTCAACGCGGGTCAAAATACCACCCTTTTTCCCTCCTTCCTTCCCAAACCAGAAAACCACCAACACCACCATACCAGGTGGTATTTATCCCCCCCTCCACTTGCACCACTCTACCACAACCTTATCCCTTCCACTTCCCAACACCAATTAATGCCACCCCCCCTCCTAGTCTATACCTCACAGACCCTATTGGCTCAAAATGCTTTTTCCCGCCAATTTGACAAGTGAACAAGAGACTCCTATTGGCTGCTATGGGTGGTGGGATTTGACCCTGTGGGTCCCACAAACACATGGGAAGGCTTATAAAGCATGAAGAAGCAGGGGAAAGAGATCAAGTAGTGTAGTATAGAATAGTTTTAATTTTCTTATGTTGTTTGAAGTTAAGTTTACACTTTCAGTTTAATTTCTAGTTTAATAATTTGTACTAAGTATTATTAGTGTATTTGAACCTTAATTCAGTATCAATTTCAAACTTTCTTGTACGAATTCAGTTTTAGCAATTTTTTGTGAATTTGACAAATTCATCTTAAAATTGTTACTTGTTGTTATTTAGTGGTTCTGTAAGCCCAGTTGGATTACTAGCAAGCTTTTAAAAGTTTCCTTAGTTCAAAACAAGTTCTAATCAGTTCTAGCAAGAAATTCTCAAAAATAAAAGGAAAATAGATAAAATTCCAAAAATCACTGTGGAAGGAAAGAAGCTAAAGAAACAGGTTTGGAGCATGATGATTATGGAAGTTTCATGGTTTTAGAACCTCAAGGGAGGTATAGGACAGTGGAATACTTGGTTCTTGGTTCTAGTTTCAGCAATGCACAAGCTGTGGATGACAAGTAGGTCAATTTCCATTTTGTTTCATGCATATCACATGCTACATGCCTAATTGTTGCTTATATCTGTTTATTAGGGCTTAATTCAGTGTAAAATAGTTTAAGTGATCAGTATGAGTTGTTAATTTTATCAATCTCTTTGTTAATCTTTCAAAACTGCCATTAAGGGAGTGTTTGGAATAAGCTTTTTAGAGGTGCTAGGAGTAGACTTCTAAGTTTAGGTTTGTAGGTTTGTAATACTTAAGTTCATAGCACTTTAAATTAGCACTAGTTTTGGTAAAATTATAAGTAAAAGTCAAAAACCACAGCTTCATCATCACAACAGCTTAACTGTTGTGATGTAGCTTGTCAACACTCTCAAATTGCTTCAAATCTAGTTAACTTTGCTGGAAATAGTTCTCATTAGGGTTAATAAACATAAATCAATCATTTAAGTTCAATTTAAATTCATTTTTGTCAACTTTGTTTAAAAAAATCAAAAAGTCAAAAGTAGATTCTATCGAGATGGGAGCATATTCAAGTCAATGCACAGGGTTCAAATGAAGTTGAGAGTGGGTAAATTTTGCTGATTTGTATTGTTTGGTTGCTAGTGAGTCTGAATCAAGAAAAAAGTTGGGTTTTAGAGGTGATTTGCCCACCTAGTTCTAGCCTTGAACTTGCTCAGCTGAGCTTGTAAACACCCTGCATCAGCAGATGTGCAGTCCACCACCACCACTTGGTGGTGGTTTTCCAACCACCATAGTGGCCCCCACACCCAGTATTTAGGTTCACCCAACCCCCTCCTACCAGGGAGCAACCTTTGACCATTAGTTTGACTCTAGGACCCCTGGGACCCACCTGGTTGAGCCTCTCATGTCTGTCCCATTTTCAGTTAATTAGCAATCTTTCCAAGTGCTTATTTCCATTTAAACAGCTTATTTGTGTTGATTTCTTGTTGTTTCTGGCTTATGTAAGCTTATTTAGTCTATTTGTATCAATTTTTAACACTGTGGACCCCACCCAAGGCCATTTGACCAAGATTGACCAAACAGTCAACCAAAGTCAACTGTTTAAGACAAGGGGGTGTTATAGCTTATTTATAAGCTATCTTAAAAAGTGTTTTTACAAAAGTTTGTCTTTTTAAGGTGTTTAGTAGTTTTGAAAAAGAAAAATCCAAAAAAATTAGTTTTAAAATAAGTGATAGTTTCTATTTAATTCAAGTTAAGTTTAATTTTCATTTTTAAATTTTAATTAAGTAACTAGTATTTTTATATTTTTATTAAATACCTTATATAGTAAAGTAATTTTGATAATTTTTTCAGATTTTTATTTTGTCATTTAGTGCTAATTAGATTTAATTTTAATTTTCTTTATTATTAATTAATATTAAATATTAAATAGCTTAATTAGTTTTTATAAGGTTAAATCTAGTTTTTATAATTTTTCTAGTTCTAATATAGTATAATAAGTTTTTAGAAAATAAATTTTGAAATTATACTGTTCATTTTCTAGTTTTCTTATTTTATTAGTTTAAAATAGACTTAAGTTAATTAAAAGGTAATTAATTAGTAGATTAATCTTAAAATATAATTTTTAGAGTTTTTATAATTTTTTAGGATTCCTGTAATGGTTAAGTAATTTTATAAATTTTATCTTAATTTTCTAAGTTAATTTAGTAGTAATATAAATTAAAAGTAGTTTATTTAGTTTAATTAAGTTAAATAGTTTTTAATTAATAACAAAACCACAAAAAGACAAAAATATTATTTTTAATTTTTTATACTTTCTACAAGTTCTAATTTAGGTTTAGAAAATATTTTTGTTAATTTTTAGTATAATTTAAATCATTTGTCATTTTTAGTTTATTTAAATTAGATTTTAATTTAGATTTTAAATAGTTTAATTAATTAAATAATAGTTTAATATTATTTTAATCACTTTTATAATTTCTTTTTCATTTTTAATTTTAAGTTTTGAAAAGTGTCAAAAGCACCCCCTGTAGTTTGATAATCACCAAAAACCCACTTTTCCAGTCCGATACGTGATCTTAATTGTGAATTTGTGCATATATCTGGTATCTGATTATTGTGAATATTATATCTGTGCACCAATACCAAAATAACAGTAGCAATATCATTCCCACATCATCTGGCTACTGTCCTCAGTGCCACTTTCTCATAAACGATTCCAAAAGCACCATTTCAATCTCGCTGGGACTTTAACGACCCGGGAATACACTATACTATCACCGGAGTATTGATTCTAGGCTGTCTTTGACTTGTTGACCTTGGGCAATAATAAATCTGACGGTTCGGAACCAATCACTAGACTCAAGGTCGTGGGTTATCGTGTATCGCTTATGCTCACATAACCAAGTGTGAGCCATCTAATAGTCGCCTCATCTTTCTTATATTCTTCTCCTAACTCTAAGCACCCGCGATAGTACTTTTTATTTTTTTCATGCGTGTACTTAAGTCCCTTTCTCTCATCATTCTCACTTAGCATTTCCATGGGCGGATACCTACTACACTTTTCCATGGAGAAATCCTTAAACCTAGGGTGTGTGCGGGGCATTTGATAGACAAATTCTTCATCCCCATCCGAGAATGTAATCAACCCTTCTATGAGTTTTTCATCGAGATTGGTCAACCGTTTGAAAGGTCTTCCAAACACAACTTGGGTCAATTTATCATCAATAAATTCTCCTAGATTCTCCATAACCATGAATTCAACAAGATAAACCAAACTTCCTACAAACACATGTAATGGTATTGCCCTAGCCATAATGTTTTCTCCTTTGTATTCTAACTCATCTACCATGATTTTATTGTATTCATTACGTGAGATTATGTTCATGGGAAGAGATGAGTTGAGATAGGCGTTAAAGCTCTTAAATCCAATCTTACAAGGGAATTGCATGTTAAATGAACTATCACACTCAATCCTAGTTCTAGGGTCAACATACCTAAGAGGGTTTACTTCTTCTCCCATTCTATCCTCATTAATCACATCACCATCATCAAGATCCTCATAGGAGTCTGAATAGTAAAAAGGATTAGCCCTATGGTCATCATCATGATCAGACTCTTCTAACTCAGAATTATTGTCAAAGTGGTGGTTGGGTGACAGGTTAGGTGGGTTTTCATTTTCTGTTAAAGGAAGTGGGACGGGCATTTGGAAAATCCTACGACGAAAAACACGAATAACAGGAATCGAGCGATCAATGTTATTGTTATCCATCGAAATTGTTTACGAACAATGAACACAAAGAAATAAGATAGACTAAAGAAGACCTAAAAATAAAAAATAAAAATCTTACTAGAAAGGAATCTAGCAAGTAGACCTAATAAAAAGAAATCCTAACCTAGACAATAACTATTCCCCGGGCTGCGGCGCCAAAAACTTGATGCGTGGGAATCGCACCTTGCTTTACCTCTCGAGGGATCTCGAGAAGCTTACAACCCCCACCAGGCAGTGTACCTGATCGTTGTAGTATAGTATAGTGACAAGTACCGGGGGATTGATCGTTCAGCTTAGGAATAGTGTCGCTAGGATTAGAAAACCTAATTAATAGTTCTAGAGGTGAGAGATGATTATTTTTGTATTTTTATATTTTTATGAAAGCAAGTAAAATCTCGGGTTTTAGAAGAGTGGGCGGAATTAGTTGCTATTCAACTAACCCAAAGCTATTAAAATAATTAAAATGAAATTAAACTAAATTAAACTAAGGTTGTGAGCAGTATTTGGAGAAATTGTGTTTACTTAGACTTCATTACTCCCTAGATATCTTTTACATGTTAATTACTTGTTATACTTGTATGAATGACAGATTGTATTCCTTAATACCATTCGTGGGGTGGCATACATAACTCCCCAACTCTATGAGCTCTTATCTCCTCCTACACCATGACCCAGCACAACTATAGGGATTGTAAACAGTGGCTCATGCATTAAATACAACCAATAAAGACCTAGTACGCCTCGGTTCATGTTTCTTAAGACGTTCAAGCATGTTACCATTTGGAGATCTGCCAGTTTTCTTAAGCCTAACATATAAATCATTCATTCAAAACAAGAATAGACAAGTAATCAACACATAATCAACATCTAGGTTTCATTAGATCTAAGCAAACACAAAAGAGATCTAGCCTAGCATAATGGAATTGAGATAAGAACAAGAGATAAACAACCAACACATAGACATATTGATTGAATTGAAAGTACACTTATCTCAATTACAATGCAAGGTCTCAAGGGTTTGGAACCCTTGAAAAACCTGTAAAAGAGGCACCAAAATCGTCTTTAGGGTTTCACCAAAACTTTTCTCCTTTTTGAAAAAAACTAGAAAACTATATATAGGAAAAACAGTCTGACGGCGTCAAGAGTTAATTCTGACGCCGTCACCTCGCCGCCATATACTTCCTCGGACGGCCTAGATCCACTTATGACGGCCTATGTGACGCCGTCACCACCCACGGTATAATATTTTTGCCACTTTGACGCCGTCACCAGTCCATCTGACGCCGTCACCAGCTACGATGTTTAATTCTCCATGCCTGACGCCGTCACCTTGTATCTTCAGCATGGATTTTTGGTACTTTGCCTTTTTCTTCACTTTTATGCTCCAAAAACGTCCAAAATAGCTTCTTCTCCAGAATTCACTCTCCAAACACCTAAAATCACAAAAGGAACAATTTAGGGCAATATTTGATCAAATAAAGTCGGATTCGGGCTTAAATGACCCCCTAAAAACGAATCATTTTTCGCCTTATCATTGGGTCGGACCGACCAAAGGACCGGACCAACCCGTACCGCACCGACACATTCGGTCCGGTCCTCGTTTTGGACCGTTGATCACCCCTAATGGAATGTATATATGACATTTAGCTACGGACAGTAAGTTTTGCATCATGAATTTACAATTATAAACATAATCCAATAAATATTGTAGAAATGTTAATAAACAATTAAAAATTAATACCTGACACTGTCAATTATTTGCATTTTAACAAAATAAGATCAGAACACTTAAATAACTAAAAAAACAACTTGTCCAAGATAATCCACAAAATCAACAGATTAATCCTCACTTTCACAAAATCCAAAACAAACTAAAACCCAACAAAAATATGGTGACCCCAAACATAGATGTGCGCAAGATAGGACAAAAACCCTCAAACAAAAACTTGATTTTCGGATGAGGACCAAACCGAGATGGCGATCAAACCAAGAGTCCAACTAGCTCGTTACGCGCATGATGGGACCAAAACCCTACAACAAAAACATGATTTTCGGATGAGGACCAAGAGTCTAACTCGCCCATTTACAAACAATACATGATTTTCGTAGCAAAAAAAAAAAAAAAAAAAAAAAAAAAAAAAAAAAAAAAAAAAAAAAACCCTTTTTCGTACAATTGAAGACCCATGAAGCTTTAAGAGGTTGTAAATTAAGGTTTTTGTGATTTTTTTAGAGGTTGAAGATGAAGCTTTAGCGTTAGGTAGATCTAAAAATTGAAAATTTAAGACCTCGTGACTATACATCAGTTCTTTATACACGGTTGTCTTTTTTATTTTATTTTTATTTTTTCTTTTACTTTTTTCCGATGTGCTCGTGCAAATTACAAAAAAAACCCTGCGAGCTCGGATTTTTTTTAGTTGATAAAGTGTAATGTGTCAACACTGGAGCTTGCCCACGTGACATAGCATGTGTTAATACAAATATCGTTTAAAAACGTTATTTATATTTTATGATATTTGCTTTATTTTGTTAACGACAATAATTAACTTTATTTTAGCAAAGTATAAGTCTTTTATATATAGTTACAAGATTTACTTAAACAAAAATAAATTTCATTATATGATACAAATTATTTGTACATAAATAGTATTCTAGTCATATCAGGAAAATTACCACATTAGGTGTTAAAAACTAATGAAGTGCCACATTAAGAGTCAAAGTAAAATAAGTATGTTTTACAAATAATAAAAATGTGTCTTATGATAACATAAGTAATCAAACATTTTTAGTAACTAATAAACTAACTTGTTACTTCTTAACTAACACCATTTAGCTAACTACAATATAGATTTTATAAGTTTACTTTGTTAAACATTTTAATCAAAATGAAATTGCATTATAACATCGCTACTTGGATCATCCTATTTAAGTAAATCTGAAATTGCATATCATTTTAGGATACTTGAAAGATATGGAGAATATTTTGTTTAGATTTGATAAAGATTTTGAAAATCTGTCAGATTGTCGTCGAAACCAAAATGTTACATGGACGGAACCAAAAAATTGGTTCCTTCTAATCTGTGGTTTGCTGTGGATATTTTTCCTATAAATAGAAAGCATAATTTAGTTGTTTTCTCATCATTTACAAACATAAAAACAAAATACATTTTCTCAATCATCATTCTCCGTATCTAATTTATTCATATTTATTTTAGTGAGCTTCTTTTGTAGCAAGAAGATCAAAGAATCATTTGAAGACTTACAAGCTTCAACAAAACGTTGCAAGACTTATTTGTCTACCATAGTGTGAATTGTAATTATTCATACATCATTGTTTGTACCAAACAATCTTAATCTCTGTAGTGGTCGGTTTGTATTTTAGTCATCAAAATACAAAGTGTGACGGGAGTGGTTGTGTCCTTGTAAAGGAACTCGACATCTAGCTTTGTGTCGGAAATATTGTGTAAGCGACGTGTAAAGTGAAGAATACTCTCGAGTTGGATACTCGGAGAGTGGAGTAGGGCAAGGAAAAATAGTCCTTGTAGACCAAACCACTATAAACACTCGTGTTGTGCTTTGATAATTTCTATCCTTCTTGCACTTTGCTTATTGTCATTTTAATTTCGTTAAGTCATTTCACATAAAACATAACAAACGAAAGAAATTAAAAAACGGCAAAACTATTTAACCTCGTCTAGTTTTTCACAGCTCGCATGCGTAAAAGGCCTTGCGCGCGGTGTAGATTTTGGTTATTGGAGATACTTGTGCCGATTTTGGTTATTGGAGTGGGTATGTGTAGGCTTTGCTAATTTTGTTTTTATTTTATCTGAACGATCTAAATACTCTCTTCGTTCCAAAATTATTGTCTTGTTTTCTATTTTAGGATGCTTAAAAATAATTGTTCACTTGTTATTTCAACTAATCAAACGAGACTTTAGTGGGTGAAAATATATTTGATTGGTTAACGAGTGTAGTGACCTTTTTTTTTTTTTTTTTTTTTTTTTTTTTTTTTTTTTTTTTTAACTTGCGTTCTTGTTTGAAGACGATAATTTTAGAACGGATGGAGAAATATATTAAATGTCAAGTTTTTGTTAACAGAACTATTATTTTTATTTTCGCTTTTATGATTCTGTTACAATTTCGATAATCGTTGGTTGAAATGTTTTCAAAGGATATAAAGGAATTGCTGATCACAATATTAGAAACCTACAAAATTATAACGGTGAATATCATTTGAAGCAATCATGTTATGTAGGATATAAAACTGGTGGTAATAATACCTGAAGTACGCGTCTTACATCCTATGTGGCACCCTCATGACGTGTGCTTCTTACTACTCTTACCTCTCAAGATGCGTGCTGCGTGGGAAAAGAGGAAAACTCGGTCGTTCAGGCGATCGAGTTGTGGCTTGTTGTTGTCTGTGATATTTTAGTTTTTATACCGTATATTTATGTTTAAGTGAGGTATGTTCCGATGGTGATGTTAGTTTTATTATTACACTATATCGATGATAATATTGTTATGAAGAGAGAAGCTGACGTAACGTTGGGATGACAATAACAACTATGAAGTAACAACAAAACAATTATATCTATATATCATCTAACTAACATATTGATGCAGGTTTTACTGACCAGGTCTTAATATTTATATTAGCTCGATTACCTAAGATCTACCTATTTGCACTAACGGACAGAGAATCCGGTCGCGTGTAGACTAGTTAATGGTAAAACCGAGATCGTCATAAGAGCTATGTGTGATGGATCTAATTTAAGTCTAATGTCACGTATTGAAATGATTTGAAAAGTAAACTGATTGATTAAACTAATATACTGAAAGTAAATAAAACAAGAAAATTAAATTGAGTTGTGGGCAATAAGAGAGAAATGTACTAGCCTAATTAATCATCCTATATTGTTCAGAATTATGTTTTCTATTAAACTAATCTCATGCTTCAAGTTGGGCGGATATATATATCACTAGGTTCATATGGTTAAGTTCCCTAGCCTATCTCCCCGGAATCCTGCCGGGAACCAAAGGCACTACCTCTTGCTAGTAAGCCGACGTACGGTAGACGGGTTTGAGTCATTAAGTGCCACTACATGCTAGATTTATCCTTAAATGGTCCGACCTCTCGGATCTTAGACCATACTTTAACTACTTAAGTTTATCCAACCCGGAAAGTGGTCCTATGGTCAATTTGCATACAAGGCGAATGTCCGGTTGTCATCCCAACCATTTTCTCGCAGCCTAACTACGCAAGTATAGTCAATTCTCCTCGCATACCAGGTATAACCAATTCTTTTAAACTACTGTAACTAAAGGATCTATGATAAACTAAACATGCACACACTAGAAGCATTATGAAAAGCTCGAAAACATAATCAAAACAATATAAGAATCATAACTAGGCTAGCACCAGAGGTGCCTAGCCGATCATATTATATTCAACACTCGATTCAAAGTTTACAAAAGCAATGAATTCGAAATGTAAATGAAAATATGAAAAACTAAAAGTTATGGTGTTGTAGGCGTGATTTCTCCCTAGGAAATGCTCTGTATGCTACTATAGAATGGCCTCCTAAAAGCTCCCAACTATCTCTAATTTTGTATGTGAAAAAGTTCTATGACAAATGCAGAAATTAGGGTTGTATTTATAGGCCCGTCATAGCTACAGCGTAGCTCCAAAAGAGTGTTACGTTGTAGCTAGTGTAATCCTGTTAAGATCTTATCCAAAAGCAATAGTTATGGCGTAGTTGATGAATGTGTTACGCCGTAACTCCAATTAGGGTTTCTTCTACGTCGTAGCCTCATGTGTTGTTACGCCGTAGCTTAATTCTTAGATCTTGGATTACTCTCGTAGTCTTTGCTATGCCGTAACTCCATATTCCTGTTACGACGTAGCCTCCAATTCGAGGGATTCTTCATAGACTTGAGTTGGTTACGGCGTAACTCAGGAATTGGTTACGCCGTAGCTCTTGATTCGCGTTGACTTTGGTCTTTATGTTTGAATCCCATCTATGGTGTAATAGAGATTGAATGTTACGCTGTAGCTCCTTCCAGCATACTATAAATGTTTATCTTTTAGGAGTTCTTTCCAATTTTCACGTCTCTTTAGCTCCTATGCTCATTTGTGACCTGGATACAAAATATAATGAAATCAAAGTATATAACCATATAATAAGCATAATTAATGAGCATATTAGAAGGAAATTGACACTTAAATATCAGGATTATTTGACGTCATCAGATGTGAACTTACAATCTTGTGTTTCGATTCTGAAAAGTCCCACAAATGCATTTTGATTATATACGTAAACTTATTTTTTATGACAGAGTGCATGCAGCTAATTGTACTTTGGAGTTCATCTTTGACCTGATCGAGTAGCGTAACAGGAGTTTATTATGTCTAAGAAAAATAGGTGTAGTAACAACTCAATAATTGTTATTGTGTTGTCATATCAGCATACAGTCAATAACATTATACATAGTAATAACTAAAACACCCTACTTATCAATAACTGTTATAAACATAACTGGATCTCCTAAGAAGCTACCAAAAATCCCCCTCTCACTCAAGAAAAAATAAAAATCGTATAGCGAGATGCGAAACTGGTTGACGATGGACGAATAACATGATAGGAACGGTACAATTTGGCTTGCCATTGCGATGCCAGGGGCACAACTATATAGGGGCCGCCCGACCCTCCAAAATTTTTTTTGCGATGTAGGGGGTATATAGTTTTCGTGTAGAAAAATTTCGGTATATTCGGTTTCGACCTCCCAAAATTTTGGTATTACCCGAAAAATAGCGTTAGGAAAAAAAAATTTAGATCCCGGCCCCACTGAAAATTTTCTAGCTTCGCCACTGTGCGGTGCCATTAAAAAAAATTGCCTAATAACGTGCCATTCAAACCTTGCACCAGGCTATCTAACAATAAATTACGTTGCCAGGAATTTTTATCTTGTACTAAAGCTCAAAAACTAAAACTTTAAAGTACAAGTACTTAAAACACACCTTTTTATTAAAAATACTGCGGAAGCTTTGTTACAATGGTGGTGATTGTAGGTGAATTGATGATTTCAAACTTAGAAACTTATGCCCTTATATAGATGGGCTTACAAACCTTAAGACAAAAATAAATATGTAAGCAATGACGTAGTAGAGGCCATTATTTTAGCTTTATCACAATTGGCCGACACTCTTGATAATTATTTTACACATGAAAGGGACCTTTGAAGACTTTTGCACATCAAGACAATTCTCCTTTTGAAAACCCGTGATATGTTAAATAATTGTGTGGAATAATTTCACATGCGGGCCCTTCTTGCTTTTGGATAAAGATATTGATCCATGGGATGATTCAATTTTAAAGTATTCAGGCAATAATTATCCCACCCGGGGTCCACGATAAAAATTGAATCGTCATCACTGTCGTCACTGTCCGTTAGAAATCCTTTCCTGTTGTAGTAGCATTTCTTTTCTTTTGGGTTTTTGTCTTGGACTTCCATAGGCTTAGATATTATTGCGGCCCAATCGTTGTGCGAGGGCTTCCAGCTCGATGAGGATTCTTCGGGCTTCCTTGTTTTGGATTCGAACATCTTCCCTTTGGTCAGACCAATGGTTGTCTCTTGTTGATTTTCCAAAGCAGACTTGAGCTTTGCACTGTATGATTGCTTGTAGGTTTCGCATTGCTTTGACTGCTTCTTTTGCTGCTGATAGTTCGATATCTTGGGCGACTGATCTCCATGGATCAGATTTATCCATTCTGATTGGGGTTTGATTGGCTCTAAGCTGGTACTGTCGGTACATTGCTCCTGGTTCTTCATGAGTAAAGATTGTTTTAGTAAAGATTCTTGGGAGTGGTTGAAAGTCTTCATGATTTCTTCGCAAGTGATCTTCATATTCTTCTGAGAGGCATAGGGGGACTGTAGGACTTCCTTCACTGAGTAAAGGGCTGCTGCTGCTAATTGCTTCATTTTTCCTGTGCATTCTGCAAAACAAAGGTTAACAAGTCTTGAGAGAGAATTAGCTAGCGTGTTATGTTTTCCTTCTATATGTTCTATGTTAATCTTGACGCCTGTTCCTGTGACTGCATCTGTAAACTTGATCCACCTAACCCTTGAGGATTTGTTGCTATTAGCTTTGTTGTAAAAGCTAATAATTGCTTGACAATCTGTTCTCAGAGTTACTTCTTGTTTATCAAGGTAGTAGATTTTTAGTTTCTCCAGAGTGTTGATACAGGCATTGATTTCCGCATCAATTGTGGATTGGGTTGTTGAGAATTTGCCACTAGCATATGCACAAACTTTTTCTGAGCTTCTTGGTCCTTCCTTACTGCTCTTCCATTTGACTACTCCTCCCCATCCTTCCATGCATCCATCTGGTTCTAGGATGATATAAGCGTCTTCAGGCGGTATCTCAAGATCTGGAAGATTTTGAACTTGCACTTTGATTGTTCTGATTAACTCATAATCAGAGGGCTTCAACCTTTTATCTCCATGAGCATTTGTTTTTTCATACAACGGCCTTAGGAGTATCCCAAGTTTTGGGATATGACTTCGAGCATAGTTAAGGATTCCTAAGAATGATCTTAACCCCTTCTTTGTCTTCAATTCTTCTTCATTGAAGTCTGCAATCTTCTTTATGATGTGTGGTTGTAACTTTATGGTTCCTTTTCCTATGACTGCTCCCAGAAAGTCTATTGTTGGAACTGCTATCCTCATCTTTGTTGGAGATAAAACTAAACCATTATCTTCACAGATTTTCAGCATCTTTTCCAGGTGTTTTGCATGCTCCTTTTCATTTTTTGAGAAAACTAGTATATCATCGATGTATACTGCGATGAATGATTATGTTCCTTTGAAGCATTTATCCATCTTTCTTTGGAACACTGCTGGGGCATTCTTTAAACCAAATGGCATAACCAGCCATTCATAAAGTCCTCCTGGTACTAAGAACGCGGTCCATGGTATTGATTCTTCATCCATGGCGACTTGATGAAATCCTGATTTGAGATCAAACTTTGAGAATATTTTCGCACCTCCTATTCTCTTAATGATCTTATTTATGCCTGGTAGAGAGTATTTGTCCTTGTATGTGTTATCATTCAAGGATTTATAATTGAACACCATTCTCTCCTTTCCTTTGATTTCTTTTCCCGTTACAGGATCAATTGTTGTTCTTGAATTTACGATCATCGCCATTGTTCTGTATCTGCTTTTGCTTGGACGAATAACACCAATTTTAAGAAGACTATCTACATGCTTTCCGAATGAATCTTCCATTGCTGGTGTCACATGTTTTAATGGTCGGTCTTCAATTGTAATTTCTGGATTGATAATATCCAGCTTGCAAAGTTCACCATTTTTCTTCCAATGCTTTAGAGGCTCTTCTCCGATGTATCCTTGAAGTTTTAACCTATCAATGACAGGCTTAAACTGTTCTAGGAATGCGTTGTTGCCTTTTTGGTTGAAATAAATAGATTCATTTATTTCAAGGAAATCTTCTTCACTTATTTCAAGCTCGGTGATGGCAACTTCAGCAACCTCAGATTGATCTGAAGTTTTGATCTTGGTAACCTTTTTATAGATGGTTATCTCATCTCCTTCTATGCGAATTCCTCCTTTCATAGACCTTAGGAAGTTAGCTCCTATCAGCATCTCAATGCCATTGCTGTCATGCATATCAAATGCATATATGAGGGGAATCTTGAATTTGTTTCCTTCAATGAGGAAAGAGTCTGACTTTATTCTGTGAGTTGCTTGTTGTCTTGAATTTAAACCATTGAAGAAGACATTGTGGTTTAAAGGTTCAAGTGCTTCCTCTGGGATTACCCTCTTATTTATGCAGCATGCTGATGCTCCTGTATCTATTATTGCACCGATTCCAAACGCGGGACAATTAGGGATATCAAACTCAACTTTTACGTTGTAAAGTGAGTTAGTTATCTTTCTAATTTTTGGAATTGACGCAGCATTTCCAAAGTAATGAATCTCTGCTTCCATAAAGGGTCTTGCTATGTGAGAATCATTTAACGGTGGGAATTCTTCACTAGAGAACTGAAACTTTTCTCCTTCTTCTTTCTTTTCTTGTAGTTGTGCTTTAAGCCTTCTTATTTCTTCATCCTTTTCTTCTTCAAGCTTCATACGTTCAGCTTTAAGTTGATCAATGATTGCAAGAGCATCATGGACATCCTTTATTAGCAATCTTTTTTCAAGCTGCCATGCTTCTTCCTTCTTTTGAATCTCTGCCTTTGTTTCGTAGTACTCTTTAGCTTGATCCTTTATCATTTACTGAACTTGTTCCGTCTTTTCTTTCAGAAGTTCTTTAAGAAGTTTCACCTCTCTATTGTTAAAGTCATTTTCTTCTTCTGGCTAGCACTCCTGCTTTCTTTTGACATTAACTGTTTTGCCAAGATAATTTTTTGCACAAAGGGCGCATGTTGTCAGCTGACACTTTGGACAGTTAAGTCTTGATATGTCTGTGGTTAGTATTCCATAGAAATAGCAGATTGTGTAATTTGTGACCGTGTTTTCTTTCCAATCATGCTCACAATTTGTACTTTGAGCTGGTAATTCTTTGCTTGGTTTCCACGATCCTACGGATTGAACCATGTCTGCTATTTTTGTTGGTGGTCCTGGATGGAACATGAAAGCAAAATAACTATGTTGATCATTTTCCTTCTCATCTTCACTGTTGCTTTCATTAACTTCATGTGTTATTGTGAAAGCTGCTTCTTCAAATGGAGTATCTTGGACCATAACACTGATACTTTGATGAGTATCACCTTCTCCTTTTGATATGATGTAGACACTGGTGTCGTCAAAGTCTGCTGAGACAATGTCCCAGTTATCATCAAGATCTAGTTCTTGATAAACAGCTGATCTTGCAATGTTTCCTTGTTTGCTTCTGCAATATTTTGCAAAATGCCCTTCCTTTCCACAAATAAAGCATTTGCACTTCTTGACTCGTCCTCTGTCATCTTTATACTTTATCTTGAATGGTTTTACATGAGAACCATGTGGCTTTCCTTTGTACGTTATTGATTTTCTCATTCCATACTTCTTCCTGTTATTTTTGTAGTAACCAGGAATTGGTATAGCTGAACAAAGAGATAAATCTCTGAGTTCCTAGGCAAGCGCTGCATCTTTGCACATTTCTGAGATGAAAGTATGAGTGAACTTAATTGCAGGCAGGACTCCTGCATTGAGACCAGGGTGCCTAGCTTTAAACGATTCTTCCACTTTCTTGGATAAAGAAGGTGGTAGTTTAGCAAAAAGTTTCTCTGTTGTTGAAGGGAAGTACAATCTTCCTGACTTTATTGCTAACTGCCTGAAATCTTCCAAGAATGACCACAAGTTCTTGGTTTCTTCACAAGTTATTCTGTCTAAGTCTCTGTAGGCTCTGTCTTGTTCATCAGTTGAGCCTCGATACAGATCTTCAAGCAGTATTAACTGCCTTACTTGTGATGTTATATTTTGTGGTTCATCAGCAATTGCTTCAAGGGCAGCATACACATCAGGATATGCAGTTCCCCATTGTTGCCACATTAACTTTTCGCTTTCTCCAAGAAGATTCTCCACAAAGGCTAATTTTGCTTTTGTTGTCAGTCCATGTTTGACTGTTGAGCCTATTGATTGTTATAGACTCCCATCTTGCTATTACATCTGACCATAAGCCTGGATCTGCTGGTAGAACAAGCATTACTCCTGATTCCGTCCATGCTGGTGGCAGAGTCCACTGTGAATTGTGATATTCACCATATCCTCCATTAAAAATATTGCTTCTTCCTTGAGGATAACCAAACTGGTAGTCTGGTTTATAAGTTGGCTGTGGATTTTGCCTTGTTGGAGGGTAGACAGCTGGTTCTAATATTGCATCATTTGGAGGTTGATAGCTTGCACCAGATTCTGCATCATTTGCCGTTGGAAAAGCATGTTCTTCATGTTTATTAGCAATTTGTTTTGCCATTTGTTTAAAGTTTCGAAACTTTGGGTATGGCAGATTGTCATCATCATCTTCTTTGGAAATATGAAGAATTGTATGGTCCTCACCATGCTTCGTTGCGAATGGGTTTTCCCATTCAGACTCTGATTTTTGTGTGGCGAATTTATCATTCCACTGTGGCAAATATTCATCAAGAAAGTCTTGCTGATTTTTTGAAAATTCTTCTCGTTAGACAAGGATCTTTCCGCCACTCCTTTCATCATCATCCCAATCACTTGATTCTTCTATGATTGTTACTTTTCATGGGGTAATTTCATCATCTGAGAATTCATCTCCCCAGCCAGTTGCTGCAATCTCTTCTATTGGAGTAGTGATTTCTAGAACATCATACTTGACATAATAGTCCCATTTTCCAGATGGTTCACCAAGTGTCGACCAGTTTTCTCGTTGCTTTTGTCTTTTTGGTTTGTTAGACCGCCTAGCTTTATTTAGTGGCTCTTCTTCTAGGATCCTTGCTTCTTCTAAGCATTCCTCACAAAAACATATATCATAAGGAATGTGATTTGTTCGAGGATTTTGTAAGCAAATTCCTATAAAGTGCTCTTCGTCTTCGTCTAGATGGTCGTTATTTGGTACTTCTCGATCTCTTTGGTCAATCGAGTATCTTGGTGGCTGAGGTACTTGGCGATACCTTTCAAATCGAAGGCTTACTGATCTGTTAAGCCTTTCATTTACTGCAACTCTTGATGGAACTCGTACAGAGGTTTGTTCAGATGGCTGTAAATTCCAGCTCATCCCTTCAAGTTCTTCTATACTTCTTCTTTCACCAGGTATTGCTGTGATGCCGGTTGTTGTAAGGTGATCTACAACATTTTCTACGTTGTATTGGAATCCCATATAACTGGTGTTTGATAATCTGCCTATCATGGCTATTGTGATTAGCAGATTACTTTTTCCTCCTTGCCAAGTTTCGTATCCATGGGTTTGTACAACAACTTCTACATGGTTATGGAAGTCATTAATACTTAGAACCATATCAGGAAACATGTAGACCAACTGCGTTTCAGCAAAGAGATCTACTTCCATAGTTCCAATGATTTGTCGACTGTCTTCCCATCTAGTATCTCTGAGAACAACTAGAGCATTTGCTCCAGCACTTCTTCGGTGGAGTGTATGAAGTCTTATCATGAATATCCCCAAATGGATATGTTGTAGTCCTGAAGTTCTCAGGCTCTGGTAACTTTCTTGGTTACACAGTTGGAGATTAATTTGGTTTTCTCCAAGGCATAAGATTCTTCTTTCAGAGTAGTGCTCATAAACTCTGTGTCTTGCAGTACTTCTATTATTTGAATAAAGTACTTCTGCTGGGACAAGATTTGCTTGTCTTTCTCTTGATATCTCAAGCTGTCTTTCTGGGTCTACAGTTGATTCAAGAGTATGATTATAGTTGTTTCTTCCAAACACTCTTCTTGTCGTTCTGGCTGCTTGATATCGGCTTCGTATCATTTGTCGATAGCCACGTATCTGGTCCTCTTGAGTTGGAAGTTCTGCTTGCGTCTGCGTAGAACTACTATTAAGGACGCTTGGCATTGTAGAAGTCATTTCTTTGACTCCTTTCCGAATTGTTCTTTAAAGATTTTATTGGGATCTTCAAAGACGTAAATCTGTCCGTTACTTTTCTTTGTTGGAAGTTTCCCACTAATGGAGAAACTATCAAGTCTTTTAGCTAAACTTGATATTGAGTCTTCGAGATCTGCGGGCTGAGTCTTCTGTTTGATAACAGCTTGAACTTCTTGTTTGAGCTTGTCAAACTTTTCTTCAATCTCCGTTAACTTCTGACTTTGTTTAGTTGTGTAACACCCCCAATTAGGGCTGGCATAACAGGTCACACGAACCTGTTAAGGTCAAACACGAACACGACCTGTTAGCTTATCGTGTCATTTTTCTCAAACACGAACACGACACGAAAATAAACAGGTTAACCTGTTAAGAACCTGTTAACATATATATTCGGATTTTTTTTTTTTTTTTTTTTTTTTTTTTTTTTTTTGCAAAAAACAAATAACCTGTTATTAACATATATATTCGGATTTTTTTTTTCTCTTTTTTTTTTTTTTTTTTTTTTTTTTTTTTGCAAAGAACAAATCCAAATCTGCTATTACAAATCCAAATCCAGTCACAACCAAATCCAGTCAAGAACAACATCAAGAACAAATCCAGTCAAGAACAACATCAAGAACAAATCCAAATCCAGTCACAACCAAATCCAAATCGAACACAAGTCTGCTATTACAAAATCTGCTATTACAAAATCTAAACTAATGTTACAAATCTTCATAAAACACAAAATCTAAACTAATATAGAACAACAACAACACAATAACAACAACGAGAGTCAACCACAAGTATCAAAACCCATCAGATTCGTGGGTCTAGCCCATGGCTTACCTCTATTTGAACCAAACCCACGGCCCTAGGCCTAGTGGGTCTCGGCTATGCATCTAAACGCACCCAAGATGCATCAAACTTGCACCCAAACACAACCATAACATCAAGAAAGGATCAAGAGTCAACCACAAGTATCACAATACACCCATGGTGATAGGGTGCGTATGGTTGTGTTTGCGTTTATGGGTTTTGATTAGATGGACTGATGATGGATCGAATAGATGTTGATGATGATATTGAGATGAGATTTTTTTTTTCCTGAAGAGATAAAAGGAGGATGGGGGCGGAGAGTTTATGTGTGTGTGATGGGTTTGTGAATGTATGACCTAAAAATACTTTATATATATATAGTATAAAATTAACAGGTCGCTAACAGGTTTAACAGGTCTGACCTGTTAAGACACGAAAATTAACAGGTCTTAACAGGTCTGACCTGTTAAGACACGAAACCTGTTAAGGTTAAACACGAAACCTGTTAAGAACAGGTCGTGTCGTGTCGTGTTAACAGGTTTCGTGTCAAAATTGCCAGCCCTACCCCCAATTCATGGATGCAGCGGAATTCAAACTGGGTGTTACTCGACGGCACAATAGTCACAATAATAGAAAACGAACTCCAATTGAGTCGTTTTAAAAGATGTATCATTCAAAATATATAAATATCAGAGATTATAAAATGAGGTCCCAATTGGTTCCATGTTTACAATGTATAGTAAATGAGTTTTTGTATGATAATAAAAATTTATAGCCCTCTTGAGTATCCGTGCCCTTCCGTGCCATCCTTGATCGTCATGAACCTGAAATACATGCTTGAGAGGTCAACACAAAGGTTGAGTGATATTCATAGAGTTTGTTTAATGTTTGAACACAATGTGTTGGTGGTAAATCGTTGAACACACTAATCGTAGTGTTTGTAGTTAAATCGTTTGAACACAATAATCGTAGTGTTTGTAGTTAAATCGTTTGAACACAATTATCGTAGTGTTTGTAGTTAAATCGTTTGAACACAATAATCGTAGTGTGAGCTATAGACTCACACCAATGTTTGGAAACAAAACAGGTAGGCTACGTTATTATACGCCCATAAAATGTATTATACACTAAGCTTATGACACCAAAACGTTAACGTGTACCAATATCGATCGGCAGATTTATCCCGGTAGGTACTTTGCCGTCATACCTAATGTCTCAAATATTAATGCATTTGTTTGAACTAAGTCAATACAAATGGAATTCGTCAATCCCAATAGGCCTATTCACAATATTCGCGCTCACTTGCAAGTAACCCTCACAAGTGATTAAATGGTTCATAATAAGGGATCTTGGTTTGGCAAGGATGTTACTTAGTGATAATAAAACATAGTCGAATAGCATACAGTAGAAAGCATTGTGTTCGAGTAGAAAAATAATAGCATGTATTCCCCCCAAGGGTTTGTAAAACATTGAAGTAATGTAAAGTGGGGCTATGAACTCACCTTGAGTTGGATGATGTATAATGAGAATGATGGATATGCCGTAAGAACTTCTACGAGCAACCTAGAATAATTGTTGTAACTTAGGTTTGGAATAATGTCTAAGGAAACATAAACACGCCAATATATATATCTTGCATCTAGTCCATGATGTGGTATGATGTATAATGTAAGTCGTTGAAAGAAAAGATTCATGAAAATGTATGTTTTGTATATCGTTTACTACCGTTCGGGCCGACATAATTCAAAAGTCATGTTAGTAAGCGTTCGAGGAGCCAGGACACTTTAACTCGTAAATCCACAACTCAACTCGACGGCTTACATAATGAACTCCTCACATGAGGCTCCCTACTATTGTAGTAGTTGATGAAATATATAGATATAAGTTTTGATCCGAAAAGTTACATGTCCGATACTTGAATAAACTTAGGAAAGTTTATTTGTACATGAAGATTGTTATTAGGGGTAGTTTCATAAGTCTTGTATGACCATTTTCTCTTTGTAATATCTCATGGTTCCTTTAGATGAAGTAGATCCAAATTGTATGTTCAAGTTATCGCCAACTTCTCTAGTTCATGTATTTGCCTTGGTAAGCTTGTATGGTCATTTTGTCATGGCCTAGCCATGACCTTTGGTCATTGTTCCATGGTCTTGAGACTCAACCTTGGCTCTAGCCATGGTTGTGGTCTTGATTCTAGGTCATAAGACCCCTTTGGTCTTCATAAACCATAACTTATATGTAATGACTTTGGTCTAAAAATGGGCTGTTAAGATTTTGAAGAATTTATCACTCAAAAAGCGTTTTCAGGGCTCGAGCTTCTTTATTCCTGAACGAAAACGTCGTTCCGGACAACTTTCGTGTTTCAACTTTTTGATGAATCGGACCAGAAGTGTGACTTTCAAAACCCAAATTTGATCAGAATGGTATTTGGCAGTTTGCCGCAAAGTTTTGGTAATTTCAAATGGGCGTAACTTTTGACTCGTATACTCGTTTTAGGTGGTTCAAATTGCTATGGTTTCCTTGTTAAGTCCTCTACTGTAATATGTAATGATCCAACATCATATTTTTAGCATTTTGATCAGGTCTTACCAAGAAAGTCACTAGTTTACTTGTTTTAGTAACTTGTTGTAACAATCAATAACAATAACTTGTTTTGCTCACTTTTATACATCATGGACATAACTACAAGACATAATATAGCAAGAATAACATGTAAATAACATGAACATGATTATTTAACAAGAATCATGTTAGGGTTTGGCTTACAACTTTTGGCTTTCAAAGATGAAAGGAAGTAACATGTAAGGAAAAGGACTTTGATAGACTTGCTTCAACCCACTTCACTTCATGCAATCTTTCTACCCTTGTAATCTTGAAAGATGGATGATGAAGGTTGAGGTGAATTGAGTGGATTCAAACTCAAGAGAAATCACCAAAGTTCATGAGGTTATGGAAGTGTTTGATGAATGATAACCTATCTAGGGTTTCTACCTTGAACTAGCACTTGAATCTTGCATGAAACTTGGAAGAGAATGAACAAATGAGATGGGTTTGGTGTGTGGTTATGGTGGACGGCCAAGGAGAGGGAGGGGGGTATTTATATGGCTTGGAGGAGGTTAGAAAGGTTGACTTGTCAACCCTTGGAGGCCAAGGTTAACACATGGATGAAATCTAAGGGTTCAATGCATAAGATTGAGCCACATAGTGTGAATCCCCCCTCCTAGTGGAGGTTCATATGCTTGGGGAACAAGGTGTGGACTTTTGATGATATTATCCAAGATATCTAGTATGTTTTGACTCCGTAAAATGCAAACCGTAAGTTGTTACGTCACAAAACGTAAAACCGGGTATCGTAAAAATACGAAACTTGGAGGAATGATTAAACTTGTCAAAATACTCCATAATAAAATATAAAATGAGTGGTAGGTTCCATTTGGGTGGTAAAACCCTGCTAAAAACTGGAAACACGGGTCTAAAACGCGTAATACGTAAAACGTACGAATATTGCGTAAAATTGAGAAAAGTAAAATGTTACTTTTCTAATGTGATAAAAATGATTTAAAATGACTTATAATGTCTAGACTGGGCTCAGTCTAGTGTCGGTTGGTATTAAATGTCTTTTAGACATCAAACCGTAAGCCTAAAAATCACGAAATGACTTATAACATCAAGGGATGATTTTTGGTCAATGGAAGAGGGAAAAAATATGTTGACTTTTTCTAATAAGTTGAAAACTCAAATCGTCTTAGAAACGCGTTTTGTGGTCTAACGGTTAATCGCCCATACGGTTAAGCGTGCTCATGCGGGAGTAGTACAGGCTTGGGTGACCTGCTGGGAAAAGTAATTAACCTGAAAATGCGAATTGTTACAGTCTCTACCCCTTACGGGGAACTTCGTCCCGAAGTTCTTTGTGTGTCATATGTTGGAGTGGTGTCGATAAAGATGTGTGGTTACTTATGAGGACTAAAGTCTGGGGTTACCAGTGATGTAGTTTGATTTGTCTCAGAATATGGTGTGTTAATAGAGATTGATAACATGGTTGAATATCAGTAGAGATCCATATAATAGTCGAATATCAAAGAAAATTGATATAGCAGTCGATTATTAATAGAAATTGATATAGTAGTTGTACAGAAATTGATATAGTTAAATATCAAAATGGAAATTGATATAGTTGTCAAGTATCAATAGCAATTGATATAACAGTTGAACAACAATAGCAATTTACATAGGAATCCAATAAATGGAAATTGATATAGTAGTGGAATATCAATGGAAATTGGGATAGTAGTTGCAATCATAGCATAGTAGGTAATCGGTTGTTGTACCTAGTGTTTATGTCATGGTTTGAAGTGATGTCGGTGAAAAGATAGGATTTCTTGTGGCGAATATAATGTAGGTATCATGCCATACCCGAGCAATGTAATGTAGGTATCATGCCATACCCGAGCAATGTAATGTAGGTATCAAGCCATACCCGAGCAATGTAATGTAGGTATCAAGCCATACCCGAGCAATGTAATGTAGGTTGACTTCATACTTATGTTATTTTGGATACAAATAAGCCCACTTGTTTATAATTCTGTATTTACATAGAGAGGCATCCCAAACAATGTAAATAGAGGAATATAAACTTATGGTTCGGTGATTTACAATTTCTTTATTTAAATGAAAAGGCATCCCAATCCATTCAAATAATTACAAATCATCCTACTTAAGAATTCCCAACCCAACATTCATACTTAGCCGGTGAGTTACAAGGTAGTGTATTACGAGATGATACTGGTGTTCCAAAAGTACAAGATGAATATTCAATCTTGTAAAGCTGATAAGGGTGCTTGTGGTGTAACTAAGGATGATTTGAGCTTTAAAAGTGCATCAAAATCTGTTAATGAGCTTGTGGTTCCAACGGTTGTGAAGATAATGTTATGATATGTTGATGAACAAAAGTGTGTAGTGTATGCTTAACATTAATACACTTAGGTATAGATGTTGAGTTTGTTTTAAAAATCTTAAGAGATTTTAAAAGTTTATGATGGAATGGTATCCTTAGGATCTAAACAGGATAGTACTTCTACAGGATGAAGAGAATAATTGATAACTATCCCAAGATAGTAGTTCGGATTATCTCATAAATGAAAACTTTCAAGAATGAAGTTAGGTAGTACAAATAAAGTGTTAAGATTTCGCTGAGTGGTAAGACACTATCGTGTCTCTAGATTGTTTTAATGTATTCTGGTGGTTTATCGTGTTCATGTAGGAAATCAACCTAAACATAACCCTAGTACAACTATTCTCAGTATTTGAAAATTTTAAGTCGAATATAGTTAGTCAGACTATATTCCACTGTCCCTAGGTTAAATATAGGTGACTAGTCTATATTTAGCCAAGGTTCGATAAAATTTCCAAATACCTAAATTAGGTATACTTGTGATATGTCCGTTGCTTTCGGGAAACTGTCCACTAAACAAAGGCGATGTCGAACCCTTTAGTTGCAAGTCCCGCCCATACAAGACTTGTAACCCATGTTTTCATATTCCATTGCATAGAAGATAGTAAGGGTAGGTACGTATAGAAAGGAAGTTTTAAATAGTTCTAAAATAGAACATACTTGGCCAGGATCACGAACTTTTAATAATGAAGGTTTCATAAGAAAACTTTGATGAATGTAGAGAAAGTTCAGCTTTTGTCGATGATGGATTAGTTTGTCCTTTAGAAATCTCATATTTCTTGTTTTGAAATCGATAGATTGTGACGGGTTTTTGATATCATAAGAAATGATATTGATGATGTGATGGAATAATTCTAGAGACCATTTGCACAAAACACAATGTCTCGGAAGTAGGTTAGACCATTGTGCAATTCACAATGTCTGGGAAGTAGGTTAGGTCATTGTGTGACTCAAAACATTTGAGAAATGGTTAAGACCATTGTATAATACAATGTCTTGGAAAATGAATGAGACCATTGTATCTCACAATGTCTTGGAAAATGAATGAGACCATTGTATCTCACAATGTCTTGAAAAGTGAATGAGACCATTGTATCTCACAATGTCTTGGAAAATGAATGAGACCATTGTATCTCACAATGTCTTGGAAAATGAATGAGACCATTGTATCTCACAATGTCTTGGAAAATGAATGAGACCATTGTAACATACAATGTCTTGAAAAGTGAATGAGACCATTGTAATTAGTTACAATGTCTTGGACATATAATGTTGGAGTAGGAACATGATTGGGAGAGTGTGGCTGTGCCGAAATGCCTTAGAATAGGCATACACAGATATGTTTAGTCCATTGTTTAGATAAATGATTGAAAATAAACCGAGTTTATATATCAATATACTAATATGTTCATGTAGTATAGAATGCCTAGTGTGTATATATCAATATACTTATATGTTCATGTAGCATAAAATGCTTACGGGGAAATGCTCAATTATGTTAAGGGTACATATATCAATATGCAATTATGTTTGTGTAGCATAAAAATGTCTACGGGGAAATGCTCAAAATGGGTATATATCAATATACTAATATGTTTGTGTAGCATAACATGCTTAATAAGTCCATAATCGTCTGGAGGATGGAAGACACGGAGAGCGGAAGGCTATAAAATGTTTTTGTTTGTGATTGTAGTTATAGTTTAGGTCTCACTTAGACCCGTTTCTCTATAACCATGGCTCTGGTACCAATCTGTAACACCCCCAATTCATGGATGCAGCGGAATTCAAACTGGGTGTTACTCGACGGCACAATAGTCACAATAATAGAAAACGAACTCCAATTGAGTCGTTTTAAAAGATGTATCATTCAAAATATATAAATATCAGAGATTATAAAATGAGGTCCCAATTGGTTCCATGTTTACAATGTATAGTAAATGAGTTTTTGTATGATAATAAAAATTTATAGCCCTCTTGAGTATCCGTGCCCTTACGTGCCATCCTTGATCGTCATGAACCTGAAATACATGCTTGAGAGGTCAACACAAAGGTTGAGTGATATTCATAGAGTTTGTTTAATGTTTGAACACAATGTGTTGGTGGTAAATCGCTGAACACACTAATCGTAGTGTTTGTAGTTAAATCGTTTGAACACAATAATCGTAGTGTTTGTAGTTAAATCGTTTGAACACAATTATCGTAGTGTTTGTAGTTAAATCGTTTGAACACAATAATCGTAGTGTGAGCTATAGACTCACACCAATGTTTGGAAACAAAACAGGTAGGCTACGTTATTATACGCCCATAAAATGTATTATACACTAAGCTTATGACACCAAAACGTGAACGTGTACCAATATCGATCGGCAGATTTATCCCGGTAGGTACTTTGCCGTCATACCTAATGTCTCAAATATTAATGCATTTGTTTGAACTAAGTCAATACAAATGGGATTCGTCAATCCCAATAGGCCTATTCACAATATTTGCGCTCACTTGCAAGTAACCCTCACAAGTGATTAAATGGTTCATAATAAGGGATCTTGGTTTGGCAAGGATGTTACTTAGTGATAATAAAACATAGTCAAATAGCATACAGTAGAAAGCATTGTGTTCGAGTAGAAAAATAATAGCATGTATTCCCCCCAAGGGTTTGTAAAACATTGAAGTAATATAAAGTGGGGCTATGAACTCACCTTGAGTTGGATGATGTATAATGAGAATGATGGATATGCCGTAAGAACTTCTACGAGCAACCTAGAATAATTGTTGTAACTTAGGTTTGGAATAATGTCTAAGGAAACATAAACACGCCAATATATATATCTTGCATCTAGTCCATGATGTGGTATGATGTATAATGTAAGTCGTTGAAAGAAAAGATTCATGAAACATGTATGTTTTGTATATCGTTTACTACCGTTCGGGCCGACATAATTCAGAAGTCATGTTAGTAAGCGTTCGAGGAGCCAGGACACTTTAACTCGTAAATCCACAACTCAACTCGACGGCTTACATAATGAACTCCTCACATGAGGCTCCCTACTATTGTAGTAGTTGATGAAATATATAGATATAAGTTTTGATCTGAAAAGTTACATGTCCGATACTTGAATAAACTTAGGAAAGTTTATTTGTACATGAAGATTGTTATTAGGGGTAGTTTCATAAGTCTTGTATGACCATTTTCTCTTTGTAATATCTCATGGTTCCTTTAGATGAAGTAGATCCAAATTGTATGTTCAAGTTATCGCCAACTTCTCTAGTTCATGTATTTGCCTTGGTAAGCTTGTATGGTCATTTTGTCATGGCCTAGCCATGACCTTTGGTCATTGTTCCATGGTCTTGAGACTCAACCTTGGCTCTAGCCATGGTTGTGGTCTTGATTCTAGGTCATAAGACCCCTTTGGTCTTCATAAACCATAACTTATATGTAATGACTTTGGTCTAAAAATGGGCTGTTAAGATTTTGAAGAATTTATCACTCAAAAAGCGTTTTCAGGGCTCGAGCTTCTTTATTTCTGAACGAAAACGTCGTTCCGGACAACTTTCGTGTTTCAACTTTTTGATGAATCGGACCAGAAGTGTGACTTTCAAAACCCAAATTTGATCAGAATGGTATTTGGCAGTTTGCCGCAAAGTTTTGGTAATTTCAAATGGGCGTAACTTTTGACTCGTATACTCGTTTTAGGTGGTTCAAATTGCTATGGTTTCCTTGTTAAGTCCTCTACTGTAATATGTAATGATCCAACATCATATTTTTACCATTTTGATCAGGTCTTACCAAGAAAGTCACTAGTTTACTTGTTTTAGTAACTTGTTGTAACAATCAATAACAATAACTTGTTTTGCTCACTTTTATACATCATGGACATAACTACAAGACATAATATAGCAAGAATAACATGTAAATAACATGAACATGATTATTTAACAAGAATCATGTTAGGGTTTGGCTTACAACTTTTGGCTTTCAAAGATGAAAGGAAGTAACATGTAAGGAAAAGGACTTTGATAGACTTGCTTCAACCCACTTCACTTCATGCAATCTTTCTACCCTTGTAATCTTGAAAGATGGATGATGAAGGTTGAGGTGAATTGAGTGGATTCAAACTCAAGAGAAATCACCAAAGTTCATGAGGTTATGGAAGTGTTTGATGAATGATAACCTATCTAGGGTTTCTACCTTGAACTAGCACTTGAATCTTGCATGAAACTTGGAAGAGAATGAACAAATGAGATGGGTTTGGTGTGTGGTTATGGTGGACGGCCAAGGAGAGGGAGGGGGGTATTTATATGGCTTGGAGGAGGTTAGAAAGGTTGACTTGTCAACCCTTGGAGGCCAAGGTTAACACATGGATGAAATCTAAGGGTTCAATGCATAAGATTGAGCCACATAGTGTGAATCCCCCCTCCTAGTGGCGGTTCATATGCTTGGGGAACAAGGTGTGGACTTTTGATGATATTATCCAAGATATCTAGTATGTTTTGACTCCGTAAAATGCAAACCGTAAAGTTGTTACGTCACAAAACGTAAAACCGGGTATCGTAAAAATACGAAACTTGGAGGAATGATTAAACTTGTCAAAATACTCCATAATAAAATATAAAATGAGTGGTAGGTTCCATTTGGGTGGTAAAACCCTGCTAAAAACTGGAAACACGGGTCTAAAACGCATAATACGTAAAACGTACGAATATTGCGTAAAATTGAGAAAAGTAAAATGTTACTTTTCTAATGTGATAAAAATGATTTAAAATGACTTATAATGTCTAGACTGGGCTCAGTCTAGTGTCGGTTGGTATTAAATGTCTTTTAGACATCAAACCGTAAGCCTAAAAATCACGAAATGACTTATAACATCAAGGGATGATTTTTGGTCAATGGAGGAGGGAAAAAATATGTTGACTTTTTCTAATAAGTTGAAAACTCAAATCGTCTTAGAAACGCGTTTTGTGGTCTAACGGTTAATCGCCCATACGGTTAAGCGTGCTCATGCGAGAGTAGTACAGGCTTGGGTGACCTGCTGGGAAAAGTAATTAACCTGAAAATGCGAATTGTTACAAGTTGCTAAGTAAAGCAAGGTGTTGTTTTGCTTTATGATAGCCTTCACTTAAGTAGCTAATCCTTCTTTGTAATCAGTTGTTTTTGCAAAACCAACTGCTGGTGACTCGAAGTCTTCAGTAGCTTGTATAGCTTCTTGATACTCAATTGTTGCCTTTTGATTGGCAATACTCATCCGGTGATGAGTTTCTTGACTTCGTGGAGAAGGTGTTCAACCTTCTGGATTTTATGATTGAGGTCTTCTGTTAGTCGAAGGGCTTCCTTTTCAACTAACTTTGGTTGCTCGGCTATTTCTTGAACAAGGTTTAGGACTTCTCTTTTAGTGAGTGGTTTTGTTTGTTGGATTTCAGTTGAGATTTGTTGGAGGCTTTTTCTGGTTTCACTCTGTGTTTTTCTTAACAATTCCTCACAGGATTCAAGCTTCTCTTGACAACTTTGGAATTTTGACTCAAGATCTTTTTGTTTTTCAGAAATATTTTTGAAATTCTTAAGTGCTACTTTTGAAAAGAGATTTAGACGATTATAAACACAAACTAAATTATTGGCTAAATCGGTAGTTGTTGGTTTAGAACTATTTTCATTAAAGACGATATATTCAGGATCTACAGTTCGTGAATTATCGTACCAATTCTGTATTTCTTGCTCAAATCGATCGGACATAACATCAAAAACTTCAAGGGTTATATTTACAAACTTGTTTAAGACTCACCAAACGGTTAACTTCAAATCTTCCCGACTCTTTCGGTACTTTTTAACAGAAGCAATTGCGCTATCTTTTATCTAAAAACAAGGGTTTTTATGAAGTTTTAAACAGAAATGTTACCGTAGAAATACAAGAAATTGATAAAATAATACCTTTAATGTTTTTCCTGAATATACCTTAGGGGTTTAGCCTTCCATAGAGCTAAGAAAGTTTTGATTCAAAGCTCTGATACCAAGATAAAAATTACGTTGCCAGGAATTTTTATCTTGTACTAAAGCTCAAAAACTAAAACTTTATAGTACAAGTACTTAAAACACACATTTTTATTAAAAATACTGCGGAAGCTTTGTTACAATGGTGGTGGTGGTGGTGATTGTAGGTGAATTGGTGATTTCAAACTTAGAAATTTATGCCCTTATATAGATGGGCTTACAAACCTTAAGACAAAATTAAATATGTAAGCAATGACGTAGTAGAGGCCATTATTTTAGCTTTATCACAATTGGTCGACACTCTTGATAATTATTTTACACATAAAAAGGACCTTTGAAGACTTTTGCACATCAAGACAAATCTCCTTTTGAAAACCCGTGATATGTGAAATAATTGTGTGGAATAATTTTACATGCGGGCCCTTCTTTCTTTTGAATAAAGATATTGATCTATGAGACGATTCAATTTTAAAGTATTGAGGCAATAATCATCCCACCCGGGTGATACTGTATATGTATTTATTATGACATTGCACTTCACGGTTCACACTTTAAAATCAATGTTGATATCTCTATAGTCATCTAAAGTCATTTTGTATGTATTTGTATTGCATTTAAAGTCAAAATATTACGGAGTAAAATAAATGCTGACTAACAACCACTAATAGTATTATACTACTAGTATTAATATACATAATTATATCTTTATTGCTTTTCAAGATTTGCAACGTTATTTAGCGATCAAAATCACCTTTTTATTTTTTATTTTTACTTTTTTTTTTAAGGAAGATAATTTTGTTAAGCTTTTTAAAATAGGGTCCCAAAATGAGGAAATGATCATTTTAACGCATCAAACTCTCCTCGTCAAAATGATCATTTTCAATTTCATATGACACCAAACACCATTTTAATTCAATTTTTATAAGTAACATCAGACATATTGCCTTTTTTAGCAACATGTCAAGTAAAACTTATTTGGCCGCGAAATTACTCAATACTAATTTCAAGATTTTTTGGATCTCTCAGACAACAATTTTGCGACAAAAAGCGACGTTTGGGGTTTTTTTAAGACATTTGTTCCAAAATATAACTTACATTGGAGAAAATGACACAATGCGCTAGATTAACGAAACACTAAGAATGTACATCTCTAGCTATTTGTGAAAAATAACGATCGATTTTATACAAGTTTTATACAGGATACAAAAGACTATATATTGATGATTATGTATATATTCAGATTCTTAGTTTTTGGTCCTGATAATAGTTATTGTGCCTCTCCCATGTGTTTGAATTCTGGTTAGAGCCACCACAGCCTTCCCTGAGAGACCTGGCCCGTCTAGTGAAACCATTCTTCGACAAGCAAAGTCTCCCACGGGATGCCTAACCGGCCTAGTCGGTGGCATTAGGATTCTTTCGTTGATATCGTTCAATGTCATATCCCCTTTAAACCCTCCTGGCTTTACTAAAGCAAATGGGTACACCACTCTTGTGATCACCTTCTTTTTCTCGTATCCATCTGTTATCAAATAAAAATTGTTACTTGCTATCATAAAGTAATTTATTTTGAATGTATCAATAAAAACACATGGATCACGTAGTTAAAACGTTTATCACGTACGGATTATGCAATCATGACGTTTCGATTTGTAAAATCTTACGCATGCAAATGCCTCAGTGATGTTTAACCTAGAGTAGCTAATTAACCTTACTCATGGTTAGATTCAAATGACTCATTTTCAACTATGCAAAAAGAAAATAATAAAGAAAAGAAAATGTCATTGTCAATGGGTTATTTAAATCTACCAAATTCGTTTACTTTTCTCTAAAAAAACAAAATTCAAACTTTGGCAGAAGCTTTTTCTAATTTTTTTATTATCAATTTCTTTGATTGTTGTCGTAAGCTAAATCAATCGTTATTAACACATTAAAAGAAACTTGTTTATTTGGAACAAATGCTTTACTTGTTAAAATTTCATGATACTTGTAACTAATTCACATCAAAAGTAACTTTAAGAACTACAATTTGTGTTTTGTGAGAATATGATAGTTTATATGCATTATAATTATTTCAAATTTATTTTATTTCTTCTTTCTAAAAACATATGCTATTGCATAGTTAAGCTTACTAATAACTAGCACAGCATGCATTTTTAGCAACAAATTTATACGGAGTATTCTGTTTACATTCATTCTTGTTCATGTTTTGTTTCTAGATTTTTTCCGATGAAAAGCACTTTTTTTACATAGATTATTATTTATTATAATTATTATTGTTATATATTATTATCGTTAGTATGAGTACATATATGTAAAAATTTGATTTGCACACAACAATTTTTTATTGGAACGTACACTTATTTTTTGCATTAAACAGTCGTAATGTATATATATACTCTTTTGATTGTTTGTATATTTAAATGTGGGAAGAATAACCTAACCTATGTGTACAAATTATATTCAGAGACTTTTTTCCCATGAAGTCAAATATGGAGTGGTCAAAAAAGTATGCATGGTTTGTAATACAAAAACATCATCATCACCAGATCATGCAGCTGAATTTTGAGTGCCACGAGTCCACTATGGTTAGTGCATGTGGCATATACAAAATAAATAAATCGTATCGCAAACAAGTCAAATTTTCAGTAGGATTTTCTCACCTTCCTAACATAACATTCACATACTCACATTAACTCTAATTTGAAGGTAATTAATCTAAATCCTGTTACTTGAAGGTCGTCAGCGTTAAAGTTATCATTGTGTTTGCAAGAAGATATGTTATAAATTATTATAGTTCTCATCAAATATACGTACCAGCGATGTTGCTTGCCGAACTTAGGTTTTCTTTCACTGAGTAGAACCTCGTGTTGATTGAACTCTTGCTTTGTGAAGATGAAGTTGAATTATCACCACTTACTGCAATAGTACATAGATATACATTTGTACGTGAACAAATAATCCAACGTACGTAAAAATTTATAAAAATGAAATTAGCTAGTTATCATGCATACCAGTAAGTCCACCAAAATTTTCAAAGTCACTAGTAGAATTGAAATCCCAATAGCTCTGTGGAAATTAAGATCAAGACATGGAATTTAGAGCATACTCACTATCACAAACAGTATACTCAAAATTTCAAGATTAAATATTAAATATATGTTATAAACTTACAGGAATTAAGGAAGGGGTTGAATTATGGTTGCTTGGTTGATAATTATCATCATGAGGCATAATTAAACGACGTCTTTTTGAGCTAAATTCAAACAAAGCATCCTCTAAATAACCTGAAGATTGATCTGAATCCAACAGTGAATCATCGTAGAACGGTTGAGTGTTGTTATGTCCCATACCTAAATACAAATAAACAATTTTCAGTAAAATATATAGTGAGTTCAAAATTGCTTATCCAAACTGCTATAACAAAGTACTAGCAGTTTGAATAAGCAAATCCCAAAGCCTCTTAGTATTGCCATGCACACACAGAACTATTAGATGATAAATAAACCTTAAACCTACTGGGTTTACATCATCTAACAAAAACACACACATACACACAAGACACGTACCATACGCTAAATTACAATGAGCAACATCCATGTTAACAAGTTGAAGATTATGGATGTCCCAACACAAGGAAGATCCATTGCTATATTTGTGATCACTTAAGTAAGCAATAGAGTGAAGGTCACCCATTTTCGTATAGTGTATAGTATATGATGTGATATGTAATGAGTAAGGTGCAAAACAAGTGTGTATATATGTAAGGTTGTCTTGCAAGTGAATGTTGTATTTTGTGCTTTCCTAGTTGTGCGCCGATAGCACAAATTTCGAAAACAACAAAAGGCAAAGTAGGGGTGGGTAAAGAGAAAGAAATAGAGAATAAAGTGTAGAAGAAATAGTCAGTAAAAACTAGGAGAGAGAAGAAAAGTGAAAAAAGACAAAAGTTTAGGGTGTTTATTGGGATAATCAAAATGTTGGAGGACTACTTTTAATCCTTTTGGGAAGGGTGTGGGAGACTAAATAATTGCAGTGGTTATGATATGATGTTTTGTTGGAGTCGTATAAGGTAAAATCCAATATACAAGTGCAATAAAAAGCAATGTGTCACTAGACATTGTTTTCTTTTTTTTGAGCAAGCAAGGTGTTTATGTCAATAAATGAAAGAACCCCAAAAATTACAAGACACTAGACATGCTTAACAGACAAAATTCAAATTCTCCCTTTTGTGAATTAAGTTTTCTAACATACATAATTCAAATTTTAGCTTTTGTAATACTTAAGTTCTTGTCCTAATGAATATGTGAGGTACTCATCAACCAATAATTTATGAGTTTGAGTCTTGATAAAAACAATTGTAAGCAGTAGTCATATATTTGTGTGAAAATTGTCATTTAAAAAAATCAATTTTATATAAATTTGACTAGATAGTAGCAAAGAAAACCATATTATCAAAGTTCTTTTAGTTTTCTTAGTCGTCCTTTGCCTTTTACCATGTGTGAAATACGGGAGGTGTATATATGCGTCATCATATTAAATATGTCAAAAGTAGTTTCAATATAAGGGTTGTCTAGCAAGTGTTTTCAAAGGCATCGGTTAAATGTATTAATTTAACATAAGGTTATTTTTTAAACATAAAAATGCATTTAATGCACAATATTAAAAGTTATAATTTACTTTAATTAAATGTAATTTTATATTTAATGAACATAAAACTTTTGTTATTTAATACTAGTAATTTAAATCAATGCTCAAAAAGTAATTGTTAAACAAACCCTTAGAGCCTTTGGTACCCAGCGTCAAGGCTGGTGTTTTCCGGCAAAGTGTGACCGGACGGCGCGAGCTCCATACCGTGGCTCACGTTTTCGCGTCCCGAGCCATCACGAACAGCCCAAATCATCCCGGAAAACGCGACGGGATGGCGCAAGCACGGTACCGAGCCTCGCGTTTTCCCTTTTTTTTCTTGGCGTTATCCCGTTTTTTCAGTTTGTTTGAGAATATGTTCATGGTGTATTCGATTTTACCGAAGGCTCTCATGGTGTAAAAGGTGATGAGCTTATTATTGAAATCATTGAAAAACACAGACTCTGTTTCTTTTTTATTTCATGATGAAGACGACCATAACATTTGTTTATTTGTGGGTCCAACAAAAGCTTTTTACTCTGTGCCCCTAGTTAGATGTAATGCTTTGGTTTAAACCCTTTTACATTTAATAATGGACGAATTGAACCCCAATCTTAAATATATTGTTCAAAATCTCTGGTTGGAGATAAAACAAGTTAACAACATTTGTACTTAATTGACAAGAAAAAACTTAATGTATTTCTTTAGTTAATGAGATTTTAATTTTAATTAAATGTGTTAGCTTATTTAAATAAATGAAAACAAGAAAAAGATATATATATGGGGTCCAAGGGTGCATGACGGCACTAGAAAATGGTGTTATAGGAGGGAGGAGATTTTTGGTGTTATGATGAATTCTGGTGTTATAAGAAAATGTGCTGATGTGGCAGTACTTTTCCCCACGGCACCAGCGGGACGGCACCACGATACCTAGTGCTCTTATTATAATACTCAACATGAATGAATTGGTTTTGGTGATTTGCGAATTGGTATTGTATAATCGATGTAAATATAGAGCATTAGAGGATTCATACTTCATAGTACATACTTTCGAGAACACAAAGTGAGTTAACTTAGAGCATGGGTGTCATGGCTCAAGCCGTTTTGACATCACAGTGTTATCTCAACATTTTCGTTTTTACATTCACACTAAAATACCCTTCACTCATCTCTCAAGCCATTTCACCCTTTTCTGAGACTTACCATTTTATTTCGTTGCCAAGATACTCCATAAAATTTCGTTGAAGACTTTTGTGTGCTTGTTTGTCGCATAATTTTTTGGTTTTCCTCCGTTTTACAACACATCTCTCGATCCAAGTATATTGTATATTTGGTTGCCGACTAATATATAATTCGTTGAATTTACTTGTTGCAAACTTTTAATCTTTTAAAATCATATTATGCAATATGATGCACGTGTACATGATTCTTTGTAGCTCGTTGATAGTCCAAGTATGCGTCAGTTGTTGTATAATTCCTCAACGTCCTGGAGGACACCAAAAGCTTGTTCAATATCCTTTCGCGAACCTTTTTGCCGCCTTTTGAAGTGTCCATGTTTCTCGTCTTGTGTCACCGTAAATTATTTGACAAAAGTTGCCCACTATGGGTAAATCTCGTCAACTCGGTAATACCCTTTTCATATGTAACTCCATTTACTTCGAACGGAGCCACATGGGCTATGTTATCTATAAGGTTATCGAATAATGGAGAATTACTTAAAACGTTAAGATTGTAATTCGCACCCCACTACCTCAAAAAATGCATGCCAAATCTACCAATCATATGACGCAACAACTTCAAACATTATAGTTAGTCCATTCCTTGTTTTCGAACAGTTAGTCCATTCCCAATGCATACAACCAATGCTTCCTAGTATTCACGAAAAACCATGAACCCTTTTATGTGTTGCATTTAAATTTTAAATGTGATTAAAGTCGAGTTTCCTTAAGAACTCAGGCATATACAAATCAGTAACGCACATAGTAAAAAAAATTTAACAATCGCGTGCATAATGTTCACCCATTTGTAAATATACATCACCCTATGCATCAGTGTTGTGCCGTATGCCAATTGGCGTATACCGAAAGTGCATTTCATAATAACACTAAAACTCATTTGACCTTAAAGTGCATTTCATAAATAGATATATCTTTGACTATTTCGAAAATAGTTTCGTGCTCATACAATATCGACGTCTAAAATACTATTCTGGATATTTTGGATTATCACCAAAATAGTCGGTCTATAAACGTGCTTCAGCAACATCAATTTCACGGTATATCAAATTACGCGTACATGAACTTTGAGCTTGTTGTTATTGCAATGATTGATGGTACTGATAAGCTTGCGTAAAAAAAGCAAATCTCACTTTCATCATCGACATCGAAATAGTTAAAATCATCCTTAGGGGTATTTTTTAGTAGAGAGAATGTGTCTTTTGTAGGGAGAATAAGAGAATTAAGAGAGTAACCCGGCTTGGCAACCTTTTTCAACAACAATCTTTTTAAGAAGATAAAAATAAATAAATAAGCAAATGCCAAGCAACGTGGCTCTAGTAACCTGGCTTGGCAAATGGCGTGGGGTGTCGGAATGTAGCAACGGCGGCGCCAAAAGGTCTTCCACGTTGAAATGGCGTTGGATGCATGCTACGATACTCCATAATCTTATAATAATAGCTTGAAATTTGTCGACGTTTAACATTAACTAATACTATAATTTGTGCCAGTTTAGTTACTAAGATGAATATATGATTTTTATTATTATTATTATTATTTCTTTTAACAAAGATGAATATATGATAATGTCCCATTTTTGACTTTTTAAGAACATATACTGGCACTAATTTTGCTTGTAAAAACATGACGTAATATCATTTCATCATATACCAAAAGCTTGTTCAACATCCTTTCGTGAACCTTTTAATAGGTCTAGTTATCAATGTTAAAAGTGCTAATAATAAAATTTTGTTTTAAAAAGAAAAATGTATAAGAGCCATAGTGTCACAAAGTCATTTTTAAGATCATTAGATAACACTAAAATGTTAGCCCACTTTTTTCTTGAATTCATGCTCATCAGAAAACAATGTCATCCCAATGATGCTGCTTTGAGTGTGCATTTAGGTGTATAATTGTGCGTATGAATGTGCTTTTAATAGGTCTAGTTATCAATGTTATGAAGCGAGGTAAATATGGCTCTGTGATATTTCAGCTCTACATTTTTATTTTATTTTTTTAATTATTTTTTGAACGGCAAGTATTTATATTCAAAACTGAAAATGAGGACATACAACAAACACAAAGTCACCGAGCAGGTGACCAATTAGGAAAAAAACTTAAAATTTAAGGGTGTGTTTAGTTGCGAGAAAATACTCTTTTTTCTACAAAATGTTTTGCAGAAAAAAAAGAAAATAGAGATCGATTTCAAATTAATGATTTCCAACAAAAATGTTTTGCAAAACACAAAAAATCCTATATTTCTTAACTTAACAAGGAAAACTACAAAACAAATTTTAGTCATTTTCCTTGTTTTCCTTTGTAACCTGCCTAGCCCACAACCCTTCTTCCTCTCCTTCAAAATATAAAATACAAACATCAACTAAACATATTTTTTATATTTTCAAGTGTTTTGTGGAGATAAATTTCTCTTATAAATTTTTACAAAACTAAAAATAGAAAACAAGAATTTTTTTTTTTTCTTTCAATTAAATGCACCCTAAACAGTTAGATTAAAAAAAAAAAAAAAAAAAAAAAAAAAAAAAAAAAAAAAAAAAATCACCTAATGTTACTTGAAGGTGTCGGGTGAATTTTTTCCCCTCTTTTTCTATGTATCTAGATGTTTAACTTTTTTGCTACTTAATGACGTTGTTTGATTGTATATTACCCTTAAAATAGGAAACCATACCTAGAGCTCTAATAGCAAATAGCCAATGTGGAGTTTCTATGAAAAAAGTACTAAAACATTTTCATCAAATTTACTGACAAGGTTACAACTAACTTCCTAAAATAACCAATGTAAAAAGATCAGGATAGATACGTATCTAAACAAAATACAAAATTTTGTTTGACTAGTGATTTAGTACATTGACTAGTTCACTTTACTTTTGAATACCATTTCTTAATGATTGGTGAGGGGTTGTACTCTACTGTAACATTTTACTCACTTTTTTAGTGTGAATTTGGTTGTGGACCCTTTTGTTCCTGTGGGGTCAAATCTATGAGAACATATCTTATGGGTGGGCCCAACCCATATGCGTGGCTGGACTGGTTGAGAATTTTGGTAACAAAATCAAATTAGCACAGAGTCTTCGGTTGGTGCATGTGGGGCCCTGTACCCTTTATAATTCAAATTAAGTTGTTTTTGGTCCAATGACTCTTTAGACCTTTAAAAACCATCTTTTACAAGTTTCTCCAAAGGTTAAACAGCAATAATTTCATCATTGGTGAATTAGCCTATATAACTTAAGTAGATATTTGAGGCAATTTTGTTATTTTATTTAGGTCAAGGCGGCAAGGACATGTTATGCTAGCAATAATTTCATACTTTGATTTTCATGCCCAAAATGAATATTTAAAGACATGCTTAACTAAAATGCACAAGTGTCAAAAAGGGGCAAGTTATTTGGACCCTCCAATAGGGAGGGTTTTCAATTATTGTATGCATTATCGGGCTGTACGGTATGCATCACGGATTGTACGGTTTAATCAAACCCTCCCTGATGTGATAACATAGAGAGGGTTTGTATAACACAACCCGGCCAAAAATGTTACTGATTGTCTCATCTGTATTTCCTCTATTCCTATAGCTTTTAGATGTTCCAAAATATTCTCAAGTTTGATACTGCCAACTGCCAAGGAGTAAGGACATGGTATGTTGGCAAAACATTTTGAAAACATTTTGCCAACTGCCAAGTACATGCTATGTTGGCATCTTAGTGGTATAAATAAACTTTAATTCACATGGGATTGTGATTTGGAGTCAGTTAAGAACCGGGCTTATGTAGTACTAGTTAAGTATGGTTTTGACTTTTGATAACTTATAACACAAAGTTGACAAAATAAGACATTGCAAGTTGGGTTGGCTCAGTAGAACTCACCTACTTTGGTAGCTCATGAAATATAGGCCTTTAATCCAACAAAATAGTTATCACTTTATTTCGTACCATGTTACAGAGGATGCTTTTAATGGAACACATCTTTTGGGTTTTCCCAAATACTCCGTATATGGTATTATTTTTTATGTTTTATTCAAAAAAAATTATACCATAGTTTTAATATAGATTTGATAACTCATTGAGTGTATTTAAAAAGAAACCTATATACACCAACAAGGCACAAAGACCTTTCTTTAAAGGCAACAAGGACGATATATAAAAAGACAGCATCACTACTCAAGATGAGTGGGAACAGAAGGAACAGAAATATTGCAAATTGAATGCCAATTTGGCATTGTGTTACATATTCTCTTGTAGTTAATCACTTCAAATACAAGTCATATGTATGATTAAAAGGTCACACTGAAATGAATCAGAAACTTCGTAAAAAAGGATTGGGTCCAAAAAATATAGTACTGTGCCTCACGAAATATAGTCAATCGGAGACTTGTCTACCCTGGTTTATTGCGGTGAAGACCCTTAATGGAATTTTCTTGGAGCTACCAGAGCTGAGTCTAATTATAATTATAAATGCTAACAGAAAAAAGCAAAGCAAATCTTACTATAAACCCGGTAACATGCAAAATATCAAGCTGGCTCTCAAATGACCCCCATTGTCGATACACTATATGCCATTGTAAAATAATGACTTTTGTTAAATGGCACGATTCATATAAACAGATAGGTTGTTTGTGCTGACATTGTACCTCATACATCATTGATTGACTTTATCTAAAACAAATTTGACGAGAAACTAATATCCGTCCTTAAACTAGTTATCCAACCAAATGTTGTAATTGGATTTCTTTTATCCGTTTGAATTTAACATTTCAATTACTTCTGTCTTAAAAACCTAATCAAGTTCAAAGGAGTTTCCCAGTCAACATCCAAGTTAAGCTAATAGTACATTGTTTTCTCGACCAAAAGAATGTCCATGAACTGAAACGATAAACAGAAACTGAAGACTCACATAGTCACATGCTTGACATACAGCTGACTCTCACTTGCCTAATAGTTGAGTACAATCACACTTACTGTGTGGGCACATTTTGGATGAGCAAAACTAATACCAAGCTTTAAAGCCGTGGTCTTGTTTTGCTTAAAATCTTATTGAAGCAATTTGTTAGAAAAGGGTGTTTCTGTTAGACGATTAGTCTTAGTTGGTTTAGACCCATTATGCGTTTGGCCCATATTGTATCTTATATATTGTTTCATGTACCAAACGTTTTAGTCATTCAATACACGATTCACATAAACTTACATGGTATCAAACCCTAATCTCGATCCACGCCTACTGCTTCCGCCCTTTTAACCCTCATCTGCCATTTTTTTTAACAACTTCAGTTTGTCAACCAAGTGTGTTGTCGACGTGTGTTTAATTGTTTGTCGACCAAGTGTGTTGTCGACCTGCTTAGTTTCTGTTCGATCCAAGTGTGTTTAGTTTCTGTTTGATTGTCTACTATAAACCCTAACCATCACCTACGGTACTTACCATGACTACGGATACAACTCCCCCCCCCCCCCCCCCCCCCCCCCCGACCAGTCCTCACTTTGTCGGATAAACTTATGGCTATAAATCACTTAACCACCTTTGTTCCCATCAAACTTGATGTTGATGAGATTAATTACTCCTCATGGGTGTATTATTTTTCTCATCTTTGTCATGGCTATGGTATATTGGACCATCTCGTTGATCCACCTCCTCCACCATCGACTAAGGATGCGGAGTGGCTAAAGGTTGATTTCATTATTAGGTCTTGGATATTTTCCACACTTGCCTCGAATCTTCAAAAACGGTTGGTTGTTCTTAATCCCAAAACTGCCAAAGAGGCGTGGGTATACCTTGAGGCGATTTTTCAAGACAATAAACGCCCAAGAGCTATGGCTTTAAAGGCAGAATTACGTAATTTGAAGCTTGGGGACTTAACAATAGATGCTTACTTTCAAAAAATTGAATCAATTGCTTTGGTTTTGAATGGTCTTGATTCTCCTCTTAGCAATGATGACATTGTTACGTTTGCACTTGAAGGCTTGCCAAACACATATGATGTGATTTCTACAGTTGTTGCTAGTCGGGAACCCTTTCCCGATCTCAAGACGGTTCGTTCTTTGTTGACCACGCAAGAGATGCACATGAAATCTAAAGTTCAAGACATGCTTGTGGATGCTACATCTGCTTCTCTTATGGTCTTATTGGCGAATAATAATGTTAGGCGTTCGTCTAATCCGTTTGACAAAGTGAACAAATCTTGTTTTCTGTTTGCTAAAGGTCCTTGTCGTTTTGGTGAGGCGTGTAGGTATCTTCACTTGAAGGCTTGCGAAACACAATACCATTTTTCCCAGCCCTTATATACGGCCCAATAAGTTCCAGGCCTACTAGGGGAACCAATATATATGGCATGACAGGTTTGTTTCCACAGGGAGGTCATAATGTTGGCATGACAGGTTTATTTCCGCAAGGGGTTCATGTTATGCACGGTTCACAGCCACAGGGGGTTCCAAGTATGAACAGTCCATCGTCACATGGGGTTCAGCTTGGCGCCAGTTCACAGCCGCACGGGGTTCAGATTAACGCAGGTTCACAGCCGACTGGGGTTCAACAAGGTACTTCGACTGGTCCGGTTCTTGGCTCAGTTTTTAACCCAGGTCAGCTTCTTGCCTTCGGGTCAACAGGGTTCGGTTCAGGAAACTATTTTACCAGTCAGTCAGTACACGTATCATTAGCGACTTGGGGAGTGAAGTGTGCGGCGTCTAGTATCTAGTAATTCCCTTTCTTGTAATAAAGAGAAGCTTCCTGTTCTTTGCCATGCTTGTCAGCTTGGTAAACATGTGAAGCTTCCGTTTGTTAGTTCGTCTAGTTCTGTTACTTCTTGTTTTGCCATTGTTCACTCGGATATATGGACATCCCCAATTCCGAGTCTTTTTGGTTTCAAGTATTATGTTTTGTTTCTAGATCATTACTCTCAGTATGTTTGGGTTTATTCGTTAATGAATAAATCTGATGTTTTGTCTAAATTTCAGTTGTTTCGTAGTTATGTTCGTACTCAGTTTTAGTGTGAAATTAACTCGTTTCAGTGTGATCATGGTGGTGAATTTGATAATACTGCATTTCATAAATTATTTTCCACCTATGGCATCCAGTTTAGATTTTCTTGCCCTCGCACCTCTAAACAAAATGGAAAATCAGAACGCATGATTCGTACCGTAATTAATCTTATTTGTACTTTATTGTTTCAAGCACACTTACCACCAAACTATTGGACTGAGACTCTTAATATGGCTGTTTATTTATTGAATATATTACCTTCCCGTGCCATTAATAATGAAATACCCTTTACCCGACTTTTTGGTGCTACATCTAATTATAGTGTTCTTCGTGTTTTTGGATGCCTTTGCCACCCACATATCGATATTAACCATAAATTAGGACCCCGTGCCACACCTGCAATATTTCTGGGACACGCTACCTATCATTTTGGCTATCGTTGTCTTGATTTTAACACCAATAAAATTATCATCTCTCGTCATGTTACCTTTGATGAAACGGTTTTTCGTTTCAATCCAATCAATCCAAGCCCACCCCTCATATGATTTTTTGGAAGATTCTTCCAATCTCATTTCCACCATTATCAGCACCACACCAATTGGTCCAATTTCAAACCTGAATACTACTACACCAGTTGACATACCTGCACCACCTCTTCCTTTACCACCTACACCTCCACCCTCTCCACCAAATGATCTTGTTCCTGAACCAACACCTCCTTTACCACCTATACCTCCACCTGTTGTATCTACTCATCCGATGGTCGCACATTCTCGTGTCAGGACTACTCGTCCTAATCCTAAGTATGTTGGTCACGTGTCTACTGTTTTTCTTTCACCTAGGTCATATTAGGATGCTTCTAAGGATCCCAATTGGTAAAATGTTATGTATGATAAGTATAATGCATTTATTAAAAATAAAACTTGGACTCGTGTACCTCGACCTGAGGGTGTCAATGTTGTTAGTTGTATATGGTTATTTCACCATAAATATTTGGCTGATGGCACTTGTGGAAAACTAGAAGAGGGGTTGAATTGTTTACCGGTTTTTACCTTGATTTTCTTTGAAAACTTTTACGTGTAATCGACAGCTAAAACTTACCAAACAATAAATAATATGCAAGAATAAAAGTAAGAAACGATCAAACCATAACACGGATGTTTATCGTGGTTCGGCTACAAGGACTCTTTTTCCTTACCCTACTCCACGCCCCGAGTATCCAACTCGAGAGTTTCTTGCACTAGTTAACAAGCTCCTTTATCCGGCGGAGAAAACCTTACACGTCGCTTACACACTATTTCCGACACTAAGCTAGATGTTGAGTTCTTTCACAAGGGTACAACCACTCACGATAGTTCTTTTACAAGGGTACAACAACTCTCGATACACTAAGTATTTTGAGGACTAAAATACTACCCTATCACTACAAGTGGATACAATACAATGATGTATAAACTTTACTAGTTTACACTATGCTATGCTTAACAAGTCTTGCAACGTTGTGTTGAAGCTTGTGAAGTCGTGATCTTCTTGCTACAAAGAAAGACTCATAAATATGAAATGGAACTGAGTTAGAAATGAAAGTATATGCAGTATGTTATAATAATAAGTGATGAGAAAAACTCAAATAGTGGGTTGCTATTTATAGGCAAACTTTCAGACCAACCCACATATACGGCGGATCCATTACTTTGGTTCCGTCCGTTATACCTGAGGGTCGCCAGCATGTCTGACAGAATCCTGCACAAGATATCACAGAATCTAACTCAATATTCTCAAAATCTCACAAAGTCAACTTTGAGATCTTTGAGTATGAATCTATACAAAATAAAACATGTCTCTTACACAAATGTTTCCTTGAAGGGACATGTGTGATGCAATTGATGATGTAAGTATATATATGATTTCTAATTTTAGATATCCTTGAAAAGGAAATTATTACTTTCAAAAGAGTTTATATAGAGATTTAAAAAATGTTTGTTTGAGATGTTTAGCAAGTGAATGATTTACCAAAAAGAGTTTGCTTACTTATATCCTAATAAGACATACTATTTAGAAAACTTGCTAAATATACTTATAAGACATTTTTAACCCATGTACTTGAACTAAAGTATACTTGATTAGAAATCACTTTATGAAAACATATAAATGTAGTTTGAGTGATGTTACGTAAAAGACTTTTTAAACTATATTTACGATTTGCTAACAATAAACGTTACCTTTTGTAGTTAACAAAACTAAGAAAGACCGTAAATATAAATAATGTTTTTATGCGATATTTGTATTAACATCTTAGTCGGTACAAGGCACGTCTTGTTGCCAATGGTAGCACACAAATTGAGGGAGTTGATGTTGATGAGACTTTTAGTCCGGTTGTTAAGCCGGGCTCTATTCGGACTGTTCTTAGCTTAACTATTTCTCGATAGTGGCCTGTTCACAAGCTTGATGTCAAGAATGCTTTTTTACATTGTGATTTAGTTGAAACGGTTTATATGCATCAACCTCCTGGTTTTCGGGATCCAGAGCATCCAGATTATGTTTGTTTATTACAGAGGTCTCTTTATGGTCTTAAGCAGGCACCTCGAGCATGGTTTCAGCGGTTTGCTGCTTACATTACTACTATTGCGTTTACTCCGAGTCGTTGTGACTTTTCTTTATTTATTTACAGACAGGGTGGTGATACTGCATTTTTGTTACTGTATGTGGATGATATTGTGCTCACTGCTTCCTCTTATAGTTTATTACAGCGGATTATTGCTTCTTTGGATTATTGCTTCTTTACATAAGAAGTTCTCTATGCCTGATTTGGGTGCTCTTAACTATTTTTTGGGTGTGTCAGTTACGCTTGACTCTACTGGGATGTTTTTATCACAGCGTAAGTATGCCATGGAGATTTTGGAACATGCACATATGGTTGGTTGTAACCCTTCTCGGACTCCTGTTGACACTGAGTCTAAACTGGGTGATGATGGTGATCCGGTTTATGATCCTAAGTTATATCGGAGTCTTGCAGGTTCTCTTCAATATATCTCATTCACTAGACCTGATATTACATATGATGTGCGGCAGGTTTGCCTTTATACGCATTATCCTCGAGAGCCTCATTTCTCTGCTCTTAAGCGGATTTTACGCTATGTTCAAGGACTCTAACCTATGGTTTACAGTTATTTTCTTCCACTACTGACTCTTTGGTTGCTTATTCGGATGCTGATTGAGCTGGTTGCCCTACTACTCGACTGTCTACATCAGGTTATTGTGTTTTTTTTGGCAACAACTTGCTCTCATGGTCCTCTAAGCGTTAGCCGACGCTTTCTCGTTCCAGTGCTGAGGCTGAGTATCGTGATATTGCCAATGCTGTTGCTGAGACATGTTGGTTTCGGAATTTACTTCGTGAGCTCTATATACCTTTAAAATCAACTACTATTGTTTATTGTGATAATGTGAGTGAAGTGTACTTGTCCTCTAATCCTGTTCGGCATCAGCGGACAAAGCACATTGAGAGTGATATTCATTTTGTTCGTGATTTGGTTGCTGCTGGTCTGGTTCGAGTTCTACGTGTTCCTTCTCGGTTTCAGTATTCTGATATTTTTACCAAGGGCTTACCATCAGCCTTATTTGCTGAGTTTCGTGATAGCTTGAGCATTCGGTCTCCTCCCCCTCAAACTGCGAGGGAGTGTTAGACGATTAGTCTTAGTTGGTTTAGGCCCATTATGTATTTGGCCCATATTGTATCTTATATATTGTTTCATGTACCAAATGTTTTAGTCATTCAATATACGATTCACATAAACTTACAGCTTCATGGCTATTGTAGCAAAAATTGCCAACGTGTAATGCTCGCCATACTTTACAAAGATGTAACCATCATCTATGTCAACCTTACGGCCTTCTAACTTTTTAAGATGTTCAAAAACTACACCATCTTATGTCTTGATTCCAGAATTTTATGTAACGATCATAATTGTTTTGGTTGCAACGTACTATTTCATCCTGATTATAAGATTGCGCCGTTCAACTTGTAAGATTTAGAAAGATCCTAATGTGCCAATCAAGTGTCCCGACCTACATACACTTCTCTTAAACTCGGTCATGCTTCAAGTTCACCATACCTCGCGTTTAGGTCCTTCCACAAAGCGACATATTATGCTACAATGTAGACATCAAACACGGTATAGCATCTTCAAAACGGCCTTAAAAAAAATTACATTTCATTAGGCGAGATGATGTTTTAACGATTGTGATTCAATTTCCAATTTTTCTAGACTACTTATAAGTGTTCTTTTGTGCACTATCATAAGTAGTCTAAACAAATAATATCTCTAATCATACATAATCATTGCCAACATATGCTCTTAAAATTGATTTTTCCATAAGCAATCGAAGATACTTTACCGTGTTTAAGTGTTTCTAACGGAACTAAGAAGTCAATTCATGATGATCAAGTGAAGTCAGAGCAAAAGTCAATCAAGTGAAGTCTATGATCAAGATTCATCATCCAAACAAGCTGCAAATGCACCTTAAAGTTCAGAGAGATTGTAACAAGATGTAGTTGTTTTTATTCTTAGTTCTTAGCCAGTTGATTAGTTGTAGCAGTAGTGTAATTGTAATTCTAGTTAGTTTGACTTTGAATTTCCTTGTATAAATACTTAGTTTGTACCCATTTTACATTTGAATGAAATACAACAACTTTTCCTACCTAATTACTTTTCTCTCATTCCTCGCTAATAACCAACAGTTTCATGGCATCTAGCGCAACATTATGTTTCATAGATCAACCTTGAACGGAGACATGAAAACCGTCAACAAGGAGCCTTTACGACTTCAGTGCAAGTGTACATGTGTCGCCACACTTGATTCATAGTAAATGTTGGATACACGATTAAAGAACTGTGATTAAAAAAAAAGAAAAAAAAAAAAACTTTTTTCTACAACAAATTACTTGCAACCAAATCATGATTGTAACCGTTCATATTTGATAGAACTTCAGTACTATATACACTTGCTCTACACGAGGTAGTTTGCCTGTTTTCTTTATTTTCTGCTACCACCCGCCACAAATGGGAGAAACGTGTTTTAGCCTTGACCTTTGCTAAATCATAAGAGAGCCACGTGAAGCGAGTAACAACACAACTCTTATTAGTGTGTCATCTCAACATTTCTCCAACAACATCCCAATAACTAAGTACATGTTTGGGTTTAAGGGTTTTAATCCCATCGAATGACAATGATAGTGATACATAATGTTTGGTTGAACTTTTAGAAATTATATAATACTAAAATCTGGGTTTCATTGGGATAGACCGAAAGGAGTGTGGAGGGATTCCTTTTACAAGTGATTCTCGTGAGTCCTATTGTGATTTTCTTGTAACCACACATTTCTTGCAATATCGTGTCATTTTTATTATTATATCCTTTTACTAATTATTCCCCTGGGTCCCATTGATTGCCATAATTTTTTGTCCAAACAATAATATTCGAAATGATACATATAGTTATATCTATTGTCATTGTATCTCATATCTAAACATATTCCCATTGTGATTCATGCCAACAAAACAAACGACACCTAAAACACCATCCCTAGCAATAACAAACAATTAAGGGGGTGACAGTCATGATTTGATGCCTCCCCCATGCCTTACCACTAACCAATAATATCTTGTCACCTCATTCCATGATTCAACTATGCCTCACCATACTTTTTTTAGTGGCAACCATGATTCCATACCTCAACTATTTTTATTTTTTATATTCATAATTATATTAAACAATTTAATAAAAACATTATATTTCATTAATAATTCAAAGAAAATTACAAAATACTTAGAAAAAAATAGGAAATCACTAGTCATCGAGGTATGGTAAGTCTTAAGCCGCTACGTGCTCCGTAAGATCATATCGGAGACGGTGATGGATATCTTAGTCGAGTAACTCCGGTAGTACATTCGGGTCATAAACTGGCGCGACCGGCTGATCCATTATATGAACTGGTGATATTGCCCTCTGGTCGTCTTTTAAAACCATATTGTTCAATATAATACACGTATAAACGAGTTTTAAAATCATATTGTTCTTCGTGTCATGTTTAAACTTTAAATAGTCATCATATCTATCCGGTGGTTCACCCGTTGCGAGTTGCCGAAGGGCCAATGTGCAATTTCGTAACGGCGCATCCCTGGTTAAGGATGCGACACGTTTATTTTCTGATTCGTATTTATTCCAGGCTCGATACGGCGCATCCTCTTGCCGTGAAACTTTTCTTTCCTCTCGCGTCTTGACCCTCTTGAAACCATTCGAAATTTGCTTCAATATCACCAACAATTTTTTAAAAACAAGCTTTTATTCATACGAAAACGGTAACAAAAAACATGTTCGGGTAACTTTGGTTGTTCGACGAAATAGACATTCATTAGAGTTTGTAACGCTTTTTCACGAAAACGGTGACATACTCCCGGATTTCGGTGGTGCTTGCCATGTCTTCAATGGAATCGTACACGGCTAAAAAGGTTTCTAAGGTACTACCGGATAACAATAGTTCGGAAGAGTCAACGGGAAAAATTAACTCGTCCTCGGATGAAGAAGAGGATGATGAAGACATGGTAAATAAAATGTGAATTGTTTGTATGAAAATATGGTAAATATTGTGTGAATTGTATGTGATTTAAGTAAAGGGATTTTTTTTTAATGACCAACGGTCAAAACAATAAAGCCATCAATGGCTAGTTTTTTCAACTTTAACATCCATGATTCTTCGTTATACAATGCCGAGCTTGTCCATGATTCTTCCATGCCGCGCCAATGGCAACAGTGTTGCCGAGCGGTATGATCCATACCGAAGGTTCATACCAAGCCACTGCCACTCCCCTAATAACTGTTATTAGCTTTTTTTCTATTTTTTTAATAAAAAAAGCACATTTCATTAAAGTAAAAATAAGATTACAATAAATAAAATAGAATATGACATTTTGATAAAAATAAAAGTACAATACAGAAAAGGCTAAAAATCGTTCATTATATTCGTATAAATGTAATAATTCTTCGGCTCGAGCTTCATCGTCAAAAAGATCAATGAAAGTTAAAAGTGTATGAAATATGGAACAGGGGATTGAATTGTACGTGAAAGTATATATAAATTGTGATTTGGTTTAAATGTTTGAAATATATAATTTAAAAGTGGTTATTTATAGACGAAAAAGTGGTGTTTTTAAATCCGTTGCATATTCTTGTTGTTTAACGTATGAATAGAAAAAATTAACCTAAAAAAAAAAAAAAAAAAAAAAAAAAAAAAAAAAAAAAAACCTGTGGTTCTACGAATGTAAGGACGAAAGCGGACCAATTGCGTCCGTGCCAATGCAATACAGCAGCGTCATTGGTCATTTTTTTGGCGAATGGCGTGCACGCCTTCCGTGCGACGTGCTCTCTAAATAGGGTAGGCTTGTAGAATTAAAGCCCTAAACAAGAAACACTAGTATCCCATTTTTACCCTTTTGTAAAGTGGCTTATTACAATATTAACCAGTAACCGTGATACTTAAAAAGGGTTTGGTTGCAGGATTTTGTTTTGTGATACTTGTTTAAAGGTATGTGTAAGAAGTGACTGGTGTAGTCCCGTTTGACGATCGACCAACGGAACTGGTAACCATTGATTGCTTCTTCTCTTGTCTTTGACAAGGGAACATGATGACTTTCACTACTGCTCGTAGGAGAATCAGGCCGTGAACACGGTGGGAGCGTACAATGTTATTCTTTCAGCCGCTTATTAGTGAGATACAGCTTTAAACCCTATTTAGGAAAGGCCCATAAGTCCTATATAAAGGCTAACACAAGAAAAACTATCTCAAGCAATTTTGACCCATTCGCATCCGGATGAATGATTAGAATCAATATTATGCAAGGCTCGTGCAATACCCGTATTGGCAAAAGTTCAATATAGATCTCATACTTCTCATAGATCCAATGAACCAATATTTTGCCATTCATTTTTCTGATCATAAAAAAAAAAAAAAAAAAAAAAAAAAAAAAAAAAAAAACAAAAAACTTTCACTTAAAATAAATAAATAAATATCTCGCAAAACGTTAATCGTTACGCGAAAAAAATCATACCACCGCGACGATAATTAAATTATTTTTATATACATATGCACTTCTATAGATATATAATTTAATTTTCGTTGCGATGGTTTATTTTTTGTAGCTTGAAAATTTACCGTTTGCAAGATATGTTGTTTTTAAAAAAAAATAGTTTTTATTAATTAAAAAAAAAATGAATGGCTAAATTGATTTATTTGAATTGTGACAAATATGATATCTATATTGTTAAACAAGTAGAATTACTAAAAGATTTTTAAAGTCATAAATTATAGTTTTTGTCACATATCAAACATTTTTGAATTTTGTAATCATCGGAAATAAAAGAATTTATTTTTCTTAACAAATATCATAACTTTTTTATTTTTTTCATAAATTGTCAATTAATTTTTAAATAATAGACTTGTATGCTCGGCGTTATAATCATACAAACTTCAAAATGAACTTTTAAGCCCATACATATTTTTTCAATCTTCTAAGTATCAACAATATTAATAGACTCTTGATTGAACGGAAGAATTTCAATAGGCAGCTACCGCTCGTGGCAAGGAGTTGGAAGGCTTATTGGCCATTAGCCATTCTCCTTCTTAAAGCAAGTCTCTTCTGGACCCTTCTTCTGACCCATTGGGCTCTGAGAATCAGAAGGATTCCTTAATAATTTAACAATCTTATTGCCTAATAGATAATTCGGTTTTTAGAACACTATTTTGATTATAAAATGTAAGAAATTGTTAAATGGAGCTTTAAGAGTTATGTGTAAGGTATTCAGACACACATTTATTGTTTGTGCTTTTAATAATAAGTGTTCACCGTTTAAATTCAACGACTATGTACTAAAGACAGTTATACATTTTATTATTATTATTATTATTATTATTATTATTATTCTTAAACGCGACCCTTAAAGGTTTGTTTAGCAAAACCTATGCATAAAATACATAATATCAGGCATAAGTTTCCTTATTTTATTTAAACAACTATTGTGTCGAATTTATCTAGATGAATTTATCTAGATATAGAGCAAATTATGCGAACGGTTCATGTTAGTTTGCGTTGACACATGACTTGAAAAGTCGCATTCATAGTTCGTAACTGGAAAGCTTGTCACACCGATGGTCCTGTCATTAACAAATATTTTAATTTGTCCATCTACTCCTCTCTTGAAGAACTTGGGGAAGTTGGACGGTATGATGGGGAAGTTGGGCTGTATGATAGAGATGTCGGGCTGTATGTTGGTGATGTCGGGCTGTAGGCAGGGGATGTCGGGCTGTAACTAGGCGATGTGGGTGAGGGAACTAAAAATAAAGAAGCTGATTCAGTAGCATGGGCTGCAATAAGGGCTAGGTGTCATTATGTTAATAAAAAATGGCTCGGTGGTATGTTAACAAATTGGTCCACTATAGAAACGAGACTTCATAAGTGTAGAGACTTGAGAACCGAACAAAAAACAGGGGGACTCAACCGTCTTCCGAAAGGAGATTCGGCTATGTTGAAAAGACAATTATCAACCCTACTCTTTTGAGTTCAATAAGTGATCAGAAAAACCACCACCAAATTGTCTAGTCGTAAAACACTTCCATCTCCTCACAACTCACAAAAGGTCATGGGTTCAAAGCTCAGTAGGTGCATATTTGTAGGTGGTCAGGGAAGAGCCGGAAACGGTCACGAGGATGTCCCGGTTAGGCCGCGTAATTTGAGTCAAAGACTCGCCCTCCCCGATAATCTATTAGGGAAAACTTCATCCGTTTTTAGTGATCAAAAAGAAAACCTTATTTTAGTCATCTAATATTGATCAATATATTGCAATGTCCCTAGACCAAGGAGATGTTCTACTTAACCTGACCAAGAAGGCGATGATCATACTTAACCTGATACTTGTTGATTTTCATCTCCTTAAACCCGTCGCAAGCATGCGGAGACATCAAATCATATGTGTTTAAAACTGTAATTCATATGAAGAGTATGTAATTACGGAGTATGTCTATACTCATTGTTTTTAACTTTTACAATTATGCTATCCACGTAACATTTCAAGTTTGACTACACCAAATTTGCAAATAATTGTGTACGGGACTCTGTATGATAAACAATGTTTTGGCTTGAGCATTGCAAATGAATACAATGACTCGAAACACCAATGACATAATGATTAAAGAAATTATCAATAAATTATGTACCGCTATCAAGATGATCATGAAACTGCCTTCGACTTGTAAACCTTAGCACATACGATATAAACCAACATGTTCAAGAAGCTAAGCCCAGCTAAAAGCCAAAAGAAGTAATCAAGATGACCTTCATTCAGATTATCCGGTATCCAACCAGGCTTCCCACCCCGAGCAGTAAAATACGTCACCATTGACAAAATGAAAGAACTCAAGTAATTCCCCAGTGCAGTCGTTAGTAGCGAAAGTGCACTACACAAACTACGCATAGCGTCAGGCGATTGGTCATAAAAGAACTCAAGCTGTCCGATGAAAAAGAACACTTCAGCAGCACCTAAAAATACATACTGAGGTGCTTGCCAGAAGATATTCATTGGTACTGAAACATCTTCGCTGATCAAATTAAGTGATTTTGCAATATCAAGCCGCTTTGCTTCCACCAACGCTGCAGCCCCCATACAAAATATTGAAAGAAAAAGACCAATTCCCATTCTTTGGAGTTCAGAAAAACCCTTTCCTTGACCTGTGAATTTCCTTGCTACGGGTACTATGAGTCTGTCATAGACTGGTACCCAGAATATGACACTGATCACATCAAAAGTAGTGAGAGAAGCAGCAGGCAATGTGAATGAACCAATAGCAGTGTCCATCGCCATCCCTTGCTCCACAAACATTGTTGACATTTGTGCATAAACAGCAGAAAACACGATTCCTGTTGCCCATATAGGGAACATCCGTACCAAGATTTTGAGCTCTTCTACTTGTGTTACCGTGCATAGCCTCCACGAATTTGTGTAGTTTCCATCATCGTCTTCTGCAGACGACACCACAGCAGCTTTATCAAGGTACCTGAAAATTCGATAAACAATCAATTTGGGAATATAGGGGGTGTTTGGGCTTGCTATTTAAGTGCTTATCTGCTTATTTTAGGCATATATATGCAAGCATGTGCTCCTTTTTAAGCAGGTAAGCAATTTAAAACACATCAGTAAGTGACCAAGTCAGAAAATTACTTTAGCTCATCAGTATGCGCGATTTTCCGACTTCCTTTAATTGCTGAGAGTTCGTCTTTGGTTTCAAACAAGAGAGAGCTATCAATAGGAACTGAAAGATTCCTTTTATGAAAAGCTGCAACCAAAACCTGGCACATTCTTGTAATAGGGCTTCCACCAGGTTTCTGAAATCTGTAAAGAGGGGTTCCTACAAAGAAACTAAATATAGCAACACCCATAAAAACTGCGGGAATCGCAAATCCTAACCCCCATCCTTTGTTTTCTTGAATCCAAACTATATAAGTACCCGAGATCAAAGCTCCGATGTTGATTGAGAAATAAAACCAGTTAAAAAAAGATGCCTTTTTCACACTCTCCTTTGGATCCGTGTCATCAAACTGATCGGCTCCAAAAGATGAAACACATGGTTTGATCCCACCAGTTCCAAGTGCAATCAAATAAAGCCCAGTAAAGAAAAAAGCATACTGAGTAGGTGTAGCTGAAGGGCAAACAGTATCAACACATTCAACCGGCTTCAAAGAAGGGATTGATGCCGAGAGAGTCAATGTGGACATTCCCTGTGGAGAAAAACTTTTTCAGTATTGTAAATGTTACTTTAAGGGTCCCAAAATTACTGTCCACTTTACTGTTTTCATTCTCAAAATAGTCATTCTTCTAAATTAAAGTTGTACTAATAATTATACTTTTTCTTTAAACTGTGTGTTTATGTCTAGTAGACATTTATTCTATAACGAGGGGAGTATGAGAAAATGAAAGAGAAAGCGGTGATTACGATAAAATATATGAATGAGAACACAGCAATAGTCCAATATCGTCCCCAATACGCATCTGCCAAGACAGCGCCGATAAGGGGAGTGAGGTAACAAGTTCCTTGCCATGTAGTCACATTTGTAGCTGCAGCAGCATTTCCTTGATGCAGTTTTTTGGTGAGGTAACTTACAAGATTAGTAGATATTCCATAATAGGCTAGCCGCTCACAACACTCATTACCTGTATTTTACTCAGAATCTTCAGTATACAAATCATAAAATGACAGATATAGGATATGTCACGGTAGGATACCAAGTATAAAGGGGCATGCTTTCCAATTTCCGGTATTGCTTTTCAAAACGGGTTGTCCCTTGATATCGACTGACCCATCTCCTGTATACAGGCTTTTGTCATCCTACATACAAAAACAAACAATTATAGTTAGGTGTAATGAAATGTGCATTTTTGTATAAATGCTAGTATTAAATAAATGGAGCATACTTAATGACACATTCTATCAAAGGACTTGTGGTCTAGTGGGTAGGGCTTAACTTGTTAAGCAAGCCATAAGTGGGAGTAGTACCGGGTGGGTGACCACCCGGGAAGTCCTCACTTGTGGTCCACTTTTAGACCATTTTGTTCCGGAGATATATTGCAATGATAGATTTGAACCTTCAAGCCACTCGTTGCGGGGGTTTAAATCTTGAGCATGGCCCGGTTTTCATCCGGCTGTTTCTCCAGCAAGGTAAACTTGTGTGGAGGCAGTACGGTTTCCGGGGGAAACCCGTTACCACCTGAGATCAGCGTGGACCCGGTTAAGACAACATAGTCTGGCGGGGTGGCGATGGGGCCTACGCTGTCCGCGAAGGTGGTCGTTTCTAAGTTGAAATTTACCTTTCAAAAAAACACTTAATGACACATTCTGACTAAAGTACTAGACATTCTGCTGCAAAGGTTATGTCAGCTCTAGTGATAGTCAAGTATCCCTTAGCCACACTTGTTTACGGTGATAACGAAAAACATCGTTGATATTTGCTATGAGAATATCCAATGCATGATTCCCGTGTGTCAAAACATCGTTGATATTTGCTATGAGAATATCCAATGCATGATTCCCGTGTGTCAAAACATCGTTGTTATATAATTATAAGTTATATATATTATGCTACGAAAAACATCGTTGATATTTGCTATGAGAATATCCAATGCAAGTGGCAACAACCATATAAAAAAAAGTGATAACAAAGTAAACCCATCGAAATCTTGATTCTTCTACTGATATGAATCTCCGCTTGTATCTAGCTATGAGTAGGACATATTTCCTTAGAATAGTACAAAACGATACTCACGAAGTTGACCAAAATCAAGAAAATTTAGATCATTGAATTTTCTCCACGATCTTTTTTCATAAATTAATTCATGAACTGCATACATAGAAGAAGACCTAGTATAAGCAAGTATCATCGATCCACCAACCGCGTTTTCAAGTGTGCATTTATTAAGAATACAGGTAAGAACAGTGTTTGGGTCTTTTATTGCCATTATGATTTGCCCTATCCTTTACATTGTTTTGATATACTCCTTCGGCTGACATTTGTCAAATCCATTCCATCTATCCTTTGTTCAATATACTAGCTTGTATAAAAGGTATTCACTCTGTCTCACCGTCTCACGGTCCTAAATAAAAGTGTGTATAGTAAACCTCTGGTCCTATATCACATATGTACTACAACAAGGAGAGTTAAGGCCGAAGCCCACCCATACCTGGTCGATCCGATACCAAAAAAGGGATTATACATGTAGGTCCCACTATAACTGCTTATTTTGTCACATATTAGCCGAAATAATTTGGATTATCCAAACACCCCAAACTAGCAAATAAGCGGAAAAATTATGAAATCCTATAAAAGCACAATCTAGGATTCAAACCACCACCAAAGTGGCCTAGTGGTAACTGGTAAGGCGCTAATGTCCTAACAATGAGGTCTATGGCTCAAATCTCACTAAGTATTTATTTGAGGGGCCAGGGATAGGGTCGGAAACAGTCACGGGAATAACCTGGTTAGGCCGCGTACATGTGAGTCAAAAACTTGCCCTACTCGGGTCCGTTTACCCTTACACAAACCCAGTGCCCTTAAATTCTAACAAAATCAACTTCATATATTCATTACCAACAAACAAAAAACAAAAACTTAAATACAAGATCAAATATAAATAATCTTATATAATATACCTGATTAAGTGCAGCTTCTAACAGCAATGCATCTTCTTCACCACTACCCATTAAGCAAAAATTTAACCTGATTCAACTGAGTCAACTCGGTGTATCTAAACAAGGGTGATTTAGAATCTGGGTTTGAATATGATACAAAGAGTAAAATGCGGTGAATGATAGTTGTTGCGTGCAAACAACCTAGCAGTTTTTTCTTTTGAAGTCATGCATAATAATGGTGTATTTATAATTATAATAGAGTAAATATCATAAATCGTCCTTGTAGTTTACCGGATCACTCGAAAATGGTCCCTATACTTTTTTCACCCAGATCTAGTCCTTGTGGTTTTGACCCGATACGAGTTTGGTCCCTTGACTACTAATTCCGTCTGTTAACCGTTAAAATGTTTGTTTAATGGTGTAAAATGACAAAAACACCCTTATTATTATTATTATTATTATTATTATTATTATTATTATTATTATTATTATTATTATTATTATTATTATTATTTATTTATTTATTTATTTATTTATTTATTTTTTATTATTATTTTTTTTATTATAAACATCACTTTATTGAAAAACAGATAGGATTTTATAAGAAATTGGTGGGGAGCCGAGAAACCAACTGGGCCCCCACACCTCTAGCTATAGCAAAACCAATCCTACTAAAAATATGTGGAGCAGTACATGCTCCAATATCTTGGGTCATGGAGAATCGTCGAATGGGCTTTAATAATGTCACTGCATCCTTTTCAAGTTCCTCCAAAAGAAGAGAATGAAAAGAGGAGGAACCCATATCCGATATCAGCGCATTCACCCGCGTACTTGACACGTTTACGTTGAGCGGCTTCAATAACTGCCCGACCGGGCATAAAATCAACCATACACGAACGCGTCAAAGGTGACGATCCTGTAAGATCAACACAAACATCAAGGCCACCATCCCAATAATAAAGTAACAAATCAGCTGGACGTAAGGTTTTGTCCATCTCTCCATGAAGCCCAATATCCACTTCCTTACGAACTGAAACTCCAGACCGAGAACATATATCAACAAGAACATCCCGCACAACATTATGCCGATGTTTAATACCAACTATACCTGCGCACGATACAGCATGATCTCCGAAAATATCTCCAGAAAAAACCTTAGAACAAGCCGAACATGGCATCTGGACAGTAAAAAGAGGAACACCCAACCGATAACACAACACACATCGGTAAGTCCTGGCATTCATAGTTTGTCCCAATCCGGATATCGGTGCCACCCTAAGCCAATCTGACGCGTAATCCTCTTTTAGTGAGTTCTATAAAGCCATCTGTCTAGGGGATAAATGGAAGGTGGATTCAACTGTTTGGGCAAAACGTGTGAAATGTATGTCTGCCAATTTCCTCATAAGTTTTGGGGCAGCGATCTCACTAGGGTTACTCAAAAGGTCAATATCCATATTCACATTAAAAGTACACAAAGCATCATCAAAAGAGGGACCAGTATTCACAATACCAGAACTACGGAGAAGCTTAGTCTGTAAGCTGGCAGATTGAAGTCTAGAAGCAAGGAAGGCATGGTTCAAGACATCACCTGCAGAATACACACCAAGTCCCCCGAAAGCAAAAGGTAGGGTGGCGAGTCTCCATTGCCAATCACCAAACCCAGGTCCAGAAGCAGTGACAATACGTTCCAAAGAAAAGCGAAGTGCTGCATCAAAAGAAACATGAGCACCCTCAAAGACCCGAGGAGGACATGTGCGCATAGAAAAATACAACTTGGAAATACCCGCACATGCACGCAGTAGCAACAACTCACACTGGGGATCATTAAGCTTAGCAACAGCATCCATAAGTTCAATAGTTTGAGCAACCCTTTTCATAACAAGCTTACTACTAAACTCAAAATTCACACTGGCGGGCCCCCCTAATAATTTAACACCATGCGAAGGTCGAGAAATATTAGGGGGAAAAACACCAACATACCTGCTCCTGGGGTCTTCCTTCGGCTAAAAAACCTCAGTTTTATCAACGTTGATGTGTAAGCCACAACTAGGTCCATCCATCATAATCAGCTCTAAAACCTTCCCCACAACCAAGGTATCCCCAATAATAGTACCATCATCAAGATAATAAGCTTGAAGAGAAAGAGTAAAAGAGTCTCTAATCTTACATGTCAAAGGATGTAACACTAAAGCAAAAAGAAGAGGCCCAAGCGGATCACCCTGTTGCACCCCTTGGTGCGACCATAAAGTATGCTCACCATAATATAATCTAGCAGGACTGGAGTAACAGAATTCCACCCAACGTGAAATAGCCGGAACACGAAGACGAACTTCTCGTAACATAACCGCACGATCCACCATATTGAAGGCGTTTTTAAAGTCCACCAACAACATCGATAAACCCACATCGCCCCCACGGTCTTCAATCAACTGATTCACAGCATGAAGGATAGCCTCCCCACCCCCCGAAACACCCATGCCAAATTGCAAACAGTCAAAATAACCATCCAAAGAATGGCCAATCATAGAAGCACAAACCTTGGAGACCAAACGCCTCCAAACAGTCCCAACAGCGATAGGACGAATCCCTCCTCCTGGTTTAACTAAAGGCGTGAGCGGAGCACTAGCAACATACTCGCCCAACACCCTTGGGCATTTACCCTCAAGAAAAAGGTTCACCACCTGGGTGATAGAAGCGACTAACTCATCAGAGATGGAAACAGCAACACCATTTAAACAATCCAAAAGGTGTTGGGCACGCAAACCATCCCTTCCACAAGAAGTACCACGAGGGAAACTCTTAATCATATCAAGAACCATAGCAGGAGATGCCGAAAGGTGATGATGATCAATAGGTATATCTGGTAAAATGGGAGCAGATTGAAAAGGGTGCTTAGCTTTTAAATACGCAAGAGTAGTATCATCATAAGCCGCAATACCCGAAGAAGAAAGAACTCTGACAGCAGCAGTATAATGGCCATCACAAATCTTCCTCTTACACTGCTTGATATTACGGTCACCCAAGTCCAAGTTACCCTCATCAATATTAGACCACGAAGGAGGGGGTTCGGCTAAAACCTCACGCACAACTTGTAAACTACCACCAGGTGTGCTCCAAGATGAAATGGCATTAACAATATATTCCTCTTGTCGTTGACGTTTAGTAGCAGGCCTACACTCTTGATTACTCCTCGGGCAAAAGGTTTTAAGCAGACAAAGAGGCAAGACTAACAAACCAACCCAGCAAGAAATGTCATCAGGCGAACAAACCACCTTATCAAAGGCTCCTTTCAAAACCCGAGAAAACCCCAAACGACATTTAGGAGGAATGGATTTGACAGTACGCAACCCCTTAGAAAGTAGAGTATCAAGAAGATGTAAATCAAAACCACCAAACTCATCAGAAACCAAATCCTCAACAAGAGCAACATGAGAAGGAGCCAGTGGTTTGGTGAGATCATGCAACACGAATCGAACAACACCATCACCATAATCAGGAGGTGACACGAAATCAGACCCCCCACCATGCCGACACTTAGCCCGAAAAGTATGCGTTTTGAAACAACCACCACATAACCACAAACCCATACGCTTAAGAGTAACCTCAACCCTTTCAAAAACAACCAAATCCGACACAAGAGAATGTCTAGTGATAGTCTGCGCCTCTCCACTGAAGTGTCGATCACGAAGGTGTGTGATCAAATAATTCTTGGTAAGTCCATTTTCGCCCCCATCACGACACCCACTAAGACCCGCGAAGGGGCAGTGGAACCTCACAATTGGCATAGGAAAATAACTCATAAAACTGTAAGGCAACTGTAGCAACTAGCAAACTGAAATCCAAAGGCGACAGTAGCAACACTTGTAGCAAACAAAAACCAAAGCAGAATGCTACACATACAAACTAGGTTACTGTAGCAACATGCACCAAATAGAAACCTAAAGAGCTTAGGTTACTGTAGCAGCATGCATTAAACAGAAACCCAATGTAGAAAGCAGAAGCACTTGTAGCAAACAAACCCCCCGTGTCAGAAACCAATTACAGCCCCACCGTAAAGAATAATCAAACACTACCCCACATCAAACCCTAACAATACAGGAAAAATGAAACAAAAAAGATGCAGCCCACTCAGCCCTTAGGATCGCAGAAAAACAATACATAATCCCACTGTAATTCGAGACCCTAACCACAACAAGCGAACCAATCAGCAATCTCACTGTAACCCCTAACCAATCTATAATCCCATAACACAAGCGATAGGGACCAAAGACAGTATCAAGGATATATATCACTCCGCTGTAAACCCTAACCAATCTGTAATCCCACACCACAACAAGCGACAAGGCCCAAAGACAGTATCAAGGATTTCGAAACGAAACCCTAAAATAAGGAACTGAAGTGGAAAAGACCGGAACCCTAATGACAAAACAAAACAAAGGATAAGAAACAACCTGCGATTTCAACAAAGGGTATTGAAAGAATAACCAGGGATTGAGATCAAGATGATCCCATGAGATGATCGGCAGAAATCGCCCCTAGAGAGAGGGAGAGAACCGTTCACATCCATTTCATTAGAAACAAATCCATTTTATTATTATTATTATTATTATTATTATTATTATTATTATTATTATTATTATTATTATTATTATTATTATTATTATTATTATAACTTCACTTTATTAGAAACTCAAACGATTACAAGAAGTTAGTAGGGAGCCGAGATACTAACTGGGCTCCCACTCCTCTAGCTATGGAAAAACGAATCCTACTAAAGATATCTCCAATGTTTTGGGTCATCGAGAACTTTCGGATTCGCTTCAGTAAGGTCACTGCATCCTTCTCAAGTTCCCCAAAAGAAGAGAAAGAGAAGGGGAGGAACCCATATCCAATATTCGTGCACTTAGCCTCATACTTGACACGTTTACGTTGTACAGCCTCATACTTAGCCTTATTATTATTATTATTATTATTATTATTATTATTATTATTATTATTATTATTATTATTAACTTCTTGTGGTCTTCAATAAACATACATTGCCACCACCAATTCAGGCAATTTTAATTGTAATAAACTTCTTGTGGCCACCAAAAAAAGTTGTTCTAACAACAAACTTCCTCTAATAATTAATTATGATAAACAATCAGAAAAAAAAATACATTTTTCAAATTTACAACTCAATCTCCAACATCTTCTTTATCTTTATAAAAAATTTCCAGACACCTTTTTTGTTTTTTTAAACAAGCCACGTTGCCTATTCAATCGGAAGACCGATTATCACTTTTTAACAAAAGAAGTACCATGTACAATTTTCAAAAATAAATAAAAATATAAATAAACAAATAAAAAAAAAAACGGTCTTCATTTAATATAACCAAACATCTTAGATAATCAAAATCTACCACCATCATAATCAAAACATTATTTTCTTCAAACCCCCACCTTCATAATCAAAACCCACCACTAATCCCCCTCCCTACTACCACCACCACAAAGCCCTCTCTCTACTACCACCACCAGAAAACCCTTGTCGCCGCCACCACCGACCCCTCCCCTCTCCCTACTGCCATCATCACCACCAGATCTGGTACAAAAGCACACATAATGATCTGCAACCACCAACACTTCCGGCGAAACCACTGCTGTCCTTTACTACTTCCGACCACCGCCTCTTTCATTTCCAGATCTTCTCCTGTGTAGATCCACGTTGCTAGGATATTCGGTTCAATATCGTGTTTAGGGTTAGGGTTTTTATTTGAGTTAATGGTAGTTTGGTTAGGTAGTGGTTGCGGGTTATTGTGGTGTTAGCCTTGGAGAGGTTGGGGACGCAGTGGTGGTCGACGGCGGTCTTGCCGACCGGATTCTAGTGTGAGAAAGATGGAGAGAAATTTGGGATAAGTGTATTTTTTTGTGTGTTGAGTGACTAAGTGATGGGTGTTGGTGGAATGATAAGCGAGGTTTTTTTTTTTTTTTTTTTTTTTTTTTTTTTTTAATAAATATATTGAAATTACAAAAATAGCTTTCTACTTAACAATCAAACTAACAGAGTTATGGTCAAGGGACTAAACCTGTATGGGTTCAAAAATACAGGGATTGGATCCGGGTGAAAAAAAGTATAGAGACCATTTTCGAATAACCCGGTAAACCACATGGACGATTTATGATATTTACTCATTATAATATTTAGAATTAGTTAATAAGGGATATCTTTTATAACTTTTATTATGTTATTTTGGAACTTATATTTTTAATCGTAATCTTTATTTCCTGGCATTTTTAGCGAGAGAAAAGATAGATATGATTTTTGACTTGTTTGGTGTGATTTCTTTAAACGGCAATCTTTTCACTAGGTTGTTTAAAAAAGAGATAATCACCAAAATAGACCGGGCAACCATGGTGAATTCGGTTCCTGCCTCAGATCCAGAAATGTCTTTTTTAGACAGGGCAGCTGGGCAACTGATGAAGTGTTACTTTCTACAAGTGACAAGTGTTGATTGTCTGTCAGTTTTTTCGGCAACCTGACAGTTTTTTGGGCAACAACCGCAAAATTTTGGGCAACTGTGGGCACTTGTCATCGTATGGGTCGAGTTGCCCAGTTACCCTGTCTAAAAAAGACATTTTTAGATCTAGGGTAGGAACCGAATTCACCATGGTTGCCCGGTCTATATTGGAGATTATCCTTTTAAAAAATCCGAGAAACTGAGCCGAACCGTTTAATCTGAAATCACAAAAGCCGAAACTGAAAAACTCGTTTATCATGGTTCGGTTTCGTTTTTTATTTTTAGATACCACGGTTAATCGAAGTGAATCGTGTATAATATACACGAATATTTAATTAAATATTCAAATAATTATAGAATATTTGATTATATTACTGGACTATGTTTATCGTATAATGACTTTTTTGTTCTTAATGTAAACATTCACTAGACAACTATGTGTGAAAATTGTTTAATGTGGTTGTAACTTATAAATTTCGAACAAAGTTTTTGTTAATCTGCTATGTATGTTTATTTAAATTTAATTATTATGGTCTGATAACTTTAATATGACTTTAATATTTTCAATGTTATTTAGTTTTACTCGAATGACACTCTAGGTTTCAGAGCATATTATTGTTCATACGTTAAAAGCAATCAAACTTCTAAAATGGTTAATCGTGACCTGATTCGCGGGTATCTGCATGTCCGATTACCTACCTAGTACGGTTTGGTTTCTGGTAGTAAAATGAATTGCCGCACCGTGATGGATAGTATAAATATTTCAACTAACCAAGCCGAACTGCCCTGTGAACACCGCTACTTTTCACATTTAGATAAAAGTTTAATATATAACACAAATCTTTTAAAGATTCAATAAACAAATCTTGATGATTCATTTTTTTTTTATCAAATTAAAAAAAAAAAAAAAAAAAAAACGGACTTTCATCATTTAATATATATATATATATATATATATATATATATATATATATATATATATATTACAAACCGTAAACGAATATACAATAATGACGATAATTAAATCATCTTTTACATCGTTATACTTTTGATGAATTCGTTTCGAGTTTATATATATATATATATATATATATATATATATATATATATATATATATATATATATATATATATATATATATATATATATATGAAATTTACGCATGAAAATATCGCATATGATTTGTTATTCTATTATCAAATGTGATTTATGAAAATAACAAATATAACTTTACAGGCGCAAATTTTAACACTAAAAAGAACTCATAAAAAAATTGTCGAAAATATATCGAAGTGTCCTCTACTGAAAGATAAAAAATTTCTCGTCGAGATGGTGTATTTTTATCCCTTAACGTTTTACCGTTTGCAAGATATTTTAATTTCAGAGCAATAAAAAATGTAAAAAGTGAATTTTTTGTTTTGATAAAGGAATAAATTGCCACGATTTTTTCATTTAATCTTCAGACAAATTGTAATCTATAATGGTGTCAACTCTAATAAAACATATTCGACAGTATCACACATATTTTTAAGGGGCAATTTCATATCTCCCTTCATTTTTGTTAGAAATTTCATATATATCCAAACATGCATTAAAAATATTGTAAATTATGCATTTAATACTTGCATTTTGGGTATATATGAAATTAATCATGAAAGTAAGGTGATATAGAAATTAATCGCGTTTTTAATAAGATTTACGCCTATGATTTTTGTTCGGCGCGCACACTTAGAGCATGTGCATCGGTAACGTGGAGGCAGGCGTTAAGGGGTGTTTAACGCACGCTAAGGTGTGTTATCCGTTGCATATTGTGGCGTTAACACGAGACGTTAAGCCTTTAACATCACGTTAAGGCTTATTTTGGTAAAAAAAAAAATGACACTTTTCACCCCTATGAACTTTTATATATTTTGAACTAAAGATATTGGAAATTACAAACCCCCTTAATATTTAAAGTAGACGTTAGATAATTTTATTGGAGAAACTAGCCGTTAAGCTTTTTATTCAAACTTAAACTTAAACTGACATAACATCGTACTAAATCATACAACACCATAAACTAGCCGTTAACCTCCCATTCGGAAATGCTTAACATAAACCAACACACGATACAGGAATACAAAGGCCATTAATTCATATATCTGTTCCAGTTGACGTTGCCCTTCAAAATCAACCACACTTGAAAATATTTGAAATCTTTCCCACCATTGCGTTCTTTGTAAACGTTCATTGCATCTTCAAGACGAACATCTGGCTCACGTGTAGGCTGCAAATTCAAGTAAATTTCATGAAATTTTTGGCAATCAGAGTTCATTCTTACCCACTTACCCGTTATCTAGTTTTTGCTACGAAAATGACCGTCTGATTGTTCATTGAACTTTTCTGTTACGACTTGCCAAAAAGGTCCTTCGCTGGCTTGGAATTCGTGAACGTTTTGCCACATCTCGGCTAGCCAGCATTCTTCTTCAATAGACCAACGATTTGCCATAGTAAATTTCTTTAGAAAGTGAAGTGTGTGCAAAATTGTATGATAACGGATGCTTTATATAGGAGTGTATAAACGTTTAAGATTCAAAACCTGAGCGGGATAATTTTAAATTTTCAAATTTCAAAAGTTCAAACAAAACAATAAAAACGTGTGCAAATTCAAAATTCAAATTTCATCTGAGCGGGAGAATTTAGAATTCAAATTGAAAATTCAAATTCACATAAAAGGGCGGTTACAACAATACGGAACATTATACAACAATACAACAATACGGAATAGAAATACACACGATACGGAAAAGAAATACATACGATACGGAATAAGTTGTGTTTAAATTTTAAGTATTAATATAAGTTGTGTTTTATTAGTTATTTAAATCAGATATTAGTTATAGTTGAGGGTTGAATTTGAAAATAGTTGAGTTAAAGCTGAGTTAAGTTGAGTTATTGTTGTGGGTATTTTTTTGTGAGTTAAAGTTAAAGTGTTAAAGCTGATGTGACGCTGAGTTAAGTTATAACTCACGTTATTGATGTGGATGCTCTTACAAATTAATAGGCTAAAGAAAGATAAGTGTTTGTGTGACTTAGGCTTGTTTGTTTTAATTTTGCTACGGGCCTGTTTGTTTAACATTTTCATTAAGTCGTTTTAATTAACAGATGATTTAATATGGTGACACTCACTTTTATCACTTTTTATTTTAAGCCATTTCTATTGATTAAGTGAAAAACAAACAACTTTTTGCATGACTTAATAATTAAGGTTTTTTAGTCATCTTTTTACATTAAATTACAAACAAACAATTTTTATATGATTTAATTAATTCAGGTTTTTTCATATTAAGTCAATTAAGTCGATATCAAAAATTATTTAAAATAAGATATGACTTAATGCAGACACCTTTAGTTTTATCACTTTATATCTTTAGTTGTTTTTATATGACTTTATAAATTCAGTTTTTTTTCTTCATATTAAGTCAATTAATTCGAATTTAAACAACACCTTATTACACTAAATAAAACTAATAAATATATTCTCGGGACCAAATTTAAGATACCATTATATATCGCAAATAGTGAATACTGAAGTTCAATTTTGACATTCTTCGACTAATATTTATACTTCTTTCGTTTCAAAATAAGTGTCATGCTTTGACTTTTTGAAGTCTATCTTTTTTAACTTTGACTTTAAATATTTTTTTTGTGTTATATATTTTTTGATGTAAAATATATGAATGTATTAAGTTTTAAATTGTATATTTTCATCAAATATTACTTTGGGACTGATGAAGCATTCCAAGTATACACATATTTTGTTTGAGGATTGCTACATCCACATACAATTTACAAAAACAAATCCACACAATGAGGTGGCAACATGTGATTGGTGTATTTTGATACACTTTCTTCCTATTCTCTTTCATCAAACCAATCACATGTTGACACCTCCTTTGTGTGGATTTGTTTTTGTAAATTGTATGTGGATGTAGCAATTCTCATTTTGTTTAAACACAGTAAATGTAAACGTATTGTGTTTGACAAAAGAGTTATCATGATAAAGTAAAGGGTGTTTTTCTTTTTTTAGTTATGAGGAAGGAATAGTGAGACAAATTAATTTAATATTATTTCTTTCTTAAATAGGACCTACTATTTCACTTAGTTGATCTATATCCAAAAGGCTTAAATTATACTAGTAGTGTCTTTCTAATTAAGAGGCTTATATATCCGTGAGACCCACATGATCCCTTAGCTATGGAAAAAAATAAACATACCTTAACATAGACATGCACAAAAATAAATTATAGTGCATTATTTGTTGTCAACCGGTTTGAAAACCGGTTTAAACCGAACCGGTTCTGGGTAAAACCTGTTTAAACCGAACCTGTTTTTGGTTTAAAACGAACATTTTCTCTCCCAAAACTGGTTTTACGTAAAACCAGTTTTTGACTATTTGACTAAAACTGAAACCGATTTTTAAACCGGTTCGGTTAAAAAAATGCGCACCTCTAAAGTAACATGGATTATGTTCAATTAATCTTATGGACAGAAGTATTCATAAATCAACCAAATGATTCATGATTTAGGTGTATCTCATGTCGTGTAAAACCTTCTCAGTAAAATGATTCGTTATTCAAATGCCACTTAAAACTAAGGGTGAGCATCGGTCTGAAACCGGACCGGACCGTCAAAAACTGAGACCGAATTAAGGTAAAAACCGGGACTGAAACCAAGACCGAATATAATCGGTCCGGTTCGGTCCGATCCGGTCTTCGGTCGGTCCGGTCCAGAAAGGCAAGATTTTCGATATTTTGGTCTGTCCGGACCGGACCGACGACCGAATTAGCCAAAAAGCCTAGACCGAGGACCAGACCAAATGTGGTCGGTCCGGTCTCGGTCAGTCCGTCGGTCGGTCCGGTCCGTTCAGGTACTTTGCTCACCCCTACTTAAAACATGTCAAAATGGACTTATAGAAACATGATCATTTAACGAGAAATAAAAGGAAAGGGGGAAGGATGAGTTGTTAAAGATTCCACGTCTCAAAGGAAATCTTGGTGGTCCGCCTTCTAATAACTAACTTTGAATATAAGCATGATAAAACACAAAAAGTCGTTATTGCTTCTTTATAACAACTTTGAATTTAAGCATGATAAAACGCAAAAAGTCATTATTGCTTCTTTACTTCGAAAACAAGCATTGTCAAGGTTATAAAATAAGTTACGGATTAGCATGTAACTTGCTGACTTAATTTCAAATATAAGTCTAGAACTTTTGTTGAATTTTTTGGGTGTGACCATTATAATATATATTAAACCACAAGGTCACCGACGTCGTTTTGCCCTACCTTTTTCCCGCCAAAAATGCGGCCCAGCTGCTGGGCCAATTTCAGCCTGAATTTACAGCCTGCTTTGGACAAATCTAGTCCGTTTATTGCCTAATTAATAGTCCCGTTACTGTATTAACACAAACCAACAATACACAGAAGCTCCAGAAGGATCCATAGCCGATCCTCCCAAAACGACCTATGCCTCTTTTGTGTTTTTGCTTTTTCCGGCGAAGCTTAAAGCGGCGTCTTCATGATTGTAACTTCGATCCCGTGCTCCTTTAGCTGTTGCTTTGGTGTAAGTTTCATCATATCTTTATATAGAGTTTTAATCTTTAAGTTATAGTTATTGTTTGTTTTTAGATTTTTGTTCCTTAATTAAAATTTGGATCTTTTTTATGTTTTAATCATGGGTTTGCTTAATTAAAATTTACAGGTGTGGTTTTAGATTTTGGGGGAAATAATTGATTTTGAGTATAATTAATTTTTTTGTAGGAGGGTTATAATTGTTCTAATAAGAAGCTCTAATACGTTTTGATATGTTCTAATTGTTAAGATGACGTGTAAGATGTGTCTTTTTTAATAGTGAATCTGATGGAATCAATTGAGAAGATTTATATCAGTTGTTGATAAAAAAATATGATACAACAGTTGAGATTTAAAGCATTGGGTTAAAGATTTTAGCTTAATTTTTTTTTTTTTTTTTTTTTTTTATTTGCTCAAAAATGCTAAGATTTGTTGTTAGAAACCAAAAAAAAAGTTTCAACCTTTGAAAATTTGGTTTAAAGAGCTTTAATTTTTTTTGATTTGCACTAACTGCTATGATTTGTTAGTTTCAAGCTTTAAACCTTTGGTTTAAACTAAGGATTTAAGTGTTGATGTGATCTTTTTAAGAAGCTTTAAAATGTTTTGGTTTGTTCTAACAGTTCAAGTTTGTTATCGGAAATTAAAATCCTTTTGTGTCATCTGTTAACATTTGCATTATCGGAAGAGATTTTCCTAAAAGGTTGGCGTCCGAAGTTGTTCCAAATGACTGAGCGTGTGTTAATGTGTTGTTTATTCATTGTATTCCACTGATATTTGCTTTCTTGGTTTGCTTTAATGGTTATATGTAGGCTGTGGCCATGTGCTTATCGGGATACTTTCGCGCCTTTGGATAAATCAAGAACAAGCTGTAGACCGATTGCAACACATGCTACTCTCTAGGTACATGAACACAGAAAAATAGCCCTTTACTATTAATTTGTCAATTTAGTAATGGTTGTCATTGTCGATGTAGGTTGGTTCAGCCGTAGTGCCTGTACCTCCTGAAATGCAACCAAAAAGAAGGCAGCCACAACAACGATATTTTGTTGCTCCTTTGTTGGCCCGTCATACGGAAACTGAGCGTATGACATTAGCCAAAGCTTGAGGTAAAGGTAAATGAGAATTTCCTTCTTAATACATCGTATTATGAATATAAAGTTTAACATAGTACAGTGATAACTTAGAACTTTGAATAAAAAGTTTTAAAAGGTTGTATGCATTGACATTGCTGTTGTAGTGGATGAAAATCGGCCTTCATATGATGACGAGGAGGCACTTCTATATTATCAGTGAGAATCTTAAGGCACGGCTTTTGAAATAAGTTTACTTTTAGTCGTAGAACTATCGTACCTATGAGTTATTACAATGGTTTAGTGTATTGGCTTACGTTACGCTTTGCACTTATATTTATTGAGTTCCGTTGCATCGTAGATCACCCACTTGAGCTTACCTTTTTGGTGTTGCAGGATTACCTACTTCGGCAACAGCAATCATGGATGCCGACATTACTCAGTTCCTTGCTGACTCACTGGAGGACAAGAGCACGGGAAAATATTGAAAAAAAAAAAGTGGCAAGATAGATTATAAAGTTGGAAGAAAAATAACAAACTATCGACCAACGGTCTACTGATGAATTTCGAACAACCTAACTAGGCACTACATATATACAAGAGGTATGCTCTTTTCTGCAAAATGAGGCTAAAATATTGATACTTTGGTTCGTATCACAAGCCTTTGAATGTTACCTATTTGCAGCCTAATCATATTGTTTACCTCTTTTCAGGACGCAAGAGCTTTTATTGGGATCAAAAGAGTGTTCTATTGCAATTGATATGTAGTCATCAATGTGTATCATCGTTGAACTGCTCTCAAAGAAACCATTAGTGTGTATCATCGTTGAACCGCCAGAAGGTAAGATGACATTCATATTTTGTTATACATTGTCACCATCCAGCTTCTCACTTTTGTTTCTCATTTTCTTTGACATCGCAGGTATACTTGCAGAGGTATCTTGCCCAAATGTGTGTGACAACATAGATAGGAGACCTGGTGTGTATGCTGGTCGCAAAAGGAATTTTATTGAAATGCGTGCAGGTATTTTATAACATTATGTACACCAATTGTCAAATTTTAATTTACTCTCAGCAGATGAATTAGTGATCATTTTATGTTACGGTGTTTGTAGCCAATTGTCAATCGGGAGGAGGCTCTTCAGTCGCTGGCAACGGAACGACAAGCACGTCAGCAAAGATGCGTAGACGTGAGTGTTTCACTTTTATTTTATTCTAACATTCTTATACGGAATTTATACTTTTTAAATGTTGTTGTCGACTTAGTCATTCGAGTCTGATGGTCATGCCATTTGTTAGCAGGCATATGTTTATGTTTCATTTACATGCGTTAAAAATCTACTTTAACTCATAACGTTCTAACGTTGTCCTTTTCCAAAGTTTGTCAACACTATTTGTTGGTGGCCTGTTTTGTACATTTTAGTACATTCTTTAAAAAAATTGTTTTCAATTAATGTAACTTGCAAGGAGAATGTGCACCACTTTTTGACTGACCCTTCTTTGTCACTAGGATTGCAGGTAACTGAGAGACACAGAATACTCCACGGACTAATAACAGCTATGAGGCGACCAACAGGATCGAGACATGCTACCGGCAAAAGAAGTCTCACAGAAATGTGCACAGGTATTGTCCAATATTATGCACAACCGTTTTCAAATCCGTTGTAGCTCCCAGTCGACGACTTGCTAATCACATTCTGTTCCAGTCGACATATAAAGTGTTTGGTGATCTTTTTATACTTTTGTATTTGGTTTACTGCTTATGCTGTTTAAAGTGTTGACAATTGGTAAGTTGCTTTAAATGATTTTTAAGTATTTGGCAAGGTTTTGATTGTTGATGGAAAAGGTGTGTTCACTGAACTGTTTTTGTTTGGTTGTAGGGTATGTTACCGGGATTGTTCGAGGCCTGTGAATGGCCGTATCTTGCCAGGGCGTTTACGCTAACGCACCCATGCCCAATTAAGAAACAGGTAAATACAATACTCTTAGGTTAACAAAAGGCTATTTAAGAATGATAAATACGTCACTTCATGTGCATAAACTATTTTTTCTGCTGTCAGATGTTAGCTATTTGCGACATCAAAGGGTTCAACTAAGGGTATCCAAACATTTGAGGATGCTGCGAAGTTATTTAAGGGGAAGGTATATGGGTGTAGCAATTATGTCAACTTATAAATTTATCACTCGAGAGTGTCTAATAATTCCACATTATCTTTTTCTTTGCATCTTATCTTTGTATATGTGGAAACGGACAACGAAGATGTCGGAAAGCCTGTTGCAGATTTTTTTGGAATCTCAGGACATGCTCCACAAGTAATGCGTGTTTCCATTATGTATCTTATCTTTTTTTCCATGTATTTTGCTTGCCAGTTGTATTAGTTTCTTATTTACTTTGACAAAATGAAGTACAAATAGTAAGCATATACTGAATGTCTTAACGAGATTATTGGATATATCGGAAATGATGATGGTAAGAAGTTTGTATTTGACGAATATTTGACCCTTGAAAATCTTAAGGTAAGATATGCAACTCAAATAAATCTTTTGTTCCTACTTCCTACTCAATATATATATTTTTTTCCTCCAAAAAATAAATTCTAATTAACAGCGGTCTTTGGTTACGAATCCACAAATCTGAGTACGCGTCTGGTGATGTCATTTTTCTATTTGTCAGGCTTTTGGAGAGGGCTTTTATAGCGACATGCTTAAACCATTCTGCAAGTCGGATCCAATTCCCGAGGATGTAAGTTCTTTGTTTGGGGCTTTTGATTTGTTTGTTATTGTTCTCAAAGCTAACTTCTTATTTTGACGATTGTCACGGATGCAGAATGATGGTGATGTGAAAATAGTTGTTGGTAGCAACTTTGATGATATTGTCTTGGATGAGTCGAAAGATGTTCTATTAGAGGTAATAATAAAAGCGAATACATAGTGATTCAAGGAAATTCATGGTTACGTACGCAACTTTTTATGCAGATTTATGCACCATGGTGTGGGCATTGCCAAGCTTTAGAACCAACTTACAGCAAGCTTGCTAAGCATTTGCTTGAAATCAATTCCTTGGTTATAGCAAAGATGGATGGAAGTACAAATGAACATCCAATGGCAAAGGTAAAATAAACATATAAAATCGTAATAGCATCACTTAGTTGATCGTTGGGATCTCATTAGATACACTACTAATGAAAGTTGATAATTTTCATAAGTCCTAAAAGGCGAAGAGGGTCATCTTTCCTAAATTGATGAGTCGTTTAATGTTGTCCGGTATTCTAAGTGGCGCACCGAGTAACATGATAAACGCAAAAAAGGTTAAAACTGAATTTGTTAAATAAATTTAACTCATGTTTCGTATAAAAAATTAGCGTTTGTAATTTATTGCAGAATTTTTTTTTTTCAGGTAATAGTACACTCCCAGTTAATTGGAATGTTGTTGAAGCTTCTGCAAATGCTGTTAACACTTCAAACCATTCCCGCCCTGCTAGGCGCGGTCGCATAATCAATAGTGGTAAATATATTTTGACATTTATTATGCTATGTAAGCACTTTAGCAATGTGTTATTCGTTGAGGAGGCCATATAATTTAGTATGCCATGCTATTTTAGACAAAAAAGAAATATGAAGACTATATCAGTTCCAAACAACATTTCTTAAAATCTTTTACCAAGCCCAGAACCAACTGCCTTTTTGTTGTATAGCGAAGCTATTGTGAATTTAGTAATTTTTGTGATTGTCGCCGTAGGTTGGTGAGGACTAGCATTTGTATCGGATTGACTTTTTTGCTATAATTTCATTTTCATTCTATTGCGTTGTAAAGACAACCGTGAGGTGAGGACTACATTTTTTGTTTATATCTTATAAGCAACTGATATGTTTAGTATTTAATTAGTTGAAGTGATTTAGGAAGCAATAAGCAATTTACAGTAGTAAATACGCATAAGCCGACTTTGCCGGAAAATCTAAGGGTTTCGTTACGGGTGCAATACAATGATTGATATTCTGTATTTTGTTGTGCAAATAAAATTATTATGTGTAGTAGCTTTTTAAATCATACACATTTGATTGGTTCGGATTTACCTATGTAATAATCAAAATAAATTGATCCCAATTTGATTTTAATAGGTTTTTTTTTGTTGCTTAATATCATGTATGAAATTATTAAGTTCAGTAGCTATTATCTCTATATACTCTCGTAAGTATATAACCAAACCATGGTTGATGAGGTCACCTGAAGTACACATTACATTGATACTATGATTGTGAATTCCAATAGTGTCACCAGATAGCATTTAACAGTCAAGGTTTTCGTTTATTCTATGGAAACTGTAGGTGTAAGAAGGAGCAGATGTTGTAAGAAGAATCAACTTGACTTATAGATATGCACTAATTTAGATGACCAGCTGATTCCAACGCGTGTCAAAAGCCAGAAATCAGCAGGAGCATAGGTGTTTTACTACGACCTGTTTCCTTCTACATCGGCAGTTAGCACCTATATTTTTCATATTAATTTCTGATGTGTGCATAAAGGCCATCATGACAATTACCATTAGATGAAAATTTTGTGTTAATCAAAGATGTTATGGCTTAGTTTTGATTACAAACTGAAAGTTGGTTAGCATTAGTAGCTTATAGACAATTTCATTGGATTATAACATTTTTGTAAGATGTTCAATAGGCAAAATGAGAAGCATGCCACAGTTGTATGTCGAAGGGTCAAAGCTAGGCGAACATGATTTAAAAGTTTCTCAATGCATTAGTATTGTTGCATTCATGACAGTGGTCTAAAGTAGCACCTACTGTGGAAAACTAGAAGGGGGTTGAATAGTTTTACGTCTTTTTACTTTGTTATAAAATTAGTTTTAAAGTTTAGCTTAGCTTTTAAAAACTTAGATTCGATAATATGTGATCTCAAGTCTTGTACAATATAAACAATTAATACTATACAATATATTATAATGATAAGTAATGAAATAAGCAAGAGATGGAAAGATCGAACCGGGAGACAAGAGATTTATAGTGGTTCGGCTACAAGGACACCTTCATTGCCCTACTCCACTCCCCGAGCACCTAACTCGAGAGTTTTCTTCACTATATCAACAAGCTCCCTTATGGCGGAGAAAGCCGTACACACCAATATACACACCAATCTACACACCACTTTTCACACCACAACTTCGTCACACCTAAGTCACGACTTCTACACAACTTCTTCAAATCTATCTACTTCACAACTAACTACTCCACACCTATCTTCTTCACACCAATCTAGTTCCTAACTTATCTTCTTCACACCAAGCTACTAACTAATCACACAATCAATATCTAACACAACTATCTACAATCAAATATTCACAACAATCTTCACAAGAATAATGTAAATGATCTTTGATGATACACCAACAACTTGGATGTGGAGATCACAACAAGTTGTAATACTTCTTGTCTTGAGGGATAGAAGTATTCTTCTCTTGCACTTGAGATGATGAAGGTTGAATCACTTTGAAACAAAGAATTTATATACTTATGATCAAAGGATAAAAGAATGGAAATTTGGATCTAGATCAGAAAGTTTAGTAGTGCAAAAGGTGAGAAAAAAAATCCAGGTTTAAGGTGGTATTTATAGGCAACAGAATCTGACAGAGAAGCGTGGCCGGTCTCCTTAAATCATGGTCGGCCCCCTTAAAATTAAGGGGACCGCCCTTTATAATTAAGGGGGCCGCCCAACTGAAACGGCCAGATTCTTTGTCTTTTAGTGGGGAAAGTTTATTTGATGAAAAACTAACTGATTTTGGTTAAAATTTTGAATTCATATATTTAGTATGAATAAAACATTTTTCTTTATTATCAAAAGTGTTTTTCAAAAATATATAATATGTTTATATAAATAAATAAACTTTGTATTAGTTAATTAAATACCCCTTTGATCATAAATTACACTAAACACTTTGTTTATTCATACCTTAAGTGATTTGGATGTAAAGAGAAATATTAATCACTAAATACTTGTTTATGTCACAAGTTTTAGTTCTATGAGTTTATATTTTGTGATAATCAAAACATAGAGATATTGATAACATGTTAATAATGTTTTTAGGCATTAATTTATGTCAACACCTACTGTAGCCATTTGAAAGTACGATATTTTATATCTTTTACACTTGGGTTACCGAACCGCTATATTCTTTGATAAACAACATTAAACCAAATACAACACCGCCGCCATACTTGTTGATAATAAGAGTAAACCTGGATATAAACTATAAATCGTACGTGACGTTTCAAATTGTAGCATTTCGGTTCTATGTATCTTGGTATCACGAACTCTACAAACTCGATAGTTCAGAGAAACAATCAAAGTCTAAGGCACGAGAATATGATCAGAGAATATGTGAGACTGGTGTATATATGTCATATGTTTTTACTAAATGATACCAAACCTATTATATAAACCAATAACCAACCAAAAAACAGTTATTTTGAAACGGCTCATCAGTTTTTTTTTTTTTTTTTTTTTTTTTTTTTTTTTTTTTTTTGTGTTGTTGTTGTTGTTAACCATGATTTTTTGATCGACTAATCCACAGAGTTTGAACCCATCAACACACATACTTCAACGAGTTAAAGCCCTCCATTTTCAAGAGGTTAGCGTAGCCACTTAAGGTTGTTTGCACCTAGGAGGAATTGAACCTGAGACCTCACACATTTTATAGTGATAATCACAAGCCCTTTTGCCATAGCCCACCCTTAAACGGTTTAATAGTTTGGTGCCTTTTGATCCTCTTTAGATGAATCTCCATTTTATTCATAAGACGTCATAAATTATCATAAAATTGGACATTTCTATACAAATCTCTATTTTTGTATAACACGCTATGTATCATTTGAAACAGATGCTGCAAGGAGCACTACTCATCGACCCTTGCTTTTTGTAAGGATGATATCAAGTTAGCTAAAACGAGTGTACACTCCTAACCTTCCAAGTCGTCTATGAACTTAACTTGAGTTGCTTTTTGGTCTTTAGGAAGCTTAATTACATAAAACATTTGATAAATCTAGTGGCGGATCTATGATTTTAAGCTAAGAGTGGCCAAACTTAACGTAAAAGTTATAGCAATTTATGTCGCACAAAAAATGATTTTTTTTAACCTATCATACCCTGACATTATAATATCGAGTTAGTTAAGTTATTTGTTTTTGAATTTTTACAAAATGTAGATATGAATAAGGGAGGCTAATTGCAAAAACTATTAGAAACATGACTTATGAGCTCAATAATTACATAACAAAGTGGGTTGATTAGAGGTGGCTCAGTACCCACTAGTCACCCTACTAGCTCCGCTCCTTGATAAATCACGAACATTCCTCCCGCATATTAGTGTAATCCCTGACTCATTAAAAACAATAAAGCAAAGCAAACTCTTTCATAAATGAAAGAGTAGTGATTGGGAGGCCTAAAAGTTGTGCCTAAATTCATGCCTAAACCTACGTGGCATCATCCTAATGTTTGCAGTCAAGGGGCCCACTTTTTCAGAAACCATCAAGATCATGCCACATATGTTTAGGCATGAGTTTAGGCACACAAATTAGGTCCCTTAATCATTTTCCTAAATGAGTAGTGATTGGGAGGCCTAAAAGTTGTGCCTAAATGAAAATGTCTTATGGAATTTGTTGACATAAATAATGCCTAAAAACATTATTAACATGTTATCAATATCTCTATGTTTTAATTATCACAAAACATAAACTCATAGAACTAAAACTTGTCATAAACAAGTATTTAGTGATTAATATTTCTCTTTACATCCAAATCACTTAAGGTATGAATAAACAAAGTGTTTAATGCATTTTATGATCAAATGAAAGTTTAATTAAGCATTACAAAGTTTATTTAATTATATAAACATATTATATATTTTTGAAAAACACTTTTGGTAATAAAGAAAAATGTTTTATTCATACTAAATATATGAATTCAAATTTTTAACCAAAATCAGTTAGTTTTTCACCAAATAAACTTTCCCCACTAAAAGACAAAGAATCTGGCCGTTACAGCTGGGCGGCCCCCTTAATTACAAAGGGCGGTCCCCTTAATTTTAAGGGGGCCGGCCATGATTTAAGGGGACCGGCCACGCTCCTCTGTCAGAATCTGTTGCCTATAAATACCACATTAAACCTGGATTTTTTGTTTACCTTTTGCACTCCTAAACTTTCTGATCTAGATCAAAATCTCCATTCTTTTATCCTTTGATCATAAGTGTATAAATCTTTGTTTCAAAGTGATCCAACCTTCATCCTCTCAAGTGCAAGAGAAGAATACTTCTATCCCTCAAGACAAGAAGTATTACAACTTGTTGTGATCTCCACATCCAAGTTGTTGGTGCATCATCACAGATCATTTACATTATTTTTTGTGAAGATTGTTGTGAATATTTGATTGTAGATAGTTGTGTTAGATATAGATTGTGTGATTAGTTAGTAACTTGGTGTGAAGTAGAAGAGCTAGGCACTAGATTGGTGTGAAGAAGATAGGTGTGGAGTAGTTAGTTGTGAAGTAGATTTATTTGAAGAAGTTGTGTAGAAGTTGTGACTTAGGTGTGACGAAGTTGTGGTGTGTAGATTGGTGTGTAGATTGGTGTGTATATTGGTGTGTACGGTTTTCTCCGCCATAAGGGAGCTTGTTGATATAGTGAAGAAAACTCTCGAGTTAGGTGCTCGGGGAGTGGAGTAGGGCAAGGAAGGTGTCCTTGTAGCCGAACCACTATAAATCTCTTGTCTCGCGGTTAGATCTTTCCATCTCCTACTTATTTCATTACTTATCATTGTAATATATTGTGCAGTATTAATTGTTTATATTGTACAAGACTTGAAATCACATATTATCGAATCTAAGTTTTTAGAAGCTAAGCAAAACTCTAAAACTAATTTTATAACGAAGTAAAAAGACGTAAAACTATTCAACCCCCCTTCTAGTTTTCCACAATTGGTATCAAGAGCCACATCTAGCAAGACTTTTAAAATATATGGTATTTTATAACTTGTAACGATCTATGGAATCTGAAAAATATTTAGAAGGGCAATCTATGCAAAGACCACCACTATTTGAAAGTGATGGATTTTTATATTGAAAAAATAGATTCGAAACGTATGTGAAATCAAAAGATCTTGATCTTTGGCATATTATTACCTTTGGTGATTTTCCTCCTATTCAATATAATGTTGAAACTAAAATGAATGAAATTGTATCTTTTGAAGAACAAAATGATGATTTGAAAAAGAAATTAGCAAAAAATAATGAGGCTAAAATGGTAATTTATAATGCGTTACCACGAAAAGAATATGAAAGAATTTTTATGAGTAAAACCGCCAAAGAAATTTGGGATTATTTACTAATTACTCACCAAGGTAATAGTCAAGTCAAAGATAATAAAATAGATCTTCTTGTACAACAATATGAACAATTTACGATTCCGGAAGAGGAATCAATTGATAATGCTTTTGCTAAGTTTAACACTATCATCACAAGTTTAAAAGCACTTGATGAGACATTTTCTAGTAAAAATTGTGTTAGGAAATTTCTTAGGGCATTGCATCCAAAATGGCGAGCTAAGGTCACGGCAATCGAAGAATCAAAGAACTTGATGACGTTATCACTAGATGAACTAATTAGCAACTTGAAGGTCCATGAAGAAATCATAAGAAGAGATTCGGAAACGGTCAAAGTCAAGAAAGAACAAATCAAATCAATTGCTCTAAAAGCCAAAAAGGAACCTAGTGATGATGATGATTCAAGTGACGAAAGTGAGACGAAGAATATGCAATGGCCGTAAGAGAATTCAAGAAGTTCTTCAAGAAACGAGGAAGATTCACTAGATCATCACGAGACGAAAGAAAAACATTCCAAAGGAATAGAAGTGACAACTACGGAAAGAGAAAATGCTTTAGATGTGGAAGTCCAAATCATCTCATTGGCGAATGTCTAAAGCCACCGGGTTATGAAAGTCAAGGTGCTTTTGTTAGTGGAACATGGAGTGATAGTGATAAAGAAGAAGTTGAAAAGCCAAGAGACGAAAAGTGTTTTATGGCAAAAGAAACCGACGAAATATGTTTAGGAATTGACTTGGAACCTGACAAATGGATCAAAGAAAGCAGATGTTCGAGGCACATGACGGGGAATCGCAATATATTCTCTACATACAAGGCATACAATGGAGGTAACGTTATTTTCAGTAGTGACTTACGTGGAAAAATCATTGGCAAAGGTACGATCTCTCAAGACTCACTTACTATTGAAAATGTAGAGCATGTAGATAAATTAACATATAACTTGCTTAGTGTAGGACAAATATGTGATAATAAATGTAGAGTCATATTTACCGAAGATGATAGCGAAATAGTTAAGGATGGAAAAATTATAGGTAGAGGAATTAGAAAAGGTGGCATATATGTTATGAAACTAGGAAACAAACCTGAGGATAGGATATGCCTAACGACCCTTGATGAAAACTCTACACTATGGCATAGGAGATTAGGACATGCTAATATGCAACAAATACAATCTTTGGCCTCTAAGGAATTAGTTAGAAATTTGCCTAATCTAAAATATGACAAGCGTTTTTGTGATGCATGTAAAATTGGAAAACAAGCTCATGCTAGTCACAAAGCCAAGAATATAGTATCCACTACTAGATGCCTAGAATTATTACATATGGATCTTTTTGGTCCATCCGCTGTGCGGAGCTATGGAGGAAACAAATATACCTTAGTGATAGTAGATGACTACTCACGATACACGTGGACTAGGTTTTTAAGTGACAAGACCCAAGCCTTTGAAAAATTCGAAATATTTAGTAGAATGATTCAAAATAAATTAGGATGCTCAATAGTTGCCATTAGGACGGACCATGGTAGGGAATTTGATAACGAAGTACAATTCGGAAAATATTGCGAGTTAAATGGAATATCTCACAATTTCTCCGCTCCTCGTACTCCTCAATCAAATGGCGTAGTAGAAAGAAAAAATAGGTCACTACAAGAAATGAGTAGAACTATGTTAAATGAACAATCTATCCCACAAAAATTTTGGTGTCACGCCGTAGATACATCAACTTATATTTTAAATAGGGTATCAATTAGAAGAATTCTAGGAAAAACTCCTTATGAGTTATTAAGAGGTAGAAAACCAAACTTAAGCTACTTTAAGGTATTTGGAAGTAAATGCTATATTTTAAACACTAAGGACTATCTCACTAAGTTTGATCCAAAATCATATGAAGGAATATTTTTAGGATACTCACAAAATAGCAAAGCATATATAATACTTAACAAACACTCCATGAAAGTAGAGGAATCACTAAATGTAACATTTGATGAAACACCACCACCTCCTAAAACATTACCTTTAGAAGATGATGATTTAATCGAAGATGAAGCTATTGAGGTTAGTAAAACAAAACCCATAGAAAATGATAATGAAGACATTCACTTAGAAAATAACGAAACTGTTAATATTAAAGAATCTAGATCTCATCCATTAGATAATATAATAGGACATCTTAACCAAAGAACCCTTAGGTCACAAGCCCAAGATAAAAATAACTTCTTTTGTTTCCTCTCAGCAATAGAACCTAAGAATATTAGCGAGGCTTTAAAGGATGAAAGTTGGGTTATAGCTATGCAAGAAGAATTAAATCAATTTAAGGCGAATGATGTTTGGGAATTAGTCCCAAATCCAAAGGATATGACCATCATAGGAACCAAATGGGTATATAGGAATAAGTTAGACGAGAATGGAATAGTTACTAGGAATAAAGCTAGGTTAGTTGCCCAAGGTTATAATCAACAAGAAGGAATTGATTATGACGAAACTTATGCCCCTGTAGCTAGACTAGAATCGATTAGGATATTACTTGCCTATGCTTGCGCCCTAGATTTTACGTTATTCCAAATGGATGTGAAAAGTGCATTCCTTAACGGTTTTATCAATGAGGAGGTATATGTGGCACAACCTCTAGGATTCATTGACTTCGCAAAACCTGATTATGTTTATAAGTTAAAGAAAGCTTTGTATGGACTCAAACAAGCTCCCAAAGCTTGGTATGATCGATTAAAAGCTTTTCTTATTAAACATGATTATTCCATGGGAATGGTAGATAACACTCTTTTCACTAAAAGGAAAGACCCAAATCTCATAATTGTCCAAATATATGTCGATGACATTATATTTGGATTGACTTGTCAAGACATGTGTGATGAATTTGCCAAAATCATGCATGATGAGTTTGAGATGAGTATGATGGGTGAACTTAACTTCTTCCTAGGATTACAAATAAAACAATTAGAAGATGGAATATTTTTTAACCAATCTAAGTACATTAAGGAAATGCTTAAGAAGTTTGGCCTAGAAGACTCAAAACCCATGAAAACTCCCATGTCTACGGAGGTAAAGCTCAGAAAGGATGATGAAGGTGAGTCCGTAGATAACACCAAGTATAGAGGAATGATAGGTAGTTTACTATACTTGACGGCAAGTAGACCCGACATCATGTTTAGTGTCTGCCTTTGTGCCCGTTTTCAAGAGGATCCCAAAACCTCTCACCTAGAAGCGGTTAAGCGTATCTTCCGATACGTTAAAGGCACTATACACTTAGGATTATGGTATCCTAAGGAATCCGGCATAGAAACCATTGTCTATGCGGATTCGGATCATGCGGGAGACTGCGTAGATAGAAAGAGCACTAGCGGTATTTGCACGTTTATGGGATGTTGTCTAACGTCTTAGTTTTCGAAGAAGCAAACCGCTCTTGCTATTTCTACCACCGAAGCCGAATATGTAAGCGCCGGAAAGGCATGTCAACAAGCACTATGGATGACACAAGCTCTCGTAGACTATGGCATTAGGTTAGAAAATGTCCCCATTATGTGCGATAACAAAGGTGCGATAGATTTAAGTAAAAATCCGGTGCAACACTCTAGGACTAAACACATAGAAATACGTCACCATTTTTTTAGGGATAATGTACAAAAAGGAAATATATCTATAGAAAAGGTTGCATCGGAAGACAACATTGCAGATATATTCACAAAACCCCTTAAGCGTGAATTATTCAACCACTTGCGTTTAGGATTAGGAATGATGGAACAAGTTGACTAAATTATATTGAATTATTTCAAATTTATACTTGCATGAAATTCATTTTTCTTCCATTTCACCTATTCTGAGTCTAGGAATCTATTTCGCACAAAACTAAAGATTGAGAAAAGTTATTTTCTTTGCATAAACCGTTTTGTAAAACTCAATCAATTTTATCTAAAAATTATTCTCACAATCTAGGAACCCCATGAAGATCATTTTCCTTGCATTGTTGACTAATTCTAAAAACATTCTATTTCAAAATCATGCATAAATTCTCACATAAATTGTCCAGATATATAATCTAATATATGTCTTTGACATTCATGATCGAGCAAAAATTGAATCAAGGAGATTATTTGGATTGTTTCTTAGGATCGTTATTTCTTTTTGCTTCTAGGAGTCGAAACAATCACAACTCCACATTTGTTGCATATAGACACTCACTAGGACAAATTCATTAATAATGGTGTCATCTTGATCCATCATTAGTTATTCACTCACTAATAATCCTTGCCTTTAATCTAAGATAGATGCCTTAGGAAGCTTAATTGTGCTTACCTTTATTTGCCTCCTCTTGCTTATTATATGTTGATTATTTGCTCTTGTGTTTATGTGTTTTTGCATGCATGCTATATCTTGATTATATTAGACTCTATATTGCCTAAGAGAATTGAACTTGCTTGAATTCTAATCCAAACACATAACCTTTCTGCAAATTTTCTGCCAAAAACCCAATTCTGGCAACCTGGAAATCACCAGATGGGCGGCCCCCTTAATTTTGTAAGGCGGCCCCCCTTAATCATTAAGGGGACCGGCCATCTGATGGTCGGGTTTACAGAATTTTTTCTGCTTTTTAGCCCATTTCAACCTACATTTCCCATTTTTCACCAACACATTTTGTCCTAATCCCCCAAAAAAACCTTATCCATCCTTAAACACACAAATTTTACACTATAAATATCCCCAATTCTCAAAACTCACCATTCATCCCATCATGAACTCTCCAAACAAACCAAAATCAAAAGCCTCAAGGCTAGCAAGGATGACGGAAAAACCCGTTTGGCGAAGAAAAAGCCCTCGAAACAAATCAATCATCATAAATGAAGTTGGAAATCATTCCTCACCCCCAACTTCTTACTTCCCAAACTTTGCATCAAACCAACAAGGTCATTCATTTGATCCTCTTTACAAACCATACAACATTGGCCAAACATCTTCCTTCAAGCCAAACTACACCTCTCAACCACCAACAACTTATAATGATCCATGCAAGTTTGATCAACCATCAAACTACAATTCCAACTACACAAACCCAACTCATCCATACCAAACCTATGATCCCCTCCACATTGCCACGGAAAAACAAAAGTTCCGTGATGAAATAAACCAAATCCATGATCTTAGTGATCTCCTTGCTATGCATCTTGCACAACGCAACAAAGGGCAACCTCCATCATCACCCTATGCAAATTGCCTCCCCCACTCTCTCAACTTGGATCAAGTTATAAACCACACTCACTTTTTCCCTTGTTGCATATTCCTTCAAAAACAAATCCTCTACTTGAGTGAAGATATTTATTGGATTGAATATCTTCTCACTCGCAATCATCCAATACCACCCTTAACACGATACAACATCGTGAGATCCACTTCTTCCGCTCCACACTCCACTCCATATCCCTCTCAATCAAACATCTAAGCCTTATGCTTATGTTTCTCTTCAAGCAAATAAAACAAACCATGGGTTGCAAACAAGTCCAAGTGCTCTCTTAGGCAATATAGGACTATGTCTTTTCTTTTCTGTTTTTTTTTTTTTTTTTTTTTTTTTTTTTTTTTTTTTTTTATCAATATGCTTCAAGCATATTGAATGTTGTAATGCTTATCATTTCTATAATACTTGAATGAATCTATGTTTAGTTGCATAATTGTTGCCTTGCATATATGTGTATCTTGCTCTGATCAAATATTTTTGTAGCAAAGATCTCCATAGCTCGTTCCCTTGGTGCTCTCAAATGAGGGGGAGCATACATCAAGGGGGAGCATTCTACCCGTTTAAACTTCCCTCGCGAAGCTTACTCGGCTTAACCTTTTTAATTATACAAAAAGGGGGAGAAGAGAAATGTAAACTATATAATACTTGTCTAAAAACAAGTTTTAGATATATTGAGTTTAAGGTTTTGTAATAATCAAAAAGGGGGAGATTGTTGACATAAATAATGCCTAAAAACATTATTAACATGTTATCAATATCTCTATGTTTTAATTATCACAAAACATAAACTCATAGAACTAAAACTTGTCATAAACAAGTATTTAGTGATTAATATTTCTGTTTACATCCAAATCACTTAAGGTATGAATAAACAAAGTGTTTAGTGCATTTTATGATCAAAAGAAAGTTTAATTAAGCATTACAAAGTTTATTTAATTATATAAACATATTATATATTTTGAAAAACACTTTTGGTAATAAAGAAAAATGTTTTATTCATACTAAATATATGAATTCAAATTTTTAACCAAAATCAGTTAGTTTTTCACCAAATAAACTTTCCCCACTAAAAGACAAAGAATCTGGCCGTTACAGCTGGGCGGCCCCCTTAATTACAAAGGGCGGTCCCCTTAATTTTAAGGGGGCCGGCCATGATTTAAGGGGACCGGCCACGCTCCTCTGTCAGAATCTGTTGCCTATAAATACCACATTAAACTTGGATTTTTTCCTTACCTTTTGCACTCCTAAACTTTCTGATCTAGATCCAAATCTCCATTCTTTTATCCTTTGATCATAAGTGTATAAATCTTTGTTTCAAAGTGATCCAACCTTCATCCTCTCAAGTGCAAGAGAAGAATACTTCTATCCCTCAAGTCAAGAAGTATTACAACTTGTTGTGATCTCCACATCCAAGTTGTTGGTGCATCATCAAAGTTCATTTACATTATTCTTTGTGAAGATTGTTGTGAATATTTGATTGTAGATAGTTGTGTTAGATATAGATTGTGTGATTAGTTAGTAACTTGGTGTGAAGTAGAAGAGCTAGGCACTAGATTGGTGTGAAGAAGATAGGTGTGAAGTAGTTAGTTGTGAAGTAGATTGATTTGAAGAAGTTGTGTAGAAGTTGTGACTTAGGTGTGACGAAGTTGTGGTGTGAAAAGTGGTGTGTAGATTGGTGTGTATATTGGTGTGTACGGTTTTCTCCGCCATAAGGGAGCTTGTTGATATAGTGAAGAAAACTCTCGAGTTAGGTGCTCGGGGAGTGGAGTAGGGCAAGGAAGGTGTCCTTGTAGCCGAACCACTATAAATCTCTTGTCTCGCGGTTAGATCTTTCCATCTCCTACTTATTTCATTACTTATCATTGTAATATATTGTGTAGTATTAATTGTTTATATTGTACAAGACTTGAAATCACATATTATCGAATCTAAGATTTTAAAAGCTAAGCAAAACTCTAAAACTAATTTTATAACGAAGTAAAAAGACGTAAAACTATTCAACCCCCCTTCTAGTTTTCCACATAATTAGTATATTACACGTTTCACATATTCGAGAACCAGGTTGTTCCATGAATTGATCCCTTTAAACCTGTTTGAATACATGAAGATAATACACACATACTTTTTACAACTTTAATATACGTATACTTGAAACTATTACAAGCCTCCATTTATTGAAGCGGAAAAACTTCATGTTCACATAGGTAGCTACTTTCATCTTGCACCTATGATGCAAATTTTCAAAGAAACTGCTAAAAAGATAAACTTCAACCGAGTTTTATTTTTGGGATAAGGCCTTGATGTCGAGTTTTATTTTTCGTTCAATTTTGTAATTGTATTTATTTTAAAATAAGTTGTACTTTTCAATTTTAATAAATGTAATAAGACGAAGATCAAGACTAGATGCATGGAGGCAAGAGTTGCATTCCAGACAATGGAGGTGCATGCTTATATATGCTCTATCTGATAAGATACAGGATCTTAAATCAAGTGGGAGCATTGGATTGTCCCTAGATGATCGTTGTAATCATGTTGGTCTGATTAAATAAGTAATGAACCTAAACCAGGCAAGCAGATGGATAGCCCCTACCCATCTGCTCGTCCAAACGCACAACGTACATATGTCTGTGTAGGTTTTCGGTTTATTCCATTACTTAGAAAAAAGTATAAGTATATTATTAGATAAGTTCAAATCTTTTAAATAATGTAATTATCTCTTTATAATTATAAAGTATATCTTTATTTGAATAGAATATATCCTTTGGAATAAGTATAAATACCTAATTAAGAATTAGGGTTTTTACCACTTCACATTTGGTGTTAAGACCCCCCCCCCCCTTTTTGGGTTTGGCCAAACCTCACACAACATACAAACACATGTCTATGTTTGATAATACTGATACATATAATTGATCTGGAGTTCAGAATACCAAGCACTAACATCCGACTGAAGTTGCTTGAGTGTTAGTATGGACCAACCATAGATAAGATCAAAGACTTTGATATTTGTTTCGTGAATCGTTCTCCCCTATAAATCATAAGGTGCATATGTAATTGTTATTATGTTGTTTTATTTTGATTAGTCATACTCATGTAACTCGATCACTGGAATGGAAAAAGGATTGGTAATTTAATTGCTTCTGTTGTAATTATGAATAATGTCTATTTTATTGTTAAATACAAAATTAAAATTATACCATGTTTTCCATCACAAATGAACTTTTTGAGAATTTTATCAATATAGTAAGATTGGGTAATGGTAATACTTATCCTCTCATGTTTAACTCTTATACTAAGAATTACATCAGCTTCCTCCATATCTTTCATTAAATAATAGATGACAAAAACTATTTGGTGTTATCAACTTGATTTTGGTTAGTACCTAAGATTAATTTTGGTCAGTATCAAATATCAACATGTCATCTAGATACAAGAAAATGATGATTCCTTTACCAGAATTATCAAATATGCAATATACACACTTGTTTGATTGATTTAATATAAAGTCATTAGACAACATAATCTCATTAAACATTTGATGCCATTGTTTAGGCGCTTGTTTAAGCATATACAATGATTTAACTAGTCTACACACCTTATGCTCATTTTCAGGCACAACAAATACTTTGGGTTACTTCATATACACCTGATCTTTCAAACCGCCATTTTTTTTTTCTTCTTCTTCTTTTTTTTTTTTTTTTTACATTGAATTGATAAATCACTAGATTGTGAGTAGCCGATAAAGCTATCAACAATCTAATTGTACTGACACAAGCAACTAGAACATAAGTATCAAAATATTCGACCCCGTCCTTTTGTCTAAAGTCCTATATTATTAGAAGAGCTCTATGCTTGTCAACTTAAAGGTTTGCAACCTGGTGGTAAGCCGGACAACACCCACGTGTTATGTTCTATTATTGAACCCATCTCATCAGCTATCACCTTTTTTTAGAATGTAACATCACAAGACTTTATAGCGTCATCAAAGGTTCTCAGATTATCTTCGATAGTATTTCCATAAGAATGTTGAGTTTCAATCTCAACTCTTGATCCCTCAACCATATATGGTTGAAAATAAAAACCATAATTTAGATATATTAGCTATTTTCCTCCTATGAGCTTCGAGTGTATAATTTATAGTTTCACCTAGTTGACTCCCATTTTCACTTGAACTTCGTATTACAACTTAGGCTATGTATCGAAAGAAACGATTCTCGCCAAATATTGCATCTCTTGATTCTATAACGGTGTTACCCGAAACCAAATCGTTAGGTTCTATTACATTTGACCTAAAGCCTTTGAATACTCGTAAATAAGACAAGGTAGGTTATTTTTTGTAGTTCCTATGGGGTAACTTTGTTCCTTTTGTTTGGAACCCTATTTAATAAATAGCAAGCCATCAACATGGCTTCTTCCAAAAAAACCCTCACTCAAACCCGAGTAAGATAACATGAAATTAACCATTTCTTTGAGAGCTCTATTTTTTCCTCTCAGCCACGCCAACTTTAATGTTTTTGACCTACGAACAATACAAATAAGAGATAACATTTTACTTTCATCCAGGATGGTGTCTTTTTTTGGTTGTTTCATGTCAAAGCTGAGTTTGTTTTTGTAATGCCTAAGAATTCAAAAAGTAGTCTAGACAACCCCATGAAGCATAACAGAACATGGAAGCATCATCTATGTAAGTGACATTACATTTCTTGGTTCTTAAAAATAGGTTTGCATGTAAGTCACATAAATTACTATGTCTCAATTCTAATAGAACAAAATAACGTCTACTGTATTATCATTGCACCAAAACCATGATAACAATGTCAAATAATAGGGACACAAGTATAAATTTTAGTTATAAAAAATATAAAGGTGAAAATTGGGAAGGAAAGAAAACCATGTTGAGTTGTGAAGACTTGTCTAGGCTCCGAGCAGAAGCCCATAGAGGCTCCGATATTAATCTGATGCAGCGTAACAGAGATAGAACTCAACTTACGCAGAAGCTCCTTGGGACTACTCTTAAGTAGAGCAGAAGATGATTAACAAAGCCTCCGTGATAGAGGGTTTTCACACTTATAAATACCATTTGGCAGAAACTTCTGGAACATGGGCTTGGCCCATATTAGTTAGTCCGGGCTTGAAGATTCATTCTTGGAGAGCAAGTTAGGATTAGGCTTTTCACACTTATAAATACCCCTCTCATTGTAATTGTAATCTTGTATCTCTTATGTATGTGCGTACATCAATAATATGTCTCTCTGGTTCGACCCCGTGGACTGCTACGACTTTTCTAGTCATAGATACCATGTTAGATCTTGTGTCTTTTATTTTTTCGCAAGCGTTGTTTATGTTTTTTTGTTTGTTAGACGGGTGTGCATGTGCAATATCCACAACAAACTGTTAGAAAAGTTATTTTAACTTTAATGGTTGTTTGGTAAATTTGGAATTTTGGTAAATTTTGCAAATTTTGTGACTTGTCCTACTAGTTGTTTGGAATTTGAAAATTAATTTATGATGGCTTTTTTTACCTATAAATAGGGATCATTGGCATTAGAATTATTTGTACCTTTTGAATTTGTCGTTGGTACCTTTGAAATTAGAATTTGGTTTTGTATTTGTTTGATATGTTTGAATAAAGCTTCCGTTTTGCTTATTTGAATTTGTTTGTTTGTTTCGTCTTTTGAATTACCAACACGAACCATGGATGAGGTTGCAAAACTGACACATTCTATACGTTGTACTTTCTCACACAAATACATTGATACACATTTTTCGTTAACGAGACTTGAGCCTACAACCTTTTAGAATCGGTGACATAACTAGCTCACAATCGTCGCTATGCCAAATGTCCTTTAGTATTAGGTTTAAACAAAAAAAAGTATAAACAATTGTAAATATAAATATACAAAATAGTTCATATATGCAAACTGGTATAAACATCTGAGCTTCTCTGCTCGAAGGTGGCATGTTTATATACCCAAGATGATAATTGGTTGATTTTGTTGCAATAAGCAATAGATTCAGCAAAGTAAAATAAAATGGCATGTTTATATACCCAAGATGATAATTGGTTGATTTTGTTGCAATAAACAATAGATTCAGCAAAGTAAAATAAAATATCACTTTGATTCTTGAGTTTAGAAAAGGTAAACAAATTGAAGATAATATTTTCTACAACTCTATTTTGATAGAACAAAGATAAATTTATATTATCATATCGAAAGTGCTAAGCCCAATGAGCATCGTAAAGATCACTATTCATTTGTGCTAATCTTTTATAGGGTGATTTGTCTATCTAATAAAACTATCTTATAAAGCATTTAGACTTACTAAATATTAAAATATTTAAAATTGAGCATTACATATTTTAATGATAAAAGTACAAGTAATATTAACACAATTAGACATTTAATACATTAAAATCAATACAATTAGACATTTACAAGTTTTGTAGCTACATGTACATGTCACTTTCAGCCATTAATGACCTAAAAATTAATGCAAACCTTAAAATTCAAAATTATACCTTTTAATGCTAAAGGTATAAGTAATATCAACACAATTTTATATTTAATGCCTTAAAATTCAACATTACAACATTAAATTAAAACATAATTAATATTTCTATTAAAACACCTCATTACTTAAAAATACAATGAGTTATTCACATTGTACAACTAGTTAAAAGCATAGCTATCAAATTAAGGCTATGTTTAGCAAAAGTAGCTGTGAGCTAGGAGCAATAGCCACAGCTCACTGCTCACCGCTCACAGCTTCATAAAGAAGCATTGGAATATGAGCTTTCCTAAAAAATAGCAAAGCTCACAGCTCTCATGCCAAATGATCACAAAAAATCAAAAAGCTCATTACTCACCGCTCATCGCCCAAAGCTTTGCACCAAACATAGCCTAAATACAACCAATTAAAACACCCTCTTACTAAAAAGTACAATAAAATTTTCACAATGTACAATTTAAACAAGGTACAACATAATCCAAAATATAAAATAATTAAATACACTAATTAATGTTATTTTTAAAACATCCCTAAAATAAAAAGTACATGTTATTATACATATTGTACAAACTAATAAAACACACAAAAGTTTATACAATCTAATAAGTTGATGGTACATATAGTTTAAAAAACGAGACCGGACCACGGGTTCAACCGGGAACTGGTGTCGCCACTGGTTCGGCTAGCAAATAAAAGCTATCCGAAAATGAACCAAACAGAACCCGATGGAACCGATACAAACTTGTGAGCAGCCATGCCTCATCGGGATCTATTTCTCCGATTAATTGTCACAGAATACCCGCCGCTGGAACGCGCAGGTACCCTGCTAGTTCACTACAAAGGGATATTGGCTAAGCTCAATGAACCTTTAAGCTAATAATTTAAGCTTACTAATTTGCGTAGTAGTGCTAAGCTCCAAAAGGCATTAGCAACTTTTTATGACGGGGCAATTTCACATTTCCCTAATAAAAGCATTAAAATTTCATATTTTTTCAAATATGCACTAAAATAATGTAAGCTTACTAATTTGCGTAGGGTCGTTGACCGGTAAGCTTTCTGGGCTTGCTGATGTCTTGGGGAGACATAAGGTGGATATAGCGTGTTTCCAGGAGACTAAATGGAAGGGGTCTAGCACGAGGGAAGGTAACGGCTACAAGCTTTGGTACTCGGGCACTAGGTCTGCGAGAAACGGAGTTGGAGTCATTCTAGCTGCGGGTATTAAGGATAATGTAGTGCAAGTGATCAGGAAGGGCGATAGAGCTATGAAGATTACTTTGGTTATTGATGGAGAGACCGTTAACGTGATCAGCGCTTACGCTCCACAGGTGGGTCGGAGTGACGTTGAGAAGAGGAGTTTCTGGGATTCCCTCGACGAGCTCGTGAGGGAGTGCCCTGCAGACCAACGGTTGTTTTTAGGTGGTGACTTGAACGGTCATTTTGGAGCTACCGTTGATGGATACGCGGGGGTCCATGGAGATTTCGGCTATGGAGTTAGGAACGATGAAGGAAGCTCGATCCTAGAATTTGCTACCGCTCACAACTTATTGGTTGCGAACTCTTTCTTCAAGAAGAGAGACGTCCACTTAATTACCTTCCAGAGTGGGGTCATAGCACCCAGATTGATTATCTTCTGGTGCGTAGAGATGACCTTAGAACATGTAAGGATTGCAGGGTTTTCCCTGGTGAGGCATGCTCATCCCAACATAAACTGGTTGCCTTGGATGCCATTTTTCAGAGGTGTCGAAATGGGAGAGAGGCGACACGGATGCCAAGGATTTTGTGGAAGAATATGAGAGGAGATGCGGTGGAATCGTTTAGAGTGAAAGTCTCAGAGGGCCTTTCTGCTCGGGCAGAGGACTTATCTACTAGGGATGCGGATCAGATGTGGAACACCCTTGCTTGCATAATCAGAGAGGCAACAAAGGATTCCCTGGGCTTGACTAGTGGGTCAGCGAGAACCCAGTCAACCTGCAGGGAATCTTGGTGGTTCAGTGAGGAGGTGCAAATAAAAGTAGCGGAGAAACATGCCCGGTTCAAAGAGTTTATTTTGAGCAGAGAGAGTCACCAAGCAGATAGGGCATCTGCTGAAGAGAGGTATAAAGTGGCTAAAAGAGAAGCAAAAAGGCTGTAGCAGTGGCGAAGGACAAGGCGTACGAATATTTGTATAAGAAATTAGACTCCAAAGAGGGAGCAAACGATATCTTCAAAATTGCTAAAGCACGTGAGAGAAGAAGAAGGGATTTAGGAAACATAAATTCATCAAGGATAAAGGAGGTCGTACCATCGTGAAAGAAGTTGGTATTAGGAAGAGATGGGGAGAGTATTTCTCCTCCCTCTTTAATGAGGGGTACACGGAAGGAAGGGGGAAGGAGAAAGCCCTAGCCAACAATCGTTACCCGAATGCTACTACTCGAGGATCAGCCAAGAAGAAGTGAAGGTCGCTTTACAGAAGATGGGGAGAAACAAAGCTGTAGGCCCGGACCAAATACCCATAGAAGCTTGGAGGAGTCTAGGAGATGAGGGGATTATCTGGTTGACACGCCTCTTTAACAGAATCTTCTCTAGCGCAAAGATGCCAGATGAATGGAGACTCAGCGAAGTCATACCCATCTACAAGAACAAGGGAGATGCGCAAGTGTGTGGCAACTATAGAGGTATTAAGCTTCTTAGTCACACTATGAAACTCTAGGAGAGAGTTATTGAGAGGAGGTTAAGAAGGGAGACTAGGGTGTCAGAGAACCAATTCGGATTTATGCCAAGGAGGTCCTCAGTCGAGGCTATCCACCTCCTCAGAAGTCTTATGGAGAAGTATAGAGAAAGACAGAGAGATTTACATATGGCTTTCCTTGACCTAGAAAAGGCATACGACAGTGTCCCACGAGAGTTGATTTGGAAGACTCTTATAAAAAAAGGGACACCAAGGAGATACTTAAAAGTCATTAGAGATATGTACAAGGGGCGAAGACCCGCGTACAGTGCACAGTGGGGTGCACCGAGTTTTTCCCGGTGGAAGTTGGTCATCACCAAGGATCTGCCATTAGCCCTTACCTCTTCGCCTTGATTATTGACGAGTTATCCCGAGGGATCCAAGAGGGCATCCCTTGGAGCATGATATTCACAAACGATATTGTGTTGGTTGCAGAATCGGTTGAAGGTTTAAACTACAGACTGGAGCATTGGCGAGAGACTTTAGAAGCCAATGGTCTTAGGGTTAGCAGAGAAAAGACTGAATATATGAGATGTGATTTCGGTGGAATCGAGATCGGCCACAACGATGAGGAAGTTCGTATCGGTGACCAGATTCTTCAGCCTAAGGAGTCTTTTAGATATTTAGGTTCGATGTTTCACAAATCAGGAAAGATAGACGATAACGTTACCCACCGTATTAGAGCAGGGTGGGCGAAATGGAGAGCATCGTCTGGAGTGCTCTATGATAAGAAAGTCCCCTTCAAGCTTAAGGGTATATTTTATAAGGTGGCAATTAGACCAGCTATCTTGTACGGGTCTGAATGTTGGCCCATCACAAAAGCTCAAGCTAAAAGAGTGGAAGTGGCAGAACTGAGAATGCTAAGGTGTACTTGTGGTAAGACCATGCTTGACATGATCCCGAACGGAGTTTTCAGAGCAGCGCTTGATGTTGAATCTATAATCTCGAAGATGCGAGAAGGGAGGTTGAGGTGGTACGGTCATGTCAGGAGGAGGCCACAAACAGCGCCGGTAAGGAGAGTTGAAGCGCTGATGGTCGACGGTTTGAGGAGGAGGGGAAGACCGAAGCTGAGGTGGGAAGATAGACTTAGGCTAGACATGAAGGAGCTTCTCTTGTCCGAGGACATGATCTCAGATAGGAATGCGTGGAGAGCTAGGATTAGATCTGGCGGGTAGTCTCGGGCGGGTGTTTAGGAGGTTGTCTTTGCGTGGGTCCTTTCTCGTCTCTTTGTTGCCTTGCCCTTTGCCTTTTAGGTTTAGTATGCCCTTTGCTCCTTAGGTTTAATGGTTCCTAGGGGTGTAAACGAGCCGAGACAGCTCGCGAGTAACTCGAGATCGACTCGAAAAATACTCGATTCGACTCGATTTTAAACGAGCCGAGACAACTCGCGAGCTACTCGACTCGACTCGATTACACATTTGCACCTATATATATATATATATATACATACATATATATAGATACATATACATATGCGCGCGCGCATATATATATATATATATATATATATATATATATATATATATATATATATATATATATATATATATATATATATATATATATATATATATATATATATATATATATATATATATATATATGTGTGTGTGTGTGTGTAAATAGGGGTGTAATCGAGCCGAGACAACTCGCGAACAACTCGAGATCGACTCGAAAAATACTCGACTCGACTCGATTTTAAACGAGCCGAGCTCGAGCATGTCAATACTCGGCTCGACTCGGCTCGTTTACACCCCTAAATTTTATTGGTTCCTTAGCTCTTCCCTTTTAGGTTTTTAGTAGGCTGGTGGCGCTTCCCTTTGCTTTGCCTCAGCTTTAGCCCCCTTTGCCTTGCCTTTTAGGTCTAGTTTGCCCTTGGCTCTTTAGGCTTAGTGGTTCCTTTGCTCTTCCCTTTTAGGTCTGTAGGTGGCTAGTGGCATTTGTTTTCCCTTTGGTTTGCCTTAGCTTTAGCCCCTTGCGTTACCCTACTTTGTTTTTGTGCTTTTCTTCTTGGGTTTGTCTGTTTTGGTTCTTTTTCCTTGCTTTGTTTGCCGCTTTGTTTTGTCTTGCTCTTTGTTTTTGTGTTTTGGTGCCCTGTTTTTTTTGTTTGTCTTTTTCCTAGGTCCCTTGTTTGTTGGTTTCCTGCTTTCTACTTGGTTTGCTTGGCTTTTCCCTTTCGTCTTTTATTTGCCTATTTTGTTGCTCTTTTTTCCTTGTTATTTCTTTCGGTGATCTATCACTTGCACATGTGCACGTGCCGGAGGTCTCCCTGGAAGCAGTCTCTCTACTCCCGGGTTTTACCTGAGGTAGGGGTAGGATCTGTCTACATTTCTACCTCCCCATACCTCGCTTTTGCGGGATTGAGTATGTTGTTGTTGTTGTGCACTAAAATTGCACATTATGCATTATTAACTTGTAAGTCGCATAAATATGGTATTGGGCAAATTACATTTAAATACATTCAAGTTGACACTTTTTGTTGTTGTGTGTATCCAACTTTTTTTTTTTTGCTATTGTAACACAAACCTTTTGAATTTCGTCTATTGTGTGTATTTTGTGATCGTTTTTTCATATAAAATGACCATTTTACCCCTTAAATTTTGAAAAAAGTAAAGATAAAATAGTCACAAAATACACATAATAGACGAAATTCAAAAAGTTTCTGTTAGAATAGCAAAAAAAAAAAAAAAAAAAAAGTTAGCTATACACAACAACAAAAAGTGTCTACGTTCAATGTATTCAAATGTCACCGAGTTTTGACTTTTCTTGCAGTGAAAACTGGAAACCTTCAATTCATGATTCCATAAAATCATCCCATGCAACAGTGACTCTACTTTCTGGTTCATCACTATTGATCATCTCGTTAACATTTACAAACGACAAATATATTAATGTGGTTTGTAGGCCACATATATAGTTGCATTATTTCGTGAAATCAAATGGGTGTTTCGGTTTTTGTGTTGAATAAAAAATATTATCTAGGATATTGAATTCCATTTAATAATTTCCTGAAAGGGTGGATGACAATTGTTCTAGAAATGAAGAACCATTTATTTTGCTCAACCAGTTTCATTTGCACCTAAATCACATCTAAGACCAGCAGAGAGTTTTGGCTTTATGGGGATCCTTGAAGAAGATACATTGCTTTTGGAATCTTCACTAATCCAGGTGAAATAGTATTACTCTCATCTTACTTTTGGTTTGTAGAAAAAGTGCTAATGTTATTAACTATAGACTATCTGCTGTGAGAATGCTCGTTAACTGAACGTTTGTGGGTTCATGTTTTGTTACGGACATATGTGATAGATTTGTGGTGTATAGAGTGTACAAATAGTTAGTTTAGCTTCTTTTTTACTAGTAAATGAATTGTAAATAATTTGTTGGTTATTATTTTTTCTTTGTGTAAAAGTACTGTAAAAGTTTGGGTAACCATTGCAGGATGGACTTAGTATTAGATAGAAGAGTTGCAGTAGATTGTAAGTTCGTCTGTAGAATTGAGTTGAACCATATATTAAATCTGATTGTGATCTATTATATCTAGCAATTTCAACAACATAAACCTTTGAATAGTTTGAATAATATTCGGATTAGGTTATGCGGGTATTAAAAAGGCACTAATTAATGTAAATAAGTCTATAAAGGACAACGCCTTCATCAACATGTGTGTAGGAAGAGACCAACGAATTGAAGAATGTGGGCTATATGGGTTAAAGTCGTAAATAAGCTAAATAGGTTGATGGGAGAAAAATGTACGGAAAACACTGAAAGAGCTTATTTGAGCATATTCAGCTAACAAGCTTAAGCTCTAGTGACATCCAAACACTTTTTGAGCTTACTGTGTTTGGATAAATAGACATAATTAGTTCATACCTTGTTTACTACCTTATGAAAGTGAGCCAGCAATTGCTTAACATCTTTGTGTTTAATTAAATTACAGAGTGATATCAGCCTTTATACAAGAGACGGGTCAGTCAATAAAAATGGACAACCCGTTTTGAAAAGCAATACTGGATGTTGGAAGGCATGCCCCTTTATACTTGGTACTTAGCCATCATACATTTGCTTCTTCTAGTGATTTCATTAATCTATATATTAATCATGTTGAGCTAAAAAACAGGTACCGAGTGTTGTGAGCAGTTAGCTTTTTATGGGATATCTACTAATCTTGTAAGCTACCTCACAAAAAAACTGCATCAAGGAAATGCTTCTGCTGCTAGAAATGTGACCACTTGGCAAGGAACATATTTCCTCACTCCCCTTATTGGTGCTCTCTTGGCTGATGCATATTGGGGACGATATTGGACTATTGCTGTCTTCTCGTTTATATATTTTATCGTATTCATCAAAACTTTTTAACTTTTTAAATTTGTCCATTTTCTTAGAATATTTATAAGGTCTAAGATTGTACCTTTGTGGTACAGGGATTGTGCACAATGACACTATCGGCTACAATACCATGGTTGAAACCTGTTGAATGTGGGGATGCTATATGCCCATCAGCTACCACTTCTCAATATGCATTTTTCTTTACTGGGCTTTACCTAATTGCACTTGGAACCGGAGGGATTAAACCATGTGTTTCAGCTTTTGGAGCCGATCAGTTCGATGACACGGATCCAAAGGAGAGTGTAAAGAAGGGATCTTTCTTCAATTGGTTTTATTTTTCAATCAGCATTGGGGGATTAGTTTCGGTTACTTACATAGTTTGGATTCAAGAAAACAAAGGATGGGGTTTAGGGTTAGCGATTCCAGCAATTTCCATGGGTGTTGCTCATTTTAGTTTCTTTCTTGGAACTCCTTTTTATAGATTTCAGAAACCCGGGGGAAGCCCTATTACAAGAATGTGTCAAGTTTTGGTTGCATCATTTCGAAAACGGGATGTGCCACTTCCTATTGATAGCTCTCTCTTGTTTGGAGCTACAGACAAAGTCTCGGCCATTGGCGGAAGTAGGAAAATCGTGCATACTAATGAACTAAAGTAATTTTCTTCCTAAATCAGTTGTATCTATTACTTTCTATCTGAGAAAAATGGCAAGAGATTTGACAGCATGGGGTATCTATTACTTTCTAGCTCAATAATTTCCAATTCGTAATAAAAAGGGAATTTAGGTCCTTTAGATTGTAAAGAAAATTTGACTTTGAACTAGTAAGTACAAATTTGGTATCTTATGTTACACTTTTTGGGTTATATTTTAAATTTAATCTGTTTCTGTCACAGATACCTTGATAAAGCTTCCATCGTGTCGTCTATAGAAGACGGAAACAGGGAACTAAACTACTCGAATTCATGGAGGCTATGCACAGTAACACAGGTAGAAGAACTCAAAATCTTGATACGGATGTTCCCAATTTGGGCAACAGGAATCGCCTTTTCTGCTGTCTATGCACAAATATCAACAATGTTTGTGGAGCAAGGAATGGCAATGGACACCCGTGTTGGTTCGTTCACAATTCCTGCAGCTTCCCTTGTGAGTTTTGAGGTCATCAGTGTCATATTCTGGGTACCAGTTTATGACAAAGTCATTGTACCTATAGCACGGAGATTCACAGGGGAGGCCAAAGGCTTTTCTGATCTGCAACGAATGGGTGTTGGTCTGTTTCTTTCAATCTTTTGTATGTCAGCTGCAGCCGTGGTGGAGATAAAGCGTCTCAATGTTGCAAAATCACTCAAGTTGGACAACCAAAATGTTTCAGTATTAATGAATATCTTCTGGCAAGCTCCTCAGTATATCTTTTTAGGCGCTGCTGAAGTGTTTTTTTTCATCGGGCAGATTGAATTCTTTTATGATCAGTCGCCTGATGGTATGCGTAGCTTGGGCAGTGCCCTTGCGCTACTAACCACTGGATTGGGAAATTATATGAGCTCTTTCATTTTGACGGTGGTGATGTCTATTACTGCTCGGGATGGGAAGCCTGGTTGGATACCAAATAATTTGAATGAAGGTCATCTTGATTACTTTTTTTGGCTTTTGGCTGGTATTAGCTTTTTAAACTTGTTGATTTACATGAAATGTGCCACGGTATATAAGTCAAAAGCAGCTTTGTGACCTGTTTGATGTTAACACAATTTGTTTACAGTTTACAATTATTTATCGTCTTTAGGCGGTTCAGTCATTTATATATTCTTACAGACTCAGAACGACAACTGTGTAGTTTTATAATAACACCATTCTTTTCAACTTGAGAAATGGCTGACGGAGGTGGGGAAAGAGATCAGCCCAGGGTTAAATGCCTCGATCACTGGATATTCTCATCATGTTCACAATTTAAAATTGAAAATTATAATACATCAAAGTAAGCTATTCAAGGTCGCAGCTTTTCATCTTGCATTTTGACTTCTAATTTGTGATGCTACTATCTTTGTTCAAAAGCCAATCTAAATTTGCAAGTCATGGAGTGAAATAGCTTATGTATCAGATAATAGAGTTTCAGTTACAGATATGCTTTACCAGAACAAGTTGGAATTATCAAAAAGACAAGGCTTTCATCATTATAATGCAATTGGCTATAGCATTGGATTGTGCTATATGTATCGAAATCCCATTGTATTCGAGGAGTCAAGGATTTGTTGGGAATTCCGGATCGAAGAAAAGGGAGATCCCGTTAACCACAATACTTTCTTTACAGCCTGTTGAAAGTACAAATGAAGTCTGGCCTTTTAGTAATAGCACTTGGAACCAGCTGGGTCAAACCACATGATACATCGTTCAAGACTGATCAATTTAATGAAACTGGTTTAAATCACTAATCAACATCGGGGACGTTGGTCTTGGGTACTTGTATAGTTTTGGATTAAACCTTTACCTTTTTAAGCCGCTGGGACTGACCAGGTTTTTTTGATGACTATAATTTCCACAAATAACTTTAAAACATAAATGAAATTAGCATAAATTAAAGAGTTAACTACATTTTTGGTCCTTGTGGTTGTATCAAAATCTCACTTTTGGTCCAAAATTCAAAAAACGTTCAAAAACAGTCCAAAAGTCCACGTGGACTTCACTTTTGGTCCAAAATTCGCACCTAGTTAGTTTAGTCGTTGCACCGTTAGTCCTTTAACCAAACGCTCGTTAAGTCAGTTGCACCGTTAGTCCTTGGTCGTTAGCAATGTTTACACCGTTAGTCCTTGTGGTTAAAAAATTGAAAAAATTCGAAAAAAAAAATTTTTCCAAAAAAAAAATAATTTGAAAAATTAGAAAAAAATTCTAAAAAAAAAATTTTTACGAAATTTTTTTTTTCCAAAAAAAAAATTTGAAAAAAAATTTCTAATAAAAATTTTTCTTAAAAAATTCGAAAAAATTAAAAAAAAAAAAAAAAAAAAATTGACGAAATTTTTTTTCCAAAATTCGAAAAAAAATCCAAAAAAAAAATTCGAAAAAAAAAAATTCTAATAAAAAATTTTCTTTTAAAAATTTCTAAAAAAATTTCTAATATATTAAAAAAAATTCTAATATATATATAAAATTTCTAAAAATTTCCAAAAAAAAAAATTTCTAAAAATTTCTAAAAATTAAAATGTGTATGTATATATATAAAAAATTTTCCTAAAAATTTCGTCAAAATTTTTTTTTTTTATAAAATTTTTCGAATTTTTTAAGAAAAAATTTTATTAGAATTTTTTTTTTGGAAAAAAAAAGTTCGTCAAAAAAAAAATTTTATAAAATTTTTCGAATTTTTTAAGAAAATTTTTTTTCGAAAATTTTATTGAAAAACAAGTTTCTAATAAAAAATTTTCTTAAAAAAATTTTCTAATAAAAATTTCTAAAAAAATTTCTAAAAAATTTCTTAATTTTTTACATATACGTATATATATATATTAGAAATTTTTACATTTTTTAATATATATTAGAATATATACGTAAAAAATTAAAAAAAATTTTTACATATACATATACATATTAGAAAAATTTTTAGAAATTTTTAAGAAATTTTTTTTACATATACATATTAGAAAATTTTTTAGAAATTTTTAAGAAATTTTTTTACGTATATATACATTTTAATTTTAGTGTCAAACCGGGACAATCGTCAAAAAAAAAATTTAGAATATGTATGTCAAAAAAAAAATTTAGAAATTTTTTCGAATTTTTTAAGAAAATTTTTTATTAGAAACTTGTTTTTCAATAAAATTTTCGAAAAAAAATTTTCTTAAAAAATTCGAAAAATTTTATAAAATTTTTTTTTGACGAACTTTTTTTTTCCAAAAAAAAAATTCTAATAAAATTTTTTCTTAAAAAATTCGAAAAATTTTATAAAAAAAAAAAAATTTGACGAAATTTTTAGGAAAATTTTTTATATATATACATACACATTTTAATTTTTAGAAATTTTTAGAAATTTTTTTTTTTTGGAAATTTTTAGAAATTTTTTATATATATTAGAATTTTTTTTAATATATTAGAAATTTTTTTAGAAATTTTTAAAAGAAAATTTTTTATTAGAAATTTTTTTTTTCGAATTTTTTTTTTGGATTTTTTTTCGAATTTTGGAAAAAAAATTTCGTCAATTTTTTTTTTTTTTTTTTTTTTTTTTTTTTTTTTTAATTTTTTCGAATTTTTTAAGAAAAATTTTTATTAGAAATTTTTTTTCAAATTTTTTTTTTTGGAAAAAAAAATTTCGTAAAAATTTTTTTTTTAGAATTTTTTTCTAATTTTTCAAATTATTTTTTTTTTGAAAAAATTTTTTTTTTCGAATTTTTTCAATTTTTTAACCACAAGGACTAACGGTGTAAACATTGCTAACGACCAAGGACTAACGGTGCAACTGACTTAACGAGCGTTTGGTTAAAGGACTAACGGTGCAACGACTAAACTAACTAGGTGCGAATTTTGGACCAAAAGTGAAGTCCACGTGGACTTTTGGACTGTTTTTGAACGTTTTTTGAATTTTGGACCAAAAGTGAGATTTTGATACAACCACAAGGACCAAAAATGTAGTTAACTCTAAATTAAAAGATGCAACAATCAAACACCAAACATGTAACATAAACATAATACTTGTAATATAATAGAAATAGAAACATAGCAGCAACTTAAATCGTTTCACACAGATAAAATCATAAACTACCCTTCAACAACCTATGCAGGAATGTGAAGGTAAAACACACACACAAAACACCAAACTATTATTCGGCACACAGACTTACTAGTACTTAAGAAAAATACCAAAAACACACGAATTGCATTTAGATTCACGCACAAACCCCTTTACTAGAGAAAGGATGCTTGACCTGCATATTGTCACTTTATTCGACACACAGACTTACTAGTACTTAAGAAAAATACCAAAAACACACGAATTGCATTTAGATTCACGCACAAACCCCTTTACTAGATAAAGGATGTTTGACCTGCATATTGTCACTTCGGACACGGAACTTCGGCCTCATATGAAGAACATAGAATCCTTCAGGTTACTCTGAAGATTGTAGAAGTACTGATTAAATGAAGGAGCTGAACCAGAAGACTCCATTACCTCTTGATACATCCGACCCCTATAAGCAACAAGATCCGCATAACCCACTGGTGGGACGAATGACACTGGCTTCGTACACCGTGCAAAGGTGTAGCACAAATCATATACCAGCCTCTGCATCTCGTCAGATGTAAATTTATTCTCATCCCAAATTACAGAATAGTGCGTAGATTTACTTGTCCCCATCGCACCGAAATGGCTGCAAAGATAAAAGTCAAACTCAAAAGGATGAACAATTGTTGTGTCCACAACTGTTCCGGGAAGCACGTTTCCCACATCTCTCCCATTGTTTAAAAACAAACGAGTCGTGTGTCGTTTTTGAGCCACTACAAAAGTGACCCGTGGACGATAGTGTTCAGTATAAATAGCTTTCTCCATATCAACCTTCTCTTTGTTTAGAACCATATTGAATTGTCCATCACTCACACCATCACGAAACACAACAATCTTGTTTGGTTTCACCCCATTCTCCTTCTCATAAGTGTGAATCAAATCCAAACACATGCTCCCAAAATTCACAATCTCTTCTTTGCGGTGACTCTGTGGGGACACACAAGCAGCATAACGAGTTGCCGCAGGCCAGTTGATGGATCCCACAACAGCTGCAATAGATGGAGATAAAGTGTTTGATGCAGCAGGGTGGTTAACATCCGCACCAATGAACATGAAATGATCTTCACTGCTGAAACAAGGGAAACTCTCATTGAGTTCCACATTACTGCCTCCTAACTTGGCGTTAATCTTCATGCCTAAATTAGCAAGAAACTGATCATTTACTTTGTTGGCTTTTGGGGACAAACAGCATTGAGTGATCACGCCAATTTGTGTCTCAGAGACCCATTTGAAATTCTTGTAGCTAGGGTGTTGGTCAGCCATAACACAGATAATCATTTGTAGCTGTCCATTACTTTTTCTTTCAGCCTCTTCCACAACCTTTGATAAAACACGACTAATTTTACCGTTATCAGACAACAGGTTCTTCCATTTGAATCCCAATAATTCTGCATCGTTTAATTAAACTTGGAATGAACAATTTGGCATTTAGGTTACCACTTACCACTGAAATCTATCAAGGCCCACCTTTCTAATGTTTTGCCAGTAACATATGTTTGTGTTTTAGTGGTACCTCATGCTTTATGAAATGCTTATCAGCCAAATGGTTGTGGGTTCAAGTTTTGCTTAAAATATGTGAGATTAAAAAAAAAAAAAAAAGTATTTTTAGTTGCTTTATATTGTAATAAAATCATAGTTTATTCCATAATTTGTCAACAATTTAAGAGTGTCAATGTTTTCTTGTTCAAAAATTGAACTCGAGACAAATTTGGTATATATCTTATGTTGCATCTTCAATTCCAGGAACCCAGCTTTGTCAGTTTACACTGCGTCTTCCAATTTGTTATATTGCCATCTCTGTCTCAATAGTTAAAAACCAAAGTAGCCTTTTTGTCATTTGCAAGTTTATAAAGACTTTACGCATAGCGGTGCCGAAAGATATGAGAGTTGGTGTGTTAAATGTTGACTATGAAATGAGGGGAGGAAAATACTGTATGTGAAAATAATACTTCGTATGAGATGAGGGAAGTAAAATGCAGAGAAAGTTGAATTTTTCAAAATGTTGTGATGAGTTAGCATAATGAATGATTGGGATTGTGTAATCCTTTGGACTTTAGTTTCTAGGTTTGGAGTATTCATTTGGTTTTGGAATCGTGTAAAGGCAAGGCTTTCGCAATGTAGATACCATTATATGTATCCAAGAGTGAACCACGTCTACTTTACAGCCTGTTGAATGTGTAAATGACATCTGGCCTTTATGTGATTGCACTTGGAACGAAATGGATCAAACCGTATCTTACATCATTAAGGAATGATCAGTTCAATGACATTGGTTTTAAACACTAATCAACACCAAGACATTGGTCACCGGTACATTTATAGTTTAGGATTAAGCCAATACCTGTTACTTTTGATACCATAATTTGCTTAAACAATGAAATTAATATAATTTAAAAGATGCAACAATCAAACATCGAACATGTAACATAAACACAATATTTTTATTATTACATAAACATAACAGCAACTTCAAACGTCTCACACAAATAGATGCATAAACTAACCCTTCAGCAACTTATGCAGGATGTGAAGGTAAAACACACACACACACACACACAACCATTATTCCACACACAGACTTGATAGTACTTAAGAAAAGTAGAAAACGCACCAAAAACACACGAAATGCATTTAGATTCACGCACAAACTCCTTTACTAAGTCTAGTATAGAAAAGGATGTTTGCCTGCGTATTGGCACTTCGGACACGAAAACCACCGGTCTCATATGAAGAACATAGAATCCTTCAAGTTACTCTCAAGATTGTAGAAGTACTGATTGAATGAAGAAGCCGAACCAGAAGCCTCCATTTCCATAGCCACCTCTTGAAACATCCGACCCCTATATGCAACAAGATCCGCATAGTACACTGGTGGGACCAATGACACTGGCTTAGTGCACCGTGCAAAGATATAGCACAAGTGATACACCAGCTTCTGCATCTCATCAGATGAAAACTTATTCTCATCCCAAATCACGGAGTAGTGTGTGGATTTACTTGTTCCAATCCCACCAAAATGGCTGCAAAGATAGAAGTCAAACTCAAAAGGATGAACAATCGTCGTGTCCACAACTGTTCCAGGAGGCATGTTCCCCACATCTCTCCCATTGTTTAAAAACATACGTGTTGTGTGTCGTTTTTGGGCCACAACAAAAGTGACCCATGGACGATATTGTTCAGTATAAATTGCTTTCTTCAGATCAACCATCTCTTTGTTTAGAACCATATCAAACTGCCCATCACTCACACCATCACGAAACACGACAATCTTGTTTGGTCTCACCCCATTTTCCTTCACATAACTTTTGATCAAATCCAAACACAAGCTCCCGAAATTCACAATCTCTTCTTTACGGTGACTCTGTGGGGACACACGAGCAGCATAACGAGTTGCTGCAGGCCAGTTGATAGACCCCACAACTGCTGCAACAGATGGAGATGAAGTGTTTGAAGCGGCTGGATGGTTAACATCCGCACCAATGAACATGAAACGATCTTCACCGGTGAACAGAGGGAACCGCTCGATGAGTTCCACATTACTACCTCCTAACTTGGCATTAATCTTCATGCCTAAATTAGCAAGAAACTGATCATTTGCTTTGTTTGCATTTTGGGACAAACAACATTGAGTGATCACGCCAATTTTTGTCTCAGATATCCATTTGAGATGCTTGTATCCTGGATGCGTGTCAGCCATCACACAGATGATCATTTGTAGTTTTCCTTTACTTTTTCTTTCCGAGTCTTCCACAACCTTTGAAAGAACACGACTAATTTTATCGCCATCAGACAACTCCCTCATATTGGACCAATGTACCACAACAGGTTCTTCCATTTGAATTCCAAGACTTTTGCATCGTTCAATTAATTTCGGAATGAACAAATCAGCATTGAGCTTACGACTAAAATCAATCAAGGCCCACCTTTCTAATGCCTTGCCAGTAACTAAACCTTTCCCTTGTGTAAGATTCCAGTGACATTTTAACCTGTCGACTGTTGTGGTGGTCATGTTACCGCTTTGATGACCAAGCTTTAGTCTAGGTGGCGCTATTACACGACCGTCAACTTCTGTCATGTTCATACCAACCCCTAACTCAAAATTGTTGATCACCTCCGCACTGAAAATGTGAAACAGAACTATGAGAGACTACAAACATATCAGTACTGAAAGAGCATTTAGATTTGTGTTTTCAACTAGCTTATAATTTTGTGTAAATATTGATCATTTTAAATCATTTGCGGAGAAACCACAAAACAAATCATCAAATGATAAAATTAATGTTACAATGGTAAAACACCATTGAACATTTATCATTCCCTTCAAATTCGCAAACTTTTTCCAACTTTCATCATTTAAACAAATTAGTTCCTTAGAATATAATATTATTTATCATGGTTTAATCAGTAAATACTTTTAAAAACACAATTTCTTAACAGTCACAATTTCCAAAAAACAGATAGCTATGTATCTCCCAAAACCCAATTATTTACAGCTACATGTCTAATTTTAATCACTATAATAATGCAGTCTGGTCAAAACCTACATCCAGAAACAGTGTTACTTACATACCAAAAGATTCCTATAACAATTTACAGTGATGAAAATGTGAAATCATCTAGAGAATTTAACACAAACATGGTTTATGCATCAAAAAAAGTTTTAACAAAGAAGCAGTTTAAATTAAAGTAGTCACATACCCATTCTGGCCGGTTGCATACTCTTCATGAACCAAGGTGTTTATCTCTCTCCTGCGAATTTCTGGAGCAAGAAGAGACAATTCTCTGAGTTTTCTAGCAGCTTCTTTGCCAAGTTCCTCCTTCGGGTACCTATGATCATCAGCTAAGAAACAATATTCCATTGGAACATAATTCGGCTTGTTACTATTTCCCAGTTTCAAACAAGGGATATTTGTGTGCTTAATTTCTTTACCCCACTTTTGCCTGAAATATTCTGTAAGCAGAACATTTTCTGGTGGATTATTCCCTTCAACATCTTCCAACTGAAAAGAGATATCTCTTGTGAGTTGGTCAGTTAAACCCGCCACGATATACTTTTGTTTAGTGCGACGATGAGTCACACTCACTCTCAACCCTTTAAGTGCTGCCATGACATAATTCCTATTTTGAGCAATGTCACTTACTTGTTTGATTTCATATATATACTCCTTAAGAAAATCAATAACCGGCATCCTTTTACGGAACGGTATTGCGGAATAGTCTGAACACAATACCAGCCCTTTTGAAGTGATTTTTATGCTTTGTTGAGAGCCCCTGTAAGCAGCAACCCCACAATTAAAAAGGTCATCTTCCCTTCGGTATTCTCGAGGGTACATGCCTCTACCAACTGAAACCTTTTCACGGAAAAGATTTGCCTTCATCACTACATCGAGTGCTTGAAGAACATCACGAGGTAGCTGTGCAGCATTTCCAGCCAAGAAATCTTGAAGCTTTGAAAGATTTAACTCGCTTCCATACTTGATAGTGCAAGTGTAAGAACGACCAAATAATTCTACATCGTAGGTTCCTGAAAGTAACTCAACTGCACTGTAAATATTCTTTTCACCGTCATAGGCAGTCTGCAGTAATGGGAACTGATTGGGAGATTCAGAGGATAACTTCTCTTGAATCATTCGTAGGTCTGATTTTGGAATTGATTTTTTTGCAGATTTGACAGCAGAAGATGAGGCCTCGGGATTAACAGCTTTCTTCACATCAAAATCGTAGCGTAGTATACTTGTTGATGGAGAAAACTTGACTGGAAAGTAATTCACAAGAAGCTTCACCCTGCTCGATGCAAGTGTGCCACCACGGTCAGGTCGCTTAATTGGAACATAAGCATTTCCTTGGTCACCAACAGTCCCAGTCGGAGTTGATACATCAGGTTCCTGGATCTGAAGATCTGAAATGCAGATGAGAACAACCAAAACATTATTAAACAAGCTGTAAAAAGTAATTCAAGAATAGAAACTTAGCTAAAAGATAATTTGTTTGTCACCCAAAATTAAGTAAACAAGCACCTCATGTCATGTGATTTCTTTATAACTACATATTTCTAGATGCATCAACTTGATTATAATTTTAAATTCTTTTCCAACACAAATCTCACCCGTATATTCTTGCATCTCTTAGCAGAGAATTTACTCACACAAAGTACCAAAATAAACCAAGATCAATGAGAAATGCATGAAGAACAATATACTGTTTACTTAGGGCTTGTTTGTTAAAATTTTCTATTAAGTCATGTTTAATTAAGAGATGACTTAATGCAGACACCCTCAGTTTTATTACTTCAGTCATCTTTCTCTATTAAGTTACAAACAAACAGTTTTCATATGACTTAATGTAATTCAATTTTTTCCATATTAAGTTGAATTCAAACACCACCTTAGATTGCAGAATTTGCTATTTTAGTCTTGTTCAGAGCGTATCTAGGATTGCTAAGTGCTTATCTCATTAAATATGCATCTTTTAAATAATCCCACGTGTATGTGCTTAAACTAAGGTGCTTATAAGTTATAAACCATGTAGTTCAGCTAAAATCATGCAACCCCAAACACCCCCCTAGTGTCACAAATGAGTGATTTTGATAACAAACTGACTTCTTGCAAGTCTTTTGTTTGTTGTATTAGACAAAAAGATTTAAATAACTACAATAACAAATTTGACATTTTGTTTTATTGAAAAAAACTAAGAGAGGGCGATAACAAAGTTGTCTGCATAAGTCGTGGAGAAAACTAGATAAAACCCGACAACTTATAGTGCGTAATCTCAACAGAAAGATTCACAACACTTCAGTTTCAAATTTAAACATTTGATATACTTGAATAACAAAATTAAGAGCTTTATATCTTTAATCAGATATTATCTCTGAAACAACGCGTTTGTGTCCTTAGTTTTTAACCATAAGTTTTTGCAAAGATCAACAGTTTCAACGAGGGTTTGGTTTTAAGCATAAATCCAAAGCAATAAACATTTATCAAAATAATGTTGAATTGCTCAAAACACATATAGTGAAACTAGAACAGTACCCGGGCAATGTGGCGGCGGGTACCTGTAACTATATTTTGCGTTATTCGGTTATTCGGTTACACATTTAGTTGTTTTTATGCTTTATAAGTAGAGATATTAGAGATAGTTAAGCCAAATAATTTTAGTTTGAACAACCAAACTGCTTTCTAACAAACTTCATAACCAACTTGCTTTCTAACCAACGTGCTTCCTAACCAATTAATTTTGAAATCCTTCCATAATAAGCAAGTAAAAGTCTGAATTTTAAGACTTTCTAATTATAGAATAGTCACAAATGCATTATATATATAGTAAAATAGTATAAAATCATTCAAGTCACTTTCGAAAATATAGTTGTCGCAAAAATTCTTTCATTGTCCATCTTAAAAATTTATGTCTAAAATTTTTAGAAAACGTGTTTATAGATCAAAGTTGTTACAAAGAATGAGAAGTGCGAAGAAAACAATGTAGTACATAGTTACAATTCAATTTTATAGTCACATTCTCTTCAAATTCTTAGAAAAATTGCTCAAAATTTTGCAACTAAACAAATTCTCTACTTTTTTCCATTTTTCTAAACAGCTTAAATCAACTTAAGTAGTTTCATACAAAATGACAACAAAAAAAGTAAAATAAATTAAAAAAAAAATTAAAAAAAAAAAAAAAAGAAAGTACCTGCAACACGGTTTGTCAAAGTAGTCTGAGTGACAGGTTGACCAGATCCAACCACACCACTCCAGTTTCTTACTTCACGCTGGTCCCCACCAGCTCCATTATTATCACTCTGCCTGTGGGCTCCACCATCACGACCACCGCGGTCACCACCGCGTCCCCTTCCCCTTCCACCACCATACCCTTCCTGCTGACCAGACTGATAACTGTTTCCTCTACCACCGCCACGTGGCACATAACCACCACTACCATTTCCACGGCCACCGTTACCACCGTCTTGTGCGCCGTAACCGCCACCGTTACTTCCCCTACCACCGCCACGTGGATAACCACCACCACGACCACCGTCTTGCGCGACGGCGTAACCACCACGACCACCACCATACTGATCGTACTGCTGACTGTTTCCACGACCACCGTTACCATAACCACCCCTATTTCCACCGTAACCACGACCACCACCGTTACCACCGTCTTGTCCACCGTAACCACCACGACCACCACCGTTACCACCGTCTTGTCCACCGTAACCGCCACGACCCCCACCACCACGGTTACTCCGGCCAGCACCACGATAACCACCGCGATTGTATGAATTCTGTTCCATCTTGATTGATTTTTGTGCTCTGAGTAAAGTGAGTTATGAAGAGTAGTTGTGAGGAACGTGTTGGGAAATGGGTAAGATTTATATACTAGGGAGACTTATTAGGGAAGTGTGAGCGGGAAATGACGATTGTACCCTCTTTGCTTTGATAACAAGGGATGTACAGTGTATACTAGAACCTTCTATTTAACTTCCTATCTTAAATGGGTCCCTGTGAATTCTCCTTTTCTTTAGTTTTTGTTTTTATTCGGGTGACTTTACCTTTTACTTCTCTGAATTTATGTCACATTAATACATTTATGCTGTAATTTATTTTGGAATATGATTCACATAACAATCTTGAAAGCTTTATTTAAGATGTTATTCGTTTCAGACTATGTTTGAAGCAGAATTTTTTGGAATAATGAGCGGTAAACAATGAGCTTTTTAATTTTTAGTGTTCGTTTAGCAAAACAACGATGAGCTTTGTTATTTTTTTATAAAATCTCATTTTTTTAATGATTCGTTTATAAAGCTGTGAGCGGTGAGCAATGAGATGTGACTACAGCTCACTGCTACCACTCACTGATATCACATCTACTTTTGCGAAACATAGACTTAGAATAATTGTCTTGTTTTGAATTTTGAATTACTTTTTTGTCAACTTTAATCTTTAACTATATTTGATTGTGTTATATGATACTTGATAAAAAAAAATATATCAATCAAAATGCATTTAAAATCCAGTTCATTAATAGATTTTGCATCAAGTATTATATAACACAAAAAATAGCTAAAGTCAAAAGTGAAAAAAGAAATACTTCAAAAATTAAAACAAAACAATTATTTTAAAACGGATAAGGTATTTTTTGTGTTAATCGGGAGACTTTAATTCTTACTTCTCTAAATTTATGTCACATTAATACATTTATGTTCTTTGGAAAATGATTAACATATAACCTTTAAAGCTATATTTAAGATGTTATGAGACGTATTAATTGAAGGCCCGTTTGGTTGGATACTATAGGAATGTGACTCTGACTTTGAAAGTCATTAATTATTTTGTTTTGTGGGTTGAGTAATGAAGTGTGTATATCATAGTCATACATTCATTACACACCAATTTGGTGTCTATAAAATCCATTCTCGTAGATCCTTTTTTTTTCACTACAAAACTCAAATATCTTCACAGTTTTTCATACCATACTAGCAGGGTACCCGCGCGTTGCAGCGGCGGGTATCCTGAAATAATTTTTTTGGTAAATAATGTATTTTAGTATATTATGTTTTTTTTATAATAAATTTATTGATATCAAGAATTGCATGTAACATATTTTAACTCCTTAAATAATGACAATATTTTTAATTATACAATTGTGATAATAATTGTTAGAGGTGGTAATTTGTGCACAAAATAAGAAAAAAATGGGCTAATTTGTAAACGATGTGGGCATATTTTGCCCTCGCCTTTTTTTGAAATGGGCATGCATTGCCTATTGAAAAGTTAAATGGCACTAATGGATACATAATTTCTCTCAATTGTAGAACATTACAATCGTTTTTAAAGAAAAATATATAATATATTTGATTTTTAAAATATAAATGGGGTGTTACGCTTAAGGAATTTATTTCGTCTTTTTTGTCTTTTTTAAAGCGATTCGTATAACATTAACCCGTTTGGCCCGTGTCTGTTCGGGCTTGAATATTTGTATAATGTGCTTTATTATTTGTATTTGTGATATTTAATGCAGGAATTGTGTTTAAGATGGTTGTACAATATGCTTGATAATTTGTATTTCTTATGTAAGGGGTGTTTTAATAACGACGTTAATTGTATTTATTGGCTCGTTAATTAATTGACTACATTAAATATCTTGACCGCATTAATAGTGCTTTGTATTTTGTACATTAAGCTTTAAAACTTGCATGTCTTAAAATTAAAATTGATGAGAAAGATCATTAATAGTGCTTTGTGTATTGTACAATAAGTATTATGGTTTGTAAGTCTTAATTTTAAGGGGAATTGCATATATACCCACCGAAAGTTGCATATTTGCATATTCCCCAAAATACAAGTTTTAAATGCATAATGTACAATGATGTTTAAGCATGTTTTGAGGAAATATGCAAATATGCAAGTTTTAGTGGGTATATATATGTAATTACCCCTAAATTTTAAGACTAACAAAAGAGAGATTAATTCCTACATTATATATTGTATAGATTTTCTCATCCAAACATAAACGGTCGTAATCATACACTTTTTCATATCTATTGCCATACTACTGCATACTAAATCCAATACCCATTGTTATTCCTAGCAAGAAACCAAACGGGCCCTGATTGTAACTTCAGAACTTATTTTTTTATTAGAGTATTGGTTTGACGGATAACTTTAACTCGAAGTCTATTTTTTAGTTTAATTACAGTCTTGCTTTTCCTGACTTCAATATTTGTGTTGAGAATCAGACGTCCTAAGAGTTACCCAATTGCAGTTCAAACTTGCTTTTTCTTTTTTCAACTAGTAGTCTAATTTAATGAGAAAAAAATAGCAACTTTAGAATATATATCTTACATAATATATATCTTATACAATTGTTTTAGATAAGATTTGAACTTACAATCCTGTACTGAAAAGCATTTCATGAATATTGTTAAGTTAGACTCGTAAAAAAAATAAGTGTAATTTGTTCAAGTTACTTGGGAAGGACAACTTTTTAACTTATATATATGCTGCCTAACTGAAGTATTTATGTGATATTTTTTGTCTTTGTCCATGACAATCCCCAATTGTGCATCTAGGGAGGTTTCATCATTAAAACTCTTGCATGTGATTCGTTTTATGCGTTAGCACCAGGTTATTAGGTGCCTTGCCCTCCTTAAGTTAACTATTAAAAAACTAATGTGATAATGTCATAAAATAAGGTAAGTATGGTCATGAAATCAGGCTTCCTAATCACTTTTTGAAATTCAATTAGCGTGGGACATGTAGCATGAATGTTGAATCGTCCCAAAATGAAGGAAATTACGAGGAAGAGTTTAGGGGATTTAATAAAGTGTAAAGGATACCTAACCAAGAAAAAAGTAAATATGTATAGAAGGAGCTCATTACTTTTATTAAACTAGCAATGTACCGTATAATGCGGCGACGAGTATTTGTGATTATATTTTGCGGCTAGCAAATGTTATTCGGTTACACGTTTTTCTATTAGGAAGAGGGGTTGGGCAAGATTCAAGGGCCAGAAGAACCTTTCATAGTTGAATCTATTGTATATGAAGTTATGAACTATGAAATATGGTTAGTTTGTGTTATAGACCTTTTTTTTTTTTTTTTTTTTTTTTTTTTTTTTTTTTTTTTTTAATTCTTTCGTAAACCATGAGGTCCTTTTCTATTAAGATTTCATAACTAACATTTTAATGCATATCAATAATTTATTTTTCAGTTTTATATGTTACAAGTATTGATATGGTGGTTAAACATTTTATTTCACATTAAACCACTTATTTGATCATTAACGGTTACAAATTTTGAGGTTACAAGTATTGATAAAGTTTTGAAATCCTTCCATAACAAGCAAGTTTAGGAGTCTTAATTTTTAAGCCTTGCTAATTATAGAATAATCTCAAATGCTTTATATATTACTCGTACTAGAGATATACAAAAACATTAGTTAAACAATACAAATCAATAAGCTTTTTGTACAAACAAATTCAGTACAAAAAGTCTTCTTCTAAATTATAGTCAACTTTTTTTAAGTAATCATAAAAATTAAACATTAATTAAAATTTAAGTAATACAATTAAATCATAATAATTACTAAAAGATGTTAATTATTTTTCTAATTAAAGTATTGCTAAATAACTTCACTCCACATTAACGGTTTGCAAAATAAATACAATAATGTAGAAGGTTTAAATCTTGTCATGAAACAAAAACTAAAAAAGAAATGTTTGTGAACCATCAAAAATGATTGTAATATCTATTGAACCATAAAAATTAAACATTAATTAAAATTTAAGTAATACAATTAAATCATAATAATTACTAAAAGATGTTAATTATTTTTCTAATTAAAGTATTGCTAAATAACTTCACTCCACATTAACGGTTTACAAAATAAATACAATAATGTAAAATGTTTAAATCTTGTCATGAAACAAAAACTAAAAAAGAAATGTTTGTGAACCATAAAAAATGATTGTAATATCTATTGTACAATCAAATGTAACTAATTATCAGTGCTAATGTTCTTATATTGAATCATCACCGGCTGGTGCTCTACACTTTTATATGAATTAGTTTAATATTCCTTAAACTTAATATAAAAAGTATCCCCGTGATTCATAATATTATTGTAACCGAAAATATAAAATGAAAATCATTTATCACAAAATATTTTATTATGGGGTACCCACCACCGCAACGCACAGATACTCTGCTAGTAATATACTGATGGACTAATTAATTATTACTATAGTATAAGTTGATGAAACAATGAAGGCACCACAGGTATTTATAGAAAAGAATTTATAAACTAGTTTTGTATGAAGATTTATTTAAATCTTGAACTTAAATGAAAAGTTCTAATTATAAATAAGGTCACATTTAAATAATACACCTTATTGTATATTCCCTAATCAAGATACTTCTACTAGTGATTGGGTATTCTTGCTAGGTGGAGGTGCCATTTCATGGGCTTCAAAGAAGCAAACTTGCATTACTGATTCGAAGATGGAAAGTGAATTTGTAGCTTTAGCTGCTACTGGAAAGGAGGCAGAATGGTTAATGAACCTCATTTATGAGATTCCTTTGTGGCCAAAACTGATATCTCATATTTCCATACATTTGTGATGGTGATGCCACTTTAGCTAAGGCATATAGCCAAATTTACAATGAAATTCTAGACACTTAGGAGTTAGACACAACATGGTTCATAAGTTAATTACGAATGGAGTGATTTTCGTGGATTTTGTTTGTTCTCAATACAACTTAGCGGATCACTTGACTAAGGGATTAGATAGAGACTTAGAGCACAAGTCGGCTATCGGGATGTGATTAAAGTCTATCTATATCTCTAACTGCGAGATACCTAAATCCCTTCTAATGTAACGTTACAAGCTGAATTTAATGCGGAAAGATTACAATTGGAGATTGGAACATTGTATCATCCCAAGGTTTTTGTTCCGACTGCAAGTGGGTTAGGTTCAAGGTTATCTTCTTAACAATTCTTTTGAAAAATTGCATTGGTGCAAGATTAAAGGAACTACCTATGTGAGCATGGAGTTTTTCCGCTTCAAGAAGCTAGGACTTGGCTTTCTATATGCTCAAGAAGGATATTGACACAAGGCTTGTAAGTGTCAAGTATATGTACATTAGAAACTTGTAGAAACTTATGTGTATATTATCTTTGGCTATTCAAAGGAGTTGATGGGTTCAATCCATGGAACACCCTGATCCTCAAATATTTATGTAGAATACTAACTATATATGAAACATGTTTATCTTGTGATTAGTGAGACGTTAGAATGGAGGAGGAGGAGAGGAAAGAAAGAAAGAAAGGAACCTTGAGAGAAAAAGAGAAATATTAGATTGAGATTAAGTGAAAGGTTCAACCCTCTCCACATGTGGAGAGGGGTATTTATACTTACAATATAACGCCCACTCCCAGGCTGTGGATCAGGCATACAGTGGGTGAAGACCCGTCCTTCTTCCACGGTGTTACTTAAACTAAAACTAATTAACTAATAAATAAACTAACTACGAGCTAACTTAATGCTATTACAATCATTAGGTGACCGAGACTTTTACAGGAATATTTGCATTCCTAACAATCTCCCCCTAAGCGAGGTCACCTTTGAAGTTAAGATCTTTGGTCTTTAAGCATTCTTTTGTCTTTGTAGCTCGTAGGATCTGATTCTTCTCTTTTCAGCACACTTCGTACTTCAAGCAAGCGAACTTGTGGTTAGAGTTCCTTTGAGATATGTGATCTTTGAGCTTCTTTGAGATCATCAGCCAAAGTAAATCTCCAAGCTCATCCATTGTTGTATCGCCTTCATGTGATGTAGTGACTTTAGGACCATCATACTCACACCCTTCTATATCTGGAGACATTGCATTAGAGTTGTAGATCAGGAGACTTTTTCATCAGAGTTGCAGAAACATTGTTGGTAGTCTCTCAACATTTGTTGTAGCAAGTCTCTCATCTTCATTGATAGTGTGGGGGATGTGTGAGCATGAGGTATGGATTGACCCGATTCAGCTGGAAACGGCAGCCATCAATGCCATCTTTATATGTGTCCCGGAACGTCTCAAAGCAGACAGCACGATAGAGTGAATCGGTGAATTGATATTCACGGATTGATGAGTAATTGATTAATAGAAATCACTCGCGTGTCATATGATAAACATTTTTTAGACACGACGAGAGTTTTATACTTTGAATCACATTTCCATCAAAAATACTTTTGTTTGAAAGATATTACACAATCAATGTGCTCGAAAGATAAGTTGGTGAGCACATTGAGAGGTTTTAGCAAAAGTATCCGTCAATCCATATCCTGGAACAAGTTTGATTCAACATTGAATCGCACCATTGTTGCTTTCTAGTTGTCACTTGATCATTGATCCAAGATGGATCTCACATGTCACCTACCAAGAGCTTGAGTGATGTTCGCCCTAGAAGGATTTCCATCCTTATTGTGAATATTTTCATATCACTCGGATGTTCTGGCAATACCACAAGGATAATGCGTAGGACTCTAAATATTTTATCTTATTTTTCACATTATGTGAAACAATAAGCATATTTGGAATGTGTCCTATCGAGATTTATAGATGATCTCATGGCTCTAGACTCAATAGTGCGTTTTGATCCACTCCTGGAGACTGGGGAGGCGTCTCCTGTTTTAGGTATCAACATAGCTCGCAATGAGCGGTCGATACATTGCACAGGGTTCCCCGTGAGAATGAAACAAGCTCTTTTAAGAGAACTTGAGTGGTTGGGAAGTTTAGTGCAGTGCGTCACTGGGTCCATGACGTCTTGTCTTCAATACCGGTGTTACCTTAGTAACCGCCAGTAGATTATGAATTAAACCCGGTTTCTGCCCTAAGGTTGAATATAAGGAGGGCTATTTCTTTTCACCCTTTTTCATTTCAATTCTTTTTCATTTCAATTCTTTTTCATTCTTCAACCCCTTCAGTGCTTACCGAGATTTCATCACTAGAACCTTGTTGGGTTTGTTCCAGTCCTAGCTCTATCTCAGTCCGCACTCTTTCCTTTCTCACTTTACTCCTTTTTTCAATCATTCCTAAGGACTTCTAATCTATCTATGGATTGTCCCTGGGAAGATCCTTCCGGTTCTGGTGGATCATGGGAACTTATACCTAACCTTAACCAACCTTATAACTCCATGCATAAAGATAAATGGTCGGTCTTTGGTATAACTTCCACAAACGCCTTTTGCTCCCCCTCAATATGTGCATCGATATTCGAAAGTGTTTAGCACATATGCGGGAGCCTTTTATTGAGTCTTAAAGATCACATTTGATTATCAGATTTCATATTTAAATCACATTCTCTCCCCCGATCAAAAATTTCAAATCTTTCGAGATTTTTGATCTTAATTGATTTAAATAAGTTAGAAAGCTTTTTGGGAGAGAAATGCGGTCAATTTTAATATTTTCTGATAAAAAGGAACCTTTTCTGCTCCCCCTCAATCTGTGAGGGAGGTCGTTATGTGTCAGATTTGAAGAGTTTGAAAAAAGTTTGAAGTTTTAACGAAAAACTCTTTGAAAATTTACTCATTCTGACACATAACTATCACAAATCGTATTGGAGCTTATGTTTTGTACAAAGTGTGGGGAGTTTTGTTGATACATAAAATTTTGAGAAATCACTCTCCCCCTCAATCAATAACGGATGTTAAAGCATAAATATTTTCATAAACTATTAACGTCATTAATTGAGTGAAAATTTTATCAAACTTTGGAGTTCAATTTGATTTTCATTCAAAATTTCATGGTACCACCAAGTTTTGCACAAACACTTTCCGGAAAAATCATAGAAGGGAAAGTATTTGGCGATTAAAAGAAGATTTCTCTTCTTTATCAAGAAATAATGCACTGAAGCGTACATTAGATCGAGGGTGCATGAATGTAAAGTAATTCACGCTCGGATGAACGGCACCCTTTGTTAGGAACAACCGTCTTTTTGGCGACGTGTTTTCCTTAATTTTGAAAACCGGGTTGCTATCTGAAGTAATAGCAAGCCATATTTTTGAAGACCGGGTTGTAGCCTGAAATGACTACAAGCCATAAGTTTAAGCGCGGGTTACAGCCTGAAATGACTGCAAGCCATAATTGTAAGAATGTTTTGAGAAACGACATGTTTTAGAAAACCATTATTTTGAAGCCGAAAAACTCTTGCTCAAGCATATGTATGATTCCGTGTCATTATTGAATGACATTTCTAGAAACGTACATAATATTGATTACACAAGAGACATGTCGTGAGAAGAATATTTTTGTATTTTATATGATTTTTCAGATTTTTATGGTTTTATAGTTTTCTATTTATATATACAGAAGTATGTACACTATGCGAGATAGGATATGCAAAAGGCAAGAGAAATGTTTATAAGGATACACAAGGAGGGCACAAACTAATGACAGTACAAAACAAACATTCCAACCAACACACATAATTATGACACTGAACCCCATTACTGATCTTATTACTCAGTACGTTGGAGAAGACGGTAGTCCCCTTCACGAATTCTGCCACCAACGTAGCACTCCAGGCTTCGGAAGATTCTTCGTATCTTTAATCTATTGTGGATGCCAGCCAAAAACCTCTTGTTCCGGGTTAACTCATTTGCAGTCCAGTGATTGGTATAACGTCTAGTTCCCTGGGCATAAACGTGGTATTCTTTCACTCTGAAGTCCAGTGCCTCTTCGACCATACGCAAGGTACCGTCGCTGAACTTGTGTATTTCATTGAAGCGCAAAACCATGGGCACATTGTATTTGTCTCGAAATACCGTTGCCAGAGGAGATTCAATGACTGTAAAGTCAGCAACCCGTTCCAGACTATTAACATTCCATAGGGGTCTTGTGAGGTTGAGCTGGGATTGGTAGCTTTCGATACCAAGCTGAAAGTCTTCGACCCGTTTCCTGATGACGATGCCCCGGATCCAGTGAAGTACAGCAAACACAAGAGACTTCATTTCACATGATGGTAGATGATGCAGCTTTCCTTGAAGATGGAGTAGATACAAATCTTTGAAATCATTAGGGCGTAGGTGTTTGAAGTCCCCTTCGGATATGGTGTAGTCCTTGAAGTCTGCTCGTCTGAGTGTAATGCTCTTGAGGTAGTCATATCCATAGATGGGATGTATTTGAACTTTAACCACACTAATGATTTGAAGTGGTGAGCGAACTGACTTTCGGTCACCTGGAGCTTGAAACTGATCTATGTAGAACTGTTGCTTCTTCAACCACCAGTGTGAAATGCCCAGAGATGCCGAGATGTTGTAGTCGCATTCTTGAGTACTCCACATACTGTCGGGGAATAGCTGTTCCAACCCGATGTCAGAATAATGGGCAGCTTTCATCTTTGTGATGGACAAGGCTGATTTGCATTGTCTACTCCCAAGCTTAAGATATTCAAGGTCTTTGTTGAAGAAGAATTCAGCTTGGATAGTGACATTTCCTGGAGGGCCACCCAAGGGAAGTGGAGTGTTGTAATTATACTTCATTATTCCTTCATCCACAATGTCATTGAACATCTTGTGGCATTCTTCCATCTGGTATTGTAGATGATTAACATCCTGATGAAAAGCTTTGACAATGTTGAAGGCAGGGCCTTCCAGGTCCTTCTGAGTGAGCCTTGAGAGACCCCATTTCTTGCAGAACCATGCGATGAATGTTCCCATATCACCAGTTTGGGAAAGTAGGGAATCTTCAGAAGGTGGAACAAAACTGGTGGTGATTGCATTGATCCAGTTACTCTCATTGGTTGGCAAGTCAGAGGAAGGAATCGTCCAGTCGGGCTCAGGTGATTGCGGTTTGTTGTCATCTGGTTTCCACCATGTCTCTGTGTCATCCTTGGTTAAGGGAACTTGCGGTGGATCATTGGTGTCAGTTCTGGTGAATGATTTCCACCACTGTCTCCCAGGAATGTGAGTTGTAGAAGCATCATCATCTTCGTCATCGGAAGAATCATCGCGTTGAGGAGTGACAGAAGCTTCATTAAAGACATGATCGTCAGGGGCATAAGATGCAATGGAGGTTGCACCAGCGTCAAAAGTAGTCCAAGCAGCATACTTAACTTGTTTTGCTTGTTTAGACGGAGCTGACTTGGTTGACTTGTCAGTCTGATGTTTTTGAGATGGTGATGAGGTGGGTTGTGATGATTTGCTAGGAGCTTGCGACCCACCAGGTAGTGAAGGAGCTCCTGATGGACCAGATGCCCCAGCAGGTGGAGGAGGTGGAGGTGGTTGAGGAGGTGATCCAGATGGTGGCTTGGGGTGACCCTGACGCCGCTGTTTTCTTTTTCGTTCAATTTCCATGTCCCGGGCGTGTTCCTCAGCATCATCTTGTTGAATTGAGGCCTCCAATGCCTTATACAGCTGTACGGGAGCATCGTGTCCTGTGTGTTGACCCTGTTGATACATATTGTGCTGCAGAATGATCTTTATGTCATTGATAGGTAGGTCTTTGAACCTGGACCTGAGAGGGGCTTCGAGAGCAATACTGACAGCTTCAGCTACCTGTTCGTTGATAGCCTGAGATACTTGTAGTTCAAGATCAAGATGCTCCAACTTGTATAATCTGCTGCCATGATTAGTAATTGTTTGTGGCAGATTAAGGTTTACTAGGGTTTGAAGCAAAGAGGCATGCTTGTCCAACTTCTCACGAATGGCAAGATTTTCGTGAACAGCATCGGCAGTCAAAGCAGCTAAAGTGTCCAGATCTAGCTTCTTCTCAGTGCTAGCAGGAGCGGCAGATGCAGACGGTTTCTCTTGTGTGTCATCAGCTTGTGGGATGTCATCATTGTTAGGACCAGCAGTAGACGTTGGTGCAGACTTGGTAGGAATGGTGGAGTTGTCTTGCACAATAGGCACATCAACCATTGACACAACTTCTCCATGCTCATCACTAGACTTTTCACCTTCAGCATCATCTGGCTTATCCATGAGGAATTGATCGCCAAACGTATCCAGATTCTTGTACGATGATAGCGTACCAGTGGGGCTGTCAGGTACCACCTCGAGCTTAGGATCATCAGTTTTCAATTTGAGGTTACCTTGAATATCCGGATACGCAGTAGAAACAAACTCGTCATCGAGTGGATCAACCGGGGGTACAGACTCAGCAGGTTAATCCTGTACTGGTTGATGGCTGGTTACATCTTGTGTAGAGAGGTGGAGTTCATCACCTTTGGGAGCAGAACTGGTGTCAGTCTCAGAACTGCTTGATTTAGCGGGTTGCCCAAGACTTGGTAAGGAGACATTTTCAGAAGAAAGCTTAGCAGATGAGGATGTTGGTGAGCGTCTTTTGAGGATATACTTGGAGTTGGTTGATTTGGAGGCAGGAGATGATATTTTCAATAAGGTGTGTGCCGCTTGTTCTTCTTTGGCAACATCCTTGCCTTTATCGGTCACATGCTGGATCTGTGAAGCTTTATCAGATTGAGGTTCTCTAATGTTGACCCCACTGACTGGTGGAACCGGTGGCATATATGCTTCCTTCAAGCTTTCAGCAGTTGCCATTTGTACCATTTCTTCTTCAGTGAGAGGCAACTGAGTGGAGAAAGGTGCAGCATTGGGGTCTTCAGCACTTGGAGATTTAGTTTTTGAGCGGGTTCTTTTACCTCCAGTGGTCTTCTTAACTCTTTTAGAGCCTTCAGAGGATGCAGCAAAGGTATTACCACCTTTGCGTTTCTTAGATGCAGATCTTGCAGACTTAGTGGATACGGCTGGCTCATTAGGTGGTGCTTCCCGACTTGTCTTCAGAAGTTTAAGATATTCCTCATAATATTGAGCAGTCAGTGTATCACGGGTAAGAAGGGCAGTGGGAATGTCCATGCCGAATATGATCTCGCCAGTGCTCTTAGAATCATATTTGAGGAACCCAAGTGGATGTTCGTTAGTGGGTTGATGAAGAGGGGATTCTTCTCTGGGGTGAAATTTCATAGATCGCTGAAGGCTAAGTATGATCAGCTTAGTAAACCGAATGCTTGGAATCAAAAGCTTGGCTGATCTTTTCTTTTCGTCTTTGTGTGCTTCAAGGTTAGCCTTGTCGACCAAGAAAGAGTGAATGGACTGACTAAATTCCTCCCAGATACGTTTAGCAAAATTGATGTTCACACTGTTGACAACACCCCAGAGAATTTGTAGAGATGGAGCTCTAAGTCTTCCATATCCTGATGTTTTTCCAGTCAGACACAAATTGATTAGGCTTGCAATTGCTCTCCATGGTTGATAGAGGTCATGTGTGATGACAGTGGAAAGTGTAGATACTTGAGTGGGATATCCAAGTTCATTGACAAAATCAATAAGAGTAGCTGGAATAGGTGGGAGAGTATATTCAACATTATCACCCGTTGGTAATATCTGCAGAGCACTACCAAGTGTTTCCATGGTGATGTTCACCCAATGCTCATCCAGCTGACACTTGTACATGTTGGTTGTTCTGTCAAGGCACATAGTGTTCCAGAACTGTTGGATGTAGATGGAGGGGATTGAGGAGGATGCGGTGAAGGCATTGAAGAAGGTGGTGTTTTTCAGTATGTCTAGTGCAACTCTGAATATGGGATGATTCTGAGGTCTATCTGTCTTAACATAACAGTTGCTTTTCCCAATGGGTACCCACTTGTTGAAAGGCAAAATGTCATCGTCAGAACGAACAGGTGGAGCCAATGGTTCTTCGACAATAGGTTCTGCCATAGGAGCTGCATTTGACACACATCACCACAGAAAGAGACCATATGTGATAGTGAGTGTTAGTAGCAAGAGAAACCCTAGAATTAAATGGTAAAGAAATAGGAACAGGGCCAAGGGTTATGTTCGGCTAGTAATAAGCACTCAAGGGAAATCATTCAACACATAGAATAGCAGTTTGGACAAATAAGAATGAGTGTCAAACACACCAAGCCATGCATGAAAAATTAGACACCCATACATAAACACACAAGCTGAGCACTTCTAATAAATGTTAGACAGAGTGAGTCAAGTTAGTTCCCAGTTAGAGTTAAACGCAGAGCAATTAAACGCAAACTCAATTAAACGCAGACTCAAATTTTAACCGCAAAGTTATAATTGCAAACTAAGTTAGCCGCAACAAGTCAAGTTAACCGCAACCAATTGAACCGCAACACATGGTCAACGCACATCAAGTTAACCGCAAGTATAGGTAACCGCAGATTTAACAAACCGCAGTCACAGTAATACGCAACCATTTTAATCACAGAGAAGGTTAACCGCAAGTTCTGTGAAACACAAGGTTAAATTGATAGCAGCCACACTTAGAGAGACACTCGCAATTAGGTTAAGATAAACGCAATCAAGGATTCACAATAACCGCAGTCAAGATTTTAAGATAACCGCAATCAAGAACTTGATCTAACCGCAGTCAAGAACTTAATCTAATCGCAATCAAGAATCATAAACTAATCGCAATTCAGAATTTAATCTGACCGCAATCAAGAACTTAATCTAACCGCAGTCAAGAAATTAATCTAATCGCAATCAAGAATCATAAACTAATCGCAATTAAGAATTTAGTCTAACCGCAATCAGGAACTCTCTCCACACTCCGTAATATCCAACAGATCTAACAATAGACACCGTAAATTACAATGAGATCCATCCTCCTAAGCAACTAACTCTACTTTTTCCTACCTAACATCAAAAGTACTTCACATAGTATTTCCGTCCTAACCGCAAAACCAACAAACCCAAGATCTCATACTCATGACCGTGAATCACACACACACGCAGTAAATGAACAATTACATGTATTATAAAGCAAGTATGATCTAACCTATTAGACACAAACTCTTTTACACGAGATATTGAGCACCGCGTATATCCACCTAAAATAACGCAACGCATGAGAAAATGAAATCATGGAAGGTAATAGCAAATGTGAAGATAAAACACTTGACATACCAACAATCGAGCAAACAGGGAACACAATCAAGACTTAATCGCAGCACACGAGTAGAGATGAGTTAATAGCAAGATGTGTTGTGGTTATCCTTTTTTTTTTAATCGCAAGAAATAGAATTTCTTAAATATGAAATGAGACACATTTTGCATAATGACACATATAGTCCCTGTACTACACTATCACATATTAGAGAATAATGCTAGTGCACAAGATTGGTCCCTGTAGTTATGAGAGATGCCCAAGTGATGAGGAAGTCTACAAGACGAACATAAAATACCATGATGCTAGATATAAGATGCAGCAGACTACGTAGAGCAAGCATATAGACACAATGTGAAGTAAAAGAATATACACAGAAAGATAGCCTGAAAAATATAATTAATGTAAAACAAACACACAATATGTACACAAACTATTGACATAGAGTATAAATAGTGAATGCGTTAGTGGGTGAACAGTGAAACCCGAGTCCTGAAATGAATTAGTCAGGAGTCCACATGATGTCGACTCACATGTGAGCAGACATGTCTCTAGTCGCGGGAGATGTCAGTGTCTTTGGACGCCACACACAGGTTTTAGTGGACCTGTTGTGTAATCCCTTTGTAACACCTGTGTCAATGGTGCACACATGTGACCATTCATCACGAATGTCCTACCAGTTGATATCCATAACCAAGAAGATCTAAACCTGTAAGTAGTTTCATGCATGGTGACATTCTTGTGATGAGTAGTTCTATGGTCATATTTCCTTGGTCGATGTCTCAAAGGTTTAACAGGTTTAAGACCATTTAATTTATGAATTGTGGGTTTTGGCCTTACAGACTTAGTCAAATCACGTTTTTTATCCACTTGAGAAACACATCGTGTATTCGAGAATTTAGGTCTTTCAGAACTAAAATTCTTTGGTTGTCTAATTGTAGTTTGATAACCAACATTTTTCAAGACAGGTTTTCCCAAGATAGACGGTTTTGAAAGACTGAGTCTCATTTGACTAAAAGCATTTGGTTGTCTAATGATAGTTTGATAACCAACATTTTTCAAGACAGGTTTTCCCAAGATAGATGGTTTTGAAAGATTGAGGCTCATTTGACTCTTTGAAACATCACTTGGCTCTGTGTGCTCACTAGGAGTTTTAGAACATGATGTCAGACTTTGAGCAGAGAAATCATCGTTGTTAGCAAATTGAGGAGTAGTCAGATTGATGTTCTCAGCATTTATCTGTTTGAGTGACTCATACAGTTTATTACATTTCACCTTGAGATTCTCATTTTCAACACGTAATTTAGAAATTTTGCAATTAGTTTCATACGCATTGTATTTCCATTTGGCGTCATTACGTTGCTCATACATCTTGATCTGATTTTTAAGACAGTTGATAGTTGAGTCCTTGTCATGCAGCTGAGTTTTCAGATTGTTGATCATAAAATATTCATTAAGATCAGGCAATTCAGGATTTAGACACGGTTTGCAGTTTTGAAAGCATTCTTCTTTACGTTGTATTTCAATTTCAAGTTCAATGCAATGTTTTTGTAATTGTGAAAACCGTTTTTGGAGTTGATTAATTGTCTCTTTATCAACCATGTTATGGTCCAGTGTCTTAGAAAACTCAACTTTGAGACAAGGGTTTTCATCAAACAGATCATTTTTGAAGACATCATACAGATCATTTTCTCCCCCTTTATAACACATATTTGTTGAATTAGTTAAGGGTAATGCACTGTCAGCCTGTCTCAACAAATTTGTGTTATAACTGAGATTGCTTTGATCTGTATGATGACTTACATTTGATGGCGTATTGTATTGATCAATTGACGATACCTCATTGCTTGAGTCTGGTGTGGGTATGTTCTCCATACCCGGGGTTACTAATTTAGCAGAAGTGACTCTCTCATCCTTTTATGAATCCATGAGTTCAGTGTTGACCGACTTTGCATCCACTGTTAAACCCGAACCCAAACTATCACATGCTTGTTCAACATGTGACTCGGCCTTGTCATCATCTCCAAGTACAAGTATTGGCTGTCTCTCGATGTACTCTTTAACCTTGTCCAGGTATTGACGTAGCATATCTCTATAGTGATCAACATCTATCTTTGTGTGGTCAGCGAAGCACTTCATAGTCATCTGACAGTCGTAATCATAGATCATGGAGTATTTGGAGTCAAAGAAGTTATGCAGTTGTTTGCTGAGCACTCCTAGGGCAGCAGAGGATCCCTCGTTAGATGTTTCTTTTCTGACCAGTTGTTGTCGTAATTGATCCAAATTCAAGATCATAATGTCTGTGAATGTTTGAACATCTTGACCGAAAAGTGTCATGAATGCACGTTCAAAACCCATTACGAATCCATTGCCCTCAAGCAGCATAGAAAGATGTGACTGAAGTGTATAAAAGCATTCAATGTGACATTCTCTTGCTAGTTCAAGCAATTTGCATGACTAAGGAGACTCATTCCCTTGAAAGTCCGAGCATGATTGTCCACTAGAGTCAACATACGATACTGGTCCTTTCATTTGAAGATTACAAGGAGGAAATCACATGTGAAGAGATAACCGCAAGATATGCTAACCACAAGACCTAACCGCAGAAATCTAACCGCAATACACTTAACCGTAATGAATTAATCACAATGAGTAATCTAACCGCAATACATTGAACCACAGTAGCAGAAATCTAACCGCAATGAGTTAATCGCAATACACTTAACCGCAGAGAACTATCCTCAGTGAACTAAACGCAGAGCATTTAACCGCAGAACCTAAACGCAATAAGCTAGTTGCAGATGACTTAACCGCAGGATCTACTCGCAGAGACAAAAATCCAAAACTGTCACTTTCATTGCGTTTTGTTTGTATTCTCGAAATAGTAAACGCAGCAGGCTAACCGCAGATTTCAGAACTTAACCGCAACCAAGCAATGAAACAGTGGACTTAAACGCAACATAGAAATCCGCCCATAACCAACTCCAAATTTCAAATAGCTTAATGATATGGTAACACAAACTGACCTACAATGTTCTACAAACACTAATGAACATAAAAGTACACCACAAACATGTATAACAACACTAGATAGATTAAACCAAGATGTTTTCCAAGAAAGTGACTCCAAACTCACAAAACCACTCAAAACATCATCAAATTTGATTCTACAAGGCCCTAAGATGAAACCTTGGCTCTTGATACCAATTTTAGAATACTAACTATATATGAAACATGTTTATCTTGTGATTAGTGAGACGTTAGAATTGAGGAGGAGGAGAGGAAAGAAAGAAAGAAAGGAACCTTGAGAGAAAAAGAGAAATATTAGATTGAGATTAAGTGAAAGGTTCAACCCTCTCCACATGTGGAGAGGGGTATTTATACTTACAATATAACGCCCACTCCCGGGCTGTGGATCAGGCATACAGTGGGTGAAGACCCGTCCTTCTTCCACGGTGTTACTTAAACTAAAACTAATTAACTAATAAATAAACTAACTACGAGCTAACTTAATGCTATTACAATCATTAGGTGACCGAGACTTTTACAGGAATATTTGTATTCCTAACAATTTAGAATGTGTAATATACTATGTGAAAATTCAATCTCTAAGACATTTTCATTTATGCATGAGTTTAATTTGTTTTATTTATTTTAGTAGGTCAAAGATTACACTAAAATGAGGGAGGAATGTTGGTGATTTTAGTATCATCACTTTGAAAGGAAAAGATTTAAAGTGAGGGAGGAATGTTGGTGATTTTAGCAAAATACGACATATTAAAAACATCACATTGATTAATGAATAGAAAGGAAAAGACGTAAAGCCGTTTGTAAATTATAATATCAAATAAAAAAATTGAGTTTTTAAGCAAA